>OY728159.1:1345462072-1346712072 GCA_963277665.1 Viscum album | reverse complement strand
TTAAAGAGCGTACTTAAAAAGAAAGAGAGGAGTAGGATCCCTTACCTCGGGTCCGACTTGACTTGATCGTTCTTTAACGTCCTGAATAATAAACTTGAGTTAATTTATACTTGCTTAAGAACCTTTTTCAAGTTCATTATTCCTTTTATATCAATTATTGACATGTTATAAACGTTATGTAATCATTTAATTTAATAATGTTTGTTTTGTCGATATTTGGTTCTTATGTCAAAAGTGGACTTCTTACAATTACATGTTGTTCGTGTGGTCAGTGGTTCATTATATCCAGAATGATATTCATTATTTGGATATCATATATATCATACATATCCAGCATATATATGTATTTATAATTTTAAATAATCATTTAGAGGTAAGAAATGAAATGCACCGTTCGTGAAGACGGTAATCCATACGTACGCATGAACGCTACTTTCATTTCTTTGTCATGTTAATGGAATTAGAACTAAATGAGATGTATGTATATTTTAATTCCAGAATTATATTCATAATTTATATGTAACATACATTATAAATATCCATTATAAATATGTACTTATAATAGTACATTACATTTGGGGATACGAAATGAAATGCACCGTTCATGGAGACGGTAAGTCGTACGTATGCATGAACGCTACATTCATTTCTATCTTATACATTAATGGAAAGAAGTAATAATGATATAGAGGTATATTATAATTCCATTATAACATCATATATAATACCTTTAAATCCATCCTTTATACGTCCCACATATGGCATTAACGAATCACATCACTTTGAGGGGGCAGCAGTCCGCACTTCCTTAAATGAAGATATCGTGTTTACCCATAATGGAAACCATAAAGGTATACCATAAATTAAAAATACAGAAGATTATGTAAAACATAAACAAATTATATATCATATATAAAAATAGTTACATCTTAATGGCCACCTTTGAAGGTGTTATATGAGTGTTGAACAATCATCGTTTCGTGAGGCAGAAATTCACCATCCACGGAAACAGTATGTTATTTAACCATTAGATGTAGGTGTGTGTAAGTGTAGCTCTAATACTTCTTATAACAACATCCTAGTATATTGAATATACTGGAGTTGTTACAAAAGAAATGAATAAAATGAGTTTAAGGGGTTGGAGAGTCAAAATAAAACAAAAGGACTCAAGTGAAGACATTACCTTAAAATCGGGTAACACCCTTTGGTTTGAGTTCAAAGGGTTCCTTGGGAAGACTTCTTCCCAAAGTGAGGCTTCAAGGAGTAATAGAGGGATTTGGTGAGACAAAATGGGCAGAGTGTGGCCGAGCCAAAGTCTTTGGGAGTGTGGGTATGGAGGTAGAGGTGGGGGTCATTTATAAGAGGAGAGGAGGGCACTCTTGTAAAGTTACAAAATGTTACTTTATTTTCAAAAGAGCTTCGGATATTAAAGGTCCCAAATTTATGTATTTTTAGGATAAGGCGATAATGGTTCTAAATAAACTCATCCAATAGGTTTTGGAAATGTGTAGGTCTTATATATTACATTATCATTCCATTTTATTTAAATCGTTATATAATGAGGTCATCGCTGCATCATTATGATGTCATAAATAATTTAATTTATTTCATGTCTAAAAATTATAAAACAAATACTATGATGTAGGAAATATTTTTAGATTTTCAATTACTATTTATAGTCAAAAATATGACTTTTATAACCCCATGTAAAAATTGTTTAAGTAAAAAACTTCATGTTTGTGTCATTTTTACTTTAACATTAAATAAAAAGATATTTATGTCATTTTCCAACCAAAGTGGCTCCATGGGGACCCCAAGTTGACCCATGGATTGTATTGGTCGGCCATGACACAT
Source organism: Viscum album (assembly GCA_963277665.1). Taxonomy (NCBI): domain Eukaryota; kingdom Viridiplantae; phylum Streptophyta; class Magnoliopsida; order Santalales; family Viscaceae; genus Viscum; species Viscum album. The sequence continues at coordinate 1,346,710,218 of OY728159.1, read as the reverse complement.
CCAATGAGGGTATTACATTTTTCTAGGTCATTTAATTTTATTAAAACTTTATTCTTACCTTAAACTACACTAATTACCTCTAATCGCGAATAAAAACTTAATAAGTTACTATTCACCAAAAAATTATTTTAATCCCATTGAACCACATTTTTATTCTTAATGAAAACCATGTATGTCAGATTTTTTAAATTTAAAACACAATGATGGCAAAATTTCATTTAAACGGAAAATCAGTTTTTATAAGTACCACTTAGTGGTTTCACTATTCATCAAAAATTGAAGTTTTTCAGAAAATTACCAAAGTTCACCCTAAGATATATTTGATATTCCGAATTCAAAAATGATGTCTATTTTAAAAAATTAAGAACATATAAGTTGCATTAAATAATTTAATAATTAATTCACGCCGTCAAAACAAATAGCGTGTTTTTATGAAACAAAATGTATCAAAAGATTAACACTAGTTTAAGTCAGATTTCAAAGTAAAATTAATTCCAACAACCACTATTGGATTAAATGGTAAAAATATATTCTAATTTCACTTTAAAACCAATTCAAAAGATAATCTAATCATATAAATAAATTATATTAAAAGCTGTTTTTAATTAAAATAAAACATTTTTCACTATTCATTAAAAATTGAACTTTTTTGGAAAAATAACAAAAATTTACGCAAAGTAAACTTTGATGTCCCGATTCTAAAGAATAATTTTATTTTGTCACATATAACACATAAAATTGTCAAAAAAGTGGATTTAGTAGAGGTTTTCCATCAAAAGATGGTTAATCGACCTTTTAAATAATATTAGAATGTTTACGCTTAAAATCGGATTCATTTGCATTTTTTAATCCTCTAACATTTATTGTAAAAAGTAAAAATATTTGACAAACATATATAATAATTTATTCGTTAGTTCTTTTCATTCTATCCATTACAACGGCTAGGCGTTAACCACTATTTAAAATAATATTATTTTATTATTAGAGTGCAACAGAAGATTCCCAAGAAACTCGTTGTTGCGTGTTGGGTACGCCATCGAGCATAGCATCCCCTTTAAAGTAATATTAATATTTTATTCACAAATATGGATAAATATAAAAATGTCATATTTTTTATTTACCTGGGGTGTTACATCCTTCCCCCATTTTGGGAATTGCGTCCTCGCAATTTTAAAATTGAGCTTGGAAACATCCTTGAAAGTCCCACATCGGAACAAGAGTCACTAAAACAATCACTTTAAAATAAAGAAAGATAAGTACAGAGGTCACCCGAGTTAACCCATAATAGTATTCCGTGTAGGAAAACATGGACATGGTAGAAAAAGCAAAGGGTATTGTTCTTGCGGGAGAGTGATAGTAAACATGGCTAGGAGAACGTTAACCATAAGAAAATCACAAACTTCTGATGGGTTAAACGGTACTCGATTCCCATTAGGAAAAGTTAATAGACAAAATTTTTGTTTTAAGTTACTTTTTATTGAGGAATTTATTTATATGGAAACATAATAACTTATCATGCGGACTTTCAACTTTTACTATATTCCTTAATCAAACTCATATTTTTTCCAAAAGACGAGTATTTAGGAAGACTTGTTCGCATTAAGAGTACTATAATAAACTTCTACAGAATCACCTAATCCACCAAAGAGAACTATATACATCCCATGACTTTAGGGTTTAACCAAAACCAAAACCAAAAAGGTTAGTACAAGGTCAGATAATCCAGAAAAGGATAACCCTTTAAAAAGAAAATCTATGCTTAATCTCCTAAATTTGTCCAACAAAACCCAATATCCAATGAGGACTATTCGATAAAAAAATTGTCCATAAAATACTTCAATGTAAACCAAACTAATATTGAAACCCAAATATTTGAAGGATTTAGTCGCATAGTCTTCCAAGGTACAAATTATCACCTATCTCCAAATAACATCAATTACTCTTAATGTCTCATATTGAAAAGTAATTAACCTAATCACATACCCTCCTTGATAGGTTAATCATTTTCATAAATAACCCAAAATCAACTTACTCTTAATTCATGAAATCATATAACTAAAAAGAATCAGTCAAACTAACCAGGGACTTCACGTAGTCCAGTGGTAGGCGATAAATACAAGTCGCACTTTGGTTTTGGGTTCGATTCCTGCAGCTTTGTCCAGCGTGATGGGTTGTCACACGGTCTGCATGTTGTCCTTTTCCAAAACTACATAATTCTTAAACCATTCCCCAAAAACGAGATAAAATCTTCAAAAATAACCATAACGTAATTTAACCTCAATTTTATCTCATGACTTTCACTTTCCATCATTACATATAGTAACCCATAATTACCTCGAAAGTAAGGACCATATAAACCCAAATGGTTCTTTATAACTATGTCCACAAAAGAACAGATTACTATTCATTGAATAAAAATTTTCATATATCAAACATCAGTGTTACACATACTATAAAAAGTCTTCTAATGTATCCCATCATCAAAAGACACTTAATACTCTTAAGAATTTCACCATAACTCTTGAAGCCCTTATATGTTGACTTCTTACTCATTCAACATTCTTCATGATCCATTAACCATTCCTTTCCAACTTATTCTGAAATACTTCTTTCCTACAAACAAAATCATGAATCATATCCTAATATTCCAAAATAGAAAACAAAAGTTAAGAAATAATCCATACCTTTGATTGGTCATTGTCAGTTTCCTCATCCTCAATCGGAATGTCATTAGGTATTGGTAAACAAGTATTTTTATGATCTTGGTGATCCCATTCACGAAACTTCTTCATAGGACATGTGTTTTCATAATGACCATGCACACCACATTTAAAACATTCAATTGACCCCTCAGAAAGAACTTCTTTCCCTTTCCTCGAGTCAACTGGATGCTTCCTTTTTCCATGGAAGGTTCTTGCTTTATAAACTTCATTTCCACATCTATAACATATTTCTGTCCCTTTGAAACATTTTCCTAGGTGTTTCTTTCCTCATCTATGACACATAGGTTTTGGAACACACATACCTTTATGATTATTACCTGTAGTTCTATAGGGATTTGTTTCTCGCATATATGAAGCCTTATAGAAATCACCAAGGCTTAGGCGGTCAATCATGACTCCAGATAGTTGGTTGAGGATAAACTCAATAGTTCTCATTGCAGCTCCCATATCATTCAGTTGCTCGCTCAGAAAACAGTCACAGTTTCCTTCACATCCATCATTACCTTGGTGCCTGCTAGATACAGCCATTTACTAAAACCAAGAAGGACAGTGTGAGTATATCAACAAAACCATCATCTACTAAAGAGGAAGATAAACACTAAGATATACTTAATCATTCACTTTTACTAAAAACTATGACCCCTTCTGAAATCCTAACCATTATGGTCATGTCTCTTACGCATAAAGAATACCCTAACCTCTAATGTTATCTAAACCGACCTCTGATACCAACTATAAGGCCCCGACCATAAACCTGACTTAATATTGAATTAAATGAATAATTCAAATTGAGGATCTTTTCAGGTTTAGAGTTTTAGAGAATTAGTACATAACTATTACATCTCAAAGGATTAAAAAGTAGAAACTTTTACTAAGTTTCCAAAAAAAACTCTTAAAAAGAAACATGTCCAGTTCCATGTTTTAGGTTGCATGACTTTCCCTTGATCCCATCTGTCACGACCCGCCCTCGGGGTCCGTGTCGTGACTACCCCAAGCCCGCCTTCCATAGGCCAGGGGCTGGCGACTAGCACCAAGGCGTAAATCCCGGTAAAAAGGGAAGGCATTGCATTAGAAAAGTAAGCACACACCACAGAGTAAACAAGCGGAAGTAAACACTAAACAAGCAGAGTACAACTGAAAGTGCGGAAAAGTAAATGGGCCAGAATACAAACCCAAACTGAAAGTAAAGTACAACTCGAAAAGGGAAAAACAGCAACTGTAAAGTAAAGGCCGCTACTCCGAGCTGTCCACCGGAAATCCCACCTGAAGGGTGGGTACAGATAGCTCCTCTGCTCCACGGGTCCCACCGTCCGCTCCGTGCTCGTCCCGCCCAGTGGTCCACCTCTGGGTACCGTCCCGCTCCGCAAACCTCAGCTAAGGTCAACGCTGTCCGTCGTCTGCAACCAACACAACGTAGTGCGGGCGAAGCCCGTGCAGGGGTGAGTATAAGCTACTCAGTAGGGACCCCGAGACCCCTGAAGGTCTCTCAAAATCCACAAAGGTTAAACCACGAAACAAAGTACAATCCCGAAGTAACAACCAACACTGCTTAGGTATATGCCCATACATATACCTAAGTCATCAATTCAAATACGCTCCAACCTCCGAGCCCAAGTATAACTCAGTCCACGCAGGAAAGTATACGTATTCCACAAAGGAAAGTAACAGGATTCAGCTCACACAGGTATACTTCTTCAAGGACGATAAAGATGATCACTGATCCATCTAAGTCGTCGGACCCACGAAGGATCGATAGGTAACTAACCCCCGCAAGACCCACACAGGATCGGGCTCACACAGAACCTGTAGGCGCTGGCTCACACAGAACCGCTGAGCGCAAGGACCCACTCAGGATCGGGCTCACACAGAACCTGTAGCACTGATCCACGTAGGATCGCTGAGTGCTGTAGTCGTCGTCGTCGAATCCACACAGGATCTCTGTACTGTCGTCGTCGAATCCACACAGGATCTCTGTACTGTCGTCGTCGCAGTCACAGTAGCAGTCGTAGCAGTAGAACAGTCGCAGCCAGCACTAGGGTTCCCGCACACAGCAAGCTCGTACGGAGGGTCCGCTCCACGAGCCGAGAGGCTGATACATCAACTGTCACGAAGACCGAAGTTGATGTATCCAAAAGTTCCGTATCGTCAACAGGAACTCAACGCAACAGACGGCGCGTCGATCGGACGCCCGGTCTGAGAGTTATAGGCATTTTCGTCTCCGGGGCCCGGTTGGTTTTTAAGGCAAAACCAACCCGACCGTACTCCACCTGCGTCCGAACCTCGGGCGGAGTATGCCAAAAGATCCGTCTCAATAAGAGGAACACTACGCGACTGACGGCACGTCAATCGGACGTCCGTAGCTCAAGATATGAGCGTTTCCGCTCCGAAGGCCCGGTTGGTTTCGTGAACGAACCAACCCGGCCGAACTCAAAGTAATCCGAAACCTTGAGTGCGATATACCGAAACGACCGTCTCGATCCAAGGATCGCGTTGCCGCAGACGGTTCGTCATTCGGAGGTCCGAGGCTCAAGTTATGAGCCAAGAACCGAATCTGGTCCGAAACGGGGGGTCCGGGTCCGGGCCGACCCGGCCCGACCCCCCCCCTCTGGACGGCGCGGCGGCCGGCGGCGGCGGACGGCGGCGGCGGACGGCGGCGGACGGCGGCGGCGGCTGGCCGCGTGGCGGCGGCGGCGGGCCGCGTGGCGGCGGGCGGCGGCGCGGCGGCGGGCCGCGTGGCGGCGGCGGCGGGCCGCGTGGCGGCGGCGGAAGGCACGCGGGGCTGAGCCCCGCGTTTCACAAAACGGCACGGCTTTAAGCCGTGCCTTGCTAAGAAACGGCCCCCGCAAGTGGGGGCCGGCTGAAGAAAACCGGGGGGGCTTTGCCCCCCCCCCCCCCTTCTTAAATGAACCGCCCCCCTCATTAAGAGGGGGGGTCTTGATGGACCGGCCGGGGGTTTAATCCCCCGGTTTTTATGACATCCGGCCGGCCGCTGGCCGGCCGGTTTTTACCAACGGGACCGGAATTTCCGGTCCTGCCCTCGACTCCCGACGCCGGCGGCACGGCCGCCGGTCTTTCCTTCCGCCGCGGCCCGGAACCGGCCGCGGTGTTCGTCGTCCGGCGCGGTGCGACAGCACCGCGCCCCTTTCGCCGTGCCATGAATCCTCCCAACGCGGCGCGACGGCGTCGCGTTCTTGAAATCTCTCCTCGGCGAAGCGCGACGGGTTGCGGAAAATTATAAGCATGTTCATCTGCGTGGTGCGACGGCACCACGCCTCTTGCTTCCACCCGCATGAATAAAACGAGAACTAAGGAGGGGGGGTTCGGCCGTGTTCTTGCGGTCCGACCCCCCTCACGTTAAATAATAACATAACTAAAGAATAACTGAAAGCCACACATTTAGTCATGCTAAAAATCCATGATTCAAGAATGGAAAAAAATAAACAATAAATAACATCCCCTACCTCTGGATTCAAGAACGATGATCGTCAACGACCCGCGGAAGACGCGTCGCGGTGGTCGGCGTCACGGAAGAAGAACGTCGATGTCGTGAAGCGAGGATTCGAAGTTCTTTGACGACGATTTCGTCGTGGGAAATCGTCGCGGAAGAGATGACGCGGAAGAAGACGTCGTCGGTGTCGCGGGTATGGCGTCGCGAAAGACGATTCCCGAGAACGTGGCGTTCTTCGTCGATTTCTTCGCGTTCTTCGTCAAAGCTTGAAGAAGAAGAAGATGAAGGCTCCAAATTCTCTCAAGGTGGCTAGAGAATTCTAACCCAAATAAAATAAGCTAAAGACTTATTTTATTCACACAATTATCAATTTGAATTTCAAAGGTTTGAAATTCAAACAATTCAAACAATTCAACTCCATTAATTAACAAAGTTGTCATGTTATTAAAAGAGGAGTTTAAGGGGGAAGTTGAGAGGTTACTAAAAGATTTAGGGGTTCGTGTGGGCCCCACCACACTTAATCCTCCCAAGGGAGGTTAAGTGGGTGTGGGTCCCACTTCTAACCCCCTTAGGTAGGTTTTTTTTTTAATAAGTTTAAATAAAATTTGTTTTACACAATTTTATTTAACTTATCTGAAAAACCCCAAAACGTAACTTTCAACCCGCAACAAACGCAACTCCCGAAAAGGTCTCATTAAGCGAAAAACGGCGCTGCGAGTTCATCGGTGCCCTCGGATTTCAATTCCGAGCACCGGATCAAAAGTTAGGAATTCCCGCTCGTTCGTTCACTGAACGTACCCGAGCCAAACTTCGGAAATTAATTCCGGGCACTCCGGGCCTCGGAATCAGGTGCCGTCTGAAACCGCGCTCTTGTAAAAATCCAAAGAAAATTAAGAAAAAATTTCCCTTGAATTTTACGGTCTTTACATTACTCCCACCTCAGGGCTTTACGTCCCCGTAAAGATACAACAAAAACTAGGGGAACAAATGAGGGTACTGAGCACGCATCTGAGCCTCCTGCTCCCAAGTGCTCTCCTGGAGATTCCCGTGCTGCCATCTGATGCGCACAAGAGGAATCGATCGCCCACGCAGGACCCGCTCCTGTCGATCCTCTATCTCAACCGGGACCTCCGTAAAAGTCGCCCCATCGTCAACGTCAAGCTCCCCATGGTCAATGATGTGCGTCGGGTCGTGCACGTATCTCCTCAGCTGGGATACGTGAAAGACGTCGTGCACCCGGTGTAACTGAGGTGGTAGAGCCAGGCGGTAAGCCACCTCGCCAAACCTGCTGAGAATCTGAAAAGGTACGATGAAGCGCGGAGATAACTTGCCGCCTCGGCCAAATCTCCGAATACCACGTCGAGGTGAGACCCGCAAGAAGACGTGGTCGCCATCCTCGAACTCTAGTGGTCTCCGCCTCCTGTCAGCGTATGACTTCTGCCGGCTCTGAGCTGTCCTCATCCGCTCCTGGATGACCTGGACCTTCTCTGTCGTGGCCTGGACCATCTCCGGTCCCACTAGTGCTGACTCCCCTGGGTCTGTCCAGCACAAAGGAGATCTACATGGTCGGCCGTACAACGCCTCGTACGGTGCCATCCCGATGGTGGAGTGGTAGCTGTTGTTGTATGCGAACTCCACCAAAGGTAGGTGGTCCTCCCAGCTACGACCAAAGTCAAGGACACATGCACGGAGCATGTCCTCGAGAGTCTGAATGGTCCTCTCCGTCTGTCCATCCGTCTGAGGGTGAAAAGTTGTGCTAAGACGTAGCTGCGTCCCGAACGCCTCCTGTAACCCCTTCCAAAGCCGGGAAGTAAAGCGGGCATCACGATCGGAAACGATAGATGATGGCACGCCGTGGAGCCGCACAATCTCCTGAACGTAGAGACGTCCCAAGCTCTCCACCGAGCCCTGCTCTCTGATGGGTAAGAAGTGTGCCGACTTGGTGAGTCGGTCAACAATCACCCAGATGGAGTCGTGACCTCTGGAAGTGCGTGGAAGTCCAGTCACGAAGTCCATAGATATGCCGTCCCACTTCCACTCCGGAACCTCCAAGGGCTGTACCAAGCCTGCTGGTACCTGATGCTCTGCCTTCACCTGCTGACAGGTAAGGCATCGAGAAAAGAACTCTGCTACAGCTTTCTTCATGCCCGGCCACCAGTGCTGTCGTCTGAGGTCCTGGTACATCTTCGCCACTCCAGGATGTACCGCTAAAGGAGAAGTGTGAAACTCCCTCAGCACTTCCTCTCGCAATGTGACTGGTACCAAGGCACGTCCTCTGAAAAGGATGTCGTGCTCTGCTCCAAGGGAGAAACCATCAGGTGCCTGTCCCGAGGATATCTGTGCACGCTGTGTCTCACAGTCAGCGTCCCCGCGCTGTGCCTCCCTGACTCGCTGCAGTAGTGGAGGAGTGACTGTGAGAGACTGAAGAAAGGCTGCTCCATCTCTATCCACGAAGGATATCTGCAAAGAGGCTAGCTGCTCCGTCGCCTCCTCGAGTAGCTGAATGCCCGTCCTCCTGCTGAGGGCATCGGCTACTACGTTCCCCTTCCCTGGAGTATAGACTATCTCAAAGTCATAGTCCTGGAGGAACTCGAGCCATCGTCGTTGTCTCAGATTCAGATCCTTCTGCGAGAAGATATACCTGAGACTCTGATGATCGGAAAAGACTGTAAAGCGCTCGCCCATCAGATAATGTCGCCATGTCTTCAGAGCGAAGACCACTGCTGCTAACTCCAGGTCATGGGTAGCGTAGTTCAGCTCATGCGGCCTCAACTGTCGTGATCCATAGGCGATCACTGCCCGCTCCTGCATTAGAACACATCCGAGTCCGGTTCCTGATGCATCGCAGTAGACTACGTACCCTACTCCCTCCTCAGGCAACCTCAAGATAGGTGCGCTAGTCAATCTCTGCCTCAGCTCCTCGAAGCTCTGCTGACAACTGTCTGACCACACGAAGGGTTTCCCCTTCTTCGTCAAAGCTGTGAGTGTTGCCGCAACTCTGGAGAAGTTCGGCACAAACCTCCGATAGTATCCAGCTAGTCCCAAGAAACTCCGAACCTCAGTCACGCTCCTGGGTGGCTCCCATGCTAACACAGCCTCAATCTTCGCGGGATCCACTGCAACTCCCGCCTCAGAGATAACGTGTCCCAAAAAGTGGACCTCACGTATCCAGAACTGGCACTTCGAGAGCTTACCATAAAGCTGGTGCTCTCGGAGTGTGTCAAGAACAACTCGCAAGTGATAGGCGTGCTCCTCCTCTGTCGAAGAGTAAATCAGAATGTCGTCGATGAAGACCACGACAAACCGATCGAGGTATGGCTGAAAGATCCTGTTCATGAGAGCCATGAACACTGCTGGAGCATTGGTTACACCGAAAGGCATAACCAAGAACTCATAGTGGCCATACCGACATCTGAAGGCCGTCTTCTGCACATCCTCGTCTCTGACTCTGAGCTGATGATAGCCTGACCTGAGGTCTATCTTCGAGAACCACCGTGCTCCCTTGAGCTGATCAAAGAGGTCATCAATCCTCGGTAGCGGATACTTGTTCCTCACTGTCACTTGGTTCAGGCGACGATAGTCAACACAAAGTCGCAAGCTCCCGTCCGCCTTCTTGGCGAACAATATCGGGGAAGCCCAGGGTGAAACACTGGGTCGGATGAACCCCTTGCCCAGCAAGTCCTCCAACTGTACCCGTAGCTCTCGAAGCTCGGCGGGGGCCATCCGATATGCTGGTGTGGATATCGGGGCTGTCCCGGGGTACAAGTCAATATAAAAGTCTACCTCTCTGCGAGGAGGTAGCCCTGGAACATCGTCGGGAAAAACGTCCGCATACTGATCCACCACTGCAGGAAAACCAGGACTCCGCACGTCAACTGCTCCAAGGATAAGGCTAGCCAACTGATGAGTGATGGGCTGTCCTCTCCTCCGCGGAAGTCCATCCTGTGCTGCTAAGGCTCCCTTCTCGCCGGTGAAGGTGAACCTGCTCCCGTCGGTGCGTACACATCGCACCTTGCGCCTAAAACAGTCAATCTGTGCATGGACCGTAGACAGCCAATCCATGCCCAAGATGACGTCGTAAGGCCTCGACGCTGCTACAAGAAGATCCCAGCCGAAGCTCTCGCCTCCTAGAGTAAGCTCACACTGCCGGCACCAGTGCGTAATCGTCGAGTCTGCTCCCGTAGGAGTCTCTAGCCGTAAGGATCGAGCCAACGGCTCTGTCGGAATCTCCGAGCTCCGAACAAGGGCAGCAGCTATGAAAGAGTGACTCGCTCCTGTGTCTATAAGAACTGCAGCAAGGGTGGAATAGACACAGATAGTACCTCGAATCATCTCAGGTGCGCCGTGGTCGTAGGCCTCTGCTGCCTGGAGCTGTGCCTGTCGCTGCCCGCCAGCTCCCTGTGGTCGGGGTGGACCTCCTGGTGGTGGTGGTGGTAGAGCCTCAAAGCGTCGGCCACCACCAGCTGCTCGCCCAGCTCCTCTGCCTCGTCCGCCTCCTCCCTGTGGACCGCCACGGTCGACCCTCTGCCTCTGCCTCGGTGGTCCATCAACTGACTGCTGCTCCTCGGCACGGCGGGTCGGGCAGTCGCGAGCCATGTGGCCCTGCCCGCCGCACGAGTAGCACTGCCTGCCTCTCGGAAGACTGGCTCCGCGCTGTGTGCCCCGCACTACTGAGCCAGTGCCCTGAGATCGTCGGCCTGAAGGTCTGGTCTGTCTGGACCCCTGAGTCATCCGTCGACTGCCTGCTGCAGATGACTCTGCCACGTGCCGCCCTGCGGTGGGTCGCTGTGCTGGTGTAGACTCAGCAAGGAAGCTCTCGATCAGAAGTGCCCGCTCCAGTACTCCTGTCTGAGTCGGTATGCTGAGGGAGATCAGCGATGCCCTGATCTCGTGTCTCAAACCCTGCTCGAAGGTCCGGGCCCGGAAGAATGGATCCCGTACCATGTCGGTCGAGTAGCGCGAGAGATCGGTAAACCTCGCCGAGTACTGGGCGACCGTCATGCTGCCCTGCCGCAGCTGTAGAAGCTCCTGGATGCGCACCGCTCGAAGGGTGGCCGGGACGAACTCAGAGCGGAAGAGGCTCTCGAAGTCCGTCCAGAGTAGAGATGCCTCATCGTGCACCTGGAGCATCAAGCTCCACCATCGTCCAGCTGCTGCGTGTAGTAGGCTCGCAGCGAGGATCACCATGAGGTCTGCTGGTGTCCTCACTAGCCTAAACACGCGAACCACTGCCTCCAGCCAGTCCTCTGCTGCCTGGGGATCCGTCTCCCCGTGGAACCTGGGCGGTCGCTGGTGCTGAAACTCATGCAGTGCGCTGAGGCGACGTGCATCGTCAGCGGCTGCTGCTGGAAGCATCGGGGGCTCGGCGGGTAAAGCTACCGCCGGTGCCACTACTGGAAAAGGGCCCTGCACCGAGGCCTCGTCGCTCGGGGGGCTGTCGTCTCGCTCGACTCTCGGAACCCTAGCTGGCTGCCGTCGTGGGGCCATCCTGAAAAGGAGAACAAGAGCACCATCGTCAGAACAGTATACCTGGTGAGCTGAATTAAGTAATCACAAAGAAAACTTGAGACTTTCGTTAAGCAGATCAGTATACCCGGTGAGCTGACACAAGTAATCACAAAGAAAACTTTGAAACACACACGCAATCAATGTTTTCGTGCATTAAGTCGGAAATCAGAAGTCAGGGTCCTGGTGTACGGATACGTCGGCCGCCGCACCAACACTGGACTCCCTGGACTGATAACCACACTCAATACGCTAAACATTATTGCTTCACATAGAAAAGATCAGAGTTCGCGGTAGAACCGAACTCCTCTGATACCAATTTGTCACGACCCGCCCTCGGGGTCCGTGTCGTGACTACCCCAAGCCCGCCTTCCATAGGCCAGGGGCTGGCGACTAGCACCAAGGCGTAAATCCCGGTAAAAAGGGAAGGCATTGCCTTAGAAAAGTAAGCACACACCACAGAGTAAACAAGCGGAAGTAAACACTAAACAAGCAGAGTACAACTGAAAGTGCGGAAAAGTAAATGGGCCAGAATACATACCCAAACTGAAAGTAAAGTACAACTCGAAAAGGGAAAAACAGAAACTGTAAAGTAAAGGCCGCTACTCCGAGCTGTCCACCGGAAATCCCACCTGAAGGGTGGGTACAGATAGCTCCTCTGCTCCACGGGTCCCACCGTCCGCTCCGTGCTCGTCCCGCCCAGTGGTCCACCTCCGGGTACCGTCCCGCTCCGCAAACCTCAGCTAAGGTCAACGCTGTCCGTCGTCTGCAACCAACACAACGTAGTGCGGGCGAAGCCCGTGCAGGGGTGAGTATAAGCTACTCAGTAGGGACCCCGAGACCCCTGAAGGTCTCTCAAAATCCACAAAGGTTAAACCACGAAACAAAGTACAATCCCGAAGTAACAACCAACACTGCTTAGGTATATGCCCATACATATACCTAAGTCATCAATTCAAATACGCTCCAACCTCCGAGCCCAAGTATAACTCAGTCCACGCAGGAAAGTATACGTATTCCACAAAGGAAAGTAACAGGATTCAGCTCACACAGGTATACTTCTTCAAGGACGATAAAGATGATCACTGATCCATCTAAGTCGTCGGACCCACGAAGGATCGATAGGTAACTAACCCCCGCAAGACCCACACAGGATCGGGCTCACACAGAACCTGTAGGCGCTGGCTCACACAGAACCGCTGAGCGCAAGGACCCACTCAGGATCGGGCTCACACAGAACCTGTAGCACTGATCCACGTAGGATCGCTGAGTGCTGTAGTCGTCGTCGTCGAATCCACACAGGATCTCTGTACTGTCGTCGTCGAATCCACACAGGATCTCTGTACTGTCGTCGTCGCAGTCACAGTAGCAGTCGTAGCAGTAGAACAGTCGCAGCCAGCACTAGGGTTCCCGCACACAGCAAGCTCGTACGGAGGGTCCGCTCCACGAGCCGAGAGGCTGATACATCAACTGTCACGAAGACCGAAGTTGATGTATCCAAAAGTTCCGTATCGTCAACAGGAACTCAACGCAACAGACGGCGCGTCGATCGGACGCCCGGTCTGAGAGTTATAGGCATTTTCGTCTCCGGGGCCCGGTTGGTTTTTAAGGCAAAACCAACCCGACCGTACTCCACCTGCCTCCGAACCTCGGGCGGAGTATGCCAAAAGATCCGTCTCAATAAGAGGAACACTACGCGACTGACGGCACGTCAATCGGACGTCCGTAGCTCAAGATATGAGCGTTTCCGCTCCGAAGGCCCGGTTGGTTTCGTGAACGAACCAACCCGGCCGAACTCAAAGTAATCCGAAACCTTGAGTGCGATATACCGAAACGACCGTCTCGATCCAAGAATCGCGTTGCCGCAGACGGTTCGTCATTCGGAGGTCCGAGGCTCAAGTTATGAGCCAAGAACCGAATCTGGTCCGAAACGGGGGGTCCGGGTCCGGGCCGACCCGGCCCGACCCCCCCCCTCTGGACGGCGCGGCGGCCGGCGGCGGCGGACGGCGGCGGCGGACGGCGGCGGACGGCGGCGGCGGCTGGCCGCGTGGCGGCGGCGGCGGGCCGCGTGGCGGCGGCGGCGGGCCGCGTGGCGGCGGGCGGCGGCGCGGCGGCGGGCCGCGTGGCGGCGGCGGCGGGCCGCGTGGCGGCGGCGGGCCGCGTGGCGGCGGCGGAAGGCACGCGGGGCTGAGCCCCGCGTTTCACAAAACGGCACGGCTTTAAGCCGTGCCTTGCTAAGAAACGGCCCCCGCAAGTGGGGGCCGGCTGAAGAAAACCGGGGGGGCTTTGCCCCCCCCCCCTTCTTAAATGAACCGCCCCCCTCATTAAGAGGGGGGGTCTTGATGGACCGGCCGGGGGTTTAATCCCCCGGTTTTTATGACATCCGGCCGGCCGCTGGCCGGCCGGTTTTTACCAACGGGACCGGAATTTCCGGTCCCTCCCTCGACTCCCGACGCCGGCGGCACGGCCGCCGGTCTTTCCTTCCGCCGCGGCCCGGAACCGGCCGCGGTCTCCTCGTCTCACCGCGGCCCGGAACCGGCCGCGGTGTTCGTCGTCCGGCGCGGTGCGACAGCACCGCGCCCCTTTCGCCGTGCCATGAATCCTCCCAACGCGGCGCGACGGCGTCGCGTTCTTGAAATCTCTCCTCGGCGAAGCGCGACGGGTTGCGGAAAATTATAAGCATGTTCATCCGCGTGGTGCGACGGCACCACGCCTCTTGCTTCCACCCGCATGAATAAAACGAGAACTAAGGAGGGGGGGTTCGGCCGTGTTCTTGCGGTCCGACCCCCCTCACGTTAAATAATAACATAACTAAAGAATAACCGAAAGCCACACATTTAGTCATGCTAAAAATCCATGATTCAAGAATGGAAAAAAATAAACAATAAATAACATCCCCTACCTCTGGATTCAAGAACGATGATCGTCAACGACCCGCGGAAGACGCGTCGCGGTGGTCGGCGTCACGGAAGAAGAACGTCGATGTCGTGAAGCGAGGATTCGAAGATCTTTGACGACGATTTCGTCGTGGGAAATCGTCGCGGAAGAGATGACGCGGAAGAAGACGTCGTCGGTGTCGCGGGTATGGCGTCGCGAAAGACGATTCCCGAGAACGTGGCGTTCTTCGTCGATTTCTTCGCGTTCTTCGTCAAAGCTTGAAGAAGAAGAAGATGAAGGCTCCAAATTCTCTCAAGGTGGCTAGAGAATTCTAACCCAAATAAAATAAGCTAAAGACTTATTTTATTCACACAATTATCAATTTGAATTTCAAAGGTTTGAAATTCAAACAATTCAAACAATTCAACTCCATTAATTAACAAAGTTGTCATGTTATTAAAAGAGGAGTTTAAGGGGGAAGTTGAGAGGTTACTAAAAGATTTAGAGGTTCGTGTGGGCCCCACCACACTTAATCCTCCCAAGGGAGGTTAAGTGGGTGTGGGTCCCACTTCTAACCCCCTTAGGTAGGTTTTTTTTTTAATAAGTTTAAATAAAATTTGTTTTACACAATTTTATTTAACTTATCTGAAAAACCCCAAAACGTAACTTTCAACCCGCAACAAACGCAACTCCCGAAAAGGTCTCATTAAGCGAAAAACGGCGCTGCGAGTTCATCGGTGCCCTCGGATTTCAATTCCGAGCACCGGATAAAAAGTTAGGAATTCCCGCTCGTTCGTTCACTGAACGTACCCGAGCCAAACTTCGGAAATTAATTCCGGGCACTCCGGGCCTCGGAATCAGGTGCCGTCTGAAACCGCGCTCTTGTAAAAATCCAAAGAAAATTAAGAAAAAATTTCCCTTGAATTTTACGGTCTTTACACCATCCTTGACCCTATTCCACGTTAATTCCTGTGAAAAACATTTCAAAAACTTGGGATGAGCATAAAAATCTCAGTAAGGGATTCACAAAGAATAAAAACTGTTAGTTTTTTTGAAAACAACAACTAAACCATGTATACTTTATCAAAGTAATACTTTTCACCTTTTCGATGTAGTAAAAAACTCTTCACTGAATAAAAGTTCATTACATACCCTTCGGTAACCAAAAGATTACCATAAAACCCATATAAAGATCACATAACATATAAAGTTAACTTGGGACATAAACATACTTAAGTGGAATAACCATATGGTCGACTTCCACACATATCACTTAATGGAATAGCCATTCGGCCAACTTCCACACATACATAATGGTATAGCCATAAGGCCGACTTCCATACCCAATGCATTGGAGGTTATAACATAACCACCCGTCCTGGTATTCACGGCACCACCCGTTATATGGTTTATCACGTAACCACCCATAAAATGTCCAAGTACCATCATTACACATAAAATATTGAAAATATAAACATTTTAATAACAACATTTCATTTTCAATCAAAATAAGTAATTCCAAGATATTGAATTAATCAATCTACTTTTAAAAAACATTTAAAAGAGATTTTTGAATCAAAGTGTCCCATACCACTTTGAAGCTTTTAATGGAATTATAATTTTAATACATTAATGTCCATATAAATAAATACTGAAAACCATTTTTAAAACATGGAAATTAAAGATAAAGATTTCGAATAATGAATCTTTAAAACATTTAAAACGGTATTTTTGATAAACAGTTTTTTACAAAATGAGAGACTCTTGAATACAAATAATTACAGAATATAATTTAATCCAAACTTTATAATATCATGAGAATAAATGTATTCATGATATAATATGTCAAAGGACAGTATACACACCATATAAGAGTTAATTGGTGCATAACAACATTGAAGTCTCAAAATGTAAAATGAGATGAAATCCATTATAAAGAAGGTATCCTTAAATTAAGGAAAAATCAATCTCATAATTATGTGTGACAAATATAAATACACCCAATATAAGTGGATATTAAGTGTAAAAAAATCAATGTTTATTCACACATATTCAAATGATGACATAGTCAATAACTACATGTTGAACCCAAAGAAATCGAAATTTGGTTAAGAAGTTCCCTTGGTAAAATTCGACAGCCTAACGGCGTCACATAAAATTTTACAAAAAGGGTTGATGAGAGAGATAAAGGGTATATCATCACTTGGACATAAAATTTACATAAATAAGGATATATAATAACATATCCCAACATAATAGCATGTGAATTAAAATACATAACAAAATAAGTCCTTTAAAAAAAGGAGGGTGAAAGGTTCCCTTACCGACATGGGTATCTTTCGAAACATACAACCAGTGAAAGAAGGACAATAAAACATTGATGTAAATACTCATAAATGAAATTATATTACACAATGATTAAAATTATGGGCAGTACATACACAACTCAAAGGAAATTGTGGCAAATGTAGCATAAATGTCACGGGAATAAAAGTGAGATGAGAATCCCTTACGAAAACTCGGCATCCTAACGGCGCCACTTAAAACTTCCAAAAATGGATTGATGAGATCAAATAGAGTATCCCATTATATTAAAATAAAATATACAGAAAGAGGAATATACAAGAAAATCCCCCATCATAACAAAGAGGAGCTTAAAAGAAGTGACATAAAGGAGAGTACTTAAAAAGAAAGAGAGAGGTTAGACCTCTTACGAAAATTCGGCAGCCTAATGGCACCACTCCAAACATTCAAAATGGATTGATGAGAGAGAATAGGGTCTCTCATCATATGAACATAAAAATTATAGTAAGAGTAATATAAAATAATATCCCAATAACAAGAAAGATGAGCTTCAAAAGGAATGACATAAAAGGGCATACTTAAAAAGAAATAGAGGAGTAGGATCCCTTACCTCGGGTCCGACTTGACTCGATCGTTATTTAACGTCCTGAATAATAAACTTGAGTTAATTTCTACTTGTTTCGAACCTTTTTCAAGTTCATTATTCCTTTTATATCAATTATTGACATGTTATAAACATTATGTAATAATTTAAGTTAATAATGTTTGTTTTGTCGATATTTGGTTCTTAAGTCAAAAGTGGACTTCATACAATTACATGTTGTTCGTGTGGTCAATGGTTCATTATCCAGAATGATATTTATTATTTGGATATCAGATATATCATATATATCCAGCATATACATGTATTTATAATATTACATAATCATTTAGAGGTAAGAAATGAGATGCACCGTTTATGGAGACGGTAAGCCGTACGTACGCATGAACGCTACTTTCATTTCTTTGTCATATTAATGGAATTAAAACTAAATGAGAGGTATGTATATTATAATTCCAGAATTATATTCATCATTTATATCTAACATAAATTATATATATCCATTATAAATATGTACTTATAATAGTACATTACATTTGGGGATAAGAAATGAAATGCACCGTTCATGGAGACGGTAAGCCATACGTACGCATGAACGCTACTTTCATTTCTATATCATACATTAATGGAAAGAAATAATAATTATATAGAGGTATATTATAATTCCAGTATAACATCATATATAATAACTTTAAATACATCCTTTATACGTCCCACATATGGCATTAACGAATAACATCACTTTGTGGGGGCGGTAGTCCGCACTTCCTTAAATGAAGATATCGCATTTACCCATAATGGAAACCATAAATGTATACCATAAATGAAAAATACAGAAGAATAAGTAAAACATAAACATATTATATATCATATATAAAAATAGTGACATCTTAATGTCCACCTTTGAAGGTGTTATATGAGTGTTGAACAATCATCGTTCTGTGAGGCAGAAATTCGCCATCCACGGAAACAGTATGTTCTTTAACCATTAAATGTAGGTTTGTGTAAATGTAGCTCGAATACTTCTTATAAAAACATCCTAGTATATTTAATATACTGGAGTTGTTACAAAATAAATGAATAAAAAGAGTTTAGGGGGTTGGAGAGGCAAAATAAAACAAAAGGACTTAAGTGAAGACATTACCTTAAAATCGGGTAACTCCCTTTGGTTTGAGCTCAAAGGCTTCCTTGGGAAGACTTATGCCCAAAGTGAGGCTTCAAGGAGTAATATAGGGAAGTGGAGAGACAAAAGGGGATGAGTTTGGCCGAGCCAAAGGCTTTGGGAGCATGGGTATGGAGGTAGAGGTGGGGGGCCTTTTATAAGAGGAGAGGAGAGCACTCTTGTAAAGTTACAAAATGTTGCTTTATTTTCAAAATATTTTCGTATTTTAAAGGTCCAAAATTGATTTATTTCGAGTATAAGGTGATAATGGTTTGAAATCCACTCATACAATTGGTTTTGGACATGTGTAGGTCTTAGATATTACATTATCTTTCCATTTTATTTAATTCGTTAAATAATGAGGTCATCGCTGCATCCTTATGATGTCATAAATAATTTAATTTATTTAATGTCTAAAAATTATAAAAAAAATACTATGATGTAGGAAATCTTTTTTATCTTTGCAATTACTATTTATAGTCAAAAATATGACTTGTATAACCCCATGTAAAATGTTTTTTAGTAAAACATCTCATGTTTGTGTCATTTTTACTTTAACATTAAATAAAAAGATATTTATGTCATTTTCCAACCAAAGTGGCTCCATGAGGTCCCCAAGTTGACCCATGGATTTTATTGGTCGGCCATGACACATCCAATGAGGGTAGGACATGTGTCTAGGTCATATCATTTTATTAAAACATTATTCTTACATTAAACTACACTAATTATCTCTAATTGCGATTAAAAACATAATAAGTTATTATTCACCAAAAAATTATTATAATCCCATAGAACCACATTTTACTTCTTAATGACAACCATGTATGTCGGATTTTTGAAATTAAAAACACAATGATGGAAAATTTTCATTTAAACAGAAAATCAGTTTTTATAAGTACCACTTAGTGGTTTCACTATTCATCAAAAATTGAGGTTTTTCAGAAAATTACCAAAAGTTCACCCTAAGCTATATTTTATTTTCCGAATTAAAAAATGATGTCTATTTTACAAAATTCACAACATATAAGTTGAATTAATTAATTTAATAATTAATTTCCACTGTCAAAAAAAATAGCGTGTTATTATGAAACAAAATGTATCAAAATATTGACACTAGTTTAAGTCTGATTTCAATGTGAAATTAATTCCAACGACCACTATTGGATTAAATGGTAAAAATATATTCTAATTTCACTTTAAAAACAATTCAAAAGATAATCTAATCATATGAATAATTTATATTAAAAGAGGTTTTGAATTAAAATACAACATTTTCACTATTCATTAAAAATTGATCTTTTTTGGAAAAATACAAAAAATTTACGCATAGTAAACTTTGATGTCCCGATTATAAAGAATAGTTTTATTTTGTCAAATATAACAAATGAAATTTTCAAAAAGTGTATTTAAAAGAGGTTCTCCATCAGAAGGCGGTTAATCGACCTTTTAAAGAATATTAGAATGTTTACGCTTAAAATTGGATTCATTTGCATTTTTTAATTCTATAACATTTATTGTAAAAAGTAAAAATATTTGACAAACATATATAATCATTTTGTAGTTAGTTCTATTCATTCCCACCATTACAATTGCTAGGGGTTAACTACTATTTAAAATAATATTATTTTATTTTTAGAGTGCAACGTAAGATTCCCAAGAAACTCGTTGTTGCGTGTTGGGTACACCATCGAGCATAGCATCCCATTTAAAGTAATATTAATATTTTATTCACAAATATGGATAAATATAAAAATGTCATATTATTTATTTACCTAGGGTGTTACAGGTAAATTTTGTGATATATGACGTCAAATAATAAAAAAAATTACATTATTGAGAATTTAACATTAATATTGTAAATTATAATTTTAATATGATATTATCTATGCATTTATTTCATTTTCTGTTTATTTATTAAATGGAATGTTTTTTACATTATTTACCTTACCATATTGATTTTGATTTATCATACCTTGATATTAGAGTTATGTTAATGGAATTTATGTTCATTTATTTACCATTAAAGATGTACTATGCTTATTGATACATGATATCTACTATTTTACATTGCCCAAAATGAGTATTGGGTATCTCTATTATTTTATTTTCTTTTCTATAGTTTATTTTGATAAATCCATTGAATGAATTTTCAAGGATACTAATCAAATGTTTTCTATCTATTATGTTTTATTTTATATTCCCATTTTAAAATGGGAATCATTTATGTATCGGGTTCTCCAAAATAGCTAAAATAATTTTTACTTTGAGATTTTATTCCTTGTATCTATGTTAGTGTAATAATAGTAGACATAGACTTTGAGTTATTGAGACTACATTTAATTTTATGGAATATGAAGCAAGGGATAATAATGTTTTCACAATGTGTATATATTTTATCTTTTCATTCAATTGTAATGTATTGTTGTATCTAGTCTTCCAAGACAAATAAGAAGTTATATTTGGAAGGAAATCTTGTATTTTGTACCATTAAAAAATATAATTAATAGTTTTGTGTTTTTTGTATCTGGGATGAAACACCTAAAGAATATCACTCATACTAAGGCTGAACACATGATCAACCACCACAAGGAATATTTATAAAATAATAAGAATCAACACACACTCCCATAGGGAGACATAAATGTACATCATGAATAATCAATTCTAGGAATTCAATTTATCCTTCCCTATTTAACCCCATGATAGATACTAGAAGTAGTTGGAGCGATTGACATCAAATTTTCTAAGTAATTTAAACATCCATTCCATAACACCCATATATTTTTATGTAGATTCCCACTGAGGATCTATATAAGAGAACACCATATGAGTTATTTTTTGACCTTTATGTTACAAAACCATACATCTAATAAAATACTATTACCATACTTTTATCACCACTACATAATTCCATGACCTCATTGATTCATCACCTAGAAATCAATATCAGACTATGACATGATAATGGTTAATACACATCCTTTTTATATAGGTACATTGATATCACCTCCAGATAATGCCTATCACCATGATCCACAAGACCCATAATTAGAAAATACATTATGGATATATTTTATATAATTTTGGAAAAAAAATATATGATAACACCTATACTATTTCATATAAAACATCAAAAATAAAACTATTATAAATAAACATGTCCACTGATAAGAACATATATTTCATGTCATTCCAACTCTTCACATATCAACCAGAAAATGAAGATAGATGAATATAAATATCCTTACCCTAGTAACATGGACTTTAAAATAGAATATTGTTCAGGACTCACATGTATATGGACCCTACTAAATTTTGAAACCTTATTATAAAAAAATTCTATCATATATTGAAATAGTAACAAAATATAAAACAATTGGAAACCACTTGTAACACTGAAACCATGAAAAACATCTGAGATAAAGGGTGACAATGCATCAATTACACCCATTCGGCACCAAAAGTTGATGATTTTTTTAGTGTACTCTATTAAAATTCACCACCTTAAAAATCTATATTATTTGGCATCCCCCTATCCAAATTTTATTATTCTTATAGAATTTTAATATAATGTTTTTTAAATTATCAATGAGGAGAGACATTAATTTGTGGAACTATTATTTCATATCATAGTATGATACAACAAAAATAAAAAATAAATATCATAATATTATCATTACAATGTACATAGAGACAAAACCCAATAATATAAATGATGAATTCATTCAAAACTTATAGCAATCAAGCTCTAAAATAATAACTTATAAAAAATACTCAATAGATGAATACTAGTGAAAAATTTCCCAACCAATATGTTATGGAACAATAAACTCTTTATCACTCTCAATCATTGAGGTGATTTAGCTCCATCCACCAAATTACCCTTTCTGTAACATGAAATCAGCATAAGGTTGGCATAAACACCAAGGTTCATGTGCGTGATATGATATACAAATCAAAGTATAGTCTCAAGAAGTTAAATTATTATTTGTTATCATATATTTTTATACATGAGGTAAATAAATAATCATTTTACATAACTAGTTTTTGACATTTTTTTCTAACAATAAATTAAAACTCTATGATTATCAGGTCACCTTTTGTTAACCTGACAACCACAACACCAGATCATGCATTATTTAACCCTATGTTGGAATCTTATAATATCAATATTAAAATAAACTATCTCATACTCAATGAAATTGGGTAGGGAATTATCTAATTCCTCATCTCATGGTTGATGGTGTAGGGTATGACTTTTAACAAGTCTCAACCAATAATTAATGTAAAATTGTATTGTTTCTCATCCTTGTTTCATCCAGCTACCTTGTATCATATGGTATGGACCCTTCACTATTTCATAACCCATTTTCTTATAATTAAATAAATTATTCATCATATATATCTCCCAAAATATATATTCTGGAACAACCATATTAATAATGTTTCCCACTATCCAAACCCATGGAATTTTACTAAATGAAAACTATATGAAAAAATTTCTACTTAAGTGTAATATAAAATTGTATCAAGATTTTACATATCACTGTTGGTATTTCCAAACATGATTCATAACATGGAATGTAATCCATTAAACCATATCACCAACTCATCACCTTAGACCAAGTAACTACTAACTTAACCTTATTTCACAAAGATCATATCATCTCTCTTATATAGGTCACCATTAGGCTCTTTATAATATCTAAAAGTATATTATCAATAGTATTATCTCATACTCATAAACCATTCGTGATCACATAGCTTAAAATCCCTGTCTGGCATAGTCTTCAATCTTGTACCAAAGTCAAATTATGAGCCCATGTGAAAAAATCTCATCAATTACATCCACTATGACTCTTGAATGTGATACTAGGGAATAATATAAATGAAACCATGATACATCAATCCATAAGAAGTCCCAAATTACTCTCCCTTATCACAAAAATTTTGAACCCTAAATCAACCCTAAGGAGGGTGCTCCACACTCATCATGATATATGTCACCATCTCAATCATTTAATAAGGACATTCTCTCTCATTCCTACACAATAGTTCATACAGAATAAAACCATGGAATCCTATTATGAATTATACATCTTTATACCAAACCAAGGTCTCTCTTTAACCCAATTGTCACACGCTCACCTTAGATACATTGTCTCTAGGTGATTCCAATTCATTAATATTGTATGTGAGATTTATTATAATCTACTAAAGCTTATATGAAACCAATATCTTCATCTAATTCATGATTAGTTTTTATCAATGCTAAAAAACCAATGAAATATGCATATAGTCGGGAACAACATATAAAAAATTATATATCTATAAAATAAATAGATTACCTTGGTATAAGAGATAACCTCTCACCATTCCCACTATTCACCTAGAATAATCACATATGTGCCTCATCCATGCTCATACTATCACCTAATTTTTTATCTGAAGTTTTAAAACAAAAACAATTATTTATAATAAAATTATGATTAATTTTCAAAAATAATACAATGTGGAATTATCCATAAAAAATACTAAGACATCATTTTTTCCAAAAAAACAACATAAAACCATGACCAAATACTCATGGATTGTCCATGAAATACCAATAGAACCATTTTTTGAAAATACCCTATCACACAATACCCAACCAACTATAAAGAACATCAAATATTATCAAATTTCCTGAATAAGTTATAAATGTGAAAATAATTTTGAATAAAATGAAAAGATATATGTGATCATAATCATAGTTCTTCAACCCTCCAAGACTCAAAATCCCCATAATTATGATATGATTCTACCACTATCTAGTAGATAAAAGATATAATTCCTCAACAAAATTATTCAAAATAAATGTCCATAAACATTGAAAAAGATATATGGAATGCATATATCATTCATACCTATGCTTCAATAAAATCCATAATAAGAACATTTCCCGTCATGGGTGATCCTTGAAAAGAATGAGAGGGTAAGGATCTAGAAATATGGGCCTCCAATCAGCCATCATACCCCTAAAACATAATGGGGTCTCTATAGGATATTAAAAGTTCTTCCCCTTTAATAAACTGCCAATGCAATTTTCCTTAATGTGTTCCTAAGGACAACGAAATGGTCCACCTTTCCCCAATTCACACCACTATAACACAATTATTTCATATAAATGATATTGTTTCTGTACGTTCTCCCAAATATTTCACTAATACTCACCAAAACAACCTAACCATCATTTAAGACTCATTTTTCTTCTATAGACACACTATAGAGATATTTAAATGATTTATTTCTTGATTCAAATCAAAATTATCAAAATAACTTTTTATCCATACTGGGAATTCATATACCCATTATGTAATGACCCTAATGTTCATAGGTTGTGACACATTTCTTTCAATATTGATTATCACATGAAACTTTATGATGGTCAGAGGGGTACTCTCCAGTTATCTTTATTTCCATTCATTATTATATATATCACAATATTTTTTATCCTCTATAAACATTCTATTTTTAGTCCTTATATATGTTATTTATAATATAATGTTGAAAAAAGTATACTATAATTTAATATAACATATTTTTAATTTAGTGTTAGTTATCCACCAGATCATTTTAATTTAATATTTCTATCATTTATTTATATCTTATAAAACAATATAGTTTATAATTTAAAAACATGATTAATTGATGGGATGTTTAGGATGCACGATTTGAATATGTTTTATATTGTCTATATATCCAAACTAAGCATAAGGGGGATTCATTATGAATGTATTTTTATATATGTAGTATATTTTCCCTAAATACATAGCACAACTAAAAAACCCACCTGAATAAATCCAAAATAATTCACATAGTTATGGAATGATTTCGTAAACCCTATAGCCAATCCATATAATCCTCCTATAATTAAAATTTTTATTTAACATTTTTCCACCTTCCAGAAGTTTTCTAGTCATTTATCCATTTAAATTATAAATTATAGTCACCCCATATAACAAATAAAAACCACTTAAATATTCCTCAAATGAATTTATTACTATAATCCTAGTAATATATTTTGGTAAATAACTCGTTATACCTTCATTTACACTTTTATCTTTCCAAATTTTCATATTCTTCTATTAACTTCAATTATATTTTATCAAGACAGATACGGTGGAAACCATAGTGTTAATAGTATCATCTAATCTAAAGGGTAATTGTTTTATTATTTTAAATGATTCAATTCCAAATGAATCTAACTCTATTTGAACTATTTGAATTGTTTTCTAATGATTGAGGTCAATTTATCTAAATAAATTTCATTTTTTTGAAAATTATTTTTTGGTAAATTTTAAAAGTGTTATATCTATTAATTTCATCCCTATATATATTACATATACTTGAATAACTATTAATATCAGTGTTCTTTATATAATTTAATTTGAAAAAATTACTAATTCAATGGTTTTTATGTGTCAATTTTCAAAAATATGTATTCATTCATAAAAAGGGTTTCATAAATTATATATCATGATTGAATTTGGTAAATTGTTTTATCAAAGTCAATTTTTTAATGATATATTATTCAAATAAATTTTTAGTCATGTATTTATATTTCATTATAGTGTATGGTCACTTTTGTTTTTTAAATGTGATTGATTTTATAAGGAGTTTAGACATTCACTATCTAGTGTTGAAATAATTTCTGATGTTTTAATATATATTTAAGTGATTTTTGGGTTGATATTTTAATATTTTAACGTTATAACATTAGGTAATTATACAGTTAATCAGGATGAGTATAGTATAAATTATACAATGGTTAATGTCTCAATGTGATGTTCATTCCCGTACTATATAGTTTCCAAGATATAATAGAAAAAAGAAAAGTATTATTTCATTTTTATTTAGTTCATACTGGACACTGTTTGAGGTTTATTTACCATGATACATTGTTATCCTATTAGTATCATGGTAGAGTTCCTATATTTAGTAAAAATTTATTTTACTGTATGATTATTTCTTTCATTCACTCTTTGATAATTTTATATAACATTACATTAGTTTGTACTAAATATTTATATTCTTATAGATTAGCATTAATGTACTCTCATTTGTAAAAAAAATATAGTGTAACCAATTTCCCATTTTTTCTCTCAGTCATGCAATGGAAGAATATAAATTATAATAGTATTTTAAAGTATTGTTATAGGATTACCAAATATAATTTTTATGAAGATTCTTGACTGTATCCAAAAATTAAATTTCTCATAAACTACATACATCATCAATTATTATGTTTAAATTTTATTGTCTCACATAGGTAATGGTAATGGGGATTTTTATTTTTGTTATGTAACCTAACAAATTCATTTTATTTTTCTGATAAGATGACCATAGTTTGACATGAGGTTAATAAAGGTTTATGTGGTCCTTTTTATGTGAATCATTTAGATTATTTTGGGTTGTAAAGTTATCTATCACTTCATCCTCAACTTCATTTGTTTCCTCCAATTTAAAACAACCAACATTATCATATTTTACATTTTTATTATAAAAATATATATTTTTTTATTTTAGTACATAAGTCATATTTTTTTCTTATAAATTGAGATTATTTATCTACCTATTATAAAGGTTAAATGTAGGGATACATTATTTCCAACACCTAGTTAAATTCATTGATGGTTATTATTAGTTTTAGAGAATAAAATCATTCACATATAGTATATTAGATACCCTGTACATTTATTTTCAACTAATGGTGATTGGGAAAATGTTATAGACATTGTTGTGGATTATAATTGGTGAAATAATAGTATAACCAAGGATGGTTTGGTAAAATATGACAACAAAGAAAAATTTTTCTTCTAGAAATACAAATAGACAACTATCATGATCATAGTATCATGAGAGGTAGGTTTAGATAAGTATCTACATTACTGTGTCTTATTTGGTACCTACCCTTATCCAGGGTGGTTAGAAATTTTTTTCATAGTCTTAAGATTTATTTTTTATTGTTTATTATATATTTTAATATGGTCTTATAATACTATATATTCAATAAATGTTATCTATGCTATATTGAGAATCATAATTTTGTAGAGCGAATATGGGTGTGATGCCAATGGATTTTACAATATGTCATTCCATTACATAAATATAATGTGTTATATAACATGATTAAAATTCCACACTAAACTAAAAAATGATTGGAAATATTATATAAATTTTATTTTGAAATTTTTTTACTAATAAAAAATCATGAAAACAATCATTGTAATTTTTCCAAAAATTAGAAAAATTGGATTGAGTAAATATAATGTTTCTAAAGGACATTTGTAAATAAAATAGAATTTTAATTATATATTTAATTTTAATTTAAATAATAACTATATAAATTTTATAATGTTAATTTTCTAAAATTTCATTCATTTTTTAATTCATAAGGTACAAATTTTCTTAGTTTTAATTTTTTTATTTTTTAAATAATTGTTATTAGGTGAATATTATAACAATACTATTTTTACAAATACTATAATTTTTATAATAATTTAAATAAGTATGTATAACATAAAAATGAATAAAAAAATTCTCCTGAGAAAAATATATATATGGTGTCATGTATTGAATTTTTGAAAAATTATTTGTTTCTTTTTAAAACCCATATTTATGTTTTTGAAACATGTGTAATATTTTTCTAAAGAATTATTTTTTCGGTGATAATAAAAATTATTTTACCTCACTTTAATAAAATAATATTAAAAATAGGAATACATATTTTAAACCAAAATGTTAATATTATGTAAATAGTTAAATTTTACCTATATATATATATAATATTACGATGATTGAAATTTATTTTTGTGATAATGGTAAAACAATTATTTTTAAAAAAATTATTAATTATTATTATATAATTTCTATTTAAAAAAAATTTAACCACTTATCAAAAATGAATTGACTATAATTTTTAATCTTATATATAAATATATGAATTACATTTCATTTTTTAATCAATAATAAATAATATTAAGAACACTTAATGTTTTAACCAAAACCATTATAAAAAACATTTTATAATATATTAATTGTTTTTATTTTCAAATATAATTTTATATTATATTGAAATTAATGTAGACTATATAGAACCCAAATTTTTTATAACAATATAAAAAATTCTGTGTAAATATTTCATTATATTAATAATTATATATATATTAGTTGGGTAAAACATATTTCCCATGGTAAAAAAATTTAAAACTTGAGAAAAAATATTGTAATAGGAATGAAGCATATTTAAAATAATGGTTACAATGAAAGGTAGTAAGTGTCTCATTCTTATCTCACTCAACACAACATTATTTCCCAAATTTGAGAAATTTACCCTTGAATCTTGTCATTCCATCACTGAAAAATTAATGGGTGCTAAAATATTGAAATTTCTTCCACTAATGAAATCAGATTGCATACACCCAATATATTTACCCATTAAAAATCCTTCTCTCTAAATAAAAAATTCGAGAGTATCTCCTTAACTCCATGCACACTAGTTAGTGGAAATGTACATTTTTAAAGTGTAATATAAGCATCTTAGAGGTGTTACGCAAGGTAGAACATCTAAAAGAGATGTAATGTTATCAATCATTATCTCTTATTTAAGTTCTTTTTCAACCTCATAAATATAATTATATCCAAAAAAATTTTGTCAAATAAATTTTATTTTTATTTATAATCATATTATACTCATGGAATAACACTTTACTACCTCACTCAAAAACAATTACAAAAATATATAAGTCAGCATTCGTTTTTCAAGGCTACCACCTCGAAGAATGACAAATTTTGTTTTTTACA
The DNA here is from genome assembly GCA_963277665.1 of Viscum album. NCBI lineage: Eukaryota > Viridiplantae > Streptophyta > Magnoliopsida > Santalales > Viscaceae > Viscum > Viscum album. The sequence continues at coordinate 1,346,680,750 of OY728159.1, read as the reverse complement.
TCCCCCTTACATGGATTGTCCACATGTTTTATTTAATGAAATATAAAATAACTAAAAATTGTTAAATTTATGAAATGTTAATTATTTTTTTCAACCCCCGATCATTCTATATAAAATAATAGTTTCATCCGTGTATGTACTAACTACAACCTATATAGAATGAGATATTTAATTTTCTATTTACTTCCAATCGTAGATGTGGTTACAAATTTATTTCATTTTTAAAAATTAAAATCTTTAATCTATAATTTTTTTGAAAATATAATATTGTAAATTTTTATGTGATATCTACAATTAATGGTTATAGAAAACATAACCTCCTTAAATAAAAACCTTGATGCACCTTTCTAAATTTGTTTTAGTTTTGGTAAACAAAATGAGAATATTTATATGTTTTTTTTGTACCAAACCACCTATGAATACCCCAAAAAACATCCACATATAATTTTCTTCTACCTACCCAAATGGAATTCCCAATCTTCATAGCATACCGACTACTTTCCAAACGTTAAATAATATATTGTGGTATTAATTTTATCCAACCATAATAAAATACCATATTATAAATACATCAAAATGAAAAACATATAATAACTAGATAAAAAATATCCCCAAGTCATATATAAACTGAGATATCGCTAAACACACCCTCTAAGATCAAATGCTAAAAACATGAAATTTACATTTATATCTTGATCCCATTTAACGTGCAACAATTTTAGGCATGAAAAATATAAATTATTTTAAAAATATTTGATCAATTTAATAACCAAGTATGATTAAAGTATATATTTTTATATAATAATGAAACATACATACATTATAAAACACACGGGATTAAGTGATAATTTTCCCTCATAGTCTGATCTTTTATTATTTCTGAGTAAATATTCATCCACCCCCATTAAATTATGAACAAATAGATCCTTTCATGAAACTTCTCATTAAACATCGGTTCTCATAAATTTTTGAAACCTAATCACAATAAGGTGACCTCAAATAATCTTATAGGGTAAACAGAATCATTAATAATTGATATTAATTGGTGAGAATAAAAAATTAATAAGGTTATAGTGACATAATAAAAGTTCCTAAGAATAAAATAAGGTAATTTAAACTCATTCATACCATGATAATCAATCATGAATCATGGTATAACAATTTAAAAATGTAAAGAACATTGAAATAATTAATCATGGTCAATATTATATGAATATAGATCAATTTAATCATTAAATTATAATAGAAATCAATAAAAAAAAATTATTAGTATCTTTGAACATTTCCTTTATATTACCATTATAGAACCCTAAAAATTGGAATAAGCAAATGGTCAAATACAAATATAATTTCCCAATAAATTGGTGGTTGTCATAGAACCACCCAACATTAGTTTATAGTGTAACCAAACGTCCATGGATTATAACGGAACCACACATAATCAAAAATAATTTACATGAAAATTATCATGGATAATGTATATAGATAATTCATCTTATTATAAAACTCATAGAAACATCCATTAATATATTCATAAAATGATTTTACAATAGAAATTAAACATGTTATATGATAATATGTTTGAAATTATCATAAACCATAAATAGAAAAAATTGGGAAGATATCATTATAAAATATCCAAAATGAAGTATAAAAAATAAGGGTTTTTATAAGTCATGAATAGAAATTCCATTAAAATATCATCCAAATGTTTTTGATAGAAATACCAATTTCACATAGAAAATTACTTTTAAAAATAAAAAATTTATAAAAAATTAGAAAAATAGTAATATTTGAATATAATCATGGAATATTCTAAATGAAACTAAATTAGGAATCATTTTAATAGAGGCCGTGAAATTAAATCATGTTAAAATGTTATAAATAATCATTTTTAATCATTTTATCGAATAGAATCAAAATTACTGCTTTTTGAAAATTATATAAAAATTCATTTTAGATAAGTTTATAATAAGGTTTATGATAATTGTAAATAATTTTACAAAATAATTTATTATTATATAAAAAATTATACCATTTTGGGAAACATGGAAAATGAATTGAATGATTACAAAACTATAATATCATTCAAAATCTATATTATTTATAAACAACTTTTACGATAATTCCATAATCAATATCATAGGAAATAGATATTAAAATTAAAAAATATAAATAAATAATAGTTAATAACTGAAATGCGGTTTAACAAAATATTAAATTATTATTTACTACAAAGTATACATGACCATAAACAATATAAAAAATACTAGATATTGTAACATAATTTCTATTCCACATTGGTAAAATTTCAATCATAAGCCACATTAATGAATAAACTTAAATGAAATATTAAATATTATGGACATAATATGATTCAATATATAACATGTGAAAGAGAATTATATATACCATATATAATAAATTTGGTGCATAACATTAAAATATTCCTCAATGGAGGGAAACTGAGAAGATGACTCTTACCTCAAGTCCATACATTCCATATATTTCCTTTATCTACTTTATAATAAAATCATATTAATTATTTTATTTATTAATTAAAATTTTCATTCTTAATCCTTTATCTATAAAAAATTTATTTAGATTTAAAAACATATTTATTTAAAAAATAAAGTCCACATTCAGTTTTTTGTAGGCATTTGATTTATAATTTTTAAACAGCTTTAGTGTGATGGACATGGAAAAAAGATTCACTATTACATTTTCATGAATTAATAATCATGAAAAAAATACATTTTTTAAAAATAAATCATTGTTTTAAAACAAATCATGAATGATGGATATAAAAAATTAACTATGTTCAAATCATGGATACTATAGGTCATACACATGCAAGAGTAATATTTCAATTATTAAAGGATCATTATGAAAATAACATATACATTATTACATATTTCTAAAATGATATTAATATCATAAATACTATATTTCTTATATAAATACAATTATATATAGCATCCATGTTATTTTTAACATAAATATAAAAAAATTTCACTTACTGATGTGACTTAAATTTAATAAGGTTAATATTCATAATTTCCAAAAATGAAATGAAAACATTTAAAAAAAATTAATTCTCAATAAGATATATGTTGTTTATTCATCTTGATTTCTTTCGTTGAATTGGAAATATTTAATTAAAAATCAAACTTGCATAATATGAATAAAAATATCTTTTTGGGAAAGTTTCTTTTAAGAATAATAATGTGTTTATACTAATTTTATTTTTAGTATGAGTTCTGAAGTCTATAATTAAATTTTATTTATAAAATATTTTAACATAATTTAAAATCTATTCCAAAATAGAATTTTACTTTATAAATATATTAAAATAATATACATTTCACAATAAACCCAGTATTATTCGATATTGACTACAAAATAATATGTTTTAGAAATTATAAAAATTTTAATATATGTTAATCATGGTTCTATGATTTCAAAAATTATTTCAAATTTACAAATAAAATTCTAAAATTTTTAGAATTTATTTGTAACATTCACTCACAAAAAAAAGTAATAAATAACATTATAAATAATATATTTTTTTAGAATTAAATAAATTTTCAGAAAATTGAGTTCTTTATTTCTTATAATTAATCAATACATTTATATTCAGTAGGAATATTAAATATATTTCATAATTTAGTTCATAATATTCATTCCAACCAATTTACCATATATTTTATAATTGTTATATTTGAATAATATAATTTCATGGTTTTTTTATGCATGGTGTTGCATATTTTGTACACTAACTCAATAGATTCTCATTTAAAGACATATCATATAAAATTATCACCCCATTATTACGTTATTTCCTTGGAATCTGCAATTTTTCATGGTACCAAAATATAATCCCTATAAAAATACCATTATTGAATCCTTATATCGTCAATAGGGTTAATACAACATCCACTTGAAAAGGGGGAAATGGGAACGTGATGGTCATATAGAATAACAAAAAACTAAAATAATAAATAGTAAAAAAAATAGGGAGTTCAAAAATTAAATGAATGGAAGAAAATAATAATGTTCAAATAATAATGGAGCATTGATAACAAGATATTGAACGATCATGATAAAGTTAGTCACTAAAAAACAATAAACCTGTGTAGTTTGAAAAAGTATAATGATTCATCTATATTGAAGGTAATAAGATAAAAAAATTTAATATCTATTTTCTAGTGTTAAATATTTTCAATAACATCATGAAAAATAACATTAGTAAATATAATTACTTGAAATCTTTAATTTCATCTTTTTATCAATTTTCACAACAATCTCACCATTCACACTAAATGATGAGTATTCAAGATGACTGTTTCATACTTGAGTCTTGAAAATAAAAGTGTAATAGATTACATAATCCATGAATGGATAATAATATATCCCATGTTAATTTATACATTATCCAAAAAAATGTAAAATGATGTAAAATAATTCTTAAATTGAATATACAATCATATGTGGAAATAAAAAATTATTCATTAAACCCTCAGAAACTGCTCACAAAGTTCAACATAGATTATTCAAAATATAACTAAATACATGCTTCATCAAATTATTCAAGAAAATTATTGAAAAACAATGAATATAACGGTTTAAACACAAATTATTTCAAGATAATTTTTTTTATCTTCAAATAGCTGCATTAATTCTGAGGTTCTCATGTAAAAAAATTGCTATTACCTTGTCACATCATCACTATAATATGTTAACTATTTCCAAAAATAAGAAACCATGTATCCCATAAACACCAGTCACCTCAATATTAATTACTTTTTTAAAATTAGATGTTATATCATACCATTCTTCTTACATCTTCAAAAATGTAACATCATTCTTCTAAAATAATGATTCATGTCATACTGAAGGGTTACATATACCTTAACCTAATAAAGCATCTCCCAAAATATCATTATTAAACATAAAATTCCATAAAATAAAACCAATAATGGGAAGTTTAAAATATTTTACTTATGATCAACTATAAACATATAAATATATAATGGTATTCATAGCTCATAAGACAATCTGGGATGAAAATATCACCATATACAATTTTTCCTAAACCCCACTCTGATACAAACTATAATTGTATGGAAATATTACCAATGGAATATATCTGATACCTATTATGAAACTCCATGGGTTTCAAAATCCTCAATTTGTGACTCGTACTAATATTCCAATTTGTGTCCCTTTCATCATGAAGCCCTTGGGAACAAATACATGATTTTATAAACATTCACAAGTGAGAGTTCACAAAGATCAAATTCCTTTATTTTCTATTATGTAAACTAAAATATAACCAAACATGTACTCTAATATAATGTTATATAAAAATAATCATTATATTTTATGCATGATAACATTAAACATGTCCAAATTTTACCCATAAAAATATAATATCAAAAGTAAATATTGGATCACTTGTATTCCCAAAAACCATTTCGGTGTTGAGTTTAAGATAATAGTTAACAATATTCAATAAAAAACATTTTTCTTTATATATTCATTTTTCCCACTTACACTCAGATTTTATTATTTCACCATATGTCTTGAGAATATCCCAAAACATACATAATGCATTTAGAATAAGTACTCATAACCTATGGGAAATAAAAATAATGAAGGGTTACCATAAATGATCACAATGGTAAACATTTGAATTAACAATTTAATGTCATCAGAAAGAATAATATGAGAATAAGGGTATGATGAAATAGTCAAAGAGAATGTGTATAAAATATGATAATTAATACCCATCAACTTCATGGATAATAAACCATGATATATGACACAAAGCACTATGAAATTAAAAGATTCATTGGAATTAGTCATCATGGTTCATGCGATGAGAATCTTGATAAACAGAGTCATTAAAAACCCATAGCAAAAATTAAAAAAAAATCAGTATCATTGAAAATTATATTCATAAATTCCCATAATAATTTCTTGTATAACCCTTATAAATTTAAATAAATAAATTCTTAACTCCGAATTTAATTAACCAATTCATTAAACGTATATCCTAAAACCACCCATCCTTGGCTTATAATTTAGCAACGCATCCTCTATTTATAACTAAATCACCCATATTTATAAATATTTTTTAAGAACCATAACATAATTAAATTCCATATATCATGCATCCCATCATAAAACACTAAAAAACATCTATTAATCCTCCCCTAACTTGATTGACCTATGTAAAGGAATCGGTTCCCTGAAATTATCTACGAAATAATCCTAATCCATCGAAGGAAATAATGGGGATGGTATGATTAAAAATTATCCATAATGGATCATTTGTAATATAATGGTATGTGTGAATTTATAAATGAAAATACAATTAACATATCCACACAAAAAAAATTTAGATGAAAATAATCATTTCACTTTGAAAATAAATTCTAAAATATAAATATTCACTATTTTTTTAAAAATAATTTTCATTGAAAAAAAGAATAGAAATTTATAAAGGAATATTCATAAAAATTATTGGTCATGATGGCTGTATAATCCATTCAAGTAGTGAATGATAAAAATAAATACTCTTTTCAAATGATTTGTATAAGGAAACGAAAAGTGGCCAATTTTGAAAGTGAAAACAAATTTTGTTTTAATTTATTTTAAAATATCATCAAATATGATTTAATATAATTTTAACTTTTTTTTATTTTTATAATAAAAAATATTTGAATACATTTTAAAAAAAATAGGTATATAATGTAATGATTATTAGTCTACAATAAGATACATGACCGGTATCACTTATAAGCCAAATTCTTGAGGATTCCATAATCCATAGAAGTGTAAATAAATATTGACATGAAAAAAAACTCATATCTGTAGTTGAATCAAATATATTTTGTTCTAGAAAATAATAAAAAATTTATTTCCTCCGAAGGAGTCGTAAACATAAACAATATCAAAATGAAAAAAATTGTAACATTATTACTATAACACATTGGTAACCTTACAATCATAATAGTCATGAATTATTTTTGAATGAAATAGTAAATATCATGAATATAAGTGTAATTATTATATATTATTTAATAAATTTAGTGAATAATATATATATATATATATAATTAGTTTTATGACGTTAAAATATGCATCAATTATGGGAAATTGAAACGCAATTTCATACCTCAAGTCCAGACATTCCTTGTATTTCCTTTCAAATTTTTAAAATAAACTCTAATGATTTATTTGATTTCTTAAGAAAAAATTATACTTTTAATCACTTATCCTTGGATTGTAAATTTTATTTATATTAGTGACATATTTAATTACTTAATTAACTATGTATATATTAGGTATTTTGAGGGTGTTCTGCTCATAATTTTCGAAAATGGTTTAGTTTGTTCACTATGGTCAAAGATGTCATTATTAAATAATCTAGAAAATAATAAAAATGAAATATTTATCATTTAAAAAAAATTATCATTTGAAATCCTACCATTAAATATGGTTATGAAAAAATGAACTATCTTTCAAATAATGGTACGGGAGGTCATACTTATATAGGAGTATTGTTTCTCTGTTTAAATGAGAATTTTATTTAGAATTTAAGTGTTAATTTTTCTTTAAAAAATGATAATTATATAAAATATAATAGGTTATTTCTTTAAATATACTTATATATATCATATGTGGGTGTGCTGAAAATAATTGAATCACATTTCCTTGTGGATGTGGTTATATATACAGTCATATGATAAATTTTAATATTTTTTAATGTATAGCGAGATAAGAATTGTCATGACACATCCCTCAGGGCCCGTGCCTTTACTACCTTATGCCCAGCTTCCATAGGCCAAGGGTTCGCGACAAGCACAAAAGGCATAATTCCCTAAAACTAGGAAGATATTTCCTTTATAAACTGTAAAAAAATAGAGCACACAACTAGATACGAAACACTATGAAGAACTGTATAACAAAAGGGTGTTGAAAGTAAAAGGGGCCAGAAATACAAGCCCAACTATAAATTACAAGGAACTGGAAGTACATGTACAACTGAAGAAAGGAAAAATAGTAGTTGGGTCATCCAATGGGGTCTTACCTAAAGGGTAGGTACAGATCGCCTCCTCGGCACTCCACGTTTGTCTGTTTCCTCCGCATACCATCACGCTATATGGTCCACCTCTGGGTACCATCCGGTCCTGGTACTCTTAGCTTAATTCAGCGTTGTCAGTCGTCTGCAACAACACAACGAGGTGTGGGCATAACCTGTCTAGGGATGAGTATAATGATACTTAGTAGGGACCCTGAGACCATCAAGGTCTCACAAAATCCTACAAGGATAAAACAAAATGTATGCATTCAACAAGTAACCCCACTTAGGTGTATTCCCATACATATTACTAAGTTATCAAGTAATCCATCTCAATCATGAGGAAAACACAAAAGTTAATGACTAAGCAAAAACCATGATTTATTCTTGGGGTAAAACATTTTGAACCTTTAGATTCTGGAGAACTCCTCCTCTATCGAGTACAGTGGTCCTACTACCAAAACACTACGGGAAAAATGGGTATTTGCGACGGGATTTATTCCCGTCGCAAATAGCCCTGTTAAAAACTTATTTGCGACGTGGGTATTTGCCCGTCGAAAATAATTAGCCTTTCGCGACGGGATAGCTTTCCCCGTCGCAAAAGGACTGGCGCGCTTTGCGCGCCAAATCGCGGGAAAGGTATTTGCGACAGGGGAATATTCCCGTCGCAAATAACCGGCGGCGGTAAAAGGTATTTGCGATGGGAATATTCCCCCGTCGTAAAAAGTATGTCGGCAGGAGGTTATTTACGACGGGTTCCATCGCAAATAACTATTTAACCATTGACCGTAATAAATGATGGCTAAGGTATTTGCGACGGTACCTGTCGCAAATAATCTAACCTATAAATACCCCCATCCGTTTTTTTCAAATCATTCTCAAATTCCATCTTCTTCTTCTCTCAAAATTTTATTTCTAAAGTTCAGTTTTTCTCAAGTTTATTTTTTTCCTCCGGAGTTGATATTGACGTTTTGAAGAACGATCAGAGATCAACCTCAGATCAATTTTCAAGGTATTTATATTTATTTTTAATGTTTTATTAGTTTCAATTATTCATAATTAGTTGTAATTTAATTATGTTTACATTGTTTTATTACTTAATAATTAGTAATAAATACCAATAATTAGAAATAATAACATTATTTAATAATTAGTATATTTTATTATTAATATTAAAATAATATAATTTTATATATATATACAATTCTCTTTTCATCTGTGTGTTTGCTGTCTTCACATGTATTATTTGTATATGGAGATAGAAAACACACAGATGAAAGGAGAATTGTATATAAATTAAAAAATTATATTATTTTAATATTAATAATAAAATATACTAATAATGTTATTATTCCTAATTATTGGTAATTATTCTTAATTATTGGTAATTATTCATTTAATTACTCACAATTAGGAACAATTACCAATAAATATCAATAATTAGGAATAATTATTAATAATTAGTAATAATTACCAATAATTAGTAATAATTACCCATAATTAGTAATAATTACCTATAATTAGTAATACTTACCAATAATTAGTAATACTTACCAATAATTAGTAATAATTACCAATAATTAGTAATAATTATTAATAATTATCAATAATTAGTAATAATTAGTAATAATTACTAATAATTACCACTAATTAGTAATAATTAGGAATAATTACCAATAATTAGCAATAATTACCAATAATTACCAATAATTACCAATAATTACCAATAATTACCAATAATTACCAATAATTAGGAATAATTAGTAATAATTAGTAATAATTAGTAATAATTAGTAATAATTAGTAATAATTAGTAATAATTAGAAATAATTACCAATAATTAGTAATAATTAGTAATAATTAGAAATAATTACCAATAATTAGTAATAATTAGTAATAATTATCAATATTTAGTAATAATTAGTAATAATTACTGGTAAATAGTAATAATTATCGGTAAATAGTAATAATTTCCGGTAAATAGTAATAATTGGTAATAATTAGTAATAATTAGTAATAATTACCAATAATTAGTAATAATTACCAATAATTAGTAATAATTACCAATAATTAGTAATAATTACCAATAATTAGTAATAATTACCAATAATTAGTAATAATTACCAATAATTACCAATAATTAGTAATAATTAGTAATAATTAGTAATAATTAGTAATAATTAGTAATAATTAGTAATAATTAGTAATAATTAGTAATAATTAGTAATAATTAGTAATAATTATCAATAAATATTAATAATTAGTAATAATTAGTAATAATTATCAATAATTAGTAATAATTACACATAATTAGTAATAATTAGTAATAATTGCCGGTAAATAGTAATAATTACTGGTAAATAGTAATAATTACCGGTAAATAGTAATAATTAGTAATAATTAGTAATAATTACCAATAATTAGTAATCATTACCAATAATCAGTAATAATTACCAATAATTAGTAATAATTACCAATAATTAGTAATAATTACCAATAATTACCAATAATTAGTAATAATTAGTATTAATTAGTAATAATTAGTAATAATTAGTAATAATTAGTAATAATTACCAATAATTAGTAATAATTATCAATAATTAGTAATAATTCTAATTATTACTAATTAGTACTAATTAGTTATAATTACCAATAATTAGTAATAATTACCCATAATTAGTAATAATTAGTAATAAATACCGGTAAATAGTAATAATTACCGGTAAATAGTAATAATTAGTAATAATTAGTAATAAATACCAATAATTAGTAATAATTACCAATAATTAGTAATAATTACCAATAATTAGTAATAATTACCAATAATTACCAATAATTACGAATAATTACCAATAATTAGTAATAATTACCAATAATAAGTAATAATTAATAACAATTAGTAATAATTACCAATAATTAGTAGTAATTACCAATAATTAGTAATAATTACCAATAATTAGTAATAATTAACAATAATTAGTTATAATTACCAATAATTAGAAATAATTACCAATAATTAGTAATAATTAACATTAATTAGTAATACATAGAAATAATTAGTAATAATTACCAATAATTAGTAATAATTACCAATAATTAGTATTAATTACCAATAATTAGTAATAATTACCAATAATTACCAATAATTAGTAATAATTAGTAATAATTACCAGTAAATAGTAATAATTACCAGTAAATAGTAATAATTACCGGTAAATAGTAATAATTTGTAATAATTTGTAATAATTACCAATAATTAGTAATAATTACCAATAATTAGTAATAAATACCAATAATTACCAATAATTAGTACTAATTAGTAATAATTAGTAATAATTAATAATAATTAGTAATAATTAGTAATAATTAGTAATAATTAGTAATAATTACCAATAATTAGTAATAATTATCAATAATCAGTAATAATTCTAATTATTACTAATTAGTACCAATTAGTAATAATTACCAATAATTAGTAATAATTACCCATACTTAGTAATAATTAGTAATAATTACCTGTAAATAGTAATAATTACCGGTAAATAGTAATAATTACTGGTAAATAGTAATAATTAGTAATAATTAGTAATAATTAGTAATAATTACCAATAATTAGTAATAATTACCAATAATTAGTAATAATTACCGATAATTAGTAATAATTTCCAATAATTACCAATAATTACGAATAATTACCAATAATTAGTAATAATTACCAATAATTAGTAATAATTAATAATAATTAGTAATAATTAGTAATAATTATTAATAATTACCAATAATTAGTAATAATTACCAATAATTAGTAATAATTAACAATAATTAGTAATAATTAGTAATAATTAGAAATAATTACCAATAATTAGTAATAATTACCAATAATTAGTAATACTGAACAATAATTAGTAATACTTATCAATAATTAATAATAGTTACCAATAATTAGTAATAATTACCAATAATTAGTATTAATTACCAGTAATTAGTAATAATTACCAACAATTACCAATAATTAGTAATAATTAGTAATAATTAGTAATAATTCCCATTAATTACCAATAATTAGTAATAATTAGTAATAATTAGTAATAATTACGAATAATTAGTAATAATTAACAATAATTAGTAATAATTAACAATAATTAGTAATAATTACCAATAATTAGAAATAATTACCAATAATGAGTAATAATTAACAATAATTAGTAATACTTACCAATAATTAGTAATAATTACCAATAATTAGTAATAATTACTGATAATTAGTAATAATTAGTAATAATTACCAATAATTAGTAATAATTAGCAATAATTAGTAATAATTAATAATAATTAGTAATAATTAGTAATAATTAATAATAATTACCAATAATTAGTAATAATTACCAATAAATAGTAATACATAACAATAATTAGTAATACTTACCAATAATTAGGAATAATTACTGGTAAATAGTGATAATTAGTAATAATTAGTAAAAATTAGTAATAATTAATAATAATTACAAATAATTAGTAATAATTACCAATAATTAGTATTAATTAGTAATAATGAGTAATAATTACCAATAATTACAAATAATTAGTAATAATTAGTAATAATTACCAATAATTAGTAATAATTACCAATAATTAGTAATAATTACCAATAATTAGTAATAATTACCAATAATTAGTAATAATTACCGATAATTACTAATAATTACCGATAATTTCCAATAATTACTAATAATTACAAATAATTAGTAATAATTACCAATAATTAGTAATAATTAACAATAATTAGTATTAATTAGTAATAATTACCAATAATTGGTAATAATTAGTAATAATTACCAATAATTAGTAATAATTAGTAATATTTAGTAATAATTACCAATAATATTAGTACTATGAAAATAATAAAAAATTTATATAATATTAAAATTATCAATATTTGTAACATGTTTTGCTTTATTGTCAACATATTTATTTCTTAAAGGGTCAATTTTTAGGTCTATCTCAATAAAAAGTTTGCGTCAGTCGTGTATGATTTAAACTCAATAATTATCCTAGCTTGAGTGTTTTTTCTAACAAATTATTCAAAACCAGTAATGCTTTTATATTTTATAGAGAAATATGGAAGAACGAGGTCGTCAAAAATCATTATTAGGTGACCACATATGGATAAATCAATGTAGAAATTCAAACGGTTCTGGTTTAAATCCAGTATATGTAGAGGGTGTGGAAACTTTTTTATCATTTGCGGCATCAAATACAGAATTTTTTTCAGAAGGCAAAATAAAATGCCCTGGCAGAAAATGTGCATTGAGAACGTTTGACACGTTTGACAAAGTGGGAGAACATCTCTTGCATTTTGGTTTTCAACCAGATTATGTTTTTTGGTATCAACACGGTGAACGCAGTTCCAGAGCAGGTGATACCAACTTGATTCCGGATCCATCCCGGTTTCAAGATTTAGTACATGATGTTGCAGGTTCATTTATTCAACATACAGAAACTCCGGCGGATATAGCTACAAATCCTGAGTTGGCACCGTCTGAATTTTATGAGTTGTTGAAGTCTGCTGAGGATGCATTATATCCTGGCTGCAAGATGAGCAAATTAGAAGCAGTTGCAAAATATATGGCTATCAAATCAGATAACGGAATGTCAAACACCTGTTTTGACCAGATATTTTCTTTGCTTAAAACACTGTTACCCGAAGGAAATGTTTTACCTGCAAATTACTATGAGAGTAAAAGGCTGGTTCGAAATTTAGGACATACTTGTCAGAATATTCATGAATGTTCAAATGACTGCATTTTATTTTCTGGGGAAAATGAGCCGTTGTATAGTTGTCCCACATGTGGGAAACTGAGATATAAAGAAGGAAAACACAGGAAGTCTGGTTTGATTCCTGTAAAACAGTTGAGATATTCTCCGCTTACATCCAGACTCCAGCGTTTATTCATGTCTAAGAATACAGCGACAATGATGTCATGGAATAAAGAGAATATTTCAACCAATAAAAGCTTGAATCATCCAGCCGATGGTGATTTATGGAAACATTTTGATAGAGTACATCCATCCTTTGCTTTAGAAGCTAGAAATGTTTTACTGGGCCATTCCACTGATGGTTTCTGTCCGTTTGGATCTTATGGTAGTTAATATTCATGTTGGCCTGTTTTTTTAACTCCGTACAATTTACCTCCATGGATATTGATGAAGGAGCCATATATATTTTTTGACTTTACTAATTCCAGGACATCCGAAGAAAAATATTGATGTTTATTTGAAACCATTGATTGATGAATTAAATTTATTGTGGAGTACTAGTGTCAGTACATATGATGTTGCAACGAAACAGAATTTCATACTGAGAGCAGCATTGATGTGGACAATAAGTGACTTCCCGGATTATGGGATGTTATCTGGATGGAGTACACATGGTCAGAAATCAGGTCCTTACTGTATGGGAGAGAACAAAGCATTTATGCTCATTCATGGAAACAAACCTTGTTATTTTGACTGTCATCGCAGGTTTCTTCCAGCTGATCATCCTTTTCGCAGAAACAGATCTCATTTCAGAAAAGGAACAGTTGAAAGGGAAGGACCTCCAAAAATGCTATCAGGTTCGGATTTAAAATCAGTTGTATTTTCATTACCTCCCATCACTTTTGGTCCCACAATAATCCAACAGAAAATTTCTGGTTTTGGGAAAGAACACAATTGGATTAAACGTAGCATATTTTGGGATTTGCCATATTTGTCTGATTTGTTGGTCCGACACATGTTTGATGTCATGCATATTGAGAAGAACTGTTTTGATAAATTGTTTCATACAGTTTTGGATACGCCAGGAAAGAGCAAAGACAATGTAAATGCACGTTTAGATCTTGCCCAAATTTACAGGCGTCCAGAATTGGAACTGTTTGAGAATGTCAGAACAGAAAGGTTACTGAAACCAAAAGCAGCTTATACACTGTCTAAAGAAAACCGTTTATTATTTTGTCAGTGGATTGCAGATTTGAGACTTCCAGATGGTTGTGCTTCCAATTTGGGTAGATGTGTAATGAATGGTCATATTACTGGATTAAAAAGTCATGATTGCCATGTTATAATGGAAAGATTGCTACCCATTGGGTTAAGAGGTCTGTTGAATTTTGTGATTTGGGATTCCATTAAAGACATGTCTCACTTTTTTCGGGAAATTTGTGCGGCTACAGCAGATTATGATGCTCTAGGAAAACATGAAAAATATGTTGTTGTAATTATATGTAAACTGGAAAAAATATTTCCGCCGTCTTTCTTCGACTCAATGGAACATTTGATGTTACATTTTCCATATGAAGCCAAATGTGGAGGTCCAGTACAGTTTCGATGGATGTACCCATTTGAAAGATGCATGCAAAAATTGAAATGAAAAGTACGTAACAAAGCATCTGTTGAAGGATCTATTACAAGAGCTTATTTTCATGAGGAAATATCTTTTTTCTGCTCCCATTATTTTGAATCTGAGTATCCTTCAAAACACAACCGAATGGGATGGAACGAGAGGAATATTGTTGAAATCGACAATGAATTATCTGTTTTCAACCAGTCAGAGCTTGGTTTTGGTGGAGTTTATGAACGCTGGATTTCAGATGATGAACATCATAGAGCTCATACGTATGTTCTGCTCAACTGTGAAGAGATGACATCAGTTGTATTGTAAGTGTTTATATCACATATTCTTTCATTTATGTTACAGTAAATAACTTTGGTTTTTATAGGTTGTATGATAATCATATCAAGAAACAAATTCCACAAATTACAATAGCTTCTCTCGAAGAACGCCGACTAAAAAATTTCTCTCAGTGGTTTCAAAAACTGGTAACATAAATTCTTTATCTTTTAGCAACTCATTCAATGTATAGTTTACTATATTGATAATTATTTCACAAATTTTCTGGTGTCTCGACATGCTGATAAAATTGACAAACGGCTGTGTGTATTGAGTAACCCACCTTCCAAACTTGTAAAAACTTATAATTCATATGTGGTGAATGGATTTTGATTTCACACACATGCATATGGGGAATCGAAAAAAAAACAATGAACAGTGGAGTTAGCTTGAGAGGATCTCATCATCGAGAAAATGAAGTTGACTTTTATGGCATACTTGATGAAATCATTGAACTCTGTTATCTTGGACAACATTACATAACCATGTTCAAATGTCGGTGGTTGGATACAGAGAGAGGCGTGCGTGTTCATCCGACTCATGGAATCATCGATATTAAATGTAAAAGTGTTCTTGTAGTAAATGAACCATTCTTATTGGCTCAACAGGCACATCAAGTTTATTACGCAAAGTACTATGCTACATCAAGATACTTGACTGATTGGTGGAGTGTAATAAAAATCAAAATTCGAGACAATCAGTTTAGTCAAAGTTAATGTGCTTTCACTGATGTGCAAAGAATTGAAGTTTTTCAAGAGGGTACTCAAAATCAATCTTTTTTACAAAGAGACAAGAGTATTGATGACGACACCCCACATTTAAGAGTCGGTGATGACGATGATGTTAATTATGTCACATATGAATTTGAAATGGTAAGAGATGAAGCAACTGTAACTCGAATGGATATCGATGATGTTGAGGAGGAATATGAAGATGACATTGACATATATGAAGATAATGATGAAGATGAACACTGATAGAATTCCATGGTATTTATATACAATCATATATGTATATATGTATATATAATAGTAATTATCAATTATTTGATAACAACATTAACATTTTCTATTTCAGATGGATGACGCCACATTTCGTGAGTTGGCGGATGCTGACCTGACTTTCGATGCGGATGAGTTGCTGCCAGATGACCCTCAGCCTGCAGGCGCTCCAGGGAGTACGTGGAGGGGGCACGGTCTTGCACGATTGATGATTCCTGACCCCGTCCCCGAGCGACGTCCACGTCATGGGTTTGATCCACGTACACAGAGGTGTGATAACCTGTGTGATAACCTGTTGATTTGACTAAGATTTCATTAATCTATTCACATAATAAATGTTTATTATTTTTACAGTTTTCCGCATATAGCAGTCGGACAGGGCAGCACTATTTTGCGCAACTATTTCTCTCAGCCGTGGACCACATGGGAGCAGATTCCCATTGATGTGCAGCAGGCCATGTTCGGCCATTGGTTGGTACATACGTACATAAATAATTTTTATTTTGAAAATTATTTCATTTTTAACTTGATATTTTGATTTATTTGTAGGGTTTATGGTATCCGATCGAGGATACCATGCATGACGCCATCCACGAGGCATGGGAGGTGGCCATGCGTGATCGCCTTCGTCGGTTTTTTCACAATTTAAGAAAAGCTGCGATGAAAAAGCAGGAGTGTCAGATTTTGACGAGTCATGTAGAGCACACCGACCAGAGTACATTTCATCCCATGTATGAGATGGATTATGTGCGCACTGGTTGAGTGGTGCCTTTCAGAGGAGATCATCAGTGGGGAGGCAGAATCGGGGGAGACAGGAGGTGACTCATCGAGTTGGGAGTCGTTCTTTCAGTACTCATAGACAGCATCTGGTACGTAAATTATTTATAAATATTTTATATAACTATAAATATTAACAGTTTATTTTTTATTCTTATAGGCTGTCGAGCACCCCGATATTACGGAGTACAACGTATATCAGAGGATGTATAGTGATCTTGTTACTGGGGAGCTCAGAGGTGATCGTCAGCATCACATAATGGTTAGTATTACTTGTTTTCAAGTTTAAAAATTAACTGTATATAATATATTCACAATTTTAATTTTAAATTGCAACTACAGGAGTCATATGAGGCCGCAGCGTCACAGGCCCGACCTGAGAGTCAGGCTGAGTCATCAGATCAGACCACTGGCCGTCAGTTTGATGAGGCGGCATGGATGCAGGCCACCCAGTATGCCTTCGAGAAGGGCCGGGAAGTTGGTATCAGCTCTCGACTGACTCCCGGCGATTATTATGGCAGTGCTGCGATGTCGGCGTCCAGCTCGAGAGGAGCTCGTGCATATTCTTCGGATACACACTATGAGGATCAGTTGCGATCTCAGACAGCACTGATAGAGAGTCTCCGATAGGAGCAGGAGCAGATGCGTCAGCAGCATGAGAAGGAGCGTCGACGCCAGCAGCAGCTGTACGAGGAGCAGATGAGTCGGTGGCAGCAGCAGCATCAGGAGCAGATGGAGTACATGCGCCGACTCACTCATGCTTTAGGGATGGAGTTTCCTCCACTACCATCTGCAGATCCCCCCCTCCCCCTCCTTCATATTAGAGTTTGTATTTATGTTATAAAATTTGTGAAATCCAAATATGATTTTTTTTCTATTCGTAGTTTCTGTCTCATTATAAAATATTTATTAATATTCTATTATTTTTTATTTTTGAATTATAATTCTATTATTATTATATTAATTAAAATAATTTATTATTTTTATTTGTGAATTATAATTCTATTATTATATTAATTAAAATCATTTATTAATATTTTATTATTTTTTATTTTTGAATTATATTTGGATTATTATTATATTAATTAAAATAATTTATTAACAATTTATTTTTTTATTTTTTTTATAGTATTTGTGACGGTATACTATTCCCGTCGCAAATAGTATTATTATTTTTTTATTTTTTAAAAAATAGTTTTTGCGATGGGCCCCGTCGCAAATACCTGTTGCGAGTTTTTGCGACGGGCCCCGTCGCAAATAGTTTTTTACAAATATACGGGGTACTAGTTGCGACTGGGATTCTCCCCGTCGCGGAAAAAGGCTTTAGCGACCGGCCCGTCGCAAAAAATTGTTATTGCGACGGGCCCCCGTCGCAAATGACCCGTCACAAATAACTGTTTTTCTAGTAGTGAAATTATGTGAGTCCCACTAACCTTGGACTACTAAGGTACTCCTCTTGTCGTGTATCACGGGTCTGCTGCATCACAAATAGTTGCTCCCCACCATGGTTATGCCACCACAACCATGTGCTCTCTCTCATATCCAGCAAAGGTACTTCTCTTATGAAGTATTACGGGTCTTCCACCACAACCAGGAGCTCCTATTCTATGCGTCTGACGCCACAACAAGGTGCTCCCCACTGGGCTAGTCGAGTAACTCTATTTCAATCTGTCAGTAGTCGTCAAGTATCATCTAGCTACTCGGTTCCCATAAAAATGCTCGCTTCTCTTCGAAAGACCTGCTTCACAAGATACTGGTCAATGCGATAAACTACCACAATGTCCCACGAAGATGTATCCCAAAGTCATGTCACATCATATGGGTCTCAACGCAACTGACAGCCCGTCAATTAGATGCCTGGTTTGTGAGTTATCAGCCTTCTAGACTCGGGGGCCCAGTTGGATTCGTGCAGGATCAAACCTGACCATATCTCAACTATACCAAAAACTCTAGTGGGGTATACTCAAAGGGACCGTCATGCTCCAATAATTATAGCACCACTAACGGTTAATCAAACGGACATCTGGTGCCAATGATATTTCCAAAAGAATCGCAAATGGGTCGTAGTGGCCCCTGGTCCAGTCTGACCCAGCCCGGCCCATTCGGTCTCTCCCGACTCATTGGGTGGGCCAGCCCATTAGGTTAGCCCAGACCTCTAGGCCCATCCTAGAAGTTTGTGATTAGCCATGGAGAGGCGGGAGGGCGCAGACCCGATGCAGGTCGTCATGGGGGCAGTTCGGCCCATATGGTGCCGCGTGGGTGATTCAGCCCGAAGGGCGCTGCGTGGCCGATACGGCATAGAGGGCGTCGTGTGGGTGCAGGATGGTTCGGCCTAGGCACCATGAGGGGCACTGGAGGTCGGCTCGGTCAGGGAACCACATGGGGTGCGAGAGGTTGGTTAGGACGAGGCGTTGTGAGGACGGTGGGCAGGCGTGGTTCAACCGGGGTGCTCGGGAGGCCGGAGGGCTGGCGCGGTTCGGCCGTGGCACTCTGGAGGCCGGCGAATGGAGTGGCTATGGTGGCTTGGCCGGCAGGGCTCCATGAGGCTGAGGAGGCCACAGGTAGAGTGGATTTTGCCTTCTTCATCTCGTCGCCTCATCACCTCGTTTTCATGCCGAGGAACATCACAAAGAAGAACGACGGAGGGGGGTTGAGCTTTATTTTTTTGGACTGAACCCTCCACATTTACGGTGGCAGCAATCAGTTCATCAAGAACATAAACAAATAACGAGTATGGAAGATATCTTAAAAACATCAATTCACATAATCCCTCATTAACAATAAATTCCCAACCCACAAGGGAAAACATCCCCAGATCAACTTGATAATAAGTTAGTCCGCATTATTTGTTTTAGAAGGAATGAATCAAGGGAATAATATCATACTTAAATATAATTCGAACCATGTTAATTGTTTGTCGACATTGGCGTGAGAACGCGGACGTCGATTACTTGTAGACGAACACATCCTACATCGAAGGAGGTTCTGAGGAAGAAGGTATTAGTCGAGGTCATTCTTCATTGTCAAAGGTGTTCCTCGTCGGCATTCTTCATCGTTGGAGCGTTCTTCGTCGAAAAAGAGTTTTTCATTGGAGAAATTTATTTCTCCCAAGCTCTCTCCTCTCCCAAGATCCCCCAAAATGAAAATGACAAGAAAAAATAAAATATTACATTATCTATTATTTAATTATTGGAAAAAAATTCAAAATGGTTAGGATGGAATAATTAAAATTTAGAGGAGTAGGAACATTTATTAGCATGTGCGTTTGCACAATAAAGGTAGAGGAGTTCAAGAGTCTCTATCTCATTTATGAGAGAGTTGAGAGGTTTTCCTCTCCCACCATTATTAGCTGGGTTTAGTCATGGGTCGTCCCCACACTGTAACCTCTCATGAGAGGTTAGGTTCAGGTGGGCCCCACAACCATAACCTTTCATGGGAGGTTATGGTGTGGTGGTCCCCACCTCCAACATCCACATGGGTGGTTATACTAGATAAAATAAAATAATATATGATTTTATTTTATTTTATTATTTCCTCGAAAATCCCAAAAACTAACTCTCACCCTTGACCAACTATCATCGAGGTGACAGTATTCTTAAGTGAATACAGGTGTTGCGGGTTCAACAGTGCCCTCAGATATCAATTTCGAGCACTAGTTCAAATGTTACAACACGCCGCTCACTCGTTTAATGAATTTACCTGAAAAAAGTTTGGAAAATTATTATCATTCAACCTTGACCCGCACTCTGACGGTGAAATATGCCCCAACTAACCCAATGGTACTCCCATATTTTCAATCCAAGTTACTATTTAGAATTTACGAATTTTACAATAAATAATTTTCACTTAATTATTTTATTTTCGGCCAAAAACTTACTTTCCATAGGGGCCCATGCCAGCCAATGTTAGTATCTTCATAAAGAAAGAATACCCTCACGAGTTCAGCAGTGGTCTCATATTTTTAATCTGAGTTACCATTTCTGTGTTATAAGCATTTGAAAAATAAAATTATTTTATTAATTATTTTATTTACTATTATGCCATTTTTGGGTTTTCTCAGAGGAGGCATGCGCCGACTAATCTTAAGTCGTGCCTTGGGTAAAACCGCCATCCTGAGTGCAATGGTGTCCTCAGATTTTTTTATCAGAGTAACCATTTAAGAGTTATTCCATTTGTTTAAAAAAAATTATGCACATGAACTTAAGCATAACAAATCCTCGACGGACCATTCCGGGAACTCCAGGCCTTAGAATCGGGAACCGTCAGATTTCACAGACCTGTAAAATTCCCATTTATTTAAAAAAATTCATGGACATTCCGAGTCATTACATTATCCCCACATGAGGTAACTATGTCCCCATAAGCCACAAATCTTACTATGGGAACATGTGGGGGTACCGAGCATGCATCTAAGCCTCTCGCTCTCATGTTCTCTCATGGAGGTTCTCGTGCTGCCAACGAACATGCACCAGAAGTATCAACAGTCCATGAAGGACCTACTCCTATCGATCTTCAATCTCTACTGGATCCTTCGTAAATGTCGCCCCATCGTCGACGTCTATCTCTCCACGGTAGATGATTCGAGAAGGGTTGTGCACATATCTCCTCAGTTGGGATACATGGAAGACGTCATGCACCCGGTGCAATTGAGGTGGAAGTGATAAGTGATAAGCGACCTCGCCAACTCTTCTAAGGACCTGAAAAGGTCTGATAAATCTTGGAGATAACTTGACGCCTCAGCCAAATCTCCATATACTTGTCGGGGTGAGACCTGTATAAAGACATGGTCACGATCCTCGAACTCTAGAGGTCTCCTTCTCCTGTCAGCATACAAATTTTTCCAACTATGTGCAGTCTTCATCCACTCATGGATGATCTTCAAATTCTCTATGGTAGCCCGTACCATCTCTGGTCCCATGAGTGCTGACTCCCATGGGTCAGTCTAGCACAAGGGTGATCTGCAGGGTCGCCCGTACAATGCCTCAAATGTTGACATCCCTATTGTGGAGTGATAATTGTTGTTTAATGAAAAATCCACCAAAGGTAAGTGATACTCCCATCTGCGACAGAAGTCTAGGACACAAGAACACAACATGTCCTCGAGGGTCTAAATGGTCTGCTCAGTCTGACCATCCTTCTATGGATGGAAGGCAGTGCTCAAACGAATCTGCGTTCTAAAAGCCTCCTGCAACCCCTTCTATAGCTAGGAAGTAAAATGTTCATCACGATCGGAAATGATCGTCTATGGTACTCTATGTAACCAAAAAAACGTCTGTACATAGAGGCGCCCCATGATCTCTACGGAACCCTGTTCTTTGATCGGTATGAAGTGGGCCGACTTTGTGAGTTTGTCGATGATCACCCAAATCGAGTCATAACCCATGGATGAACATGGAAGTCCTATCACGAAGTCCATGGATATCCCATCCCACTTCCACTTTGGGACCTCTAAATGCTGAGCCAAGCCTGCTGGTACCTGATTCTCCACCTTCACTTGCTGACAATTGAGGCCCCGAGAGACAAATTATACAACTGCTTTATTCATTCCTTGCCACCAGTGTTGTCTTCGGAGGTCCGGGTACATTTTCACCACTCCTAGATGTTCTACTAGAGGGGATGTGTGGGACTACTTCAACACATTTTTCTGATGTGACACAGGTACCCTGGTACATCCCCTGAGGAGAGTGATTTGCTCCCCACCTTCAGAAAATATATCAGGTGCATGTCCTGTGGATATCTGAGCACATCGTGTCTCGTAGTCAACGTCTATGTGATGTGCCTCCCTGACTCATAGAAGGAGTGGGGGAGTGAATGTAAGAGACCGTAGAAAATCTTCTCCTTCTAGATCCACAAAGAATATCTACAAAGTGGATAGCTGCTCTGTCGCCTCACTCAGAAAATTTAGGCCAAACCTCCTACTGAGTGCGTCTGCTACCAGGTTCCCCTTCCCAGTAGCATAGACTATCTCAAATTCAACTTCTAATTCCATGATGGTGAGGTTGTCCGACTGATGAGTTATTGGATACACCCTCATATGCATGAGTTTATACTGTACATCCTAGGTTTCCTTTTTCTATGACCAAGGAGATCCTCATCCCAATGCTGTAGTTAAACCATAACCTCTTTGCCTAATATAGTCAATCTAAGGGTGAACTATGGATGTAAAGTCCAAATCCAAACTAATGTCGAAAGGCATCGACACTGACACTAAGAGGTTCCAACCGAAACTCTATCCTAAAGGGTCATATCACACCATCAACGTAATTCTGATAATCGAGTCTCCTCTCAAAGGTATCTCTAGACGTGAGGGTCATGTCAACGATTTAACCGGAGACTCTCGGTCCTGGACAAGATTCATGGAAGGAAGAATGATTGGTACCTATGTATATTGATACGACAACAAGTAGTAGGCATAGACGGTACCTCTAATCATTTTTAAAGCCCTTGGGTTGCATTCCTTGACCGAATGTAACAACTCTCTTCCTTTTTCCTCCAGCTCCTTGAGCCTGGCAGGGTGCACAAAAAAAGGGGTGTTAGTAACATATCGAAAAGTACACCTCCTCATACTGCTCTCATAGATCTGCTTCCTCGTCTGCTACCCTGGAGACTCATCTGTCCTTAACACAGCCTCTTCCTAAATGATTTTACATTCCCATGTCACTGAGATTGGCGCCAGTTTCCTTCCTTCCCACTGCTAACGTTCACTAGATTTATCCGCTCAGCCAAAGAACATTCAACCAAAAAGGATATCTCTAGCACCCTATCATAAGTAGGAATTCATAGAAAAATAGTGATGATTTGGATATCCATTAAACACATCCCACTTGGAAGTTCGGGCCATGAAGAAATGATCGTATCGTATTCAACGAGTACCAAAAAATATCGGTGTGCCTCGATGAATGAGTATATACCGACATGTCATCCTGATGATGCTGAAGAAGTTCTAGGGAACTCTCAGACACCTCTTCAAGCTAGTCATCAGCCACCGGTGATTCAGGATCCCCTCGGAACCTGATGGGTATCTGATGCTGAAATACGTGTAAGGCACTAATCCTACATGTGTCCTATACCGGTACCGCTGGTTGTAACTACAGACCAATGGGTAGTGATATAGATAGCACACTACCTGAATTTAAAATCTTGGGGAACAGTCCATATTCCAAAGCCTCATCACTAGGAAGATCATCCTTATGGTCACTCACTGAAAAAGACTAGTAGATATGACCATCATATACTCTACTGGTGTCACAACTAGATGGGAAACTCTAGCAATCACCACCATCCAGCCCTCAACTGCATGGGAATCTATATCACATCGAAAACTCGAGGTCATCTACTGTTGGAACTCATGGAATGTGCTCAGTCAGTGTGCACCGTCCACAAGGGTGGCTAGTGGTATCTGTAGCCCAATGGGTGGTGGTGCTATTGGTACAGCTCCCGAAGGTGCCAACATATTAAGAGGGCACTACAACGGAGCCTCGTCACTTGGTGGGATGTCAGTGCGAACAACTCTCGACACTCTAACTGGATCTCTGCATAGAGGCATCCCAAAACAAACCGATGTGACACAGACAAAAGATTAAACCTGGTGAGCTGACCTAGTGAGCTGACCTGGTTGAGCTGACTTAAAGAAGACTTTTGAAAATACACACACAATCAGTGTTTTCCTTCCCTGATGTGGAAATCAGAAGTAAGGGTCCTGGTGTATGGATATGTCGGCCGCCGCACCAACAATGGACTCCCTAAACTGAAAACCACACTCACTACACTAAAAACTATTGCTTCCTAGAAAATATTAGAGTCCAATGTTCTACAGTAGAAACGACTCCTATGATACCAATTTGTCACGACCCGTCCCCCAGGGCACGTGTCGTGATTACCCCAATCCCTCCTTCTATAGGAAAGGGGTTGTAAACTAGCACCAAAGGCATAATTCTCTATTAATGGGAAGGCATTTCCTTTATAAACTGTAAAAAACAAAACAGAGCACACAACTAGATACGAAACACTAAGTAAAACTGTATAATAATATAGTGTTGAAAGTAAAAGGGGCCAAAAATACAATCCCAACTGTAAAGTAAAAGGAACTGGAAGTACATGTACAACTGAAGGAAGAAAAAATAGTCACTGGGTCATCCACCAGGTTCATATCTTAAGGGTATGTACAGATCTCCTCCTCAGCACTCCACGTCCGTCCATCTCCTCTGCCTACCGTGATGCCATATGGTCCACCTCTAGGTACCGTCCGGTCCTAGTACTCTCAGCCTCAGTCAGCATTGTCAATCATATACATCCAGCGCAATGAGGTGAAGGCATAGCCCTTTTAGGGGTGATTATAAGGATACCCAGTAGGGACCCCACGACCCTCAAGGTCTCAAAAAATCCAACAAGGGTAAACCACAAAGTATGAAATCAAGAGATAACCCCACTTAGGTATATGCCCATACATACACCTAATTTATCAATTAATGCATCTCAATCATGAGGAAAACATAATATTAACGAACTCATCTCAAACCAAGATTTATTCTAGGTGAAAAAATTCTGAACCCTCAACTACAGGAGAACTCCTCCTCTATCGAGTATAGTGGGCTTGCTACCACAACCAGGCACTTCCCACTAACCTTGACTTCTAAGGTACTCCTCATGTCGAGTACCATGGGTCTACTACGTCACACAAAGGCACTCCCCACCATGGGTTTTCCACCCCATCCAGGTGTACCTCTACCGTGGGTCTGCCTCCATAACTAGGTGCTCCCTATTGGGCTAGTAGAGCCACTCAGAGTCAATCGGTCAACAATCGTCAAGTCTCAGGCAGCTACTCGGTTCCGGAAAAAATGCTCTCTTGTATCTAGAACATCCGCTCCCAAAGTAGATGGTTGATGCTCCAAATACCACTAAGTACCATGAAGAATTATCTGGAAGGTTCTCCACATCATAATGGTCTCAACGCAACTAATGATGCGTCAATCGGACGCCCGATCTGTGAGTTATTAGCCTTCTAGTCCCGGGGGCCCGGTTGGATTTGTGCACGATCCAACCTGACAGTATCTCAACTATGCCCCAAACTCCAGTGGGGTATACTCAATGGGACTCTCACGCTCCAAGATTTCCAGCACCACTGATGGTTCGTCAAATGAACTTTTGGTGCCAAAGATATGGCCAAAAGAAGCGCAAATGAGTCGTAGTGGGCCCGGGTCCGGTCCGACCCGACCTGGCCCGACCCAGTCAGGGCCGAACCTATTTGGGTTGACCTGACCCGAACTTTTGGGTCTATTCCGGCCCGTTTGGTTTGGCCCAACCCACTGGTCCCAGCCTAGTAGGCCGCGAGGGGCCGCAGAGAGGCGAGATGGCACGGAATGGCTGCGGGTCAGTATGAGGGAGGTTTGGCCTGGAGGGCACCGCGTGGGCGATTTGGCCGGGAGCGCACCACGTGGGTGTGGGCCGGTTCAGTGGAGGCGACATGAGGGGCGCGGGAGGCTGGCT
This sequence comes from Viscum album, assembly GCA_963277665.1. NCBI lineage: Eukaryota > Viridiplantae > Streptophyta > Magnoliopsida > Santalales > Viscaceae > Viscum > Viscum album. The sequence goes on along the minus strand of OY728159.1, from coordinate 1,346,653,692 downwards.
CGGCCGGGGCCCTTGTGAGGCCAGCGGGATGGCGCAGTACGGTCGAGGAGCTCAGGAGGCTGGCTGACTGGCGCGGTTCGGCTGGGGTGCTTGGGAGGCCAGTGGCTCAAGCGTCTGGGGTGGCTCGGCAGATAGGGTGCCGCGAGGCAGGGGAGGATTTGGGTTACGTGGTTGTTTCCTCCTTCATCTCATCACCTCATCACCTCATTGCCTCACCGAAGAACATCACAAAAAATGAATAGCAGGGGGGGGTCAGGTCATATTAGTTTGGCCCACACCCTCCACATTTAGGGTTGTAGAAATTGGTTCAACAAGAAAATAAACTAATAATGAGCATGAAAGATATCTTAAAAACATCAATTCCCATAATCCCTCATTAATAATAAATTCCCAACCCGCAAGGAAAAAAATCCGCAGATCAACTTGAAAACAAGTTGGTCCATATTCTTCTTTTTAGAAGGAAATAATTAAGGTAATATTATCATACTTAAATAAAATCCCTACCTTTTTTCTTATTCTTCGACATTGGAATGGGAAGACAGACGTCGATACGTTGTAGATGAACACATCTTATGTCGAAAGGGGTTCTGAGGAAGAATGCAGTAGTTGAGGTTATTCTTCATAGTCGAAGGTGTTCCTCATCGACGTTCATCGTCGATGGAGCATTCTTCGTCGGGATAGCGTTATTTTTTGGTTAAATTAATTTCTCCCAAGATCTCTCCTCTCCCAAGTTACACCAAAATAAAAATTCCAAGAAAAAATAATAGATTAAGATATATATTATTTAATTATTGACACAAATTTTAAAATGGTTAAGTTGGATTAATTAAAAGTTAGAGGAGTTGGCACATTTATTGGCATGTGCGTTGGCACAATAATGGTGGAGGAGGTCAAAAGGCTCTCCCTCATTTTTGAGGGACTTGAGAGGTTTTCCTCTCCCACTATTATTAGGGTGTCTAGTCTCGGGTTGTCCCCACAATGTATCCTCTCATGGGAGGATAGGTTCGGGTGTGCCCCACCACCATAACCCCTCAAGGGAGGTTAAGGTGGGGTTGTCCCCACCTCCAACTTCCACATGGGTTTTTATAATAGATAAAATAAAATAAAACATGAATTTATTTTATTTTATTATTTCCACGAAAAACCCAAAAAACTAAATTTCACCCTTGACCAACTACCATCAAGGTGAATGTCTTCTTAAAAGAATACCATCCCTGAGAGTTCAACGGTGCCCTTATATTTAAATTTCGAGCACCATTTCAAAAGTTACAATATGCCACTCACACATTTACTGAATTTACACGAAAAAATGTTCGGAAAATTATTTTCAGTCACCCTCGACCCACGCTGGTCGAGGATAGGCTCTGCCAAGGTGAAACATGGCCCAAAGAACCCAATGGTACTATAATATTTTTAATCCTAGTTACCATTTAGATGTTATAAATTTACAATAAAATAATTTTCACTTAATTAATTTATTGGCGGCCAAAAACCAACTTTATCTGGTGGCCTGTGTCGGGCAATGTCAGTATCTGCATAAAGAAAGCATACCCTCACAAGTTTAGTAGTGGTCTTAGATTTTAAATCTGAGTTACCATTTGTGAGTTATAATCATTTAAAAAATAAAATATTTTATGTAATTATTTTTTTACGATTATGACATTTTGGGTTTTCTCACAGGAGACCTGTGATAACTAATCTTAAGTCGCGCCTATGGTAAACTTGCCATCCTGAGTGCAACGGTGCCCTTAGATGCCTGATCCGAGTAACCATTTTAGAGTTTTAACACTTTTTTAGGAAAACTTTTTATGCGCATTAGCTTAAGCTTAAAAAAACATTGACGGATCATTTCGGGCACTCTAGAACTCAGAATCGCGTGACATCATATTTCGCGGACCCTTGAAACTCCCATTTATTTAAAAAATATTAATGGAAACTCCCAGTCTTTACAAGACTATATATTATATATTCTATTTTCAAAATTATTACTATGTAATATATATTATATATAAAAATATTCCAATAATTATAACCATTCATGAGTGGTTGTTATTGAAACCAAATTATATCATTTTGTGAGGCGATAGACCTCCTCACACATAAAAGAAAATTTCATTTAACCTTTTATGGATGAAGTGATGGATATTGGTTTTTCAAATTAATATAAAAATAACTATTAAAATTAAATATTTTGTTATTTTTTCTTGTTTGAATATGATTTTTAGGAGGTAAAATAATAAATAATACCAAACACGTTGATTTCAAAACTATACATCTGCTTCAATAATTCCCATTTTTTAAAACATTATAATATAAAATGTTCATATTATTTAAAAAATAAGACATCTATAATGTGGGTAGGGATGTTTTTAAGAGATACCAGTAGTTAGTAGAAGAATCTAATACATTTTTAAATAATATCAAAGAGCAATAATGTGTCCACTTTTATATAATAAGGGTGGGGTACTCTTAGAAATTTTAAAAAAATTATATTAATATAATTTTAAATTCTTGTCCAACTAGATCCATAATGATATTATTCAAAAATAAGGATTAATATTATTTAAAATACTCTCATTAAATTAAATTTGGACAATTTTTGGTGATGTTTATACCCTTATATTTTTATATTAACAAATGTTAACCCATTAAATGAGTACAATGATAAAAATGATTTTTTATTAATTAAGGGTCAATATTGTTATTATAAATGAGAGAAAAATAAATAAATAGATCATGATTTAAATTATAATAAATATCTGACAAATTGGATGAAAATATTCTTTTACAGTTTTAAGTCATTTAATAAAATATTTTTTATTATAAAATTACAATGATGCAAATTTTGCAACTATTTATATAATTTGTCATTTATAACTACTAGAAAACAATAGTATTTAAATAATATAAATTAAAAACTCTATATTATCTCATTTTGATCACTATAAATTATGGAACAAAAAAATTTTAAATTATATTATTTTTATCATTTTTAAATAATTTATTTTATTTTTTTATTAAATAAAAATATATTCTATCGACACTACATTGAAATTTATTGTCATTGAATCAATGAATAAAATTATAAATAAGTTACTATGATAAATTAATATCACTTATATATTAAAATAATATTTATAACTATGAATATGTTCTTTTTATTCCTATATAAAAATTTTAATCTAAATAAAAAAATTCCATTTTTTAGTTTTCTTTCAAAAACATATTACTAACGAAAATATCATGTAAAAATTGAAATAAAGGTAATAAATATGACATTTGGATATTTATTAATGATATATTTTCAAGTAATAAAACTAAGTCAACTTTTATGGTCATTTTTAGTCCTTATCAAATTATTTTGTACCTAAATTATCATATATTCCATTATTGAGGTGACATAAATCTATCCATATTTCACGTCAAAATGACAAAAAATAAAAGGGATTTTTTTTTAAATTTATAGATATCAATTATAAAAATTTTATTCATTTTTTTGAATTCATTTTTTTATTAGGTTGAGAATTTTTTTATAATTATAAATGAAAAACATGATGTCAACAGTTTATCATAAAAATTCCTTTTTAGTAAAAATTGTTTTATACTGTATTAAAGTTTAAAATTCATTCGAAAGACTATATTTTGATTATTATTATTCAAAATGAAATCGTTAAATTTTTAATGTTTTCAAAAATATAATTTATCATTAGAAATATTTAAAAAACATACTCTTCAAAAATCACCATTTTTAAATATTTATTGAGAATTAAATCTTTTAAAAAATTCTCAAGATTTATCAGAATAATAATTTTGATATGATGAATTAACAAAATTATTTACTATTAAAAAATATATTTTCTAAAAGTATTAGATATTATTTATAATATTTTCTAAAAAACGATAAATGCTATTTTTGAAGAAAATGTATTATTATAGAATAATTTTTTTTTTAAAAATACGGGTTCCTATTTCCTAAAAAATAATAAATCCATTTATATTGAGTATTATATTTATTTATATTTCATTATATTATTAATCATATTTATACCCATTAATTCAATAGCAAGGTTATAATGGTTATATTTAAATAATAATATTTAATGGTCTGTTTGTGATTTATGTTGCGTATTTTGTATGCTATCACAAATAATGATTATTTTAATGTCTAAGTTTATTAAATGAAAGTTAATAATGATACAAATATGATGAAAAGGTAGTCCATATTTATAGGTTAAAATACTGTAAGGTAAAATCAAACTAACAACCACTACTCAATGATATGTGTGGGATATATCTCACTATATCACTGTCTGCTTCCCAAAATGTGATCATATAAACCATATAAACTCACTATGGAAAAATAATATTTAAATCATCAAAATAAAATTAAAGGTATACACACTAACGAATTGGTGGGGAGGGTGTGTGTTGAATAAGAATAGTATGATCCAACTATAGTGTTCCATATCAAGTATCATTAAAAATAATCTCAATACACTCCTTTTAATGAAATCATGGCATGCTAATCACAAAAGCAGTTTTATATCAACAGAATGGTAAATATATATATTTTTTTCTATTTTAAAATAATGGTTGGTAAAAAATATCAATTCATAAATACACATTTAGGAAAATATTTATACCAAATAAAAAAGAGTAAAAATAGAAAGTATAATGGAAAAAGGTGATGGCTCGCAATAAGATAATATAGTAGGAAAATATTCCAAAAAAAACTACTGTGAACTCAATTCATTAAAAAATTAGGACTAATGAGTATAGGAACACATAATGAGTTAATATCCCCAAAAATCATACTGATCATATCCTAAGAACACAATGTGAGAGAGAAGAGGAATGCCCAATGTGTAAATCACATGAATGTAAAATTGATGAGGCATAATACTACACCTTGTAATTAATTACCATATAATTCCCATGTTCTACATTTCTATAACCAATTTTAAATGGATTCACATTCCACCAAAATATCAAACTGTCTTATATTAAAAACACATGATTTGAAATGCATTTCATAATCCATTTCACAATGATTTGTAAACAACTATTCTCTTACCAAAACAAGGGAAAACATAATTTATCAGAAATCCACTTATGTACACAATTTAATCATTTCAATTCTTTTATATGACAATTTAATACATCAATATAAATTATTGTTCATTAAATATAGTCTAGAAATGGAAACACCTACCTCATGAACTACTTACAAATTAGCTGCGATGATATACAAATGCTGATATGAAATAAAAAAAATGTAGGACCTAGAATGGATACCCATATATTATAATTTATTTTAAAAATGAAACGATCAACATAAGATATATATCAAAAAATTCCTCCAGGAACTCATATGGAGAACCACAACCAACACATGGGATTTCCACAAAAGACAATGTCACAAAATTTCTACAAGGGATAAAATCATAATTATCATAATATCAACATATACAATAAATGAATCCCAAAACCACTACCATAACCAAGAGAAATTAATTACCATAAATGTTTCACATACTCAATGGGATTCAGCCAACCATAAAAAAGACCAAATTGATGATTGAGTTCCAAATGGAGGAACTCGAAAGAGAAGAGATCACCCAAAATATCATGGAAGGTAGGTAGGTTTTGAGTGATAAAAATACCCCATTAATGAATAGGTATTCAGATGATTATAAAATAAAACCTAATAGTATCATGGATTTTAAACCACAAATCAATAATTTATGATGAAAAATCATCAATTTTAATGTTCCATAGAAAAACATGTCCCATCAGGTTAATTTATCTTGAGAAAAAAATTTAAAATATAAATATTTTTATTGCATAATACCATTTAAACATTTTTATTGGTTTTATACCTTATCTCCAACAGATAAAATATATAAAAAATCATGATTATATTGTAAAATTCCCCGCTGATGCCATCCCCTAGTAGAAACCCCATACAGAAAATCAAAAAACCCTCTTATGACCACCAGACCTAGTATAAAATATCAAAAAACATAAAAATGTGTTTAAATATTTAACTAGGATGTTATAATATCCCCACCATATGAAATTCCATCCCTAAGAAGTAATACAGACAATGAATTCTCTATAATGGTGAGGTTAATGTTCTCTCACCGATGGTTCAAACTCCCAATTCCCATAAAAATATAACGTGTTTCTCTAAAATAAATTGACCAGCTGAGAAGAAACATTCATCAAATATTGGATACCAATATAAAACTCCAACAAAAATGTCGATGATCCGTGTATTATTTTTTATCTCTACACTACACCAATAAATTGACCTATATCATTTATCATCACCAATATCTCCTGATTAAGAATTGTTCCTATAAGAGATGCATCACCCACATCTTCCTAAAAATGAGGTCATCGGAATAGGTGACCATACTGAGCCTGGAAGGGTTCCATTTTGATTAATAACTAATAATCTTTATTATATTAAAACATTTAAAATCCAATATGGTCGTCCCATAATAAAAAAATACAAAACATAGACCTAGAGAATATACTATCAGATTTGAATAGCCTTCTATATTTGACTGTCAGCCTATAGATGTTAAGATTTAATAAGCCAAACTAGAGTTCACATCACCTCCTTGAGACTATTAAAAAATATGGTAGTGAACTTGGGGTTCCGGTAAAATATAATAGAATATGTAACCCCATGGAACCGAGTGATCTCTTATACAATAAAATTAACTTTATCTTCTGCTTCTTTGGTGTCTCTAAGAGGAATGCAATTTTATGATTTTGAAGATCGACCAGACACTATCAAAATATCTTTCTACCATCAAAGAGTCCAGGGAATCTCAATTAATAACACCATAGAAGCCTCATCACATTTTCAAAATATAACCTGAAGAAGGTGGAGTAGATCGCAGTGTTTCATATTCTCTATATTTATCTGATGGAAGGTTTAATAGTTGGACATAAATTCAATGAAGTCATGCTTCATACATAGCCATTACAAATGTCATATCATTTCATAACACATATTCGTAGTTCTATAATGACCATACCATTATTAAGTATAAATGTCAAACAATATTGAATTTATCATGGATGATGGGATTACCAATAGATTGATAAAGTAGATAATACCTCTGTAAGGGAGAGACTTATGAAGACTAATGTACCCAAAATAAAAGGGTTTCCTAATTCCATTGAAATAATTATCTTGACAAAATATTTATAGAATATAATCAAAGAGATATGTTGATAGCTGATCACTAGTAAAAAACTTTCCTAAAAAATTCTCATGTGGATATCGATTCAATAATGAAAATATCCCTACTGTGATCCACACATTTCGTGATTCCTATATAGAATATTGTATGATGTTATTACCGAGAGTGGAAAAAATGGATTTCTCCATTCTTGGAAAATAAAAGACGTTGAATTCAAATTTATGAATTCATTTCAACCATCATCTCAATGGAAATGGATTTCCACAAAAATATATTATAACCAACTCTTATGAAAATGTATAACTATGGGAATATCTAAATTATGATTGGGTTTATTCTTGTCATCTGGTCAAAGATAATGTGAACCATATTTCACAACATTATCATCATGTATAAGCATGGAAATTTTCCCTGCACCAAAAGTATCATAGTACACCACATATCACTTATTGAGATAAGGTTTGATCAAAGTAATATCAAATGTAAACTTTTATTTTAACTAAAAAAAGAAGAATGATTTTTAGAATCTCATCTACAATACGCCTCTTTCATAATAAGAGAGTTCAATGGTGATGTCATCTTCATGAAATCATAGATGAACTTCCAATAATATCGAGTAACACATAAGAAGGTATAAAACTATATGGAATTTTTTATTTCTTCACATTACAAGAATCCATATACCTTTTCTAGATCAACATCGAATTATATGTTATTAAATAATATACCCCATTAACATCAATTCTTGAATATATAAATTTAATTTCTAATATATTCCTTAAATTCTGTGGATGCTAATGACTACGAAAAACAAATTTAGATGGCCTACATAGGCACACTCATATCTCTAATAAACCATGATATCTTCCAAAAAAATAAAGACGTAATGGTAATAATATAATATTTTCTTTATCGAATCCATTGATACTTCTTGTTCATTAGTTGTACCAAAATGAATAAAAATATATTTATAGGTGTAATACATATCTTGATGGAGGTAATTGAAATATCATATTCCAAAACACTAAGATGATGATACCCAGACTAAATATAAATCTTTCATAGACATGTATCCCCTTTAATAGATTAAAAAAATCCACTACATGGAAGAAGGTTATGTATTATTAATTGTTACATGATAAATTTAATTTAATTTTATATGAAAAATTAAAGTGAACCATCTTCCTTATTTGAAAAGATTAGGGGGTTTCCATGTAACAAATTAGGTATGAAAAAAACCATCTCCTTCTAATCACCTGACTATATCTTGATCCGTTTCAACTAAATTGGGTCCATATAATAATAGGGTACTCATACAAGATGTATTCCTCACATCATATCATTCATGAACACTACCTCCCTATATTGAGGAAGATCAGAGAAGTTATCTTGGATGAAATATGGGAATTCTGTAACAACCAAGTAATGATATCCAATAGAAGAAATGACATCACATTTGAATGAAATCGTAGACAAAAAACACATGATATCTATGTAAAAATATCACCCATGAGTAGACATTGGATATCACACCCCTAGAAACACCTCATATCTCCCATCATCAGAAATGAATGAAACATGTCAATAATAGAAATCAATTTCAGCATGATTAGAAACTAGATAATTCATCATGATGATGATATCGAAAAAATCCATATCAAGAACCCATAAATGAAAAACTATCTTCCTGTCATATATCAACAAAGATCAAGATACACATTAAAACCACTACAAATTCCTTATTCCAATAGGTTTTTCCAAATCCAAAAAAATGAACACCATCTACATAGTATGTTTCAACTCATCAATATAATTAGAAAATATAATCATGTAGGAGGAAATTGTATAAAATAAATAAGTTATTATTGGAGATGCAACAAAAATTAAACATCTTACTCTCAATGGGCCCACATAAATCTCCTATAGAAAATAATCCTTTATGTAATGGTGATATACTAATATAGAATATTTTAGGATCCCTATGGATTATAAATATTTTGTCTATGATACAATGACCTTTTTCAGTTGATAATCACTAACAATAATAGGGAATTGGTATGGACTAGAAGAACCTTCAAAATTGGTCATAGAGGCCAAATCCATTGCACATTTTCATAGGGTGAGACAAAAAGGATGTGTTCATAATCATCCATCATTAGTCTTAATTAAAGGGAACCCTAATAGAAGCTATCGATGGTGCATATAAATCACACTATTGAGAACAACCCCCAATAACTCTTCAATCTTCATGCCACTTTCTCTTCTTTATATCAATACCACTAATACTACCACTAGTTTGAAGGGAACGAGAATAATAGACAAAAATATTATTACATTATCATTTTTTCATCATTTCTATATCAAATGTTTCAGCATAGGTTGTAAGAATTACAATATAAACATATACCAAGGATCTGATATCTAGTAATAAAACCTATAAACATGTCTTCCATTTTAACTGATAATTCCACACCACCTATGTAGAATAAAAAAAATTTCCCCAAAAAATATTGATGTATTGTAACACATAACTCTCTATATACAGTAAAGATAATATCTCCAAAAACTTTTTAAACGATAATTACTCTTGAAGGAACTAAATAAATAAGATAGTCAGGAAAAAATTATAATTCAAACTCTTATGTCTACATACAAGTACCATAGAATACCACCATCACATCCAGGGACCCATGACCTTAAATATCATGCACTTCACATTGATATCTTTAGGCGTTTCTCAGATTTTTAGGATATAATCAATATTTTCCATCTAGTCTTCTTCATCTTGAATTTTATTTTTTTCATTAATTTATGGTATAATTTTGTGTAATGACACATTATATTGATCATTATTTCCCCATACATCTAACTAAACGTAAAAAAACATAGTCATGATGTCGAGTTACACTCTGGTCTATAGATGGAAATTCTCAAAGGCATGTTTTCTAAAACTCTGGTCACACACATCTGGTAATAGAATAAACACACCATGAGGAACAAATAACAACAAACTATGTCGATATAATCAATTAAAAAATCTACTAATTGATGCCATAAACAAGAGTTTAAGTGAACAGGATATGTAACAAAATTCTTTAAGGAACTAAAATGTCTCACCACAACCAACATAATGGATTCCCCAAAAAAATGGGCATAGAATAGATATATAAAAAATAAAAAAACTGTAACAAGATCAATAAATCCCAAAAATGTATCCTAATATCACTAATATAAAAAATGGATGTGAATAAACAATAAATATTCTATTATGTGAAGGGATACATCCTATAATCCTAGATATCAAAATAGATATCGATTACCAAATGAAGGAACAATAAAAATCATAGATAACACCAAATAAGATGGATTGATGATATGGTTGAGGGATATGGATTCACTGTGAACAAATATAGACTCACACAAGGGGTGAATAAAACCCATTGAGATCGAGGGTTTTATGTTGTAAATCAGACTAAAAATGTGTAAATTTCTAAATTTTTATGTTCCATTCATAGACCTATCACTATAGATTAATTTATTCCCATTGATCTATTTATAATAGAAAAGGGTTTACACCATTAAAATGTTTCACATTTTAAATTGATTTTTCATTCTATTTCTAGGGTAGAAATTACACCATTAATCTTAAATATTCGATGTCTATACCTACAAATGACCCAATTATAAAAAAATCATAGCACCTCATATTCACTCAAATCCCAAGAAACAAGATCTTAAAATGAAAATGATGGTGTATTTTTTAACCAACATGTTATATTTTTTTATAATGGAATAAGAAATTACAAAAACCTATACAATTATAATTGTTATAAATGTACTTTTTAACAAATTTGACCATGGTAAATATACTGATAAATCTTTATAGAAATCTATTTAACGACGTCATGTAATATCCCTAATAGAAAACTAAAAAAATTATAAATAACATATAATAATATTTTTACTTTACAAAATGGTATATATATACATGAATAATGTTCTTATTGAATGTTTTTGATTATTTTAGTTTGATAATTCTGTATGATAGGAGAACATGAAAAATGAATCAGAACCAAAGTTATGGGTATTTTAATCTGAATTTTGTTTCATTGATATTTGATTCATATTCAGAACATTTTATTTTTTTGGTGTATGTATTGGACATGAATTAATATATTTAATAGAATGAAAAAAATATAGGGTGTGATAAAATATATATTAAATACTACTATTTTGGGTTCTAAATTTGATATATCTCAACGTTGTATCGGTTTAATTTACTCAAACTCTCATTCATTATGTAATTTTTTCATCTTGAAATAGTTATATAAATATTTGTTTACATCCACCCCATGATTTTATTTTATTGTAATTTATCTTCTTACAAGATAAATTTTACTATTATTAAATCATTAGTTTTACCTAAATAAAGTTATTCAAAAAAAGTTAGTCATAGTTGTGAATAATCCATATCATCTTTAATGAATGATTCAAATCCTTTTCAATTTTTTCAAAAAAATTATTTGAATATAATATTATGGTTATCACTACTTCATAATATTTCTTTTTTTTCCTCTACACCATATTACATATTGATGAAATTAATGTTTTTGAATATATATGGTTGGATATTATTTCAAAAGTGAATATTTCCTAATGATTTTACCAAGACTTTTCAAAAATTATTATAATATTGGATGCATATCATATTATGTTATGGAAGTGATAAAAAAATGAAAACTCAATTACTATTTATCTAAAAAAAATTCTATATATCTAAATTCATAAAATCCCTCGAAATTATGTTTCCTAATTCACCTAAAAACTATTTTTTGAACCAATTATTTTATGATGTAATTTTTGGTATCAAACATTTAAATTATTTCGGTAAATATCCCTTATACAATATAGAAATTTTATGCAACCCAGTATTATTTAATTGGGTTCTTTATGGTGTAAGGAATGAATCCAATTTTTTTCCCTTGGGTTTCCTTAAAATGGTGAATGGATGAAATATTATGTAAAACATATTAATGAATTATCTTAGGGGGGTTCTACATCAAAATATAATCCATTATTTAATGTTTTGTTTCTCATAGATAATGTAACATGATATTTCTAGTAATTATCATAAATTAGAGGGAAATCCTTCATAGATTATTCTCAAAAAACAACATATGGTCATTCATGGATATTCTCACAATCTAAAGGGTGTTCATTCTTTTATATTCTCACAATATGATGACACAAAGTTCTTATATCTTTGAAAAGGTTACTTGTAATTTTATGTATCAATGAATGGTTATATATCCTTGTCTTGGTCCTGTGATTATGATATATATTGAATTTCTATTATCTATTCATTTTTAAATATTAGTAAATGGGTTATATTTTCTTTTTTTATGGTACATGTATTTTTTTCATGTCTTATAGAAAAATATTATTTTTAATGTTCTTTTTTAGTATGTAATTTATCCAAAAATATATTTTTCTCATAATATTATTATATAACCATTGTGGGGATGTTAATATGGTTTCCATTAATGATCATTTGAACTCAACCCTTCCTTATTTTTTCATTTCTCATGCTATCAATATTTGTAAGGCTTATGATATGTTTAAATGAGAGTCATGTTTGTCTTAATTATTTAGAAACGTTCACATGTATAATAAAATTAATTTCTTATTTAGATTATTATTAAAGACATTAAAAATTCCACTTTTTTTGTGTTTATTTGAGGGATATAATGTTTAACATATGAAAATGATATAAAATAATGATATATATTGTTTTGGTAATCTAGATTTATTTAAAAGCCTATATTTAAAGAACATGTTTTAGAACCATATATAGGGGAATGGGTCAAGGGATCCCTAGTTGGTATCAGATCAAGGTTTAGTTATTTTTATGTTCGTATTAAATATTTTTCCAGAATAATAAAATTAACATTCATTTAAAATCAGTAGGATAAGTCTAACAGAAGATTCTAACTATAAGATAACATCCTAGAATTTTGATAATGTTTTGGTGATGTAGTTTTCCTTTAAATTACATCATTATGTAGATAATGTTATGTTGAAGAGGTTGTGAAATAGATGCACCTATGGGTAATAACCATAAAAATGGAAAGTTATGTATCACATTAATCTTTACATTAGTTCATGATGAGTAGAAATATGTATTTTCACTTTGATAGACACTCACAATGAATATAATTGGGAATTCACTTGCTCTTGATGAACTATTATATGTGATTTGAATATATTAAGTAATGATTACATAATAAGAAAATTAATATGGATAATAATTACCAAAACTTATATATTCATATTAGTAGATACTTTATTTTATAGATTTTAACAATTTTAAATTTTGAGTTCATAAATTTCAGTTAATATTTTCTTTAAAATAGTTAAAGATAATTGGGATAAGAAGTATGAATGAATCCAACCAAAATAATACTAGGTTAAAAAATAGATTCCTGAGATGAAAAAATTTTCACATAGATAAACTACTATTTTCATAATTTGAAAATATTATTTCACTATATAAGACATGAAGGGATTGAGTTCTTATATTTATGTGATCATTTAGTCTGATTTTATTTGACTTAATTATAAAAATTTTGGATTATTTATTTTGATAGTATTACGATAGTAAAATTCATAATATAAATGGTATAACCCTTGGAACTCCTACAATAAAAAACATGGAAACATATTTGATATAAATAATTGAAATAATTGAAAAATATCAACACATTATTATTATATGTAAAATGATAAGTCTCCTATTATTTGTGATTTTGAGGTTGATATAGAAAAAGAAAATATGTTATGATATTTTATAAAAATGTTAGCATATTTTTTTAGTAATTAATAATTAAAATACTAATGACAAAATTTATTTATGTTGGGAGTGTCTAGAACATATTATTTTACTATTTTATTTTCCATTAAATAAATCTAATATTATTGACATCTTGATTCACACGAAACACCAAACAGAAGAAGTCTCAAAATTTTAGATGAATATTATCATGAAAATATAATAATATTATATCCATTAAAATATAAAAATAAATTAATCAATTAAAAATTCATATAGAGTTGTATTAATGACCATTAATGTTCTAAATGTGAATTTTTCAATAAACAATATTTTACTTAGGTGTTATATTTTTATTTAAAATAAAACATTATAAATTTGAGAATTTTTATTTCATGAAATTAAATTTATTTTTGAATTCACCATGTAAAAACTATATTATTTTTAATTTAATATTTTTTTCAAATAAATATTTTTAGGTGAATATTAAAAATATGCACTTTTTTATAATATTTTAATGAAAATAACATTATCATGAAGTATGTATGACTTAAAAAAATAGAGAAACATTTAATGATTAAAAATATATTTATATGGTAAAATGATTTATTTAAAATTACTTTTTTGAATTTATAAAACTCATTTTTAATGTTTTATAAACATTGATAAAATATTTTTTAAAAATATTTTTTTATTGGCTTATATTAAAATTTAGTTTTCATGACATATAAAAATTAAATAGAAATTGATTTTATATTTTATATCAATATATTAATTTCTTTAATAAGTTAAATTTATTACTTATGAATAAAAATATGTTTACTATAATTAATGATAGTTATCGTGATAGTACTAAAACTATTATTTTCATAGGGTTGTTTTCTTAGGAATGTATAATTTATATTTTATCAAATAAATTAGCACCTTCAAAAAAACATCATTTATATGATTTATAAATATATATATATTAATATATTGAAAATCCTTAAATGAGTAATAAATTATATATATGACTAATAACACTTATTATAAATAAAATATATATTTTTTAAACTATTTTATTTAAAATAAACTTTTTAATTGGTAGTTTATTATCCCGTATTCATAAATTTAATTTCATAATATATTTATTAAATTTAGATAATTAAAGTAAATATTTTATTATAAAATTTATAATATATTTTTTATAAAATTGATATTTATTGGGTTAAAACTAGATACCCTGGAAAAAAACCAATGTTGTAAAATGTAAAATATGAAATTGAAACGGGCCTAAAATATGTTTATACATAATTTTTAGATGATTTATTAGAATTAATTTATTCCTAAAATCATTATTTAATACATTATATCCATTTATCCTTGAATATTATAATTCCTCATTGAAATATTAATGGGTTTTTATAAATGTTCCATTTTATTCACATAAAGAAGAGGAGCCATTCCCTAACTTTTATCAACCCATTAAAAAGTTAAAGATATACCGAAACACATACCTTGTATAACAAAAACACCCTACACACAGATTATAGGCCATTATCATCCCAAAATACCATTCTATTCATCCTTGATGTGTTACCCAAGGGATAAAATCCAATAAGAGAGGTAATGCTCGCCACCATAGATCACCAATTTATTATGTTCTTATAAAGCATAAAATTTGATCTATCTGGAAATGTATAATATTGAAGGTATTAATAATATAAATAATTAAATTATGTAAATGATATATAAATTTTTTAACTTCCACTAAAATCATTCAAAAAATAATAACATTGTCATGTGTTTGTGCGGACTACTGAATCCATGAACAACTTGTTCTGTTTCTCACAACCACAAAAAATGTACTTCCTAAATAATTTATTTAACAACTGAATATAATAACTAAAACCCCATTATAAATATCGAATTATAACTAAATTTTTTTACTTCCTTATAATTTATGCAAGTTAATAACGTTATAAATATTTGTGCAGACAACTATATCCATGAAACAACATATCTCATATTCTTATTACCACCAAAACTGGATGAATTTAAAAAACTATATAGTGTATAAAAAGTATAGATATGAAAAAATTAATATTTATAATGGTTAATATTGTATATTATACATATACTATTAACAATAATTAATGATAATAATATTACCATTATTAAATGTGTATAATAAGGCACCTTTCATCAAGGTAAGGGCTTTTTGTTAATTTTATTACAATATGATATTACACATATTCACCTCTTGTTTATTTTTTATGGTGATTGTATTGACCAGGGATTTTTTTGGTCATGAATTTCATGAAATATAGGTAATTTAATTATAAACCAATTTTTTTTTTTTGAAATAACATTCTAAATTAATATAATTTCATGGATAACTTCTCTTATACGCAACACCTATTTTTAATAAACCATAATATAAAATTATTATTATTATTTAAATATAATTTTATTAAATAGATTGTAAAAATGTTGGTATGAAAAGGAAGATTTTTTTTTAAAATTTTGTATAATGGATTTAGATGAGGAAAATATATTGATAAATAAGTACGTAATTTTTTCGTAAAATTATTAAATTCTTTGAAAATACATTTCTGCCAAAAATATTATTTTCACTAAATATTGTGAAAAAATAATTTAATTAAATTTACACACATAAATAAAAAAATATTTTATAATCGAACTTACTTTTTTCAATCAATATGTTAATATTTTCTTACGATGATTTTTCATACTATTCTGAAAATATTAACTTATTAATAAATAACATAAAATAGTGATTTTTAATAAAAACTTATTTATCATAAAAGTATTTAAAAAGATGCATATTTGTTTAGAAATTTAAATAAAAAAATTTACATAAGAAATCATATAATTTATCCAATTCATTTTTGTTAAATCAGTATGATTTTGTGGTATGATATATAAACTTTTTAAATTTTTAATGTTTTTGCTTTTGGAAATTATTGACCTCATGCCTCAAAGATTAATTTTAAATTAAATTCTGACCATTATTTAAATTTATTATTGAAAAATTAAATAATTATTTAAAATCATAATAATTAATATTATATAATAGGTTAAACTTTTTTTTATCATTATGAATAATAACAGCTGTAAAAATTAATTGTATTCGGTATGCTTAAAAGATGATAAGTGTGGGGTTAATCTAACACTATGTGGGTAAAAATGAAAATAGTATTTGTAAATTTTATTTTCCATGAATTCTATTCATCATATATCATATAAGGTTCTATAATAATTCATTTTTAGAAGTTTTTAATGTGTAAAATGTCAGTATACCCTTTCTTTTACAAATATTCCTACTGTGTCCTCTCACACACTTATAAAGGGGAATTTGGTCACCTCTCCAATTCAAAACTTAAAAGGCTAATGAATCATTAAAAAAATTCCAATATATATTTTTAATTGTACCCTCACATACTAGAGTCTTTATTTCTATCATTAACCCCTCCCCCCAATATGGTTTTCGTTGCAAACATAATGAGGTTGTTCGAAAAGGATGTATTGTTCATAACCAATCAATAGTTATTTATTTATTAATAAACCTTCATAAAATATTATTAAAATATGATGATATAATTAAATATATATATATAATATGATGATATTTTAGTATTTCAATGACAAAATCCATATCTATCTCCTTTTCCATAAAATGGAAAACAAAACCATTGAATATGCGTACCAAGGACTACCACCTCATGAACCAGTGTAATATGTTTCCCATCACAACCACTCACTAGTGGATATAATAATTTATTTAAATATTATATATTATACATATGAAATAATTAAACATCCAGAATTATATCATCGCATTTACCTTCCAACCATTCAATCTGTTGAAAAAAGATAACATTCCTCATTTGGTAAATATATATATTTTAATGAATTGATTTCAAAATAAAATGGGTATTTTATTCAATATTTTTTGTTGATATTTTTTTGGAATTTCTATCTATTAATGGTAGAAACCCATATGTGTTGCTTATGTATACTAGTGATATATTCCAATGATACCATATTTATTATCTTTATAGTTGAATTATGATTATTATGATGTGGGGTTTATAGAATCCATTCATTTATTATGGGTTATTCAATGATTGATAGATGAAGTGTTTATAAAAATTGATTTCATTACATTGTTTATGATATGATGATATAATGATTTTTTATTCTTATTTTACATTATGTGAATAGTGGGATTGCAATTAATTTTCACTATATGGATTGGGTAATGTTTTATAACCCAAGATATTTCTACGAGACACATGATGATATGGTTGTACCATTATAGGAGATAGGTGGTGATTTAAAATCCATTATGGTATAGGAAAAGGTTTTGATTCTTTATCCACTTTGATTTTATGTTCTCATTAGTTTACCCTTACATAAGAAATTCTTTTTATATTTCTCATGCACCTCACTTATATGATTAGAAATTAGATTTCGTGATTTTTTATGGTGATTTCTCACTCCTATTATTCATTTAATTGAATGATAATGTTTTATTCCATGCCTCGTGATAATGATCACTAATATATTTGTTTTGAACATTGTATGTAAGATTTATAATCTCATAGATTGATTCTTATCCTATTCTTTCATATGATCATATATTGATATCTATTATGACTACTAATACTATGCATCAGAGGCCACTCTTTCTTATAATTCATTCGCTAGTTTAAATGAAATGTTTTACGTATGATGTGTCTAATATGGGTTCTCGTTATAATGAACCATTTAGTTATTATTTAGTTCACTTATGAACCATTTTTTAGGTATCTAAATTTCCAGATTCAATACAACCAAAGGATTTAAAGTTTATATTTTTATGTTATGTAATTAATATACATATATTAAGATGTGATATTGTTGTAAAATTAGTGAGGTTAATTACAATTGGTATTATATAAAGTATTAGTAAATCATTGGTTAGTGATGTGTGAAATCATTATTGATAACACCATTGATCCATCTATGTAAACGAAAATGTCTAGGAATTTTGTTGAATGATAGTGCGAGTGGTCCCAATTAAAATTCATCACCATCATAATACTAGAAGTGTAAATTTTTCAATAAATGTTTTACTTGGTGGTAATAACATTGAAAAGAAATCATTGAGATTTGAATTAATAATCACCTTATTGACAACAATGGGCCTTGCATCACAATTGGTTTGATACTCTCATGAGATAATTTTTATAAGTTAACAATCCTTTTATGAAAAAACATAATATATTTCAATTGATGGTGAAAATTAATGACCTTGTTTATACATATGGTTTCATATTTTGAAAATAATATGTCAATATTTAAGATAACAAATAAATAAGTATTCCGGATTTTGTGGTTTCACACCATGATTATTGTTTATAACACTATGATTTTTGGTTATAGTCAATGGATTGAACCTCATAAAACCGTACTATTGTTGAATGAAATAATAATTGACATTATTTTCCCCCTAATAATCCAAATTTTATGGGATCTTGAATGGAAAATCATTCAACTATTATCATAGAAATTTCTCATGATAACAATCATAATAAACATTAAAATGAAAACAGATAAAATCAAAGACTATTGAGTCCGTTATGAGAAAACATACACCTTCTTTTAGTGTCTCTAATATTAAACTAATTCATGAGTAGTGGTTACATACCATTAGAATGATATATTATGTTCTCTAGTGTTTGGAGGATTAAAAATTCATTTTTTATTTTATCATTTCAAAGATGATGTGGACCATTTGTGGACTCTTACAAAGGACATTATAGAATAGGAAGAAATTTAATTTTTTGGAGTGGGATGAGTTTAAGATATTATTTTTCATTATGTAATATCAAAATTTTCTTCATAAAATGTTGTAGAATTAATTGCATGATAAGAATTAAAAAGTTGATTATTATATTTTAAACAATGAGAAATAGTTTTCAAGAGTTGTACGGTACACTTCTTGAATTATCATCAAACGTGATGGTGTGGATCATAGATTCAATGGTGGACTCATACAAGTTCAATTAATGTTTTAATATATAAGGGAATTTATTAGATATGATGGAATCATTAAATGTGCACTCATGTTAGAAATAAAAATTTGAGATTACCAATATTCCGATTGTTTTGATATAAAAATAATGGTTAAGCCACA
This sequence comes from Viscum album, assembly GCA_963277665.1. Lineage (NCBI taxonomy): Eukaryota > Viridiplantae > Streptophyta > Magnoliopsida > Santalales > Viscaceae > Viscum > Viscum album. The sequence continues at coordinate 1,346,633,459 of OY728159.1, read as the reverse complement.
TTAAAATGTGATTGAAGCATATAGAGGAATAAAATTATAGCATCTACATGACATTAACGCGGGAAGAAACATAAAGTTACCTTATGCAATGGAAATTTTATGTGCATTAATATTTGAATCATAAGTTATGAATCCCTTGAATGACTAATAGAAATAAATGGGATAGTTAACACAACGGAAGAGAATATGTCACCCACTAAATCACCACTCATGATACAATTATAAAATGAAATGACTATGGGGATTATGTTAACACTTTCTCAATCCTAGAGTAAATGATAATAATGTCACGAACCGTTCTAGGGGCCGGTGCCGTGACTACCCCAAGCCTTCCTTCCATAGGCCAGGGGCTGGTGACTAGAATCAAAGGTGAATCCCTGATAAAAGAGAAGGCATTACATTTGAACATATAACACACACAGTCTGAACACAATAAGTAGAGGAAACAAGTACTAAAATAGAAATGAAAAGTGTGCTGAATGTATGTGGGCCAGTATAAAAACCCAACTGAATAACAAGTATAAGTATAAGTAAAATGTGGAAAACATCTCCTGGATCGTCCACAGAGGATTCTACCAGAATGTTAGGTACAGAACTCGAACAACTCGTCCCTGCGGTATGTCCCGTCTAGTCCAGCTCTGAGCAGCCCCTCGTCCGTCACCCTCAGCCTCAATCACTACTGTCTTTCATCTGCCCAGAACAGAATAAGGTGCGGGAAAAGAACGTGTAGGGATGAGTATAACAATACTTAGTAGGGGACCCCGAGACACATGAGGGTCTCCCAGAATTCACTAAGGTTAAACCACAGAATAAAGCTACCATCAAAAAGTTAAAACCAACCTTAAGTAGGTATATACCGATACATATACCTGTGTTACCAATCACAGCCTGACTCCAACACTCGAGACCAAGCACAAGCCATTCCACAAAGGAAGTAAATTCAATCATCTAGATGACATCGAATGAAATTCAAGACTCATGTCACACTGGTATACATATTTCGTAGAGAGATAGAGATGATCAGATGTAGTCACTAATTAATCTAAGATGTAGGACCCACATAAGATATAGGACCAACTAAGCTATCAGACCCACACAGGATACAGGACCTGCTATTCTGTCAGACAAGCTGTCGAACCCACACAGGATATAGGAATAACTATTTTGTTGGACAACCTGTCGGACCTATAGAGAATATAGGACCAACTAAGCTGTCGGACCCACACAGGTTACATGACCAGCTATTCTGTCGGACCCACACATGATACAGGAATAGATGTCCGAACAGTCAGACCCACAGAGGATCCTGGTATAGTAGTCATTGTTGTCGAACCCACATAGGATTTTGGTACAGTATCATCGCAGCCATCCCTATGGTTCCCGCACACAGAACGCTCGATTCTGGGAGGGTTTGCTCCTCGATCCAATTTTCGATAAATCAACTATTACAACGTACTAATTTGATGTAACATGTAGTTCCGACTCATTATAAGTAACCAAACGTGACAGACGGTTCATCAACAGGATGCCTGGTCTGAGAGTTATTGGGATTTCCGATTCAGGGGCATAGTTGGTTTTTAGGATCTAACCAACCCGACCATACCAAAACTGCATCCAAACCTCAATAGGTGTATGCCAAAAGTATCGTCTTGGTGCACGAATTCTATCCTTGCAGGGAGTATGTCAATCAGACACCCATAGCCCTATATATGGGCTAAATGGTGTAAACAGCCATAGCAGGTCTGGGTCCGGTCCGACCCAGTCGGACTGACCAGACCCGACCCGGACCGCGGGTCTGACCCGGTTTGAGGAAGCGTCCTGAGCCAAGGGGATGACCCGACTCGAGGGTGGCCTCACCCGAGGGCAGGCTGGCCATGGGGTGGCCCGACTGAAGGTGACCCAGCCGAGGGCGGCCCTGCATGGGGGCGGCCCAGCTGACAGCAGCCTGGCTCATGGTGGCCCGACCAATGGCATCCCGACTGAAGGTGGCCCAGCTTGGTCGCTCCATAGGGAGAAGCGCGCGCCCACTGGCACCCGAACGACTTAGTCATTCCTGTAGAACTAAACCGGCGCCATGTGGCACCGTTCCTGCCCACGAGGGACCCGAAGGGGTCCCGCACCTCCTGGCTGGTTGCTCGGGCCAACCACTCCCTATCACCAGCGTGCCGCGACGGCACTGCGCCCTCCGTCATGGCGGCCTAGCCATGGCTTCGCATCGCCAGCACGACGGGACAACTTCGTGCTTCCTTGGCCGTGGCCCACCCTTGTTGGGGCCCTCCTCCGGCATGGTGTGATGACACCATTCCCTTCTTGCTCCACCGCGGCCTATTTGGTCGTCACTTTTCTTTGCATGGTGCGACGGGGGACCTTGCGCCTCTGGCCCCTTATGTGATTCGCCTCCATCGTCAACCCAATTAGAATAATACTAGGGGTGGTAGGTTTGGACTGTGTTCATCTGGTCCAAGCCCTCCTAATTATGTTGTTAACATTCGACATCATGAGCACAACACAAGATGAGGAAAGAAGAGAATTAATCATACATAAAAATAATCCAATTTCCCATACCTCGTATTTGCCGTTGTACGTTGACGTGTTGCATAAGACGGATGTCGCGGAAGATGGATGTCATTCCCTCAACGTCGAAGGAGTTAGATCTCGGTGAAGATGAGTCGAGACGACACCCTCTGTGTACTTCTTGAGTGGCAGTGCTTCCCTTCCTTGCTCTGGTTGAAGAAGGAAAAAAGATGATGCTTCACATTCTTCAAAGACGAGGAGAGTTCTTTGTGTTATTCATGGAAAGAATGGAGTTTTTCGGTGGTTCTTCATTGGATGGTTGAAGCTATTCTCTCTCATGTTTTCCTAAGGATTAAGCCATCCCCAAAAAATGACAAAGGATGGCCTCTTTTAATTATTTCTAAAAAAACACAATGAAGTGTTTAATTAAATGAGGCATCTCATTCAATCAATGCTAAGGGATGGTTCAAATTCAAATTTAGAGGATGTGAAGATTTTAATTAAAATAAGCTACCTCACTTTAGTAATGTGTTAATTAGCACCATTACGGGGGAAGGTGGAAGGTTTCAAGAGTTTCCCCCATAAATGGAGAGATCAAGGGTTTGATAAGGGGGTCAAGGGCATTCAAACTAGTGGGCCCCACCTAGTTAAATCTTACCAAGGGAGGTTTGGCTGTGGTAGAACCCACCTCTAACCTCCACTTGGTGGTTTCAACCACCAACCAAATAAAAATATTTTACACATATTTTTACTTAATTTTTTTTAGAATCCCCAAAATTAACTTCCAAACCTCGATAAAACACAACTGCGGTAAAGGTCTCCTTAAGCGAATAATGGCGCTGCGAGTTTAACGGTGCTCTCATATTACAATTCCGAGTACCACTTTAAAAGATATAAAATACCGCATGTATTTTTACTGAATGTACACAAAAAAACATCATAAATTGATTATGGGGATACTGGGCCTCAGAATCAACCGCTGCTAGAAACTACAGACTCGTAAAATTCCCATGTATTAAAAAAATCCATGGTATTTCCAGGTCTTTACATTCAACCCACCTTAGGGATTTTCATCTCTATAATCTACAACACACACTAAGGAAACAAATGGGGGTACTGAGCACACCTCTGAGCCTACCACTCCCATGTGCTCTCATGGAGGTTCCTATGGTGCCAGGGAATGCACACCAGAGAAATCTAATGTCCACGTAGGACCCGCTCCTATTGATTCTCAATCTACATTGAAACCTCCATGAATGTCACCCCATTATCTATTTCTATATCCCCATGGTCGATGATGTGGGATGGGTTGTTCACGTATCTCCTCAGCTGAGATACTTGAAATAAGTCATACACCCAGTGCAACTGAGTTAGAAGAGCCAAGTGGTAAGCCACCTCGCCTACCATGATGAGGACCTAAAACGGTATGATGAATCACGGAGAAATCTTCTGCCTCGGCCAAATCTCCGAAGACATCATCGAGGTGAGACCCGTAGGAAGAAGTGGTTTCCATCCTCGAACTCTAGTGGTCTCTATCTTAAATCAGCATAGGACTTATGTCTTCTCTGTGTAGTTTTTATCTGCTCCTAGATGATCTGCACCTTCTTTATTGTAACATGCACCATCTTAGGTCCCATAAGTGCTGACTACCCTGGGTCAGTCCATCACAGAGGCGATCTGCACGGTCAGCCATATAGTGCCTCATAAGGGTCTATCCCGATGGTGGAGTGGTAGATGATGTTATATGCAAACTCCCCAAATGGTAAGTGATCCTCCCACCTGCGACCGAAGTTGAGGACACATGCACGGAGCATGTCCTCAAGAGTCTGAATGGTCTTCTCAGTGTGACCTTCCGTCATATGATGTAAGGTGCTACTCAAGCGAAGATGTGTCCCAAAAGCCTCTTGCAACCCCTTCCATAGCCAGGAAGTGAAATGGGAATCTCGATCGTAGATGATCATCGATGGCACACCATGAAGCCATACGATCTCATATACGTAGAGGCATTCCAATATCTCTACTGAGCCCTACTCTTTGATCAGTAAGAATTGGGCTGACATGGTGAGTCGGACTACGATCACCCAGAGAGATTCGTGTCCTCTAGATGTACTTGGAAGTCCCATCACAAAATCCATGGATATCTCATCCCACTTCCACTCTGGGACCTCATAGGGCTGAACCAAGCCTAGTGGAACCTGGTTCTCCTCATTCACTTGTTGAAAAGTGAGGCATCATTAGAAAAACTCTTCTACTGCATTCTTCATACCTGGCCACTAGTGCTGTCGTCGGAGGTCCTGATACATCTTCGCTACTCCTGGATGTACCGCCAGAGGGGAAGTGTGGAAATCCCCCAACACTTCCTCCTGAAGTGAAATAGGTACCATGGTCCATACTCTGAAGATAATGATGCACTTTCAAAGTAAAGAAAATCCATCAGGTGCCTACCATGAGGATATCTGAGCATGTCACTTCTCACAGTAAACATCTTCATGTTTTACCTCCCTGACTCGTTGAAGAAGTGAGGGAGTGATTGTGAAAGACTACCTAAAGGGTGCTCCATCTTTATACACAATGGATATCTGCAACGCGGCCAGCATCTCCATCACCTCTCCTAGTAGCCGAATGCGTGATCTACAGCTGAGAGAATCTGCTAGAATTTTCCCCTTCACAGGAGTAAAGACTATCTCAAAGCCATATTCCTGGAGGAACATGAGCCATCGTTGCTGTCTCATGTTCAGGTACTTCTAAGAGAAGATATACCTGAGACTCTAGTGGTCAGATTAGACAGTAAAATGTTCACCCATCAGATATTGTTACCAAATATTCAAGGAAAAGACCACTTTAGAAAAGTCAAGGTCATGGGTAGCATAGTTCTTCTCATGATGTCTCAATTTCCAAGAACCATATGTGATCACTACTCGCTCCTACATCAGGACACATCGAATTCCGGTCCCGGATGCATCACAGTATACTATGTACCCCACACCCTCCTCTGGAATCCTCAAAATGGGTGCACTAGTCACCCTCTGCCTCAGCTCTTGAAAGCTCTACTCGAATCTCTCTGACCACTCGAAGGGTTTCCCCTTCTTCTTCATTGATGAAAGAGGTTATGAAACTATAGAGAAGTCTGGAACAATCCTTTGATAGTACCCATCCCGTCCCAGAAAACTTCGTACCTCTGTCACACTACTGGGGGATCCCAAGAATGTACTGCCATGATCTTTTCTGGATCCACTGCAACTCCATCCTCCAAGATGATGTGTCCCAAGAAGTGAACCTGTCAAATCCAAAACTGGCACTTTGAGAGCTCACCATAAAGTAGGTGATCTTAGAGTGTGTCCAGTACTACCCGTAAATGGTAAGAATGGTCATCCTTAGTAGTTGAGTAGATCAGAATGTCGTCGATGAAGAATATAACAAAGCGTTCAAGGTATGGCTGGAAGATCTTGTTCATGAGTCTCATGAACACTGCTGGAGCATTGGTTATGCCGAAGGGAAACCCCATGAACTCTTAGTGGCCGTACCGAAATCTGAATACCGTCTTCTGCACATCCTCATTTGGATCTCTAATCTGGTGATAGCCTGACCTGAGGACTATCTTCAAGAACCATCGTGCTCCCTTGAGTTGTTCAAAGAGGTCATCAATCCTTGGAAGTTGTTACTTGTTCTTCATGGTCACCTAAATCTAGCGACGGTAGTCAACACCCAATTCAAGCCCCCATCCGCCTTCTTGGCGAAAAAATAGGAGATTCCCAGGGTGAAACACTAGGTCGGATAAATCCCTTCCCCTTGAAGTCCTCCAGCTATACGGACAGCTCACGAACCACGGCGGGAGCTATCAGATATGTTGGAGTAGATATCATTGTTATCCCGGGGTACAGGTCAACATAGAATTCTACCTCTCTGCGAAGAGGTAGTCCTAGAATGTCAAAATAGAAAACATCCACGTTATGATCCACCACAACAGGAAATCTCGGACTCCACACATCAACTACTCCGAGGATGAGAATAGCCAACTGATGTGTGATTGGTTGCCCCATATTCTGTGTAAGTCCATCTTGCGCTACAAAGGCTCCCTTCTCTCTGGTAATGGTGAACCTGGTCCCATCCAAGCTGATACACTGCACATTGCACCTAATACAGTAAATATGAGCATGAACTATGGATAACAAGCCCATACCCAATATGACGTCATAAGGCCTCGACGCCTCTATAAGAAGATCCCAACCGCAGCTCTTTCCTCCTAAAGTAAGCTCACACTGCCGACACCAGTGCGTAATCGTTGAGTCTACTCCCGTAGGAGACTGTTGTCATGACCTATCCTTGGCTCCCAGTCGTGACTACCCCAGGCCCGCCTTCCAAAGGCCAGGGGCTGGTGACTATCACCAAAGGCAAAAATCCTGATAAAAAGAGAAGTCATTACATTTAAACCTGTAACACACATAGTCTGAAAACAAGAAGTAGAGGAAAAAAATACTAAAATAGAAAATTAAGGTGTGCTTAAAGTAAGTGGGCCAGTATACAAACCCAACTGAACAACAAGTACAAGAAAAAATGGAAAAAAGCTCATGGATCATCCAATGTGGAATCCTACCTGAAAGGTAGGTATAGAACTCGAAAAAATCATCCATGTGGTACGTCCCATCTAGTCCACTGTCGAGCAGCCTTCCGCATGTGACATCCCAGTTCCGGGTGCCACTCAACGGGTGCTCCGAACCCGGTTCGCCACGTGACCTCAAGCGCATTTCCCCAAACGCCAGAGGCTGTCGACTAGTAGCGAGGCCCCAGGTCTGATAGTGGGGAAAATATGCCCTCATTTGTCATAGTGTTGCACAACGGAATGAAATAAAACATACAACAAACAGCAGAAGTAGTAAACCATACACAATTGAATAAACAACAGCAGTGGATATAACCAACAGTATATTAATGATGATGCTACATGTCTCATGTTCTAAGGAAATATCAAGAACATGTCATATACCAATGTAGTACAACCAAAAGCAGAGTACAACAAAACAAAGAAAAACAGCTTGCAACGGCATCGCGAGCCTAGTCTCGGTCCAATGCCCTCTTACTCCTTAGCAAGAGTAATGTACCTATATATGGACTCTTTCCCCTATCTACACCTGCAGAAACGTAGTCTGTTTGGGAAGAAAAGTGTGACACAAATATGGTGTGAGAAATATATCTCACTAGGCACCCACCAAAGGCCCATTCCCAACTACGTGCTAACTTGCAACAATAGTGTGCAGTGGTAAAATTCAATAAAGTAAGCAGTACTACAAAGTAACTAAATTAATAGTTAAATTTCCATTTTATTATTCATTTAATCCATTTTATATAAGAAATCACCACAGTGCATTTCTAAGTAAACAACTAGTTTCCTCAGACATGTAAACTCCTACCCTCAGGTAACGAGTATCCAACACAAGAATATGCCCTCAGGCATAATAGAGTTTTCCCTCAGGCATAGGTAGTGTCACCCACATGCACAGAGTCCGCTGCCCACCGGCACGGAAGAAGTTGCCCTCATGATGAATTAACTACTGCCCATAGCCTAAATAGTGCAGTGCCCACATGCTAATCACAACAACACCCTCAGGCTAAACAGGTAAACGTGCCATGGACAACATGTCAAAATGTTGTAAACAAGAAATTCCTCTCAAGGAAATTCTATAACTACTACATTAAATTCATACCCTCGGGTATCCTGGCCAAACGGCTAAACAGAGAAACACACCCCTGGGGTGGTTCCAGATCCATGAAACGATCCCAAACAACCTTTTATTATCACAATTTAATCACCTACGCAATTATACTCATTAAATATTGCAACAGACTTAGCCAAACGACATCCCAACATGGGTTCGTGGCATGGAAATGCACAAAACGCATAGCAGTTGGAAAACTAAACACCAAGCCACCTACCCTATACACCAACGAACGTTATACCCGAATGCCGACTCCAGAAACACCCAAGAACTGCGTAGATTTGTCGAATAAAAGAACCCATTCAAATGTAAATAACTTTCCCTAAGGAAAGAATTGGTAAGAATGGCTTAAGGAGAAGAAAGTGATTACCCGCAAGGTTCCAACGAGATAGTTCTAGGTGGAAACCGATTCCAGATGAAAACCCAACGGATCTTCAAAGGTTCAGCCTCCTCCTTTGGCTCCAAAACGGCTCAAATGCCACCTCTACCAAAAGAGGAGGCTACTACCTATTTTAAGCCGAAAAAAGTACACGGTGTGAACTTCTGAGTACACGGCGTGTAATTCTTTAATTTAACTATTCATTTGGCAGCACCACCACATTGTTCATCCATCGACATGAGTACACGACATATACTCCCAAGTACATGGCGTGTACTATCGCCCAGCTGACGGCTACTCAACCACCTTACTGTTTTTCCCTGCTGACTGACTACAAGGCGTGTAATTACCACTACACGACGTGTAGTCGGTTCCTACACCCCTTATCGCCACAAGGATACACGCCCCGTGTACTCATCCCCACATTTCCATAAGTACATGGTGTGTGGAAAAATTACATAGCGTGTAGTTCCAAAATTTAGGATTTTTCCTCATTTTCCATATTTTATTAAAAACACTTAAGAAAAGGAGAAAAGAATAAGCTCGTACCTCAAAGAGAATAACCGGGTTCTTACAAACTTCCCCCTTATAGCAATTCGTCCCCGAATTTCCCTTTTAAGGGTGGAGAAGATATAACCGTAAACAACTCCGGCCACTGAGCACGTATGTCGGCCTCCCGCTCACAGGTCTCGTCCTACACTCATCCATGCTGCCATAGCACCCGTACAAGAGGAACTGACCAGTCTTAGAGAATCTTCATGCTTCTATCAACGATATGAATCACATTCTCCTCAAAGGACACATCTGTCTCCAGCTCAACCTCCTCAGGCTGAAAAACATGAGACAGGTCTGAATGATAGCGACGCAGCTGAGATACATGGAAGAAGTCGTGCATGGATCAGTACCGCTACGGTAACCGCAACCGATAAGAAACATGCCCGACCCTTTCTAGAATCTCAAATGTCCCCACATACCACAGTGAAAGTTTACCCTATCTCCTGATCCGCTTGTGTCCCTGCCTCCACAAAACATGCAAGAAAACCTGATCCCCGACCACGAACTCCACAGGTCTTCTGCGGCGATCAGCATATGACTTCTGACGAGACTACGTGGTAGCCATCCTCTTTTGAATCAACTGGACCTGCTCAGACGTCTCCTACACGAGCTGTGGCCCTAGAGAAGTTGCCTCACCTACCTCTATCTAGCAAAATGGTGATCGACACGACCTACCGTATAAAGCCTCGTATGATGCCATCTCAATAGTTGCTTAGAATGTATTGTTATAGGAAAACTCGACTAAGGGTATATGATTTTCCCAAGAGCCCACAAAGTCTAGGACGCATGAACGCATCATGTCCTCTAACACCTGTATTGTCTGCTCTGACTAGCCATCGGTCTGAGGGTGGTATGCAGTGCTCAGAAGCACCTGTGTACCCAGCGACCTCTGAAAACTTTTCTACAAACGAGACGTAAAATGGGTGTCCCTATCAAAAATGAAGGAACGAGGGACCCCATGAAGACGTACGATCTCTCGGATATACAGTCGTCCGAGCTCGTCAACACTGAAGGTGTCCTTGATCAACAACAAGTGATCTACTTTCGTGAGTCTGTCCACAACAACCCACACGACATCATTGCCACGAGGTGACCTTGGTAACCCCGTCATGAAATCCATCGTGACGTCGTCCCATTCCCACTCTGCAATGGGTAACCGTTGTAACATCCATGCTGGCCTCTGGTGCTCCGCCTTCACCTGTTGACAGGTGGAACACCTCGTAACAAAACCAACTATCTCTCTCTTCATACCTGACCACCAGTATTGACGTCTCAAGTCACGGTATATCTTGGTAAACCCAGGATGAACTTCCCAATCTAAAGCATGAAACTCCCACATCATCTCCTCGCGTATATCCCTTGGAACCCATACTCATCCATGGAAACGAAAAACTTCATCATCACCTATCGTCCAACCGGGAGGAGGATCCTCACTTACCACTGACTCCCATAAAACATGGCCTTCTGAAACAAATAGCTGTATCATCCTCACTCTGTCTAGGAGGGTAGAAGTCATAGCTAAAGATGAAATATAAATCTTCCCCTGCATGTCGTGCACCTCTAGATGCATCTCAGAGAACAAGGCCATGAGTTTCCACTCACCACTGGTCTCCTGCACTGTCTGGATCTTAGTCTTCCTGCTCAGTGCATCAGCTACTGCATTAACTTTACCAGGTGTATAGGCAAACTCAAAATCGAAGGACTGTAAGTACTCAACCCACCTTCTCTGCCTCAAATTCAGGTCACACTGAGTAAAGATATAGTTGATGCTTTTGTGGTCGGTGATAACCACAAAATGCTCTCCCAACAAATAATGTCTCCAACAGCACAACACATGCACAAATGAAGCCAACTCGAGATCATGCATTGGGTAATTCCTCTCATGTGGCCTCAACTGCCAAAACCCATACACAACGACTTGATCGCCCTGCATCAACACAGTTCCCATCCCAATACCTGATGCATCACAATAAACAGTATAGCTTCTTTCCTACTCTAGGAGTATCAGGATCGGTGCTGATGTGAACCATCCTTTCAGGCCCTGAAAAGTTGTCTCGCAAGCTTCTGACCAAACAAACTTCACACCCTTTTTAGTCAAGCCCGTCAACAGTGCTGATAAGAGGGTGAAGTCCTGTATAAAACTCCTGTAGTAACCAGCCATCCCTAAGAAACTCTGTATCTCAAACAAGTTCTTAAGTTTCTCCCATGAAACTACTACTCTCACCTTCTCTGGGTATACTGAAACTCCTTCCTCTGAGATGATATGACCCAAGAAGAGAATCTGGTCCATCCAAATGTGGCACTTTGAGATCTTAGCATATAGAATATTCTCTCTTAGTGCACTCAGTACGATCTAAAGATGGGTGGCATGGTCGTGTCGAGTGAGAGAGTACACCAAGATGCCATCCACGAATACTACCACCAAAGAATCAAGATACTGATGGAACACACGATTCATCAGAGCCATGAAAACTACTAGCGCATTCGTGAGTTCGAAAGGCATAACATTATACTCATATAGACTATACCTACTCCTGAAACCTGTGAGAGGTATATCAGATGGTCTAATGCGCATTTGATGATACCTGATCTCAGGTCAATATTTGAGAACACTCGAGCTCCATGAAGCTGATCAAACAGATCATCAATCCTTGGCAAGGGATATCAGTTCTTAACTGTCAACTGGTTCAGCATCCGATATTCCATGCAATGTCTGATGGTACCATCCGCCTTCTTTTCAAAAAGGACCGGAGAACCCCAAGGAGAAGTATTGGGTCAGATAAAGCCCTTTTCCTGTAACTCCTCTAACTGTCTCTTGAGCTCCTGCAGCTCAAGTGTAGCCATCCTATAAGGAGGAATGGAAACTGGTGCTGCACCTAGCACTAGCTCAATAGAGAAATCCACCTCACGCAGCGGAGGTAGAACTGAGAAGTCGTCCGGGAAAACATCCCTGAAACGATCAAAAACTGGAGGAAAATCTGTCTATCAAGTCCCCTGGTCATCCAGATATAAGCCCTCAATCTGGGCTATGACTCCACCTCGCCCATGATGCTCTGGTCCATCTTGACCCGCTTGAACATCCCATTCGCCCTTGTATAGAAACTCTACTCCCTCTGGTGACGTGAAACGCACCCTGCGACGATAGCATTCTACAAAGGCTTGAAAGGGAACCAACATGTCCATCCTGAGAATGAGATCATAGCTCATCATCTATAAGAAATTGAGTTCCCAAAGGAAGTGACACCCACCAACCTCAAGGGGGCACTCATTGCACTGACATACGCCAGCCGCTCTAGTTCACAATCGAGTGTCTAGCGTCATAATATCAGAAGAAGGAGAAACACAGAGCCCACTGATCTCTACAAAGGGTACAGATATGAAACTATGTGTAGCACCTATATCAAAAAGTACTGTAGACAAGACATAAGCTACTAGAATAATACCTCTGACTATAGAAGGTCCGGGATCCTGCTCCTGCTGGGTCTGTTGCACTTTATATGCCTGCCTAGTGTCGTGGCCCTGCGACACAGCCTGGCTACCCTGAGCTGTCCCACCCTACTGCATCTAAGATCTTGGTGTCTAGCTATGATGGCCATGACCACCATCTCTGCCTGCACGCCTGACGTGTTCCAGTTCCCTGACTTGTAAGAATCCACTGGTCCTGCTCCCGTATGCAGAGTCTGCACAGAACCCCTCTCACTAGCCACTGGTGGAAACTCCCTACAAAAGTGCTGCAGATGACCCATCTCACCACAAGCTCGGCACTCCACTAGGTCTCGTGGACACTGCGGCCTCTTGTTCCCCTCTCTACCACACTAGTAGCACATAACCTGGCCACCTGAAGCATTCTTCTGACTGGTACTGCCGCCCTGAGAGAATTCCATCTTTCTCTTCCACTTTCCAGTAGAAATAGTACATGTAACTGGTGTTGAACCACCATGGCCCACACCACTAGATTTCCACACGTTTCTCTCTGTAATCAGTGCCTGATTCACAATAGCATTTACTGTAGGAAACCTGAAAACATTCACCAGCGCTTAGATGTCATAACGAAGACCATCCTTAAAATTTCTGGCTCTCAGCATCTCATCACCCACCAGCACAGGTGCAAAGCGCTGAATCTCGGTAATGTGAGCATAATAGTCCATCACTGACATAGCACCTTGCTACAGATTCATGAAATCTCGAGCTCTATCTTCCCTCAGCCTCTCCGGGAAGAAAAATTCAGAGAATACTGTGTAAAAGTCTTCCCACGCCATGTCCCTGTGATGCTCTAACAGGGTGGTAACATCCCACCACCTCTTGGCGGAATCACGCAGCATGTATTTCGCGATCTTGACCCCCCACCCTAGAGGTGTCTTAAGATGCTCTAAAATAGTCTGCATCGATCCTAGCCAACACTTCGCCGCCTGTGGTCCGCCATCCCTTGAAAACGTAGGCAGATGATGCTACTGGAAGATACATATCAGCTCGGTCATAGATGTGGAAACCTGCGGTGCTCCCTGAATGGTCTACATGAACCACAATAAGACTTCATGGAACTGCAGCTCAACGCCTGTGTCCGGTATAGCAGCTGGTGCCGCATCTGGCTTTGCTGGAGGATCAACTAGTAGCCAATGGCCCACCGTCTCCACGGTAAAGTCGTCGCCGCTCTCCTGGCGAACAACGCGTAGTCGTCTTGGCGGCATGACACTATAAAGACAAAATAACACCTTCGATTCAAGACTATTAAGTCTAAAATGAAGAAACCACAAAGGGAACAAGAGAAAGAAGGCATCTAAAAATTTTCAAAACAGGACTACACGACGTGTACACTGACTAAACGGTGTGTACTTGACTTCCCATCCCCTGCTCAGGTCCTTCTTCACGGCTAAGCCACACGACTCCCGTTAAACAAAACTACACGACGTGTACTAAATCTACACGGTGTGTATGTTTTTATTTTCCAACTGCCCGTGTTGCTTGTGACACGACCGACTACTCGGCTTACAACGACATGGCATGTTGTACCCATACACGGCATGTACAACACACCGTTTCTTATCCACACGACTAAAACCAAACGGTCTATCCTCAGAAAAGACCACACGGCGTGTCCCATAGGTACATGGCATGCTTAAGGAGAGGTGACACCAGCCCGTGTTTGTTAGTTACACGGCCGAGTCCCTAGGTCACACTACACATCGTGTTCATCATTGACACGACGTGTTCTATACATGAATTCACTGACCCATGCCGTTAGCTACACGGACGGACTCAAGGTCAAACAACACGGTGTGTACAAAAGCTACACGACGTGTTTTAGCCAAGCCTTTCCCTACCCCGTGTTGCTGCCCACATGGTTTGTGACACGGGAAGAGACTACACGACATGTACTCAGGGTACACGGCGTGTACTCAAAATGTTTATTATTCTTCCCGAAAAGATGAACATACACGAAGGTATAAAAATACTACATGGCGTGTATACTAGGCTTCCAGACAGTATGCCTCGGAAACATCCCTGAAACCCATAAAATACTGAAAAACAACACCTAAGTGTCAAATTCCGACCCGTGGGGGCCCAAACATCCCATGAATAAAAGTTTGAAATCTCATATGTGTTATAACCAATAAACAGTCAATGATCCACCAACATCTGGTCAATGGGGCCCATACTCCCCAAAAACCAATGTTTGGCATCCATTCTATAAAAAAGCTCATACAAAGAATACCCTATCACAGAGCAGGTATGTATCAAGCAGCTATCACAACAATATGCTTTAGTAGCACAACAACTATCACAACAACATGCAAATTCTAATGCACCTACATGGCATGGAAACTATGCATGGCATATGATATCTAGCATGTGCCTAAATGATTCCTGGGATGGAATACCCTTATCTCATCGTGTTGAAACTAAATAGAACCCATAGATAAAATAAAAACAGCACAATACAAGTGCGTCACCCAACGGTGAAATCATATCAACTGAAAATTGAAAAATCAGTAAATTGCAAAATATACGTGGTAGACTGGATTTTCCCTGTACACAGGATAGCTATGCCCAGGCATATCTTATTATCAACTACCGGTCCGTCCTATCCCTGACTAATGCACCAAATAGTATGTCAAAGAAAAGAACCACTCTGATACCACTTTGTAATGTCCCGGTTCCGGGTGCCCCGAACCCGGTTTTCCCCATGACCTCAAGCGCATTTCCCCAAACGCTAGAGGCTGTCAACTAGCAGCAAAGGCCCAGGTCTGATAGTGGGGAAACTATGCTCTCATTTGTCAATGTGTAGCGCAGCGGAATGAAATAAATCATTCAAAAAACAACAGAAGCAGTAAACCATACACAACTGAATAAACAACAGCAGTGGATATAACCAACAGTATATAAATGATGATGCTACATGTCTCAAGTTCTAAGGAAACAGCCAGAACATGATATACATCAATGTAGTACAACCAAAAGTAGAGTAAAGAAAAAAAAAAGCATAATAGCTAGCAGCGGCATCACGAGCCTAGGCTCGGTCGCATTCCCTCATACTCCTCAAAAACAGTCAAGTACCTATATAAGGACTCTTTCCCCTATCTACACCTACAGAAACATAATCTGTTTGGGCCGAAAAGCATGACCCAAATAGGGTGTGAGAAATATATCTCAATAGGGACCCACTAAAGGCCCGTGCCCAACTGCGTGCTAACTTGCAACAATAGTGTGAAGTGCTAAAATGAAATAATGTAAGTAGTACTACAATGTAACTAACAGAACAGTTAAATTTCCATTTAATTGTTCATTTAATCCATTTTATATAAGAAATCACCACAATGCATTTATAAGTAAACAACTAGTGTCCTCAAACACATAAACTCCTACCCTCGGGTAACGAGTATCCAACACAAGAATCTTCCCTCAGGTATAATAGAGTTTTCCCTCAGGCGTAGGTAGTGTCACCCACAGGCATAGAGTCAGCTGCCCAAAGGCACGGAAGAAGTTTCCCTCAGGTCGAAATAACTACTGCCCACAGGCTAAAAAGTAAAGTGCTCACAAGCTAATCACAACAACGCCCTTAGGATAACAGGTAAACGGGCCATGCCCAACATGTCAAAATGCAGTAATCAAGCAATTCCTCTCAAGGCAATTAAACAACTACTACATTAAAGGCATACGCTCGGGTATCCTGGCCAAATGGCTAAACAGAGAAACACACCCCTGGGGTGGTTCCAGATCCAAGCAACGATCCCAACCGGCATTTTATTATCACAATTAAATCACATACGCAATTCTAGGCATTAAATATATCAACGACCTCAGCCACACGACACCCAAACATGGGTTTGTGGCACTAAAATGCACAAAACACATAGCAGTTGGAAAACTGAACACCAAGCCATCTACCTTATACACCAACGAACGTTAAACCTGAAAGCCGACTCCAGAAACGCCCAAGAACGTCGTAGATATGATGAAGAAAAAAACCCATTCAAACTTAAATAACATTCCTTCCAGAAAGAAATGGTAAGAATTGATTAAAGAGAAGAAAGGGTTTACCCGTACGGTTCCAACGAGATCGTCCGGGGCAAAAACCGATTACAGACGAACACCCGGAAAATCTTCAAAGGTTCGGCCTCTGCCTTTGGCTTCAAAACGGATCAAATGCCTCCTCTGCTAAAAGAAGAGGCTACTACCTGTTTTAAGCGGAAAAAACGATGTACACGGTGTGTACTTCTGAGTACATGGTGTGTACTTCTTTCATTTAACTGTTCATTTGGCAGCACCGCCACACTGTTCATTTGTCGACATGAGTACACGACATGTACTCACAAGTACACGACATGTACTCACAAGTACACAGCGTGTACTGTCGCCCAACTGGTGGCTACTCCACTACCTTACTATTTTTCCCTTTCGACTGACTACACGACATGTAAGTACCACTACATGGCGTGTATCGGTTCCTACACCCCTCGTCACCGACAAGGCTACAAGCCCCGTGTACTCGTCCCCACACGGCCAGAAGTACACAGTGTGTGGAAAAAGTACACGGCGTGTAGTTCCAAAATTTAGGATTTTTCCTCATTTTCCATATTTTATTAAAAACACTTAAGGAAAATAGAAAATAATAAGCTCGTACCTCAAAGAGAAGAACCAGGTTCTTACACCGTCCATCACCCTAAGCCTCGATCACTGCTGTCTGTAGTCTACACAGAACACAACAAGGTGTGGGCAAAGCCCGTGCAGGGGTGAGTATAACAATACTCAGTAGAGGACCCCGAGACCCCTGAAGGTCTCCCAGAATCCTCAAAGAAAAAACCACCTATGAATGGTAAAATCAAGAGATATCAACCAACCCTACTTAGGAATATTCCCATACATATACCTAAGTTATCAATCACAAACCGACTTCAACTCTCGAGCCCAAACACCAACCATTCTACAAAGTAAGTAAAGTCAATCACCACGATGATAATGGTTGAAAGACATGACTTAGCTCACACATGTATACATCTTTCGTAGATTTGTATAGATGATCATTTGTAGTCTCTAATTCATCTATGCTGTCGGACCCACATAGGATACAGGACCAGTTAAGCTGTCGGACCCACACAAGATACAGGACCAGCTAGTCTGTTGGACCCACGCATGATACAGGAATAGAAGTCAGAACTATCATAAAAATGAAGGATCTCAGTTCAAAACTCTTTGTTGTCGAATCCAATGTGGATTCTGGTACAGTAGTCATTGCTGTCGAACCCACAGTGGATTCCGGTACATCTCAGTCGCATCCAGCCCTAGGGTTCCCACACACAGCACGCTCGATTCAAGGAGGGACTGCTTCTCGAGATAAGTGAAGATGCATAAACTATCACTAATTCTTGAGTTGATGTATCTTTTAGTTTTGTTTCTTTATAAGAAACTCAATGCGATAGACGGCGCGTCAATCAGTCACCCGATCTAAGAGTTATTGGAATTTCTGTTCCAGGGGCTCTGTTGGATTTTACACTAGATCCAACCCGTCTGTTTTCCAAATTTTCCAAAACTCACTTAGAGTATTTTGAAAGGACCACGCCATCATGAGGGTCCTAGTTCCACATACGGTGTGTCGATCAGACACATAGTCTAGGAGTTATTCTCTTTTACGCGAAGACGGGACCGACCCGTCAAGCATAGTGGGCTGGCAGGTCGACCCGACCCGGTTCAGTGGTTCCGACCTTGGTGGGGGTCAGCCTAGCACAGTGGGACATGCCCCCCTATGGACTCAAACCGCATTTTAGGCCAGTCCGGTTCACCCAATAGAGAGAAGTGGTGCCGCCTCATCCTCTGCCCGGCCGGACGTAGCTGGCCGGTTCGGCCCGGTGTATGCGACCCGTGGATGTGGGCCCCGGTTCTCCTCACGCAGCCTCTGCGGGCACCGTGTTTCCCCAGCCTTTCCTTTACGTGATGTCCAGTTCTCCCAGTCGAGCGACTTCTGGATATGGGCCCGCATCCTTCTCCACAAGGTGCCTACGGGCGCCGCGGTTTTCCAGCAGGTCGGCCAGCAGGTCATCCCACGGTCCGACTCCACGGTGGGCGGCTCGCCTGCCCTCCTACTCCCCTCCACCCAGGAGTGATGGAGTCGTGGTCCTACTACCCTCCGCGCGACATGACAGTTCCATGCCTCCACCACCATGGACCGACCTGGCCGTGACCTTTGTCTCTACTACGCGGTGCGACGGTGTTGTGCCTCTTCATCCGTCACCGCCCTCCATGTCGTGGTTCCTCTTTCGTCCTCCATGTTTCTTCTCCGGAGTGGTGCGACGGCACCGCGCCCTTTCAGATCTTCCTCCGACGTCAAACAAACAAGATTCAACAGAGGGATGTCGGGTCGTGTTTGTTCGGCCCATGCCCTCCGCGTTAGGTGATAACAATTTGGACACCGTCATTCCAAAAACAAACGTTGAAGTACGAGGGTATAATTAATACGTAAAAATAATACAATTTCCCCATTCCTAGTATTTTTTGTTGTACGTTTTTGATTTATAGAAGGCGAACGTTGCGGAAGTCGGACGTCGTTCCGTCAACGTCGGAGGGAGTAGAGCTCATTGAAGGCGATTCGAGACGATTCCCTCGGTGTACTTCATGGGCGGCGGTGCTTCCATTCCTTGCTCCGGTTGAAGAAGGTATAACATAATTCTTCAAGATCATTGGAGACAAGGATCATTCTTCATTGGAACATGTCGTTCTTCCAAGATTTCTCCCATGATCTAAAGAATAATCGCCAATCCAAAATAAAATATTCGCCTCCCTATTATTTTTATTTTTCTATTCATTTCAGAAGAATTCAAAAGACTTCATATCACTACAAATTAATTAAGGCATTAATTAATCCTTGTGTTGGCACCATTAAGAGGGAAGGTGGAAAGGCTCCACCATTAATTGGGAGTTCAAGAGTTAAAGGGGAGTTCTACAGAAGTTGAAGGGTTTGATGTCCACGTGGGCCCCACCTTATAACATCCACCCATGGGAGGTAATGTGTGGGTGGCCCCACCACCATCCTCCCTTCGGTGGTTTTAACATCCATTCAAATAAAAATTCATTACACCCATTTTTATTTAATTTAAATTAGAAACCCCAAGAAATTAACTCCCAATTACGATAAAACAGAACCGCGGTAAAGGTGTCCTTAAGTGAATACCGGAGCTGAAAGTTCAACAGTGCCCTCATATTTCAATTCCGACCACTGGTTCAAAATATATAAAATTCTGCATGTACTATTACTGAACGTAGCTAAACAAAACATCAGAAATTGATTCTGGGAACACTGTGCCTCATAATCATGTGCCGTCAAAAACTGCATGCACGTAAAATTCCCGTGTATTTAAAAAAATATATTCCACATAATTTCGGTGTCTTTACATTCTCACCACCTGAGGGCTTTACATCCTCGTATGCTACAACACACAGTAAGGGAACAAATGGGGGTACTGAGCATGCATCTGGGCCTCCCACTCCCATGTGCTCTCTGGTAGGTTCTTATGCTGCCAGCGAATGCACACCAGAGGAATCGACCATCCATGTAGGAACCGCTCTTATCGACCCTCCATCTCCATTGGAACAACCGTGAATGTCTCCCTGTCATCAATGTCCAGCTCCCCATGGTCGATGTTTTTGGGACGAGTCGTGCACATATATTTTCAGCTGAGATACATGGAAGACGTCGTGCACCCAGTGCAACTGAGGTGGAAGGGACAAGAGGTAAGCCACCTCGCCTACTTTGATGAGGACATGAAATGGTCCAATGAATCATAGAGTCAACTTGACTCCTTGGCCAAATCTTCACAGACCTCATCGATGTGAGACCCATAGGAAGACATGCTCGCCATCCTCGAACTTCAGTGGTCTCTGTCTCCTATCAGCATAGGACTTCATTCTGCTTTGTGCAGTCTCCATCCATTCCTGGATGATCTATACCTTCTCTATCGTAGCCTGAACCATCTCTAGTTCTACAAGTGCCGACTCCCCTAGGCCAGTCCAGCATAGAGGCGATCTGCAAGGTCATCCGTACAGTGGCTCGTAATGTGCCATCCCGATGGAATAGTGGTAGCTATTGTTATACGCAAAATCTACCAAGGGAAAGTGAGCTTCCCAGCTGTGACCAAAGCCGATAACTCATGCACGGAGCATGTCATCGAGTGTCTGAATGGTCCTATCAGTTTGGCCATCCGTCTGAGGATGTAAGGCAGTGGTCACATGAAGTTGTGTCTTAAAAGCCTCCTGCACCCCCTTCCATAGTCGGGAAGTTAATCTAGCATCTCGATTGGAGACGATCGTCGATGGAACACCATGAAGCAGTATAGTATATTGTACATAGAGGCATCCCAAGATGTCTACCGAGCCCTGGTCTCTGAACAGTATGAAGTGGGCCGACATGGTGAGCCGATCGACAATCACCCAGATAGAGTCATGTCATCTGGATGTACGTGGATGTCCCGTCATGAAATCCATGGATATCCCGTCCCACTTCCACTCTGGGATCTCTAAGGGCTGAACCATGCCTTCTAGAACCATGTGCTCCGCCTTATCTTTCTGAAAAGTGAGGCATCACGAGACAAACTCTTCTATCGCCTTCTTTATACCCATCCACTAGTGCAGTCGTTTGAGGTCTTGATACATCTTCCCCACTCTTGTATGTACCACTATAGGGAAAGTATGGAACTCCCTAAAAACCTCCTCTTATAGTGCAACTGGTACCCTAGTACTTCTTTTGAAGAGGATGACATGCTCCCCAACTTCAAAAAACCCTTATGGTGCCTACCCTGAGTATATCTAAGCATGTCGTGTCTCATAGTCAACGTCACCATTACGTGCCTCTCAGAGTCGCCAAAGAAGTGGAGGAGTGACTGTAAGATACTGCAAAAAGGTTGCTCCATCTCTATCCAAAAAGGATATCTGCAACGTGGAAAGCTGCTCCATCCCCTCTCCTAGCAGCTAAATGCCTGATCTTGTACTGAGATAATATGCTACAACCTTCCACTTCCCAGGAGTATAGACTATCTAGAAGTCATAATCTGGGAGGAACTCGAGCCATCTTTGATGTCTCAGGTTTAGGTCTTTATGCAAGAAGATATACCTGAGACTCTGGTGGTCAGAGTAGACTGTAAAATTCTCACACATAAAATAGCGTCGACACATCTTCAAGGCAATGACCACTGCTGCTAACTTCATGTCATGGGTAGTGTAGTTCTACTCATGCTGTCTCAACTGAAAAGAACCATAAGCTATCACTACTCACACCTTCATCTGGACACACCCATGTCCAGTTCCTAATGCATCATAGTAAACTACATACCCAACGCCCTCCTCTGGTATCCTCAAGATGGGCGCAGTGGTCAATATATGCCTCAGCTCCTAAAAGTTGTGCTGTCATTTATCTGACCACACAATGGGTTCCCCTTATTCATCAATGCATTAAGTGGTTCTACCACCCTAGAGAATTCCATCACAAATCTCTGATAGTACCCAGCCAGTCCCAGAAAAACCCACACCTACGTCACACAGCCGGGTTGTTCCCAAGAAAGTACCACCTTGATCTTCACTGGATACACTGCAAATCCAGCCTCTGAGATGACTTGTTATAAGAAATTAACCTCTCCAATCCAGAACTAGCACTTTGAGATCATACCATAAAGCTGGTACTCTCGGAGTGTGTCTAGTACTACCCGCTAATGGTAGGCATGCTCCTCATCAGTAGTTGGGTAGATCAGTATGTCGTCGATGAAGACTATGACAAAGCGATCGATTAAAGGTTGGAAGATGCTATTCATGAGCCTCATGAACACTACTGGAGGATTGGTTATGTCGAAAGGCATAACCATGAACTCGTAGTGGCCATACCGACACATGAAGGCCTTCTTCTGCACATACTTGTTTCGAACTCTGAGATGGTGATAGCCTGACCTGAGGTTTATCTTCGACAATCATCGTGCTCCTTTGAGCTGATCAAAGTGGTCTTCAATCCACGGGAGTGGGTACTTGTTCTTCACAGTCACCTGATTCAGGCGATGGTAGTCAACAAATAGTCTCAAGCTGCCATCCGCCTTCTTGGTGAAGAAAAATAGAGATGCCCAAGGTGAAACACTAGGTCTGATAAATTCCTTCCACTGCAAATCCTCCAGCTGTACCTGTAGCTCACGAAGCTCGTTGGAAGCCATCCGATATGATGGAGTAGATATTGGTGTCGTCCTGGGGGTATAGTTCAATGTATAATTCCACCTATCTGCGAGGAGGTAGTCCTAGAACGTCTTCAGAAAAATCATTTGCGTACTGATCCACTATAACAAGAAAACTCGGACTCCACACATCAACCGCTCCGAGGATGCGACTAGCCAAATGATGTGTGATCGGCTACCCTCTCCTCCGTATGAGTAAATCATGCACTGCAAAGGCTCCCTTATCGCCGGTGAAGGTGAACCTGGTCTCATCCGTGTAGATACACTGCACATTGCGCCTAATACAGTCAATATAAGCATAAACTTTGGATAACCAGTCCATACACAAGATGACATCGTAAGGCCTCGATTCCACTACCAGAAGATCCCTGCCAAAGCTCTCACCTCCTAGAGTAAGATCAAATTTATGGAACCAGTGTGTAATCATAGAGTCTACTTTGGTAGGAGTCTCTATCCATAAGGATCGAGCCAACAGCTCCGTCGGAATCTCTGAGCTCCGAATGAGGGCAGTGGCAACAAAATAATGACTCTCACCTGTGACTATGAGTAATACAGCAAGGGTGTAGTATACACAGATAGTACCTCGAATCATCTCAGGTGCGATGTGGTCATAGGCCTCGACTGCCTCGAGCTGAGCCCGCCTCTGTCCGCCCACACCCTATGGTCGGGGTGGACCTCCTGGTGGTGGTGGAGGTAGAGCCTCGAAACATCATCCACCACCCGCTGCTCGACCAGCTACTGTACCTCGTCCGCCTGCTCCCGGCGGACCACCATGGTCAAACCTCTGCCTCTGCCTTGGAGGTCACTCTACTATCTGATGCTCATCTACATGATGGGTCAGGTAGTCACAAGCCATGTGTCACTGCCCCCCTACATGCATAGCACTGCCTGCTCCTCTTATAGATGGCTCTATCTCGTGTGCGCTGCACAACTGAACCTGTATCCTAGGGTCGTCCACCAGATTTCCTAGTCTGCTTGGACCTCTCCGACATCTTTCTACTGTCGTCTATAGAAGACTCCACCACATGTCTCCCTGAGGTGGGTCTCGCTACTGGTGACTACTCAGTGAGAAATCTCTCTACTAGAAGGGATCGCTCCAACACCCCTGCTTGCGTCGGGATGTTGAGGGGAATCATCGAAGCCCAGATCTCACGCTTTATCCCCTGCTTGAAGGTCTGGGCCTTAAAGAATGTCTTCCATACCATATTTGTGGAGTAACATGAGTGGTCGGTGAACCTCACTGAGTACTGAGCTATTGTCATGCTGCCTTGCTATAGATGAAGTAACTCCTCAATCTTCAACGCTTGAAGGGTGGCAGGACAAAACTATGAGTGAAAGAGCCTCTCAAATTTGTCCAGATTAATGATGCCTAGTCATGCACCTGAAGCATCAGGCTCCACCATCTGCCTACTGCTGCATGCAGTAGACTCGTAGAAAAGATCAACCCGAGGTCGGCTGGTGTCCCTACCAATCTGAAAACACTCACGACACCCTCTATCCAATCATTAGTTTCCTGTGGGTCCATCTTTCCTCAGAACTAGGGCGGTCTCTAGCGCCGGAACTGATGCAACACACTCAGGTGGCCTGCACTCTCTACTTACTGAGCTGGTAGTAGCAGTGTCCTAGTGGGTAGTGGTACCGCTGGTACATCCGCTGTGATGGGGCCCTGCACCGAGGCTTCGTCGCTCGGTGAGATACTATCTCGTACGAATCTTGGAACCCTAGCTGGCTACCTTCGAGGGGTCATCTTGAAAAGAAACAGGTTTCCCACGGTTAAAACAGTTTACCTGGTGAGCTGACACAATGTAATAAATAAGATAAATTTTTCAAAGGAAACACACACTCAATCAGTGTTTTTGTGCACTGAGTTGGATATCAGAGGTCAGGGTCCTGGTGTATGGATACATCGGCTGTTACAACAACACTGGTTTCCCTAAAATGATAACCATACCCAAAACAGTAAACACTATTGTTGTTAAATTAATCAATGTCCAGGTTATGTGGTAGAACTGACTCCTCTGATACCAATCTGTCACAACCCATACTTGGGGCCCATGTCGTGATTACACCAGGCCCGCCTTCCATAGGCCAGGGGCCGGCGACTAGCACAAAAGGTGAAATCCCTAATAAAAAGGGAAGGAATTTCCTTTAAACCTATAACACACACAGTCTGAACACAAGCAGTAGAGGCAAAAATACTAAAAAAGAAAAGTAAGGTGTGCTGAATATAAGTGGGCCAGTATACAAACCCAACTGAACAACAAGTACATGTAAAAAGGGAAAACAGCTTCTGGATAGTTCATAAGGGAATCATACCTGAAGGGTAGGTACAGAACCCGAACAAATCGTCCTGGCGGTACGTCCCGTCTAGTCTAGCTTCGGTCAGTCTTTCACCCGTCACCCTCAGCCTCGATCACTACTGTCATTCGTCTGCAGAGAACATAAGAAGGTGCGGGCGAAACCCATGCAAGGGTTAGTATAAGAATAATTATTAGGAGACACCGAGACCCCCGAAGGTCTCCCATAATACAGAAAGGATAAACCACATAAGAAAGATACAATCATTAGCTATCATCCAAGACTACTTAGGTATATTCCCATACATATAACTATGTTATCAGTCATAGACTGACTCCAACTCTCGAGCCCAAATACAAACCATTCTACAAAGGAAGTGAATTCAATCACCACGATGATAATGGTTGAAATACATGACTCATATCACACAGATATACATATTTTGTAGAGTGATATAGATGATCAGATGTAGTCTCTGATTCATATAAGCTGCCATACCCACACTGATACAGGACCGGCTAAGCTATCAGACCCACAAAAGATACAAGACCAGCTTTTCTGTTAGACCCACATAGGATGCAAGAATAGAAATCATAAATATTAGACCCACAGAGGATACCAGTTCAGTATTCATCGTTTTCGAACCCATAGAGGATTCTGGTACTGTAGTCATCTCTCTTGAACCCACAGAAGATTCTGGTACATCTCAGTCACAACCAACCCTAGGGTTCCCACACACAGCATGCTCGATTCCAAGAGGGTCCGCTCCTCGAGCTAAGAGATAATACATTACCAATCAAGAATTCCTGATTTGATGTATCCCATAGTTCAGTCTCATCATAAGGAACCTAACGCGATAGACGACACGTCAATCGGACACCCAGTCTGAGAGTTATTGGCATTTCCGTTATTGGGGCCCAGTTGGATTTTACGCTCGATCCAACCCGGATGTTTTTCAAATTTGTCCAAAGCTCACTTAGAGTACTCAAAAATACTGCCTCATCGCGAGGTTCCTAGTGTCGCAGATGGAGCGTCGATTGGATGTGCGGTCTAAGAGTCATTCACTTTAAAGCGAAGACCTACCAGACCCATCATGCCCAGTGGGCCGACCTATCATCCCGCAGTCCTGCTCCGCCGTAGCCGGATCGGTTGGCCGCCTACAAACCTCCACCGCCGCGCGAGGTACTGTGGTCCTGCTTCCCTCCACATGGCCAGATTGCGCCATGCCACCACCACCACGGCCCGACCTGTCCGTGACCTTTGGCTCCCCCGCGCAGCATGAGGGCGTCACGCTTCTTCATCCACTGCGGCCCTCCCAACTGTGGTTCCCCATTAATCCACCGTGGTGTGACGACACCTCTACCTTTCAAATCCACCCCCGACGTCAACTGAACATGATTCAACAGAAGGATATCAAGCCGTGTTTGTTCGGCCTGCGCCCTCCGTGTTAGGTCATAAAAATTTGGCCACTTTTAATCCAAAAATAAGCTTCGAAGTATGAGGGTATAATTCATACATAAAAATAATACAATTTCCCCTACGTCGTGTTTGAAATTGTACATTTTCGATTTGCGGAGGATGGACGTTGCAGAAGTCGGACGTCGTTCCGTCAACGTCGGAGGAAGTAGATCTCGGTGAAGACCAGTCGAGACGACGCCATCTGTGTACTTCGTGGGCGGCGGTGCTTCTCATCCTTGCTTCGATTGAAGAAGGTAGAAGATGAAGCTTCAAGATCATCGGAAATGAAGAACGTTATTCGTTGGAAGTGGTCATTCATCCAAGAGTTATCCCATGATCCAAAGAATAATCACAAAGAAAAAAATAAAATATTAGCCTCACTATAATTTTAATGATTCCGTGCAATTTAAAAGAATTCATATGAATTCATATCAATAAAAATTAATTAATGCATTAATTAATCCTTGGGTTGGCACCATTTAGAGGGAATGTGGAAATGCTCCACCATTAATTTTGAGTTAAAGAGTTTAAGGGGAGTTTAAGGAAAGTCGAAGGGATTGATGTTCGTGTGGTCCCCACCATATGACATCTTCCCAAGGGATGTTATGTGTCAGTGGCCCCACCACCAACCTCCCTTTAGAGGTTTTAACTTACATTCAAATAAAAATGTGTTACACCTATTTTTATTTAATTTAAATTAGAAACCCCTAGAAATTAACACCCAATCATGATAAAACACAGCTTCGGTAAAGGTCTCCTTAAGCGAATACCAGCGCTGCGAGTTCAACGGTGCCCTCAGATTTCAATTCCGAGCACCGGTTCAAAAGTTATAAAATCACGCACGTATGTTTACTGAACGTACCTGAAAAAAACTTCAGAAATTTATTCCGGGCACAACGGGCCTTAGAATCAGGTTCTGTCAAAAACTACGGACTCGTAAAATTCTCGTGTATTAAAAAAAATTCCATGGAATTTCGGAGTCTTTACATCTCTAGTCAAAAGGATCGGTCCAACGGCTCCTTCGTAATCACCGAGCTTTGAACAAGGGTAGTGTCAATAAATGAATGAATCACACTTGTCTTTATATGTAATGCAGTAAAGGTAGAGTAGACACAGATAGTACCTCGAATCATCTCATGTGCACCGTGGTCATAGGCCTTGACTGCCTGGAGCTGAGCCCACCTCTGTCCGCTAGCTCCATGTGGTCAGGGTGGATCTCCTAGTGGTGGTGGTGGTAGAGCCTCGAAACGTCGTCCACCACCCGCTGCTCAGCCAACTCCTCTTCCACATCTGTATGCTCCCTATGGACCACCATGGTCAAACCAATGCCTCTTACAAGGAGGTCCCTCTACTATCTGTTGTTCATCTACATGGCAGGTCGGGCAGCCTCGAGCCATGTGACCATGCCTTCCACATGCATAGCACTGCATGTTCCTCGTATAACTGGATCTGTCTCGTGTGTCCCACACAACTGAACCTCTATCCTGGGGTCGCCCACATGATGGCCTGGTCTTCTTGGACCTCTGTGACATCTGTCTACTTTCGGCTGCAGATTACTCAGATACGTGTCGCACTATGGTGGGTCTTGCCACTAGTGACTGCTCGGCGAGAAAACTATCCACTAGATGGGCTCGCTCCAGCACCCCCACCGACGTCGGGATGCTGAGGGGGATCATCAAAGCCATGATATCATGCATGAGTCCCTGCTATATGGTCCGGGCCCTGAAGAATGGGTCTCGTACCATATCTGTGGAGTAGCGTGAGAGGTCAGTGAACCTCACTGAGTATTGAGATAATGTCATGTTTCCCTGCTGTAGATGAAGTAACTCCTGAATACACATCACAAAAAGTGTGGCTAGAACTAACACTGAGCGGAAAAGAATCTCGAAGGATATCCAGAGCAATGATGCCTCATCATGCAGCTGAAGCATCAGGCTCCACCATCTGCCAACTGTTTCAAGAAGGAGTGTTGCGGCAAGAACACCATGAGATCGGCTGGTGTACCTACCAATCGGATAACACTCACGACATCCCCTATCCAATCCTCAACTGCCTTTTGGTCCATCCCTCCCCAGAACATTGGCAGCCTCTGGTGCTGGATCTAGTGCAATGCACTCAGACGGTGTGCACTCTCTTATAATGGAGCTGGTGGTATCGGCGGCCCAGCGGGTTGTGGTACCGCTGGTACCTCCGCTGTGATGGGGCCCTACACCGAGGCCTTGTAGCCCGGTGGGCTACCTACTCATACGTAACTCAGAAACCTAGGCTGATGTATTCCTGGGGTCATGCTGAAATGAAACAGTTGAGCCACTGTTAAAATAATATACCTGGTGAGTTAACCCAAAGTTAGCACGAAGAAATCTTTTTTCAAAGGAAACACACATTCAATCAGTGTTTTCGTGTATTGAGTCGGAGATCAGAAGTCAGTGTCCTAGTGTATGGATACGTTGACCACCACACCAACATCGGTTTCACTAAACTGATAACCATACCCAAAAAACATAACACTATTTCCTCAAAAGAATCAGAGTCTATGTTCTGCGGTAGAACCAACTCCTTTGATACCAATTTGTCACGACCCATCCCCAGGGCCCGTTCCATGACTACCACAAGCCCACCTTCCATAGGCCAGGGGCTGGAAACTAGCACCAATGATGAATCCCTAATAAAAGGGAAGACATTTCCTTTAAACTTGTATCACACACAATCTGAACACAAGAAGAAGTGTCACCAAGTACTAAAATAGAAAACAAATGTGTGATTAAAGTAATTGGGCCAATATACAAACCCTACTAAACAACAAGTAAAAGTACAAGTTAAAAAAGGGGAAAACAACCCATGGATCGTCCACCGAGGATTATTAACTGAAGGGTATGTAAAGAACTTGAACAAATCATCCCTATGGTACGTCCCTTCTAGTCCAGATCTAAGAAGCCTCTCGTTCGTCACCCTCTGCCTTGATCACTCCTGTCAGTTTTCTGCACAGAACACAACAAGGTGCGGGTGAAGCCCGTGCAGGGGTGAGTATAACCATACTTATTAGTGGACCCCGAGACCCCCGAAGGTCTCCCAAAATCCACTAACGATAAACCACTTAATAAAGATACAATCATGAAGTATCAACCAACCTTACATAGGTATATTCCTATACATATACCTATGTTACCAATCACAGTCCGGCTCCAACTCTCGAGCCCAAAAACAACCCAATGCACAATGAATGTAATGTTAATCATCTCGATGACATCGACTGAAAGGAATGATTTATCTCCCACATGTAAACATATTTAGTAGAGAGATAGTGATGATCAGATGTAGTCACTAATTGATATAAGATGTCGGACTCACACAGAATACAAGACCAGCCAAGTTATCGGACCCACATAGGATACACGACCAGCTATTCTGTCGGACAAGCTGTTAGACCCATACAAAATACAGGACAAGTTAAGCTGTCAGAACCACACAGGATACATGACCAGTTATTCTGTCGAAAAAGCTGTCAGACCCACAAATGATACAGGACTAGATAACCTATCGGGACAACAAAAGATACATGACCATCTATTCTGTCAGACCCACACAGGATACAGGAACAGAAGTCAGAACTGTCAGACCCACAGAGGATCCTGGTATAGTATTCATCAATGTCGAACCCACAGAGGATTCTGGTACATTATCCTCGCATCTATCCCTAGGGTTCCCGCCCACAGCACGCTCGATTCCGGGAGGGTCCGCTCCTAGAGCCATGTTTAGATACATCAACTATCATAAAGTCATGGGTTGATGTATCATGTAGTTCTATATCATCATAAGGAACCGAACACAATAGACGGCGCGTCAATCGGACGGTCGGTCTGAGAGTTATTGTCATTTTCATTCCAGGGGCCCAGTCGGTTCTGAAGCTCATACCAACCCGACCGTACTCAAAATGCATCGAAACCTCATGAACGGTATACCAAATGTTCCGTCTCACTCCATGAATTCCATCGCTGTAGGCGGAACGTCAATCATACACCCATAGCCCTAGATGTGGGCTAAAAGGTGTAAACGGCCATGGCGGGTCCGGGCCAGGTCCGACCTAGTAAGACTGACCAGGACCGACCTGATTTGAACCGAGGTCTGACCCAGACTGTGGGTCCGACATGGTCTGAGGAAGCATCCTGAGTAGCGGGGATGGCCTGGCCGGAAGAGGTGGCCCGACCAGACGGGCGGCCCAGCCCGAGGGTGACCCGGCACGTGGGCGAACCGGCCAAGGGGCGGCCTGGCCATGGGCGGCTAGGACAAAGGCGTCCTAGCCGAGGGCAGACCATATTGGTGGAGGCCCGACCGAGGGCACCCCGTCCCATGGCGGGCCGACCGAGGGGCACCCAGTCGCAGGCAGCCTGGCCTTGCTGCACTAGGGGGAAGTGCGCACCCCCTAGCACCCGAACGGCTTAGCCATTCCGGTAGAATCGAACAGGCGCTCGATGGCGTCGGTCCTACCAACATGGGACCCGATGGGGTTCCGCACCTCCCGACTGGCCGCTCGGGCCGGCCGCTC
This sequence comes from Viscum album, assembly GCA_963277665.1. Classification (NCBI taxonomy): domain Eukaryota; kingdom Viridiplantae; phylum Streptophyta; class Magnoliopsida; order Santalales; family Viscaceae; genus Viscum; species Viscum album. The sequence continues at coordinate 1,346,602,301 of OY728159.1, read as the reverse complement.
TCCATCACCGGAGCAGCGCAACGATGCCACACCCTCTGTCGCGAACCGACCTGGCCGTGGCTCCGCATCGCCGGCACGGCGCGACGACACTGTGATTCCTCTACCGCAGCCCGTCCTGGCCACCATCCCCCTCCAGCACAGTGCGACGGCACCGCGCCCTTCTAGCTCTGCCACGGCCTGCTTGGTCGCAACATTTCTTTTCACGGGGCGATGGTGGCCCTTACGCCGCTGGCCTCTTCCGTGATCCACCTCCATCAGCAAAACAATGGGAAAAATTACAAGGGGGGGGGGGAGGGTCGGACCGTGTTTGTGCAGTCCAAGACCTCCTCGTTACATTGATAACATTTGGCATCATGAGCACAACACACGATGAGGAAAGGAGAGTATAACTCATACATAAAAACAATCCAATTTCCCCCTACCTCGTATTTTTTGTTTTACGTTGACGAGTCATGGAAGACGGATGTCGTTCCATCAGCGTCAGAGGAGGTACAACTCAGTGACGATGATTCAAGACGACACCCTCGGTGTACTTCATGAACGGCGGTGCTTCCCTTCCTGGCTCTGGTTGAAGAATGAAAAAATGATGCTTCACGTTCATCGGAGATGAGGGGCGTTCTTTATGTTCTTTGTGGAAAGAATAGAGTTCTTCGGTGGTACTTCATTGGAAGTATTAAGCTCTTCTCTCTCAAGCTTTCCAATGGATTATTCAACCCCAAAAAATGACAAAGGATGGCCTCTTTTAATTCTTTCCCACAACTACATAATGACATGTTTTATTTAATGAGGCACCTCATATAATTAATGCTATGGGATGGTTGAAATTCAAATTTAGAGGAGGTGAAGAGTTTAATTAAAATAAGATACCTCACTTCATTAATGGGTGAATTGGCACCATTTTGGGGGAAGGTGGAAGGTTTCGAGTGTTTCCCCCATTAATGGGAAGCTCAAGAGTTTAAAAGGGGGGTTTGGGGGTTCAAGCTAGTGGGCCACACCATGTTACATCCTCCCAAGGGAGGGAAGGGTGTGGGGGGCCCTACCTCTAACCTCCACTTGGTGGTTTTGACCACCAACCAAATAAAAATATGTTACACATATTTATACTTAATTTTATTTAGAATCCCCAAAAATTAACATCCAACCTTAATAAAACGCAACTGCGGTCTTTAAGAGAATACCGGCACTATGAGTTCAATGGTGCTCTCAGATTTCAATTCTGAGCACTGCTTCAAAAGATATAAAATCCCACACGTACATTTACTGAATGTACCCGAAAAGAACTTCATAAATTGATTTCGGGCACACCGGGTCACGGAATCAAGCACCATCAGAAACGGTGGCTCGTAAAATTCCCATGTATTTTAAAAAAATTAAAATAATTTACTGGTCTTTAAAAATAACTTATATCAATAACCTATTCAGATAATAGATAAAATGAAATCTTATGCAATGACTATTTTTTATGAGGGTTATGATAAAGGCATATGGAAAATTAATCCTACCATTCACACAATATCTTTTGATATCTTATTTGACTATGGATCTTCCCAGTCATTTCAATATGAATAGTTTATTAATAATATAAAAACTATACCCTAATGATTAGGTTTACAATTATAAATGGAAACCCTTAATGGTACAACGATCACATCACATGTCAATTATTATTCTCTAGTTGATGTTTGTGGGAATTTGTTTCCAAATAATATTTTTCTCCCCCCTCTAGTTGAAATTCGTCTTATTTTATGATTGGATCTTCTTTCTCTAAATATGACCCACATCAATTTTCAAGGAAGATAATGTATATTTTGTGTTTCAAATAATCTTATGATCATCTATTAGTGCAATTGTAGGTATGAAATATCGTTTGAGATCAAATCCATTGAATGGAACATAATTCCTATTAAAAATGGGTGTTTATCCCAAATAGTTTCGGAGAAACTCCACATCAATTATATAAGTATCATATGGAAGTTTTTTAATGTCTTTTTATAAGAGTTCCCTATTCTTCCATCAAATTGTGATGTTGAATTCTCAATAATTTACATAATATGTTCTATTCCAATTTTAAATACATCATATGGAATGACCTAGACGGAGTATCAATAATTAAAGTAGAAAATCCATGTTATTCTATATAAGGGAATAATTCATCCATAAATGACACCATAAGGTGAACTAGTTTATTTTTAATGAGGATATTTTGATCGATTTGACTATATATTGATTATCTTGAAATGAAAAAAATAAAATTCAAGAACAAGTATATTACACAATGTATTTATGACTAATTTGATAATATTAATGAAGAAAAATAAATTTTTAAGAAATACCTTTAATCCAGATAATACTAATTGAGGGTAAAAACTATGATATACCTAAGATGGAATTCCATACAATGTATTGGCATGATGAATATAGAGGTATGCCATTTGGTCTTACTAATCCCCTAATACATTTATGCATTGAATGAAAATATTCTTTATATATTACCTTAATTAGTGTTTTTTAGCCTTTATAGATAAATTTTTAATATTTTTAAAGAGTCAATAAGAGAATTATGATAAAATATGTATTATAATGATGTTTCTGAGAAAAATAATGTTGTATTAAAAATTTACCACCTGTGAATTTTTTCTATAATGGTTTAAATTTCGTATCATATTATCTGTAGATAAGGTATTTATATGGATCCATCAAATAATTATGTTATTTATGGATGGGCTTTATAATCCAATATAACAGAGATATGAAGTTTTATTGAGTTTTATAGATATTATCAAATATTTATTGAAAATTTCTAATGGTTGTTCAATCCACATCCTCTGTTAATTCATAATGGATAGATTTTCTATATAAATATTAATGGGAATGCAATTTGAATGTACTATTAAGAAGGGTAGTAATGACACATATACATACATTACCATAAAATGTAAAAGGGTTTGTAATCTAGAGTGTTACATCAAATAAGATATTGGGATGTGTTCTCATGAAAAATGATACGGTAGTAGCGTATTCCTCATGAAAATTAATTGGTCATGAGAAAAATTACGACAGACATTTTTTATAGTTAGATGTTGAATTTTTTTAATGAAATGGTGGAACGATCATTACATATAAATGAATGATATATATAATCATCATAAAACATTTATTTAATATTCAAAAAGAGGAATATGAATATTTTTCATTACATATTATTGGATCATATTAATTATTATGATTATTTAATACAATACAATCCAGGGAATGAGAAAAAAGACAGCTAAGGCATTGATTTGAAAGGATTATGCAATATTATTTGTGATGTGGGTAACAAAAAATCCAATATTTTGTGATTTGTAAAGGATTATAAAATCCTGTAGGAGGAGTGTAAATATTATCTTTCCCAAATTACTGGTTGGGTATCGAATTATGTGACGACTAAAGATGCACAATAGGAAGATGTAGTATTAGAGAAGAAGGTCATGATTATTCCTATGTGTCATCATGATTGTGATGGCATAATAATGTTTAAGAATTGTTTTTTTTTCTTCATCTATACATGATTTAAATGAGGAGATCTTAGAAAAAACATTAAGTTCTCTATTTTCTATTGATCATAGAAGTATAAAAATGTATAGAGGTTTATACGAGTATTTCAAGTGCAATAGAATAAAGGGAGATGATGAAGATTATTTATCTCATTGCATGGTATGTCATAAATTTAAATTTGTGAGATTAACTTTTTATTTGAATTTTGAATCATTCCCCACCCAATAACTTATCTTAGAAAACATCACAATTTAATTTATCATCTGGTTCCACATCCTATCTAAATTCCATAATTCTCTTTAGGTTTTTATTGATCACCTTATAATGTCATACAACTACATTTCAAATATAGAAGACTTACCTCTAGATCATATTTCAAGAATATATATTAATGAAATGACAAGGTTATATGGAGTACCAAATTCAATTATAACTGATCTAGATCTGAGTCTTACCTCAATGTTTTGGTGATTTATTTAACAAGTATTGGATAAGCAATTATGTTTCAGAACAACATATCCCTCTCAAATAGATTCTCAGAATGATATATCTATTCCAACCTTACATAATATGTTGAGATATCTTTTTATAGATTTCAAATGTAGTTTATATTAACATATTCATCTATATGATTTTTCATACAATTATATCATTCACTTGAGAGTTCACACGTCTATTTATTAATACCCTTATATAATGATGTATATAAATTGAATGTGTAGTAATAAGGTTTTATATAGAAATATATTTTAACATAAGTTAGTTTAATAAATTTATGAGAATGTCAGAGATATTACGAAACCCATAATGTAAATACAATGATGAAAGAAATGTAATGTTGGAAATCATTAGTCCGATCTATAATTTGGATTTGGAGAGAATTTTTTTCTATGAATTTCACTATGAAAGAATCTTAGGATTTTATAAATAAATATAAATCTTACACCAGGTTATATTTTTCTATTTTGATATTCTTGATCAATTTGGGATGATAGTTTATCATTTTTCTGTTTCCACCGATCCTTTCTCTAATTAATGATGTGTTTAATTAATCGCCCCTGAGGTGATACATACCTAACTATTCACATTTATAGATCATAGAGGACATACCATTGGAGAATGATATTTCGTTTATGGAAAAAATAGAATAAGATTCTCAATGAGGGAGAAATTTCTATAAAACATGACCACTAACATGTTCACTTTTTTTGGGAAACCACTAATTTTAAGGATATATATATATAAATGTAGATATGATGAGGCATAAGTATGTATATTTATTTAAAATAATTTAAAGAAAATTTTAGGGTGAAATTCATTTTTTGGTGTGAATAATGCGATACTCAAATATTTTTTTCAAATATTTTTTTAATAATTTTAATATTTTTGATAGAATACATTACACGTAACACTGAGATTTAATATAATGCAATATATAATTAATAATATTATTTAACAATGAACATTATAACATAGCCATTAATCATAAATGTATGAATATGGATAAAAAATATTAAAACTAATTATAATGTATTTATAAAATCCAAATACACTGATAAATAAGTACTTATTTTTTGTAATATATTTATATGCTTAGAAAATATCTTTATTCTCCAAAAATTATTTAGATGAATTTTTGTGATTTTTTTTAATTATTTTCACTTATAAAAATTTTATTTTTCAAAATTAAATTTAATTTTTGAATCAATTTTTGAAATTATTTTAGGGTTAATTTCATTGAATTTTCTAAAAATGTCATTTTTTGATAAATGGTGATAAATACTTATTTTTATTAAAAATAGGTTTTTGGATTAAAAGTTTTACAAAGTTAAATGTTTTATTAAAATTTGATAATAGTAAAAATAGTTTTGTTATATTAGTATTAATCCAATTTAGGTCATTGAAATCAATTTTATATTTAATTTTGATATAAACACTTTTTAAACATTAGATTTTTTTCTCAGGAATAAAATTTTACATCATGTGTAGAAATTTAATTATAAATTTTTTTATTTAGTTTATTTTAATTTAAATTGAAAAACATGATTAAAAATTTATAATCATCATAATTAAAATTATATAATGTTTTGAATATACTTTTTTGAAATAATGAATTGTTAAAATAGTACAAATTAATTACTATTTTAAATGTTAAAATGGGTTTACCATTGGTAAACCTCAAATATAAGTTTTAAAAAGAAATAAAAACTTATTAATTAATATTTAATGTCTATATTTAATTTTTATCAAATATATGGTTTGATAATGAGTCATTTTAACAAATTATTGCATGTGTAAAATGTGGGCATACCTTTTTATGTTTATATTTCATAGGTTATTCTATGATGAATTTATGAAATATTTATATATGTTGACTTATTTTCAAGGGTTATGATATGTGGATATATTATATATATAATAATTTTATGGAAAAAGTATATATTTAATAATGTTATGGGAGAGCCTAGAATTATATATCCCTTGAATGTATTGGGAAAAATTTTATATCTCATGAAATTATTATTCAAAACATGATTATTTACATATTCTAATATGGAAAAAATGTTTTGGTTCTTTATACACTATGGAAAACAAGTCGATATGATTGTTCCAATCCTATATAAATTGCGATGTGTTTGATCCGCAATAGGAAACAGAAGATGATTCATGATCTGCTGTGATACGAGAAATAGTTTTATATGCTTGATTCACTATGATTTTTTGGTCTTTATATTCAACATTGACATATGAAATTATTTAAATATTTGTGATGATTCCGTACATATATTACTTGAAAATATGGTTTATGACTGATTTATGATGATTTCTCACAATTAATATTCATATATATAAAATGAAAATGTTTCATGTCTTGGATCATGTTTATGATCTATTATATATTGGGTATGATCATTATAAGTTATATTAATGGTCTTATACCCTTTTGTTTATCTTATGTTTTAATATTATCCTTGGTTGATATCTTCTATGTTTACCCTTATAGAGAATCTATGCTCATACTCTTTTGTGATTACTTTATCAAGGTTACAAATAAATGTATTACACATGATAAGTTTAGGAAGGATTCTTGTTATGAAGAACATAATGTGAGATTATGTATTTCACTTATAAACTAGTTTTTTTATGTTATTATCATTCTAAGGGCACTAGACCCATATAATTATTATATGGATCGTTATGTTATAAAATGAATATACTTCTATTATAATGTGATATTATTGTATTTTAAGTTAATTAGTTTAAATTTAAAAATATTTATAATGTGCTAATTTAATGGATTCTAAATATGAATGATTGTGATGTTTTAAGGGTTTTATTTAACTAAAATCCCCTTTTTATTTATTTTCTTTAATCTTGAATTTTATACATCTATGATTGGTTTCCCCAACCCCATGGTTTTATTTCATTATGTTTTAATCTTTTTATGGGGAAAATTAAATCTTGATTTCATTGAGTTTAACTTAATTGATTTCTTTTAAAAAATATAAATCAATGTTGAGATTAATTTGTATCCATTTGGATGATGGTTACCCCTCATTGTCTATATATTTATATTACTTCTGATATTATCTTTTATATTTGAAAACCAAATTTTTGGTTGTCTCATGTGGCCATCATATTTTGCTTCACCTTATTTAATAAGGAACATTTATTACTCATTTCATGATTTTGGTTTTTGTAACACCGAATGTTTTTAAGGTATGTTTTCTTTTAAAATAAATTAAATATCTTGCACGTCACACAACACCATGTCCAAACACGTCGTTAACTACTAATAAGTGAATGTTATAACCCAAAGTTTAATATATATATATATAGTAAATATTATTAACCCAATTCTTATATTTTTATATTTAATATTCATCTAAATGATTTTCTAGGAATAAAATAAAATTTAATACAATTTTGTGTATTAAAAGGCTGTATTTTTTTAATTGCAGTTTTAAGGCTTTTTATTGCTGAACTTATTTTAAATCTATTTTTTAAAACTTCTATAAATTATATTTAAAAATTAAACCTCTTATTCATATATAGAATATCAAAATTTACTTTAGCATAATTTTTTCCTATTTTTATAATAAATTTGATGTTTTGATGAATAGTGATAAAATATTGCATTTTTATTAAATAAAGATTCTCATTTAAGCAATTTATATTGATAAATTATATTTGTAATTTTTTTAAACTATTATTAGATTACATATTTATTATTTAATCCAATTTATTTCATTGGAATGAATATCAAATATAATTTGTATATAAAAACTTATACATCATTTTAATGATTCACTTAAAAAACTAATTTCCATGTTCCGTCAATAAGAATAATTTTAAATTAATTACAGAAAATATTATGTATTTATTTTGGGAAAATGGATTCTATATTTGGGATAATTAGTTTCAAATTACGTATATATGAATCTTTTATTTTTTTCATTATGAAAAATTACTTTACTAATTATTTTATTAACATAGTTAAATGTAACTCATGTAATAAAGGGTAAAAATAATATTTGAAATATTTGAAAATTACCCTAACAGTTGTCAACTATTCATTTTATAAGTTTATTTTTGGAAAAACTAATATTTTTTAAAATATAATATCTTGTGGAAACCACATAGATGAGGGTTGTATATTTATTATGTTTTAATAAAAGAGTAGTAAAAGATGTCATCCTCATATTTGCAATAAGTATATCATTTTTAATAATATATTATATATAAGAGAAATTAAACTATACATAGTAAATTGAAATATAAAAGTTTTATCTTCATTGTGATAATTAATTTATAATTTTTAGTTTATAAATAATTAACTTAATGTATTATACAAAGATGATGTAGTAATTATTTCTTTAATGGAGAAATAAAAAAAATGATATAATTGTTTTAAATATAATTAGATATAATTAATGTCCAAAAAAATTTATACATGACATATAAATACTATGGACTATATAAATTATTGGTTTTATATATAAATCTTATAAAATTTAAAAAAAAGGAAATATAGAATAACAAAAAAATATAATAATTTATATATAAAAACATTTAATTTTTTTTAAATGATATAAAATTAATAAAAATATGAAAATAATCCAAATTATTTGGATAAATATATAAATTTTATCCATTTATAATTTTAGGTACTGTTTTCATATAATAAAAACTATATGATCCTTCAAATAGTAAGAACAGATGTTGTCATAGTAAGAGTTAAAAGGCTTAAATAAAGGATAAAACCTAAATATAATGGTACGAATGTTATAAAATCATATATATTAATTATTATTTGTACTAATTTAGACCAATAAAAATATTATGTTATAAAATAATCAATTTTGTTCTATTTTGAATTCATAATTAATTTTTATTAATTTAATATTATTAGAGTTTCCAATTTTTTCCCTCGCATTAATTATAAAATGGAACCTCCTCCCTCACACACTCACACGATGTTTAGACTTATATACATGCCAAAACTAACAATTATTATTCCTTATATCATTATCAATTTTATAGATATCAAATTATTACAAAATTACCAACACTAGATCCCTTATGAAAAGATCTAAAGGATGTCGCTCAAAGAAGAGGTAATCATTTTCACCAACTAATTCAAGTCCATTTGTTATTTTACTTTAAATTAATCGGTTTTTTTTCATTATAAATTAATAAATACTATGTAACATATATTATTTAATGTGGTCATTATTATGGGAAAACCATATTTCTCCTTTTATGCATCCTATGAATAAAAGGAAGTCACCCAGTGCGCATATATAGGGCTTATCATCTCCATGTTGTAGTGTAATTTGTTTTTCATCACCAAAATATTGGGATGGTTATAATGATGTATATAATGGATAATAATAATAAATATTAAAAAATATTTATTCTTTATAATTAATATTTCATATACTTCCTAACCCTTTCACCATTTAGGGAATGATATTGTTGGTTGTGTGTACGTACGACCTACTATACCCACAACATGATGTGATTCATTATTAATTTTAACCATTAAATAATAAATAAAATATGTATATATATAGTAAATATAACTTCTATGAACATAATATAGTTATTTAAATAAAATTAATAATTCATATTCGTAAGAAAATTAACTCACATGACATTACATGCATAAGAAAATGATGTAGTAAACACCTGAAACAAGGGTAATAACGAAATATTATTAACAAAAAGAATAAGAAAATCATATATTATATCATAAATTTAGATATGGTTCTAGAAAAAATTAACACCACAATATAAACCAATATACATGAGGTTAAATCACATTTAACTATATTAAATTACATGTTAAGGGATAATTTCACAATATCATTATTATTCGAGTTTGTTTACATGTTACTATCTATTAGAGAATATTTATCATACATGTACATGTTTCTCATTAATATTTTCCATAATATTTTTACTATTATACAAAAAATATTTATATTATTGTTACCCGTGTTTTAATTTTTAAAATAAATTTTAAATGGAATCATAATTTCAATTTCCTAACGAGGTACTTTATGTCATTTTTTAAAAAGAAAATAAAATGAATGTTTTTTAATTATGTTTCATGGGAATATTTTATCATGTACCATGGTTAATTAATGTTTTAGAGATTCAAGTAAAATTTTAAAAGGATATTTTCAATGAAAATATTTTGTTTTTAAAATAAATGGATTATTAAATAAATTATTTCAAAATAAAAATTGATATTTATCTCAAGAAATTTTATTGATTTTATTAGACTATTTTCATCTATATCAACATGATTTGTAGAATTTTTTTGATTAATTGATAAAATTATATTATGATACCATAAATAATATTTTATTTAAGGGTTTATGACCATTTTGACCGTGAAAGTGCTATTTTCATGCCATTCGTGGTTTATAGTTAATGTTTTAACATTTTTTATTATAGTTTTTAAATAAAAATGTTTATATTGTTTAGGATTCACCATATTCATTTGAGGAATTAATTATACATAGTAATTAATTAATGGTGACCTATTTAGCTCTAGGATTCATTAGTTGGTCTGATGAGACAAACTAGATTTGGCGTTGGCCGATGTCTTACCAGTTTATGTATGGTGTGTTGGCTGAATACGTGATAGTAAAGTCATGATGTATGAAATTATGAATTCTTTATTTATGATATTAGTTATAGATATTCCATGTGATTATTAAATTATTATAATCACGATGTGATTATTTATATGGAATTATATGATTTTCATTTATTTTTTGTAATATTATGCTCAAGATTATGTTCAAATGAATTGTGCTTTAGTTATACAACATTCTTAAATATTTATACATATTATTCCTAATATATTCTATTATAATCATACCATTACTGAGCATCTAATCTCACCCCTTTATTATGTTTTATTTTTTCCAAGATTCCATGATGTGTATTATGACTGATATGGTGGTTCAAGCTATGAGATTAATGGAATTCTCATACAATTATCTTTGTTTTACTTTATTATTTAAAAGGAAATGTAAATTATATGTATGTAACCTGGCTCTCAAAACTACTAAAATACTTGTAAATTTGGGATTAGATTCTTGTATCTATTACAATGTAATAAAGTGTGGCATCAGTTCAAGGATATAGGGGTTGGGGACATTATATTTGTTAGTAGAGTATTTTTAGTAGAAACCATTGAAACTACATTTAAAAAAATAATATTATGTAACATAACCCTATGATATAATTTATGGAAAATTATAGAATAAAATCTTATAATATTGGTAAGGTATAGATTATTTGGGTATTCATAGAAATACATCACTATCTGGATGAATAAAAATTATGTGGTTTTAGAATAGAGGTACCAAGGGTTAAAAACTATGACAAGGTTCATTGGGACTAACTATGTGTAACTTGGTACCTGACAACGGGCTTTACTACTCACCTGTTTTCACACTCCTAAGGGATATTCTTAGTATAATTCACATTTTCATTAAAACCCTATTATGAATGACATAAAAGTAAATATGTCGCTAATGAAACCGTGTTTCTGATTATGAGATTAACTATGCTTAATTTTTTAATTTATCTTAAGTGTTTTTATTTTTAAAAATTATCTTTTATGATTCATAACCTAATTTACTCTGTGTCATTATTTATAAATGGAGCCTAGTGGAAGTAAATGAAACCAAATCAATGCACGTAATCCATGTTGGGATTTCTCTCTTATGTAAGATAATGATATTGGAATGGGATCTGTAAGTGGTGTAGAGAAACATTAACTATATTTGGATAGATGAATCGGGTTATGAAAAACAACCGTAGCCTTATTGAACATTATGATTAATAATATGGATGAATAATGTTATACAACACAATTAAATAATTAAAATCATCATTTAATAGTACTAAAAACAATTTGTATCGGATAAATGGATTAGTTTAATGAAGAATATATTTCTTAATTTTAGATGAAATGAAGGGGAGATGCTTTTAATTGATGTTTATCTTTTATCCAGATATGCAAATCAATGGTGATAACGAATTCAATATAAAAATGAGGAGTAAAAAATATAAAAAAAATAATGGAAATATTTTTTTGGAACTTTTTTTTAAAATATTTCCCTTTTATGGTGAGTATATATGGATAGAAAACTCATGAATCTAAGGAACATGCGAAATTAGAATATTAAGTAAATATTAATCCAACATTAAAAGGTTATAATGGAATTCAATTGATTACATATTTAATCCAAAGATAAATATTGATCTATTATTTTATTGGTTAAAACATTTCCTACGAAGGGCACTGGTCTCCCAAAATTTCCTCATCATATTAACATACAGTCTCTAGGGTTATAAAGATAAAAAAAGTTTCTCTATTTCTTAAGAATTTAATGGAATGCAAGAGAAGAAGAGGGTTTTTGAACACTATGTAACAGGAAATAAGTAAACGAAGAATAAGGGAAGTGTTGACATCCCATTTAATAATAAACTTTTAAATAATCATCTTAGATCATCCCTTTTGGGGATTGGAGTTTGTCACAATTGTTCAAAAAAATATCCACCAAGACTGTGTTTTCAAGGGAAAGAAAGTAGATGCCAATGATCATTGATACAAATGTAAAGATGTGGGATATTATACAATATATTTTCATAAACATATTGGAAATTTTATGAAAAAATACTAAGGGACTAAGGAAAATCTTATGAAATTACATTAGATGAGGTTGAAATTTATAATGATGTGGTGGAAGGTACTTTAATCATCTCCTCAAATAAAGAAAATTATTCATTGGATTCATTTTCATTGAGAGATTTTACATCATCCCCATTTTTGTAGAAAAGTTGACACTTCCCTTTTGATTTAATATTTGATTTTTCAGTCAAAACTCATAAGGGGTTTCTCATTACAATAATGATGTGCTGGGATATCCACTTTTTGACATATAAGCATGATTTACTAGATGATATTTCCATAATACCTATGGTTGTATTTGATAAAATAATCTATATAGAATGGGTTTCAAAATATGATTCCAAAATTTATTTCAATAAGATACGAGTTGTTGTTTTAGGGAAAGAAGAAGAATCCCTTATCTTCAATGTAGAAACTTCATCCTCGGATTATTTCCTAGATCCACCACAAATAACTCTACTAAATGAAATACTTAGGGAGGAATAGAAAACATCATCTATGTATGAATAAGGTTTTATTCAAATTTAGTTTGAAACTTTTGTAAAGGAATACATTGATACATTTCTGGAATATTTTCATGAACATACCATAGTTAATGATGTTGAGTTTTCTATTGATTTAATACATGATATAAGATAAATATCAATGACTCCCTATAGAAAACCCATATTATAATTTTTGGATATGATTAAAAAATTCATAGTTGTTTGGAAAAAAAGTTATTTATTAACCCTAGTGTTTCTATTCTATTTTAAAAAAAAGATATACGGATCCACAAGGCTGTGTATTGACTTTAGTTAAATTAATACAGTTACAATAAATAAAACATATTCTCGGCCAGACATTGATGATTTATTTGATCTAATTAATAGAGTTTAATGTATTTTATGATAGATCATTTTTCTAGATATCATCAATTGTGACTAAAAACTAATAAATTCTGAAGACAATTTTTCAGACATGGTATAGACATTTTGAGTTTACGGTAATACATTATGAAATCACTAATACACCCTGAGATTTTATTAATATAATAAAAATAGTATTCAAGGAATATCTTGTTGAATTTTTGGTTTAATTCACTAATAATCTGAAACTGTATTATAGAAGATATCAAGACTATGAAAATCACATGTGGATCATTTTTGAGACTCACAAAAGGAAATAGTTATTTTGTAAATTTAGAAAGTGTGAATTTTGTATTCCAAAAATTTCATTTATTGGTTATATTATCAACAAGGATAGAATCTATGTTGATACTATAATGAAGAAGAAAATCTAATAATGGCCTTCAACAATGACCATAACTGAGTTATGACGTTTCATTGGTTTAAAAGGTTAGTATCGGCGTTCTATTAAAAAATCACATAATTGGATAACCCGTTAAAAAAGACCATATATAAAGGGGATATGTTCATATGGAAAAAATAATTTTAAGAATGTTTTGAATAATTTAATAGAATATTGTTCAATTATATGATATTGACATTACCATCGGGAAATGATAGATTTTATTATTATAAGGATGCATAAATGAATATACTTGGTTGTGTCCTTATGATGAATGATAGAATTATTGAATATAAATCTAGGTAGTAAAAAATTAATGAAGAAAACTATATAACTCAAGATATTGAGTTACCAACAATAATACTTTCTATAATGATATGGAGGCACTATCTATATAGTGAAATATGTGAGATATATACAAATCAAATGAATTTGAAATATATTTTATCATAGAAATAACCCAATATGAGGAAATTTATATGTCTCAAGCTACTCACGGATTTTTATTTCTAGAAATACTATTACCCATGGAAATTTATTATTGTAGATGATGTATTGAGAAGAAATTAACAAGGAGTTATGAAAAAATGAGGATTTATAGGGATCATTTTTTCATTAATCTAGTAAAAATAGATATGGGAATTATTAATGTAAGGGAAACATCACTCCTCAATCAACTGGTTGTTAAAATATCTTTACTTTAAAAACTAAAATGTTTTTTATGATGATGAGAAATTAAAAAATTAAATTAAATTTATGAATAATGGAAAATTTGTAAACATCAAATATGAATATGGTAGTTTGAAATTTGGAAATAGGATTTCTTCCCTCTCTACCCGAGATAAATCTTGAACTACTAGTTGTGGATAAAAAATCTAATTTTCCTATACACTATGGTAGCACAATGATGTATAGGGATTTTATGGAACATTTTTAGTGGGACAATATGAAGTGTTATATTTCTGAATATGTGTCATGATGTTAGGTTTTCTAATAGTTAAATTGCGAATGAAAAATTCCTAATGAATTCATGAAAAATCTTCTAATACTAACATGGATATGGGATGAAATTATGATAGAATTCTTCATAGAAATAGCAAGGAAACCCATAAAGAATGATTTGATTTTTTTATTATGAATTTCTTTACCAAATCGAAACATTTTTTTTCAAGGTGATAATTGTAAACTCTTGAATATATAGAAATACTCTATATTATTGTTTTTTTTGGATTTCATGGTTTACCTATATCTATTGTGTCTGATCGAGATCCTTATTTTACGTAAAAAAAATAAAGAAAATTGATTAGAAGGCTATAGAACTTGAACCTCATTTTCAGTACCACATATCATCCTCAAACTGATATGATTATTGAAAGGACAATCCAAGCAATATAATAAATGTTGAGGTCATTATCAAATGACTTTTAAGTTTTGTGGTGTTATTAATTAACTTTAATGTAATTTTATTATAATAATAGAATCTATTCAAGAAATCATATGGCACTATATAAATCATTTTTTGGAAATATAAGTAGTACACCATCTTATTGGGCTGATGTTGGTGAAAGGATTCTTGTAGGCCCAAAAATTGAGTATGAAAAAAATGGAAAATTAAAAGACTATTCAAACCCACGTCAGAGCATCTCAAAGTGGTATAAATATCTTTATTTCTAACCAAATAAATGAAATGAAATTTCAATTAGGAGATCATATTTTCTTTAATATATCTCCATGGATGGGTATTATAACATTTCGTAAGAAAGTTAAACTATGCCTGAGGTATATAAGGCCTTTGAAAATTCTAGAACTAATTGGAATTGTGGGTTATCATTTAGGAATTCCACCTAGCTATTCTATAGTACACGATGTGTTCTATATAATAAGACCATCAAATGTACTCACTTATAATGAAATAGAATTAAAACATAACTCATCTCATTATAAAGAACCTATTATGATTATTCACATTAGATAATATTTGTTGAAGAATCAATCTACTATGATGGTAAATGTACTGTGGAAGAATCATGAAATAGAAGACGCAATGTAGGAAATTAATGAAATTATGATGAATAACGACCCAAATCTTTTTATTATGTGATATTCTATAAGTTTCATGGTTAAATTATTTTGATCGATAGAATAGTGCAATAGTCTAATATTTTCTAGTATGTTTCATCTTAAAATAATTTAAATAGATTGCTTTGTATACAACTCTGAGTTCAAGCACATTATGATATATTAATAATTAACTATTATAACCTATATGATAAAATTTAAGGATTTAATAGTTTAAAAATTATTAAATTCATATATCTTATTTCCATCTAAAATATTTTATAGGCATAAGTTAAGAATGAATACAATTTTATGTAGTAAAATGTTATATTTTATTAAAGGTGGTTTTATAAGATTTTGATCGAGAAATTGTTTTAAATATATTTAATGAAATTATTGTAAATTCACATTAGAAAAATAAAATTCTTCTTTGAAAGAGGAATATCAAAATTTACATTGGGGTATGTTTTGGTATATTTTTAATATGTTTTATGTTTTCATGAATAGTGATAAAATATTTCATTTTAATAGAAAATAGATTTCTGTCTAAATAAATTATAGTGTTAAATTATAAATTTATTTAGTTTTAAAGTTTAATTAGATTAAATATATAACATTTAATATAATTTATTGCTTTCTATTGAATTTGACATTTAATTTAGATATAAAAACATTTTGATCTTTTGATCATTTCACTTTAAAAATATTTTTTTTCTTTCACCAATGGGAATAATTTAAAATTAATTACTGAAAATACTTTGTTCTGAATTTTGAAAATAGAATTACATATTTGGAATCTATGATTCCAATAATAGGTTTTATTTATTTTTGGGCTTCATGAATAGTAATATTAATAATTTTTTTATAAACACCGTTAAATAAAAGTCGAGTAATTCGGTGTGAAAATAATATTAGAAATAATATAAATTTACAATAAAACATCTCCATATATAATTGGATAAGTGGGTTTCGACTGAACTAATACTTTACATCATATTATAGCTTTTTAATGCAATATGGGTGAGAGAATTAAGTTTATGAGATTTTAGTTAAAGATAAGTTAAAGATGCAATACTCATATTTTGAATAACAATATCTTGTTTAATATAGAGTTATACAAAAGATAAATTAGACTATAAATTGTAAATTGAAATATAAAATGTATATATTCATAATGATAAATTATTTTTTAATTTTTATTAATCAATAATTACCTTAATTTATTTCACAATTATGACATTGTAATTATTTAATTAATAGATATATCAAATACATTATATTATAAATATGAAAATAAATATAATTGGATATATTTAATGTCATCCACAAATTTTAAGAAATACCAAGACAAATTAGGGACGTATTAACTAATTTTTATAATATTAAATTTTGTTAATATATTTTGAAAAATTCAAGTAATGAATTGTATCAAATTAAAATTAATTTTATATTAAAATAATGAATATTTTATTAAATGATATCAAATTCAGAAAAACATGAAATTCAAAAAAAAAATGTTGTCATAATGATAAAAATTTAATCCATTTTATATTTTATATTATTGTTTTCATTTTATAGTATCTATATTAATATTCAATGATTGAAATCACATATACTCATGGTAAGATATAAAGGGTTTGAATAAGGGTTAGAACTAAACAATAAGGGTAAGAATGTTACCTAATCATGAATATAACAATTGTCTTAGAATATTTCAACCCGTAATATATATAAATCACTTTTTTCCATTTTTAATTGAAAAGAAATATTAATTTAATATTTTTGGAGTTTCCAAAAATTCACCTCACCTCAATTATAAAATGTCACTTCAAACCTCACTTCCTAACACGAAATTTAGCATTCTAGATTGACCAAACCATGACCATATATCATATCTATATTCTTATACAAGTTTTTGACATCATATTATTACAAAATTACTAACTCTAGATCCATTAAGAAGAGATCTAAAGGATATCTATCCAAGAGGAGGTAATTGTTTTTACCAACTCATTCATGTTCATTTCTTCTTCTACATCCTCTTAATGTGTTGTCTAAATTATTACGTATTAAATACAGTATCATATATATTTTTATATGTCATTATCATTATGGGACAAATGTATTCCACATTTTATTCATTCTATGTAAAATTAAAGCATCACACGTGCGTATGTATGGCCTACCCTCTCCATACTGTGTGGTGATTTTTCCATTACCACATTATTTTGATGGGTATAATGATTGATATAATATTTATAAATATTAAATATGTTATGATATTGTTTATTTATAAATAATATACAATCCAATTCCTTACCCTTTCACTATTAAATGGAATTATATAGTCGCTCTTTCATACATAATGTTTATCGTCTCCACGACGTAATGTGATTCATTTTTTAGGTTAATAATTCAAGAATGATTATAGAAATGTATTTAAATTATTATATATAATATCTATGAACTTAATACCATTCTTGGGATGAATTTGTTTTAACATATTCATATGAAACAATACTCACATAAAAAACATGGTTAGGAAAATGAAGCAGTTAACACCCAAAACATTGGTAATAATAAAATAATGTTAAAAATATAATATTAGAAGATTACATATAAATAATATCATAAATTTGGATATTGTAATTTTATAAATTAATAACATTATTTAAAAAATTATACAGAATTTTAAATCAAATTCAACTAAATAGAAGTACAAGGTAATGGTTAATTTCAAAATCATATTATTAATCAGGAATGGATATATGTGGGTATCTACTGGGGAATATTTATCAACAATGTCAATGTTTCTTACTAAAATTTTCCAAATCATTTTTTATACTATCTTACAAAATATTAAATTATATTTAACTATTTTGTCTTTATAAAATAGGTTAAAAGAAATTTTTCATATTTTTCTAAATAACGGCGTTTATAATTTTTTTCTACAAAATTACAGTACAATTTTTTAAAAACGTTATATGGAATGAGAAGATTTTTCAAATGTCTTGACACATTAACATTTTGATTATTCCCTTACAATTTTATATGGTTATTTTTGGATAAAAATTTTTCTTCAACAAATTCATGGATTTTTTAATATATTATTTCAATGTAAAATATTGAGTATATCTGTCAAGAAATTTTAAAGGCTATATTAGACTATTTTAATCTATGTCATAATCATTTTTAGATTTTATGATTAATTGAGATTAATCACTTATGAAAACATCTACCATTTTTATTTAAGGGATTATCATCAGTTTGATTTTTGATGTGTTATTTTTATATAATTCATGGTTTATGGTAAATGTATTCACATATCATATTCTAGTTTTTCTATAAGAAAGTTTATGTTGGTTTTGTTTCATCAATTTCGTATAAGGAATAAATTTAACTTAGTTAGTGATGGGTGAGTCTCACTAGATCCCCTCAATAAATCGGTAGGTCTCATGAGAAAAACTAGCTTTGTTATTGGCTGATGTCTTACCTGTTTATATATGGTGTCATGGGTGAAGCCTGAATGGTATGATTATCATGTAAACCATTATACAATCCCTCATTATGAGATTAGTTATTTATATTCAATGTAATTATTCAATTATTTAAATATCCATATGATTAGTTATATGGAATTATATGATTTTAATTCATTATTTCTATATTTTTCTTATAATTATTATTAAATGGTATGTGTTTTAGTTATACAAACAAATGTTATGATTATGTTTTTTATTCATAAAAAGTTTAGTTGTATTCCATCCTTTACTGAACATATGATATCAACCCATTATTTTGTTTTATATTTCAAATGATTCTAATATGAGTATTGTTACTGATATATAGGGTTAATCTAGGAGAACAATGATATTATCAAAATAATCTTCTATTTTGTAAATTATGTTTTAAAATGTAATGTAAGGATTATATATTTAATAGAGATTCCAAAATTGATAAACTGATTATTCCTTTGGGATTATAATTTGTATCTATGCTAATATAATAATATGAGTCAGTATCACTAGGATACTAGGGCCAGGTTTGTTGTAGTTTTAATGAAATATATTTCAAAATATTAAAACAGGCTTATATCCTCTTATAAAAAAATTATATCATCTACTCGAGATTCCATTTTAATGATAAATTTTTTAAAGATATATTGTAGAGGATTATTTTAAAATTAAATTTCTCCCTAAATTTTCACACACCTATTTTGAACATTAATTTTGAATGTAACATGTGTCTTATTTATGAGGAAAATTCAAAAAAACAATATATAACTAAAATTGTATGATTTATATATCATTTTTTATATTATTTTTTAAAGATTTATTTCCATAGAAATTATTTTTCTTTACAAAAATATCTATTTTATTGTTAATATAATTTTTGGGGATTTTTACTTTTCATATCAACAATTTAAAATATTTTGTTACTTTTCTAAAAATTATCTATGAATTTTATGAAAGTAATATTTAATTATATGGGGTATTTATAGATTGATTGATGTCATTTTGGGTCTTATATCACCCTTAGATTATTTAGTTAACGGTTTTATTTCATAATATAATACAGAATTATATTTATATGATATTTTCACAAATTAATGAGTTAGACTTCTGGGATTTATCTTATAACATAATTTGTAAGCCTATTTAAATATTTTAACAAACTAAAATGTGTGCCTTAATGGATATGATTATATTATAAAGATACAATATTATTTTTTAAGTGCCAATGTATTTTGTTATATTGTGTTTCAAAAGAAAGTTAGATTTATTTACTATATTTCAATGATTATGGTCTATTGGTGATTTTAATTATCAATTGATTCTTCACACTTATTACATTATATATTGTTTTCATTTGATATTACATCTCCTTCAATAATGATTTATGGAAACATATTCTTGTTCAAATCAATTTTGAATAATACATGTTCCCCAATATATTGTATTATCATGTTTTTATGATATAACCCTATAATACATGAGGATATTTTATTCCTTGTTGAGTGTGTGACATCACAAATTTATTAATTTTCCATTACATGGCTTATGAATATAGTTATAACATATGAAAATATTAGAAGATTGATTATTGTGGATCAATTATAAAGAAATAGTTAAATATATATTTTAAAATTAGTTTCTTGTGTAGATAGTCCTCGAATACAATAAACCTTATGTTTTTAAGATTTAAGTGTTTATTTTTCAGTTGTAATATTAATCTTATAGAAATTATGTAAAAAAATTATTTTTATATTGATTCGTCTCATTATGTATAAAAAATAGTGTTTAATGAATGAGTTATTAACATTGGATCTAAGAGTGCATATATGGGATTACTCAGTGGGAGGATAAAAGGGTTTTGTTAGTTAATATGATTAAAATTTGTAATCAGTCATATATTAATAAAAAAATTTGGATAGTCTCAAGTGGGTGAAAAATGGTTGGGGTACGATATTAAAAACAATTAATAGTGTTTAAATGATTTAAATTTTCATGCAATTAACCCCTTATTAGTTTGAATTACTATCATTTTCGTTATTATATAATAATGTATAATTTAATGTATTTCCACGGTTTTTAAGTTATGTTGAAAAAATTATATATATATATATATATATATATAATTTAATGTATTTATAGATAATTTCCCCTAAGAAGAAATTATTGATCCATATGGAGGAGTATGCAGATATATTTTCACTAGGAAACAATCTTATAGACCATACTGCATTAGAGTTATTTATTTAGATAATTAAGACACTAAACCTGGAAGGTTCATGAGATCATGCTCTATTGATAGATCCTGCCTATTAATTAACTATAAAAAATACATCTTTCACTAATGTTAATTTTTGTTTTTAAAATCCTCATAAATTTATGATAATTATTTTAGCTGACTTGGCCAAAATATAAAAAAATATTACATCATTTTAGATGAATAGTAAACATGTCTAAATATACTACACCCTCTAGACACATATTGGTTTAGCGTATTTTGAAACTAGATTATTAATCAAATAATATCATGAAATATAGTCATTATATCTCATGAATTTCTCCTCAAATAGAACCATTATTATACATAACCTATTTGAAAGAGTTCAATATAACTTATGGGATGTGAAGCATAAGAAATGGTATGTTCATATTCTTATTAAGGGTAATAATATAAGATATAAATTAATGATCATATGTCATCTTAGGATAAGAATATGGGTTTGAGAACATAATAATATCACAAGAATGTTGTACACAAATTATTATATATCATTAATATGGGTTCGTGGAAAAAGGATTATTAATAATGGATGTCATATTTCATAATATGTTGGATTCATCAATATGAAATCATGATCCTTGAGGATGTATCATAAGAATAATATATAAGTTTTTGGTATAAACATAATCCTATAAATTTATTTCCCAAATAAATTCTCACTACACTAATACTAATATTTAAAAAATTCCCATAAGGTTTTGGGTTCTGACCACAATCCAACAAATCCTTAGTCATGGGTGACTACCAAGACTATCATATTACACGGAGACCATATCTACAATGGATTCACTCCCCATTTAAACATATATTTTCTCATGATATATCAATATGTACCCATTAAAAGGAAGGGATATTAAAATCCAGGGTGATCCCAAAAAATAATGAAATCTATGTATAAGTGTTCCACATGATCATAAAAAAATTAATTATAAGATATATTAGTCCAAATAAATGTGTTCTATAAGGATTATTAAAATTGAATTAACCAATGGGAATGTTATAGGATTCATAAAATCATACATAAAATATCGTCATCGCATTTTATCTAGATAAATAAAATTGATGTTATCATATGATCTTATCTATAAGGTATAATACCATTCCTTAAAGCATGTTTACATAGATAAAATTTCCTTGAAAATATAATTCATGATTTATTTCAAAAATATTAAAATATCCTTATTATATATTATTAAAAAACTAAAAATTCACTAAATATTAAAAAACATATTTTTAAATAAAATAAATATGAAGTATTTGAACTTAATCTTCCATTAAAATAATATTGATGATTAACATAAAAACGATTCATGTAATATAAGTTAAAATAAGACATTCCTTTCACACTATTATGAAATGTAAATAATGTGTCAAATGTTAAAAATTTTAATAGATATCCATTAATAATCATTAAATAATTAAAAATTATATTAAAATAAGCTTTATGAAACATTTATATATAAATATAAACATCTATAAAATATCTTTTTATATAGGTATATGGTTTCATTATATTCCTCACCTAAAAATATTAAATAATATCACACCTAACTAAAAAAATTCCTAATCTATATGAGTACCAAAGGGAATAAAGGGGTTCTATTAAATAAAAATTCCCCAAAAATCCATATATGAATAAAATATAGGTATTTTAAGGGATAATTCTACATAATTTCTCTCAATGAAAATTCAACATAGCCAATAAAAAAATAAATGAAATGATTAAATAAACACTTATCGCTTTAGTACCTTCTGAATCATTACCCGTATCATGAAAAAAAAAACATCAATAGACACATAAAATTTCATGAATATAATGATAATAATGATTAAACATATTAAATGAGATATATAAATCATATAAAAATAAATTTATGCATAACATGAAATTTGTCTGAACGAAACAATATTTAGAAGGTGTTCATGGAAAATTTAATGGTTCATGTTGTATTTCCTCTTCAATTGAGGCTGATATTATTGGTGTTATTATTGCGATGGAGAAATTTTAGAGACATGGGTAGAATGATATCTATATTTAAGAGTGAATCCATGACTATTGTTTCAGTTATCTGGTCAGGATCTATTTACTAATCTTGGAATCCATCTTATCATTAGAGAAATTACATATAATATCTTCATTACATTAATCATATCATTTCTCACACTTATTGAGAAGCTAATTATGTGGAATATGTCCTTGAAAATAACGGTGTCGATGATGTTGATTTTTTTGGTATGATCATCTTCTTGACGAGTTATTACCTATTTTCAAGAGGGATTCTGACAAGACTCCAATATTCAATTTTTTGTAAGTTGGTCTTTTGTTCAAGAAAGGTGGATTTCATTTCATAACAAGGTATCATCTCTTTAAAAAAATGAAAAAAATTATAAAATAAATTATATGGTAGTATATAAACCACACAAAATATACAAGTGATGAATATAGAATATGTCTCATAGGAAGAAATGTGAGATGAGAAACCCTAACCTCAAGTTATGAATTACTTTGCACGTGCTCTTAAAACCATATATAATGAATACAGATTTATTGTAAAAATAATATATTACCATGTTCATATATATATATATATATATATATTACTACATATATATTATTTTTAATTTCCATTTTCCATTTTTTAACAGTTCATCCTTAAAATCATTATTTGGGTGAATATTTTCCTATTTTCCATGAATCATTTGGTTCTGTGGTTCTAGTATTTACAACATTTTAATTTTTTAAACATATATATTCATTATAAATAATTTTATATTCATCCATATAACTTGGTGAAAAATAAACTATATCCCCTCATGGAGATGGTAGACTGTGAAAATATATGAATAATGTTTCCACTTATTCATTGATGGAAATAAAAATAGATAAATAATAATTTACCCTTATATAATAATAATTATATAATAAATATAGTATATTTGTTTATAAAATATATATTTATGAACATCCATGTAATAATGAACTGAAAAACGAATAACACAAAAATGTTAATGTTGTAGTTCCTATGTATGCATGAGTAAAGTTATACTTTTCAATAGGATGGAAATGAGATTGATATTAGATATAACTTTTACATAAAATAAAAATTCCTAGTAATTATATAAATTATATCATCTTAAGATTATGATAGAACCTTTTATGTATTTTTATAAAGAATGAAACCTGAAGATGTTTAGATAGAACATATACCTTTTCTTATTGAATCATCCTTTAAAAATAACCTTAAAGCCTCTTGGATTGGCCTTTCAAAATAGAAAAACAATAAACTAAAATGTCATGATTTTGGAAAATTAATTGAATATATATTTCACGAGTCAAAAAGGTCAGGTGATGTGGACATTTTAGAATTGGATGTGTCATTTTATGAGATAGGTCTGTGGAAAACATGAAAATACTATAAACATTAATTTATAATAATTTTACTATTATTAGAAAGTGGCTCTTAATTAACCAAAAATTAAAGATAATAATGTTAAGGTGACATTAAAATCATGAAATATAATTAATTCAATATTTTGATACATTTTAAAACTTATTCCTTTTGTTAACCCATCGTTTATCCCGTTTAACCCCTATCAGTGTTATAAGATATTTACCGTGGTAATTATTCATTATGGATGATAATTCAGTTGACCATATTACAAAATATTAATTATGATGATTCAAAATAATGATTAAATTTTTATAATATTAAATTCCTTCTTGGGGGATAAATTAATTAAAATATTAATTAAGAAAATGAGTAAAACATTTTGTTGGGAAATTTATTTTGAATAAAATTTATTATTTTACTACCTTTCCACTCATAGTAATAACCAATAAATGAATTTTAAATTAGTTTATTCAATATTTTACCAACACATTTAATTATAATAGTTAATCAATTGTGATTAATTTAATTGACTAAATTATAAATAGAGTTTCACATAAATATAATTATCTTGAAAAAATAATTTTTTTACCTCTAGTGATTTTATATAAACTTATTATCAATTGATTATATAATTATGAATAATTATTTCTTTTTTACATTAAATTATTTAATTTTTCAAGTAAATATCAGTTAATTAGGGATCAATTTATATTAAATATAAAGAAGTAAAATATTTTAAAAAATTGATGAAAAATAATAAATGATATTATTTTAACAATACAAATATATTGGTTATTTTACTAGAAATAACTAATAATGTTCCACTGAGGAAATTTTTTTACATGTTATTCATAATTTAATTAATCATATTAATACACACCAATCCATTGGAAGGGTGATAATAGTAACATTTAAATATGTACTATCATGATTTGATTAAACATGAATGTATTAAAAATATAGCATGAAAATAAAATTTATTTAAAATGAACAATATCCTAAAATATTAGTGTGTTACATTACAGTACATTGTAAACATTTTACCATTGAAATTATTTTCCAACAATATAACAAATAATATAACTTTTCTTCATCGCATACTCTATTTACCGTGTGACTTCCACAAATTTATGGTTTCACTGGAAAACAAATACCTAGTGAGTTATATGGTTTTCAAAAAAATCTCTCTGTTTGATCCAAAATCTCAACCTGTTTTCCCTGATAATAATGATCATGATCTAGCAGTAAAACCAAATATTTTATTAAATATGTATGATGAATTCTATACTTCATCAAAATTGATATGTGGAACACATTGTGCACTTGGAAGGGGATCATAGAGAACAAAAAGAAATAAGCTACCATTATGATGTGATCAAAAATATAAACATTTCCGAAATATCATGTTCTAAACATTATTTTTATAAAATTTAAAAAGTGTATTCCATAATATATTTAAACTAATAAATTATCATCAAGATTTAACTCTATATATCATATATAATTTCTAGTATAACACTTCATTCTAATTTTAGTTATCCTGATGTGTTATAGAAATGATCTAATCATGTATATAAATTCATTAGATTTAATAGGTCCCAATTTTACTTATTCTCTAACTTTTCCCTTGTAAATTTGTGTTCTTCACATCCTTTGATAAGTATCATCGTATGGATCTATTTTAATACTCTAGTGATAGTAGTTATTGATAATTTATTGAATAGAAGGATGCATAACACCCCAAATCCATTGAAATAAATAAAAAAGTATCAAAACATATACTATAAGGTTTTATTATTCCTCTATGGTTGAACATTTTTGGAATGATGATAAACAGTTTAAAATTTCAAATTCATATTCAAACCATTTTTAAGACCTATACAAAACATTTTGTTACACCTCAATTACTGATTAGATGAAATATGATGTGGTACTTCATGAAACCTAACCTCTTCTATAATTTATATCATATAAATATTATAAAGATATATTCTTCTATATTTGTACATTAATGTTGTGAATTAATATCTAAATCAATGAAAATACAAGTAACATTATGTAAATTCTATATATAGGGGTGTTTGGTGATAAAATCTATTGTTAGTTTTTTCCCATTTACATTTTTTTAGGAAATGATGGTAACATCAACATATATATTTTTTCTTAGCCTTAACATGTCATGGTACCTTAAAATGAGATGAAAACATCACAATATTTAATTTCATGTTTTCCAACAAGAAATAATATTTCATATTTATATACATATTCATTCTTCAACGAGGAATGAAAAATGATGAATTATGTGCTTCATCTGATAACTCCCTCTCCAAATATGTAATTGAATAGACACATACTATGTTTAAAGGCCATATCATACAATTATAATCAAGGATGAACTATAGAATATGCCCCATCTTCTACTGCACCCAAAACCATATAGTGTTGTCATAGGGGGTCACATAATTATTTATAATTATTTAGATATCATTGATTGATTTAGACATAATTAATGGGTTTTAATTATAGTTTAAGAATTCTTTTATCTGAATTAAGAGATATTCTTCTTCCTCTTTTTTTTTCATGAAAATTTAATTGAATTGATTAATTTTATAACCAAATTAATTTAATATATCTTTCGAAGGTTCTTACAATTTCGTCTAGACAACACAATATTACACACCACATATCCTAGATATACATTTTATGTACTAGTTCAATGCACCATAAATTAATTTTGAATTAATTCAAGAAAAGTGTGTTTATTACATAAGATGTATATAATTATACACCATATGTTGAATAGGTCATCATGGAAAATGGTCAATCAATGTACACAACAAGTAACAATCATACATGGAATGAATCCTGTTATTCATAGATGGTCATTTATTTTCTTACACATCTTAACTGACTGGTGGTCATGTAACTCAGAAACCACACAACCAATTTCCCTTGTACAAGCCATGAAATCCAACATTTTTAGGTTGAATGGTTACAGTTTAATACTTATAGAATGTTTCATAAATATATGGAGAGAAACATTATACGCCCATAACTCCTATGTACCCATATTTTACCTTCACCAAATTAAATCATATTAATATTAATTTATTATACAATGAAACATTATCAACATGTACTTTGATGTGGTCATTAAGTTGACATGGAAAACAATGTAATGGGTTTTAAAATACATAGGTGTTTAATTAATTTCTAGAAAATATTCGGATAGTTTTATCTGGTACGATTCATAATATAGTTATTACTATATGTTCAGTGAAGCATAACACATGATACAAAATTCATTTGATCCTAAGATAATTTAGTTGATAGTCCATGTCATGAATGTATTTGATAATTTATCCATGCCACATGTCGCAAGAGTAAAGAGTATATTACTATAATAAATGTTTTCCTGTTTGAATTAGTACTCACTATGTTTCCTCCTTGGTTTATTTTATATTATACATAGTCAATTAAAAATAAATTTAACTTTTTTTAAAATTATGATAGTTGTGTCTCTCAAGGAAATTCAGATTTAAATTAAGAAAAATTAGACATTAATTAAATAAGATAATTAATTTATCTGAGAACAAAATTTATTAAATAATAATGATTATGAAATGATTTCTAATTTCATTATATGCATAAACCTTTACACAGATGTAGATGATCATGATATTAGACCAGAACTTTGTATGTGATTAGTTTCATTAAATATATTATTAAATTAAATTGTTTATATTTATTCTATATCTCTTTTTACTTTTTCGGTAATTCAATCCCTTGGTTTCTATTATATAAACCCATTACCCTAACTTTTATATGATTAAAATCATGTGTAATGGGTAGAGCTCCCAGATAGAGGAGGTAGATCACGTTTGTAGTCTTGGTGAAACAAATCAAAGATAGATTGATAGGTGGATATGTGGAAAACTACAAGACAAACCAAACTTGAATTTAGGTAATTTTCCCCTAGGTCGATGATCAATTAATTATTCACATTAAGAAACTATCCATTAATAAAATGTCATGATCATACCACTTTATTATTTCCTTTTTTGTCAAGGTGAAAGGTTATTTTAAAATGGGTGTTTTTTCATGAAAATGTGAATTAATTAATTAAAAATAATGCAACATAGAACTAATGTACATTGTATTATGTGTAAATATTATCATAGACATGGTTAATCACTTATGTAAATCCAATTAATATTAAATATTATGTAATAAAGATAATAATTTTAAATATACTTGTAAACGATAAATCCATTAATTAAAAAAATATAGTCGTTATAGCCTCCCAATACTTCAATTAATATGAAATCATAATTCAAAGTTCTTAAATATTAGATGGTGGGATAATTTTAAAAGTTATGTAATTATAAGATGAATTTTTAGGTTTTTTTATCTTTGTTTACATCAAGGGTTGACTTCCAAATCACAACATAGTTTAACAGATAGGCAGGGGCTGAGGAAATATAATTAAAATATTTCTGGATTGGGGATTCCCCTCAACATATTAGGGAACTATGAGTTAATGTTGTTTACATTTGAAATTCCTTCCTAAAACTATTAAATTACATCACTAGCCAAAGGATGTAGTGATGATATGGAGAATATCAATCCTTTCCACTAGAATTTTAAAGTAATGTGATTTATTAGGCCAATGGTAAGGGATGATGGGTTTTGATAAAATAGTGAGAGATTAATAAATATAATGTTTATTTATTTTTCAAAATTATATCATATAATGTATTAAATGTCATCATATCTTAATTTTAGAAAAAATAAACAAAAATGACATCAAAAATATCACTGAGATCTATAATTGAAAATTATAACCTTCTTCTTGGAAAAAATTTCCAAGAGTGGAAAAGGCAATTGTGTGTTATCCAACACCATGAAAAGAACATATATATAATGAAAGAACATATTCTTGATGCAAATGTTAATGAGGACAGTGAGTAATATTTTTCATTCATTGAGAAAAATTTGAACGACACTAGATTTGTTCAATGTTCC
This sequence comes from Viscum album, assembly GCA_963277665.1. Lineage (NCBI taxonomy): Eukaryota > Viridiplantae > Streptophyta > Magnoliopsida > Santalales > Viscaceae > Viscum > Viscum album. The sequence continues at coordinate 1,346,571,986 of OY728159.1, read as the reverse complement.
ATGCTATCATCCATGAAAAATATGATTATGAAGATACATGGGGACATGGATGTATATAACATGATGTATCACCTTCATGATATCTATCAAGAGAATGTGAGACAAGAGAGATATGCAGTCTCCAATTTCTTTTTTTACAACAAATATTATAGATTATATTCTTGTTGGGCCATATGTTGTCATGATTATTGGATACATTGAACATTTAGACAACATGGATATTAAATCCTCATATTATTTTCACACGGATCTCCTAAATTTCTCACAAACCAAGACCTTCTATAAATTAATTTTTAATTATAAATTGTAAAATAATGAGTAGTTTCTTTCAAAACATCTTAAATTTGATTATATATGTGGGTTTGGTCATTAGTCATGAAAAACCTATGGTACTTATTTTGAATAAGAAAAGGAAGAACAAGGAAAAGGGTCTCAAGCCTCATAACTGCTTTAATTCACTTGAGAGCTGTACATCCAAGTAGAATAAAATCGATGATCTAAAAAATGAAAATGAGGTAGTATGTTTTTTGTGTGGCAAAAAAGTCCAATAAAAAGAGAAATTAACCCATAATCTAAATGTATCAAATGGTGAATTTTTTATTGATTGAAATATTTCAATATCTACACATTGGATATTAGATACAACTTGTGGTGCTCACATATGTATCAAAATTTATGAACCAAGTGGATTCCTAAATATTTTTAGAGGGTATATTGATTTAGAATAAACCAATGGTGTCAGTTTGGTTTTTCTATTCGTTGGTGAAAACCACCATTCAATGGTAATGAAAATGATATTGGTTTTAAGGTATTGTTATTATGTACCAACTATTATCAGGAATATAATTTCTATGTTATACAAAGATTCATATGATTTTATTTTCATATTTTTGAATAAAATATGTTTCATTTTTAATAGAAAAAAATGATATTTTTTGATCATTTAAATAATGCCATTTTTGTGTCAAATTATGGAAAACAAATATTTAGAATAGAAAAATAATAACTCTAATATGACTAGTATAACACCAAGCTATAAAATCACCATCTTGATCATGTAAATGATAATAGTTCTAAAAAACATTTTAAAGAAGTTTATCTAGACTCCTCAAAGATAAAACCACAAGAAATATCACATTCTTATTTATAATTAAAAATTAACTAACTTTTATTCTTCGTGGAATCCTACCTGAAGGGTAGGTATAGAACTCGAACAAATCGTCTGTGTGGTATGTCCTGTCTAGTCCAGCTCCGATCAGCCTTCCACCTGTCACCCTCAGCCCCGATCACTGCTGTCAGTTGTCTGCACAGAACACAAGAAGGTGCGGGAAAAACCCGTGCTGGGGTGAGTATAACAATACTCAGTAGGAGTTCCTGAGACCCCCTAAGGGCTCCCAGAATCCATAAAGTATGAACCACAGAAGAAAGATACAATCAAAAGATATTAACCAAACCTACTTACGTATATTCCCATACATATACCTAAGTTATCAATCACAGACCGACTCCAACTCTCGACCCAAATACAATCCATTCCACAAAGGAAGTGAAGTCAATCACCACTATGATAATGGTTGAAAGAAATGACTCATCTCACATAGATATACATCATTCGTAGAGAGATAGAGATGATCAGATGTAGTCTCTGATTCATATAATCTGTTAGACCCACACATGATACAGGACCATCTAAGCTATCAGACCAACACAGGATACAAGACCACCTATTCTGTTGGACGCACATAGGATACAGGAACAAAAGTCAGAACTATCGGACCCATGGAGGATCCCTCTTTAGTAGTCATCACTGTGTAACTCACTAAGGATTCTGGTATAGTAGTCATCGCTATCAAACCCACTGACGATTCTGGTACATCTCAGTCACAGCCAACCCTAGGGTTCCCACACACATCACGCTCGATTCCGAGAGGGTCTGCTCCTCGAGCTAAGAGACAATACATAATATATCACGAATTCTTGAGTTGATGTATCCCACAGTTTCATCTCATCCTAAAGAACCCAACGTGACAGACGGCGCGTCAATAAGACTCCTGGTCTGAGAGTTATTAGCATTTTCGTTCCAGGGGCCCAATTGGATTTTACACTCGATCTGACCCAAATGTTTTTCAAATTTTTCCAAAACTCACTTATATTACTCCAAAAGGCCACCTCATCGCGAGGTTCCCAGTTCCTCAGATGGCGCATTGATTGGATGCGTGGTCTAGGAGTTACTCACTTTTAAGCGAAGACCTGCCCGGCCCGTCAAGCCCAGTGGGCCAGCCGGTCGTCCCCTTGTCCCGCTCCACCACGGTCGGCTCGATCGGCTTCCTCTGCACCTCCACCGCGGCGCGAGGTTCCGAGGTCCTAATGCCCTCCACACGGCTAGATTGCGTCGTGCAACCACCACCGCGGCCAATGCTATCCACGACCTTTGGCTCCCCCGCACAGCGCGAGGGCGCCATGATTCTTCATCCACTATAGCCCTCCCAGTCACAATTCCTCTTTCATCCACCGTGGTGTGATGAAAAAACTCCCTTTAGAATCCACCTCCGACATCAACCAAACAAGATTCAATGGAGGGATGTCAAGCCATGTTTACTCGACCCGCGCCCTCCACGTTAGGTAATAAAAATTTGGCCAATTTCAATCCAAAAAAACTGTTGAAGTATGAGGGTATAATTCATACATAAAAATAATCCAATTTCCCCTACCTCGTATTTGTCTTTGTACAGTGTCAAGTTGTGGAGGATGGACATTGCAGAAGTCAGATGTCGTTATGTCAACATCGGAGGAAGTAGAGTTCGGTGAATTCAAGACGAGAAGATGCCCTCGGTGTACTTCATAGGTGGCAGTGCTTCCCATCCTTGCTCCGGTTGAAGAAGGTAGAAGATGAATCATCACGATCATCAGAAACAAAGAGCGTTCTTCATTGGAATAGGTCATTCATCTAAGATTTATCACATTATCCAAAGAATAATCGCAAAGGAAAAATAAAATATTAGCCTCCCTATTATTTTAACGTTTCCATGAATTTAAAAAAAAATCTAAATAATTCATATCAATAAAAATTAATTATGGAATTAAATAATCCTTGTGTTGGAACCACTAAGAGAGAAGGTGGAAAGGCTCCACCACTAATTGGGAGTTCAAGAGTTAAAGGGGTCTTCAAGGAAAGTTGAAGGGTTTGATGTTTGTGTGGTGCCCACCTTATAACATCCTCCCAAGAGATGTTATGTGTTTGTGGCCCCACCACCAACCTTCCTTTGGAGGTTTTAACTTCCATTCAAATAAAAAAATGTTACACCGATTTTTATTTAATTTAAATTAGAAAACCCTAGAAATTAAATCCCAATCATGATAAAACCCATCTTCGATAAATGTCTCCTTAAGAGAATACCAGCGATGCGATTTCAACGGTGCCCTCAGATTTCAATTCCGAGCACTAGTTCAAAAGATATAAAATCCCGCACGTATGTTTAATGAATGTACATGAATGAAACTGCTGAAATTGATTCCGGGCACACTGGGCCTCGGAATCAGGTGCAGTCAAACAATACGGACTCGTAAAATTCCCGTGTATTAAAAAAATTCCACATAATTTCCGAGTATTTACATCTCTAGTCATAATGATCGGTCCAACGGCTCTGTTGGAATCTACGATCTTTGAACGAGGGAAGTGGCAATAAAATAATGACACACATCAGTGTCTATAAGTAATGCTGAAAGGGTGGAGTTGACATAGATAGTACCTAGAATCATCTCAGGTGCACCGTGGTCATAGGCATTGACTGCTTGGAGGTGAGCCCACCTCTGTCTTCCAGCTCCCTGTGGTCGGGGTGGACCTCCTGGTGGTGGTGGTGGTAGAGCCTCGGAACGTCGTCCACCACCCGTTGCTCCACCATCTCCTCTTCCACATCTGCATGCTCCCTGCAGACCACCACGTTCAAACCTATGCCTCTGCCTGGGAGGTCCTTCCACTGTCTGTTGTTCATCTGCATGGCGGGTTGTGCAGCCTCGAGCCATGTGACCCTGCCCGCCGCATGCATAGCACTTCATGTTCCTCGTATATCTGGATGTGTCTCGTGTGCCCTGCACAACCGATCCTTTATCCTAGGGTCACCCACATGATGGCCTGGTCTTCTTGGACCTCTATGACATCTGTATACTGCTAGCTGCAGAAGACTCTGCTATGGGTCGCCCTATGGTGGGTTTCGCCGCTGGTGACAGCTCAGCGAGAAAACTCTCCACTAGATGGGCTCGCTCTAGAACCCCCTCCTAAGTCGAGATGTTGTGCGGGACCATCAAAGCCCTAATCTCATGAATGAGTCCCATTTTGAAGGTCTGGGCCCTAAAGAATGGGTCTCGTACCATATCTTTGGAGTAGCGCGAGAGGTCGGTGAACCTCACTGAATCTTGAGACAATGCCATGCTGCCCTATTGCAGATGAAGTAACCCCTGAATCCGCACCACACGAAGGGTGGCTCGAACAATCTCTGAGAGAAAGAGACTCTCGAAGGCTGTCCAGAGCAATGATGCATCATCATGCACATGGAGCATCAGGATCCACCATATTCCTACTGTTTCAAGCATGAGACTTGCCGCAAGAATCACCATGAGATCGACTGGTGTACCTTCCAATCTAAAAACACTCATGACAGCCTCCAGCCTCCAGCCAATCCTCAACTACCTTTGGGTCCGTCTCTCCCCAGAACCTAGGTGGCCTCTAGTGCTACAACTCGTGCAATGAAATCAGACGGAGTGCACTCTCTTTTGCTGGTGCTGGTGGTATCGGCAGCCCAGCAGGTTGTGGTACGGCTGGTACCTCCGCTGTGATGGGGCCCTACTCCGAGGCCTCATCTCTCAGTGGGCTACCATCTCATACGTAACTCAGAATCCTAGATGGATGTCTTCATGGGGCCATCCTGGAAAGAAACAGGTGATCCATGGTTAAAACAGTTTACCTTGTGAGTTGACACAAAGTTATCACGAAGAATGTTTTTTTAAAGGAAACACACACGCAATCAGTGTTTTCGTGCACAGAGTCAGATATCAGAAGTCATTGTCCCAGTGTAGGGATACGTTGGCCGCCACACCAACACCAGTCTCACTAAACTGATAACCATACCCAAAACACTTAACACTGTTGTCATTAAAAGAATCAGAGTCTAATTTCTGTGGTAGAACCAACACCTTTGATACCAAGTTTTCACGACCCATCTTCAAGGCTCGTTCCATGACTACCCCAAGCCCGCCTTCCATAGGCCAGGGGCTGGAAACTAGCACCAAATGTGAATCCCTAATAAAAAGGAAGAAATTTCCTTTAAACCTGCAACACACACAGTCTAAACGAAAGTAGTAGAGGCAGCAAGTACTAAAATATAAAAGAAAAGTGTGCTGAAAGTAATTGGGTCAGTATACAAACCCTAATAAACAACAAGTAATAGTACAAGTAAAAAGGAGAATATAGCTCATGGATCATCAACCGAGGATTCCTACCTGAAGGTTAGGTACAGAACTCGAACAACTCATCCCTGTGGTACGTCCCGTATAGTCCAACTCTGAGCAGCCTCCCGTCCATCACCCTCAGCCTCGATCACTGTCGTAAGTAGTATGCACATAACACAACAAGGTGCGGGAAAAGATCATGCATGGGTGAGTATACCAATAGTTATTAGTATACCCTGAGACCCTCGATGTTCTCCCAGAATTCACTAAGGATAAACCACAGAAAAAAGATACGTTCATGAAGTATCAACCAACCAGACTTAGGTATATGCCAATACATATACCTAAGTTACCAATCCCAGTCCGACTCCAAGTCTTGATCCCAAGAAAAACCCATTTCACAAATAATTTAATGTCAATCATCTCGATGAAATCGACTAAAAGGAAATACTAAACTGTTACATGTATACAACTTTAATAGAGAGATAGAGATGATCAGATGTAGTCACTGATTCATTTAAGATGTCGGACCCACTCAGGATACATGACCAGCTAAATTGTTGGACCCACACAGGATACACGACCAACTATTCTGTTGCACAAGACGTCAGACCCACACAAAATACAGGACCAGCTATGCTGCCAGACCCACACAGGATATAGAACCAGCTAAGCTGTCAGACCGACACAGGATAAATGACCAGCTATTCTATCGGACCCACACAAGATACAATAGCAGATTTGAGAACTGTCAGACCCATGGAGGATCCCGGTACAATATTTATCACTATCGAACCCACAGAGGATTCTGATACATTATCGTCGCAGCCATCCCTAGGGTTCTCGCACACAGCATACTCGATTTGGAGAGGGTCCACTCCTCGAGCCTAGTGTCGATACATCAAATATCACAAAGTCCTGAGTTGATGTATCCCATAGTTCTGTCTCATCATAAGGAATACAACACGAAAGACGACGCATCAATCGGACGCCCGGTCTGAAAGTTATGTTCATTTTCATTCCAGGGGCCCGGTTAGTTTTTAGGGTCAAACCAACCCGACTATACCCCAACTACATCCAAACCTCAACAAGGGTATACCAAAAGTATCGTCTCACTCAATGAATAACATCGTTGCAGGCGGTACGTCCATCAGACACCCATAGCCCTGGATGTAGGCTAAAAGGTGTAAACGGCCATGGCGGGTCTGGGTCCGGTCCGACCTAGTCAAACTGACCCGGACCAACCTGGTCTGAACCAAGGTCTGACCCAGACCATGGGTCCAACTCGGTCTGAGGAAGCATCCCAAGTAGAAGGAATGACCTGACCCGAAGAGACGGCCCGACCAGACGGGCGGCCCGGCCCGAGGGTGGGCTGACCTGTGGGTGGACCGGCCAAGGGGCGGCCTGGACAAGGGTGGCTAGGAAAAAGGCACCCAGACTGAGGGCAGACCGGCTTAGTGGGGGCCCGACCGAGGGCACCCCGGACAATGGCAGCCTGACCGAGGGGGCCCCAGCGGTAGGCTTCCTAGCCTGGCCACACCAGGGGGGGAATTATGCACCCCCTGGCACCCCGAACGGCTTAGTCGTTTGGGTATAAATGAACAGGCCCCAGTCCTGCCCACACAGGACCCGATGGTGTCCCGCACCTCCCAGCTGGCTGCTCGGGCCAGCCGCTCCCCATCATCGGAGCAGTGAGACTACGTCGCACCCTCTGCCGCGGCCCAGCCTAGCTGTGGCTCTGAATTGCCGGCACGCCACGACGGCACTGTGCTTCATCCGCCGTAGCCCACCCTGGTCACCGCCCTCTTCCGGCATGGTGCGACGACACCGCGCCCTTCCGGCTCATCCGTAGCTTGCTTGGTCCTGACTTTTCTTTGCATGGGGCGATAGCGGCCCTTGCGTCGTTGGCCTCTTCCGTGATCCGCCTCTATCGTCAACACAATTAGAACAATAACAACGGGGGGGGGGGGGGTCAGACCGTATTTTTGTAGTCCGAGCGCTCCTCGTTACATTGTTAACCTTCCGAATCATGAGCACAACACATGACGAGAAAAGGAGAGTATAAATCATACATAAAAACAATCCAATTCCCCCTACCTTGTATTTTTTATTGTACGTTGACGAGTCGCGGAAGACGGACGTTGTTCCATCAACGTCATAGGTGGCAGAGCTTAGTGACGATGATTCAAGACGACACCCTCAGTGTACTTCGTGAACGACAGTGCTTCCCTTCCATGTTCCGGTTGAAGAAGAAAAAAGATGATGCTTCATGTTCTTCGGAGATGAGGGGCGTTCTTTATTTTCTTTGTGGAAAGAATGGAGTTCTTCAGTGGTTCTTCATTGGAAGGACTGACTCTTCTCTCTCAATCTTTCCAAAGGATTATGCCAACCCCAAAAATGACAAACGATGGCCTCTTTTTATTCTTTCCCACAGTAACAGAATGACGTGTTTAATTAAATGAGGATACTCATTTAATTAATTCCAAGGGATGGTTCAAATTCAAATTTAGAGGAGGTGAAGAGTTTAATTAAAATAAGCTAGCTCACTTCATTAATGGGTGAACTGGAACCATTATGGGGGAAGGTTGAAGGTTTCATGTGTTTCCCCCATTAATGGGGAGCTCAAGGGTTTAAAAAGGGGGTTTTGGGGGTTCATGCTAGTGGGCCCCACCTAGTTAAATCCATCCAAGGAAAGTTAGGGTGTGGTTGGCCCCACCTCTAACCTCCACTTGGTGGTTTTGACCACCAACCAAATAAAAATATGTTTCACATATTTTTACTTAATTTTATTTAGAATCTCCAAAAATTAACATCCAAATTTGATAAAACGAAATTGCTGTAAAGGTCTCCTTAAGAGAATACCGGCGTTGTGAGTTCAATGGTCCTCTCGGATTTCAATTCTGAGAACCGCTTCAAATGATATGAAATCCCACACATACGTTTACTGAATGCACCCGAAAAAAACTTCAGAAATTGATTTCGGGCACACCGGGCCACAGAATCAAGCGCTGTCAGAAACTGCAGCTCGTAAAATTCGCATGGATTTAAAAAAAAATCACGGAATTTACCGGTCTATAAAAATAACTTATATCAATAACATATTCAGATAATAGTTAAAATGAAATCTTATGCAATAACTATTTTTTATGAGGGGTATGATAAAGGCATGGGGAAAAGTAATCATACCATTCACTCAATATCTTTTGATATCTTATTTGACTATGGATCTTCCCAGTTATTTCAATTTGAATAATTTATTAATACTATAAAAACTATGCCATAATAATTAGGTGTACAATTAGAAATGGAAACCCCTAATGGTATAATGATCACATCATAGGTCAGTTGTTCTTCTCTAGTTGATGTTTGTGGGAATTTGTTTCTGAAAAATATTTTCTTCCCCCTCAAGTTGAATTTCGTCCTATTTTATGATTGCATTTTCTTTCCCTAAATATGACCCACATCAATTTTCAAGGAAGCTATTGTATGTTTTATGTTTCAAATAATCTTATGATCGTCTATCCGTGCAATTTTAGGTATGAAATTTCATTTGAGATTAAATCCATTATATGGGACATAATTCCTATTAAAAATGGGCGATTATCCAAAATGGTTGTGGAGAAACTCCTCATCAGTTATATAAGTATCATATGAGAGTTTTTTATTGTCTTTTTAAATGAGTTCCCTATTCTGCCATCGAATTTTGATGTTGAATTCTCAATAATTTACATACCATGTTCTAGTGAAATTTAAAAAACATCATATAGAATGACGTCGATTGAGTATGAATAAATAAAGTATAAAATCCATGTTATTCTAGATAAGGGAATCATTCATCCATAAACGTAACCATAGGGTGAACTGGTTAATTTATAATGAAGAAATATTGATCGATTTGATTCTATATTGATTATCTTGAAATGAAAAAAATAAAATTCAAGAATAAGTATATTACAAAATGTATTTATGACTAATTTGATAATATTCATGAAGAAAAATACATTTTTAAGTATTACCTTTATTCGAGATAATACTAATTGAGGGTAAAAACTATGATATACCTAAGATGGAATTCCATACAATGTATTGGCATGATGAATATAGAGGTATACCATTTGGTCTTACTGATCCCCTAATATATTTATGGATTGAATGAAAATTGTCTTTATAGATTACCTTAAGTAGTGTTTGTTAGCCTTTATAGATGAAATTTTTATATTTTTTAAGAGTAAATAAGGGAATTATGATAACATAAGTATTATAATGATGTTTTTGAGAAAATAGATGTTGTATTAAAAATTTACCAATTGTGAGTTTTGTCTACAATGGATTAAATTTTGTATCATATTATCTATAGAGAAGGCATTTATATGGATCCATCAAATAATTATGTTATTTATGGATGGAATATATAAACCAATATAATAGATATATGATGTTTTATTGAGTTTTATAGATATTATCAATGATTTATGGAAAATTTCAAATGGTTGTTCAATCCACTTCCTTTGTTAATTCATAATGGAACGATTTTCTATATTAATATTAATGGGAATGCAATTTTAATGTACTATTAAGAAGGATTGTCATGAAACCTATACATACATTACCCTAAAATGTAAAAGGGTTTGTAATATAGTGTGTTACATCAAATAAGCTATTGGGATGCGTTCTCATGAAAAATGACACGGTAATAACTTATTCCTCATGAAAATTGATTGTTCATGAGAAAAATTACGAAACACCTTTTTTATGGTTAGATGTTGTATTTTTTAGTTAATGAAATGGAGGAATGAACATTACATATAAATGAATGATATATATAATTATCAAAATACTTTTATTTTATATTCAAAAAAAGGAATATGAATATTTTTCATACAATATTATTGGATCATATTAATTATTATGATTATTTAATACATTACGATCCTGGGAATGAAAAAAAGCCAGCTAATGCATTGATTTGAAAGGATTATGAAATTTTATTTGTTATGTGGATCACCAAAAATAAAATATTTCATGATTTTTAAAGGATTCTAAAATCTTATAGGAAGGGTGGAAATTTTATCTTTCCCCATTTACTGGTTGGGTATCGAATTAAGTGATGACTAAAGATGAACAGTAGGAAGATGTAGTGTTGGAGAGAAATGTGATGATTATTCCTTTGTATAATCAATATTTTGATGGCATATTAATGTTTAAGAATTGTGTTTTTGTTTCGTCCATACATGATTTAAATTAGGAGATGTTAGAAAAAACATTAATTTCTAAATTCTCTATTAATCCTAGAAGTATAAAAATGTATAGTGGATTATATGAGTATTTCTAGTACCATTGAATAAAGGGAGATGATGAAAATTATTTATCTCATTGCATGGTATGTCATCAATTTAAAATTCAGAGAATGTATTTTTATTTGAATTTAGAACCATTACCCACACAATAAATTAGCTTCGAAAACAACAAAATTGAATTTATCATCTCGCTCCACATCACATCTAAATGCCATAATTCTTTTTATGTTGTTATTGATCACCTTACAATGTCATACAACTACATTTCAAATAGAGAGGACTTACCTGTAGATCTTATTTCAAGAATATATATTAATGAAATGAAAAGGTTATATGGAGTACCAAATTCAATTATGACTAATCTGGATCTGAGGATTACCTCAATGTTTTGGTGATGTCTTTAACAAGTGTGTGATATATAGTTACGTTTCAGAACAACATATCCCTCTCAGATATATTCTCAGAAGGATATATCTATTCCAACCCTAAATAATATGTTGAGATCTATTTTTATAGATTTCTAATGTATTTGATATCAACATATTCATCTATATGATTTTCCATACAATTATATCATTCACTTGAGTGTTCACGCATGTATTTATTAATCCCCTTATATAATGATATATATAAGTTGAATGTGTAGTAATAAGGTTTTATATTGAAATATATTTTAAGAAAAGTTAGTTTAATAAATCTAAGAGAATGTTAGAGATATTACAAAACCAAGAATGAAAATACAATGATGAAAGAAATGTAATGTTGGAAGTCATTAGCCCGATCTATAATTTGGATTTGGAGGGAATAGTTTTCTATGAATTTCTATATGAAAGATGTCTAGGATTTTATAAATAAATAAAAATCTTACACCATGTTATATTTTTCTATTTTGAGATTCTTGATCAATTTGGGAAGATAGCTTATCAATTTTTTGTTTCCACAAATCCTTTCTGTAATTAATTATCTGTTCAATGGAACTACCCTGAGGTGATACATACCTAACTCTTCACATTTACAGAATATAGAGGACATACCACTGGAGAATGATATTTCTTTTATGGAAGAAATAGAATACGATTCTCGATGATATGGAGAAATTTCTATAAAACATGACAACTAACATGTTAATTTTTTTGGTGAAACCACTAATTTAAATAATATATATATAAACATGTAGATATGATGATGCATAAGAATGTATATTTATTTAAAATAATGTAATGAAATTTTTAGTCTGAAATTGATTTTTAGGGGTGAATATTGTGATACTCAAATATTTTTTCAAATATTTGTTTTAATAATTTTAATATTTTTTATTACATACATTAGACATAACACCGAGCTTTAACAGACTTCAATATACAATTAATAATATTATTTAACCATGACCATTATAACATAGCCATTAATCATAAATGTATGAATATGAATAAAAATTATTAAAAATTATTATAATGGATTTATATAATCCAAATATACCGATAAATAAGTACTTATTTTTTGTACTATATTTATATGCTTTAAAAATACCTTTATTCTCTAAAAATTATTTACATTACTATTTGTGAAAAAATTTAATTATTTATATTTATAGAAATTATATTGTTCAAAATTTAATTTAATTTTTTAATCAATGTGTGAAATTATTTTAGGGTTAATTTCATTGAATTTTCTAAAAATGTTATTTTTTGATAAATGGTGATAAATACATATTTTTATTAAAAATTGAATTTTTGTTTAAAATTTTAACAATGTTAAATGTCTTTTTTAAATTTGATAGCAGTAAAAATAATTTTGTTATATTAGTATTAACCTAATTTACTTCAATGATATCAATTTTATATTTAATTTTGATTTAAAAACTTTTTAAACATTTGATTTTTCTGTCCGGAATAAAATTTTACATCATGTGTGGAGGTTTAATTATAAATTATATTATTCTTTTTATATTAATTTAAATTGGAAAAAATGATTAAAAATTTATAATCATCATAATAAAAATTATATAATGTTTTGAATATACTTTTTTGAAATAATGAATTGTTAAAACAGTAAAAATTAATTACTATTTTAAATGTTAAAATGGGTTTACCTATGCTAAACCTCAAATATAAGTGTTAAAAAGAAATAAAAACTAATAAATTAATATTTAATGTCTATATTTCATTTTTATCAAATATATGGTTTGATAATGAGCCATTTTATAACATGATGGCATGTGTAAAATGTGGGTATACCTTTTTATGTTTATATTTCATGGGTTATTCTATGATGAATTTATGAAATATTTATGAATCTTGACTTATTTTCCAAGGTTATGATATGTGGATATGACATATATATATAATAACTTTCTTGAAAAAAATATATATTTAATTAAGTTATAGGAGGGGATAAAATTATGTATCCCTCGAATGTATTGGGAAAAAAATTATATCTCATGAAATTATAATTCAAAACATGATTATTTACATATTCTAGTATGAAAAAATGTATAGGTGCTTTAAAAACTACGTAAAACAAGTCGATATGATTGGTCCAATTCTATAGATATAACGATGTGTTTGATCCACTATAGGAAAGATAAGATGATTCATGATCTGCTGTGATACAGGAAATTGTTTTATATGCATGATTCAGTATGATTTTTTGGTCTTCATAATCAACATTGACATATAAAATTATTTATATATTTGTGATGATTCCATACTTATATTACCTAAAAATATGGTTTATGACTGATTTTTGATGATTTCTCACTATTATTATTCATATATCTAAATGAAAATGTTTTAAGTCTTGGATCATGTTTACGATCTATTATATATTGGGTATGATCATTATAAGTTATATTCATGGTCTTATACCATTATGTTTATCTTATGTTTTCATATTACCATTGGTTGATATCTTTTATGTTTACCCTTATAGTGAATCTATGCTCATACTCTTTTGTGATTACTTTATCAAAGTTATGAATAAATATATTATACATGATAAGTTCAGGAAGGTTTCTTATTATGATGAACATAATGTTAGATTATGTATTTCACTTCTAACCAGTTTTTTATGTTACCATCATTCTAAGGGCACTAGACCCATATAATTATAACATGGATAGTTTTTTTATGAAATGAATATACTTCTACTATGATGTGATATTAATATATTTTAAGTTAATTAGTTTACATTTAAAAATAAATATAATGTGCTAATTTAATCGATTTTAAATATGAATGATTATGATGTTTTATGGGTTCTATTTAACTAAAATACCCTTTTTGTTTATTTTATTTAATCTTGAATGTTATACATCTATGATTGGTTTCCCCAAACCCATGATTTTATTTCATTATGTTTTACACTCCTCTATGTGGATAATTAATTCTTGATTTCATTGATTTTACATCAATTGATTTCTTCCAAAAAAATTAAATCAATTTTTAGAATAATTTGTATCCATTTGGACGTGGTTACCCCTCCTTGTCCATATGTTTATATTACTTCTGATACTATCTTCTATATTTGAAAACCCATTTTTTAGTTGTCTCATGTGGCCATCATATTTTCCTTCACCCTATTTAATAAGGAACATTTATTACTCTTTTCATGATATTGGTTTTTGTAACACCTAATGTTTTTAAGGTATGTTTTATTTTAAAATAAATTAACTAGCTTGCACCTCACACAACACCATGTTCAAACACATCGTTATCTATTAATACGTGAATGTTATAACCCAGATATTAAAATATCTATAGTAAATATTATTAACCCAATTCTTATATTTTTATTTTTAATATTCATCCAAATGATTTTATAGAAATAAGATAAAACTTAGTACACTTTTGTGTATTAAAAGGCTGTATTTTTTAAAGGCAGTTTTAAGGCCTTTTATTGATAAACTTATTTTAAATATAATTTTTAAAACATACATAAATTATATTTAAAAATTAAACCTCTTATTAGAATTTAGAATATCAAAATTTACTTGGGTATAATTTTATCATATTTTTATAATAAATTTGATGATTTGTTGAATAGTGATAAAATATTGCATTTTTATTTAATAAAGATTCGTATTTAAAAAATTTATAGTGATAAATTAGATTTCTAATTTTTTTAAACTTTTATTAGATTAAATATTTATTATATAATCCAATTTATGTAATTGTAATGAATATCAAATTTAATTTGTATATAAAAACATTTCTATCTTTTTAAAGTTTCTCTTAAAAAACCAATTTCCATGTTCTGACAAAAAGATTAATTTTATATTAATTACAGAAAATAATATGTTTTTATTTTTGGGAAAATGGATTCTATATTTGGAATAATTAGTTTCAAATTATGTATATATAAATATTTTATTTTTTTCGTTATGAAAAATAACATTACTAATTATTATATTTACACAGTTAAATGTAACTCATGTAATGAAGGGTAAAAATAATATTTCAAATATTTGAAAATTACCCTAACAGTTGTCAACTATTTATTTTATAAGTTTTTTTGGAAAAAAATAATGTTTTTTAAAATATAATATCTTGTGGAACCCACATAGATGAGAGTATTATATTTATTACGATTTAATAAAAGAGTAGTAAAAGATGCCATCCTCATACTTGCAATAAATATATCATTTTTAATATTAGATTATATATAAGATAAATTAAACTATACATAGTAAATTGAAAAATAAAATTTTTATCTTAAGTGTGATAAAATATTAGTAATTTTTTGAAAATAAATAATTAACATAATGTCTTATACAAAGACGATTCAGTAATTATTTCCTTAATGGAGAAATCAAAACAATGATATAAATTTTTTTTAAAAAAAATATAATTAGATATCATTAATGTCATAAACTTTTTTATACCTGACATATACATACTAGGGATTATATTAATTATCTGTATGATATATAAATCTTATGAAATTAAAAAAAACAAAATATTGAATAATATTAAATTATAATTATTTTTATATTAAAAACAGATAATTTTTTTAAATGATATAAAATCAAAAAAAATATGAAATTAATCCAATGAATTAGGATAATGATATAAATTTTATCCATTTATCATTTTAGGTAATTTTTTCAAATTATAGTAACTATATGATCCTTCAAATAGAAGAACACATATTGTCACAGTAATAGTTAAAGGGTTTAAATAAAGGATAAAACCTAAATATAATGGTACAAATGTTAAAAAATTATATCTAAAAATTATTATTTCTACTTATTTAGACTAATAAAAATCATATGTTATACAATAATCAATTCGGTTTTATTTGTAATTTATAAATAATTCTTATTAATTTAATACTATTAGAGTTTCCAAAAGATTTCCTCACATTAATTATAAATTGGAACCTCCCCCCTCACATACTCACACCATGTTTTCCGTATAAACATGCCAAAAATTACCATTATTATTCCGCATATCATTATTTATTTTATGGATATCCAATTCTAAAAATATTACCAACACTAGATCCCTTATTAAAAGATCTAAAGGAAGTCGCTCAAAGAACATGTAATCATTTTCACCATCTATTTCAAGTTCATTTGTTATTCTACCTCATATTAATGTGTTTTTCCATTAGAAATAAATAAATAATATATAACATATATTCTTTAATGACCTCATTATTATGATAAAACCACATTTCTCCTTTTATGCATCCTATGAATAAAAGGAAGTCACCTAGTGCACATATATAGGGCTTATCATCTTCATGTTGTAGTGTAATTTTGTTTTTCATCACCACCATATTGGGATGTTATAATGAACTCCTTAATATGTCATATGATTCCTTACCCTTTCACCATTTAGGTAATGATATTGTGGGTTGTGTGTATGTACGACCTACTATACCAATGACATGATGTATTTCATTATCAATGTTAACAATTAAATAATAATTAAAATATGTATATATAGAGTAAATATAACATCTATGAACATAATATAGTTATTTAAATAAAATTAGTATTTCATATTCATAAGAAAATTGTCTCACATGACATTACGTGCACAAGAAAATGAAGTAGTAAACATCCAAAACAACGGTAATAACGATATATTATTATAAAAATGAATAAGAAAATCATATTTGATATCATAAATGTAGATATGATTCAACAAAGAATTAACACCATTATATAAACCAATATACATGAGGTGAAATCACATTTATCTAAATTAAACTACAAGTTAAGGGTTAATTTCATAATCTCATTATTATTCGAGTTTGTTTATATGTAATTATCTACTAGAGAATATTTATCATACATGTACATGTTTCTAATTAATATTTTCCATAATATTTTTACTATTATAAAAAAAATGTTTATATTATTTTTACCTATGTTTTCATTTTTAAAATACATTTTGAATGGAATCATTATATCATTTTCCAAACGAGGTACTTTATATCTTTTTTGAAAAAGAAAATGAAATTAATGTTTTTTAACTTATGTTTCCTGGGAATATTTTTTCCACTATCATGGTTAATTAATATTTTAGAGATTCCATTAAAATTTTAAAAGGATATTTTCAATGAAAATATTTTGTTTTAAAAATAAATGAATTATTAAATAAATTATTTCGAAATAAAAATTGTTATTTCTCTCATGAAATTTTATTGATTTTATTAGACTATTTTCATCTATATCAACATTATTTGTTGAATTTTGTGAATAATTTATAATATTATATTATGATACCATAAATAATATTTTATTTATGGTTTTATGACCATTTTGACCATGGAAGTGCTATTTTCACTCCATTCGTGTTTTACAGTTACTGTTTTAACATTTTGTATACTAGTTTTAAAATAAAAATTTTTATGTTGTTTACAATTCACCCTATTCATTTGAGGAATTAATTATACATAGTAATTTATTAATGGTGACATATTTCGCTCTATGATTCATCAGTTGGTCTCATAAGACAAACTAGATTTGGCGTTGGCTGATGTCTTACCAGTTTATGTATGGTGTGTCAGCTGAATCCTTGATAGTAAAGTCACGATGTCTGACATTATGAATTCTTTATTTATGAGACTAGTTATAGATATTCCATATGATAATTATATTATTATAATATCTATGTGATTATTTATATGGAATTATATTATTTTTATTTATTGTTGTAATATTATGCTCAGGAGTATGTTCAAATGAATTGTGTTTTAGTTATACAACTTCCCTAAATATTTATACATATTATTCATAATATATTATACTATAAACATACCATCACTGAGAATCTAAGCTCACCCCTTTATTATGTTATTACCTTCCAGGATTTCTTGATGTGTATTATGAAAGATATGGTGGTTTAAGCTATGAGATTAATGGAATTCTCATACAATTTTCTTTGTTTTACTTTATTCTTTAAAATGAAATGTAAATTTTATATATGTAATATTGCCATCAAAACTTCTAAAATAATTGTATATTTGTTATTAGATTCTTGTATCTATGAGAATGTAATATTGTGTGGAATCAGTTCAAGGCTATAGGGGTTGGGGACATTATATTTGTTAGTAGAGTATGTTTAGTAGAAACCATTGAAACTATATTTACAAAAAATATAAGATAACATAACCCTAAGATATAATTTAAGGATAATTATATAATAACATCTTATAATTTTGGTAAGGTATATATTATTAGGGTATTCTTAGAAATACATCACTATCTGGATGAAAAAAATTGATGTGGTTTTAAAATAGAGGTACCAAGGGTTAGAAAATCTGACAAGGTTCATCGGGACTAAATATGTGTAACCTGGTACATGACAACGGGTCTTACTACTCACATGTTTTGACACTCATAAGGGATATTCTTATTATAATTCAAATTTTCATTAAAACCCTATTATTAATGAATTAAAAGTAAATATGTCACTAATGAAACCGTGTTTCTGATTATGAGATTAACTATGCTTGATTTTTTAATTTATCTTAAGTGTTTTTAAAAAAAATATCCATTATGATTCATAACCTAATTTACTGTGTGTCATTGTTTATAAATGGAGCCTAGTGGAAATAATTGAAACCATATCAATGCACATAATACATGTTGGGATTTCCCTCTTATATAAGATAATGATATTGGAATGGGATCTGTAAGTGGTATAGAGAAACATTAACTATATTGGGATAGATGAATTGGGTTATTAAAAATAACATTACCCTAATTGAACCGTATGATTCAGAATATGGATTAATAATGTTATACAACACAATTAGACAATAAAAATCATTATTTAGTATTACTAAAAACAATTTGTATCGGAGAAATGGATTAGTTCAATCAATAATATATTTCTTAATTTGAGATGAAATGAAGGAGAGAAGATTTTAATTAATAGTTATCTTATTTCTAGAGATGAAAATCAATAGTGATCTCTAATTCAAAATAATAAAGAGGAGGAAGAAATATAAAAAATTGAGTGGAAATAATTTATTGGAACTTTTTTTAAAATATTACCCATTTTATGGTGAGTAGATATGGATAGAAAATTCATGAATCTAAGGAAAATGTGGGATGCGAATATAAGATAAATATGAATCCAACATTACATGGTTATAATGGAATTCAATTGATTACATATTTAATTAAAAAGATAAATATTTATCTATTATTTTGTGGGTTAAAACAATTCCTAGGAAGGGCACTGGTCTCCCAAAATATCTTCATCATATTAACATACAATCTCGAGGGTTATAAAGATAAATAAAGTTTCTCTATTTCTTCAGAATTTATGGGAATGGAAGAGAATAGGATGATTTATGAACACTATGTAAAAGGAAATAAGGAAAAATAGAATAAGTGAAGTGTTGGCATTCTATCTAATAATAAACATTGATAAAAAACATCTTATATCATGCCTTTTGGGGATGGGATTTATTCACAATTGTTCAAAAAAATGTCCACCAAGACCATGATTGCAAGGGAAATAACGTAGTTTCCAATAAACATTGATACAAATGTAAAAAGATGGGATATTATATAATTGATTTTCTTAAACATCATGGAACATTTCTACAAAAATACTAAGGGATTAAGGAAAATCTTATGAAATTACATCGGACGAGGTTGAAATTTCTAATGATGTGGTGGAGGGTACTTTAATCATATCCTCGAATATATAAAATTCTTCTTTGAATTCTTTATCATTGAGATATTTTACATCTTCACCATTTCTGTAGAAAATTAAACACTTCCCTTTTGATTTAATAAATTATTTTTCAGCCAAATCTCATAAGGTAAGTCTCATTACAATAAAGATGAATTGGGATGTCCACTTTTTGACATATAAGCATTATTTACTAGATGATATTTCCACAATACCTATGGTTGTATTTGATATAATAAGCTATATAGAATGGGTTTCAAAATATGATTCCAAAATTTATTTCAATAAGAGAGAATTTGTGGTTTTGGGTAAAGAAGAATAATCCTTTATCTATAATGTAGAAACTTCATCATTTGATTATTACCTTGATCCAACACAAATTACTCTACTGAATGAAATACTTAGGGAGAAATAGAAACACAACATCTATGTATGAATAAGGTGTTATTCAAATTGATTATGTAACTTTTGTAAAGGAATACATTGATACATTTCTTGAATATTTTCATGGAAATACCATAGACAATTATGTTGAGTATTCTATTGATTTAATACATGATATAAGATAAATTTCAGTGACTCCCTATAGAATAAACATATTATAATTGTTGGATTTGAAGCAAAAATTATAGGGGTTTGGAATAAAGTTATTTATTAACCCGAGTGTTTTTATTATATTTTGAAAAAAGATATACAGATCAATAAGGCTGTGTACCGACTGTAGTTAAATTAATGCAGTTAGAATAGATAAAACATATTCTCGGTCAGACATTGATCATTTATTTTATCTACTTAATAGAGTTTAATTTATTTTAAGATAGATAATTTTTCTCGATATCATCAACTCTGACTAAAGAAGTAATACATTCTGAAGAACATTTTCAGACATGATATTGACATTTCTAGTTTACGGTAATGCATTTTAAAATGACTAATACACCCTGAGATTTTAATAATATAATGAAAATAGTTTTCAAGGAATATCTTGTTGATTTTTTTGTTTTATTCACTGATAATAAGACAATGTATTATAAAAGAGATCAATACTACAAAAATTACATGTGGATCATTCTTGAGACTCACAAAAGAAAATAGTTATTTGTAAAATTTAGAAAGTGTGAATTTTGGATTCCAAAACTTTCATTTATTGGTGATATTATCAACAATGATGGAATCTATTTTGATCCTATAATGAAGAAGGAAATCCAATAATGGCCTTCAATAATGACCATAACTGAGTATTGAGGTTTCATTGGTTTAGAAGGTTAGTATTGGTGTTCTATTAAAAAGCACATAATTGGATAACCCGTTATAAATATAATGATGCATCAATGAAAAAACTTGGTTGTGTCATTATGACGAATGATAGAATTATTGAATATGAATATAGGTAGTTAAAAACAAATGAATAAAATGATATAACTCATGATCTTCAGTTACCAACAATAATATTTTCTATAAAGATATGGAGGCACTATCTCGATAGTGATGTTTGTGAGATATATACAAATCAAATGAATTTGAAATATATTTTATCATAGAAATAACCAAATATGAGGAAAATTATATGTCTCAAGCTACTCAAGTATTTTGATTTCTCGAAATACACTTACCCATGGAAAGTTAATATTGTAGATGATGTAATGAGAAAAAATGGTCATGGAGTTATGAAAAAAATAAGGATTTATAAGGATCATTTGTTCACGAATATAGTAAAAATGGATATGGGAATTATTTATGTAATGGAAACATCACTCCTCAATCAACATGTTGTTAAAATATCTTTACTTTAAAAATTCAAATGTTTTCAGTATGATGATGAGAATTTAAGAAATAAAATTAAAGCTATGAATAATGGAAAATTTCTAAACATCATATATGAATACTGCATTTTAAAATTTAGAAATAGGATTTCTTCCCTCTCTACACAAGCTAAAAATTTAATTACTAGATGAGGATAAAAAATCAAATTTTTTTATACACTATGTTAGAACAAATATTTATAGGGATTTTATGGAACATTTTTAGTTGGACAATATGATGTGTTATATTTATGAATAGGTGTCATTATGTGAGGTTTTATAATAGTTTAATTGTGAAAGAAAATTCCGTAATGAATTCATGAAGAACCTTATTATACCTACATGGATATGGGATGAAATTATGATTGACTCCATCATAGAATAGCAAGGACACCCCTAATGAATGATTTGATTTGATAATTATGGATTTATTTACCAAATCGAAACATTTTCTTTCTAGGTGATGATTTTTAACTTTTGAATATATAGAAATACTCTATATTATTGTTTTTTTTTATTTCATGGTGTACCTATATCTGTTGTGTCTGATCAAGATCCAGATTTTACATAAAAAATAATGAAAATTGTTCAGAAGGGTATAGAACCTGAACCTCATTTTCAGTACCACATATCATCCTCAAACTGGTATAATTATTGAAAGTACAATCCAAGTAATATAATACATATTGAGGTCTTTATCACACGGCTTTTAAGGTATGTGGTGTTATTAATTATCATTAGTGTAATTTTCTTATAAAAATAGATTTTATTCAACAAATCATATGACACTATATAAATAATTTTATGGAAAGATAAGTAGTACGCTAACAAATTGGTATGAAGTTGGTGGAAGGATTCTCTTAGGCCCAGAACTTCTGTATTAAAAATGGAAAATTAAAAGACAATTCAAACCCATGTCAAATCATCTCAATGGGGTAAAATTATGTATTTTGATAAGTAAAGGAAGGAAATGAAATTTCAATTAAGAGATCATATTTTCTTTAATTTATCTCCATGGATGGGTGTTATAACATTTGTTAAAAAAGGTAAACTATGCATGACGTATATAAGGCCTTTGAAAATTCATGACCTAATAGGAATTGTGGCTTATCATTTAGCAATTCCACTTACCTATTCTAAAGTACACGATGTGTTCCATACATTTATAAAAAGGATGTACCAGATAGAACCATGAAATATACTCACTTATAATAAAATAGAATTAGAACATAAAGTATCTCATTATGAAGAACCTATTATGATTATTCACACTAGATACTATTTGTTGAAGAATCAGCCTACTATGATTGTAAATGTACTGTAGAAAAATCATAAAATAGAAGATGCAATTTGGGAAATTAATGAAATTATGATGAAGAATGACCCAAATATTTTAATTATGTGACATTATATAAGTTTCAAGGTTAAATTATTTAGATCTATAGAATAATGAAACACTCTAATATTTTCTATTATGTGTTCTCATAAAATAATTTTAATAGATTGCATTGTATACAACTCTGAGTTTGAACACTTGATGATATATTAATAACTAACTATTATAACTTATATGATAAAATTGAAGGATTTAATAGTTTAAAAATTATGAAACTTATATATCTTATTTTCATATAAAATATTTTATAGGCCTCAGATATAAATGAATCCAATTTTATGCATTAAAAGGTTATATTTTATTAAAGGTAGTTTTATAAGATTTAGATGGAGAATTTTTTTTAAATATATTTAATGTAATTATTATAAATTCTCTTTAGAAAAATAAAATTCTTCTTTGTAAGAGGAATATCAAAATTTACATTGGTGTATGTTTTGGTATATTATTAATATGTTTTCTATTTTCATGAATAGTGATAAAATATTTCATTTTAACAGAAAATAGATTTCCATCTAAATAATTTACAGTGTTAAATTATATATTTATTTAGTTTTAATGTTTTATTAGATTAAATATTTATCACTGAATATAATTTAGTGCATTCTATTAAATTTCACATTTAATTTGGATATAAAAATAATTTGATCTTTTGAACATTTCACATTAAAAATATTTTTTCTTATTTCAGCCATAGGAATACTTTTAAATTAATTACTGAAAATACTTTGTTTTGAATTTTAAAAAAAGATTCCATATTTGGAATCTATGATTCCAATAATAGGTTTTATTTATTATTGGGCATTATGAATTGTAAGATTACTAATTTTTTTATTAACACCGTTAAATAAATGTCGAGTAATTGGGTGTAAAAATAACATAATAAATAATATAAATTTACAATAATACATTTCCAAATATAATTGGATAAGTGGGGTTTGACCAAACTAATAATTTACCAAATATTATAGCCTTATAATTAAACATGGATGAGAGAATTAAATTTATGAAATTTGAGTTAAAGAGAAGTTAAAGATGAAATACTCTTATTTTGAAGTAAAAATATCTTGTTTAATATAGTGTTATAAAAAAGACAAATTATACTATAAATTGTAAATTGAAATATAAAAATTTTATATTTATAATGATAATATAGTTTTTAATTTTTATTAAATAAATAATTACCTTAATGTCTTATACAATTACGATATTGTAATTATTTAATTAATAGATATATCAAATACATTATATTATAAATATGAAAATATATATAATTTGATATAAATAATGTAATCCAAAAAATTTAGGGAATACCATGAAAAAATAGGGATGCATTAACTAATTTTTATAATATTAAATGTTTTTAAGATATTTTGAAAAATTCGAGCAATGAATTGTATCAAATCGAAATAAATTTTATATTAAAATAAAAAATATTTTATTAAATGATATAAAATTCATAAAAACATGAAATTCCAAAAAATTGTTGTCATAATGGTAAAAATTTAATCCATTTTATATTTTGTAATATTTTTTTTCATTTTATAGTATCTATATTAAAATTCAATGATTGAAAACACATATGCTCACGGTAAGAGTTAAAGGGGTTGAAAAAGGGTTAAAACCAAACAATAAGGGTAAAAATGTTACCTAACCAAGAATAAAACAATTGTATAAGAATATTTCAACCAATCTTATATATAAATCACATTGTATCCATTTTGAATTGAAAAAAAATAATAATTTAATATTTTTGGAGTTTCCAAAAATTCTCCTCACCTCAATTATAAAATGCCACTTCCAACCTAACTTCCTTACACGACATTTAGAATTCTAGATTTTCCAAACCATGACAATTTATCATCTCTATATCCTTATACAAGTTTTTGAGATCATATTATTACAAAATTTCTATCTTTAGATCCATTAAGAAGAGATCTAGAGGATTTCTATCAAAAAAAAGGTAATTGTTTTTACCAACTCATTTATGTTCATTTCTTCTTCTATATCCTCTTAATGTATTGTTTAAATTTTTAAATGTTAAATATAGTATAATATATATTTTAATATTTTGTTATCATTATGGGACAAAAATATTCCACCTTTTATTCATTCTATGTAAAATTAAAGCATCACATGTGCGTATGTATGGCCTACCCTCTCCACACCGTGTGGTGATTTTTCTATTACCACATTATCTTGATGGGTATAATGATTCATATAATATTTATAAATAATAAATATGTTATGATATTGTTTATATATAAATAATATACCATCCAATTCCTTACCCTTTCACTATTAAAGGGAATTATATAGTCGCTCTTGTATACATACGGTCTATCATCTCCACGACGTAATGTGATTCATTTTCAAGGTTAATCATTCAAGAATGATTATAGAAATGTATTTAATGATTATATATAATATATATTAATATAATACCATTATTGGGATAATTTTTTTAATCATATTCATATGAAACAATACTCACATAAAAAACATGTTTAGGAAAATGAAGCAGTTAACACCCAAAGCCTTGGTAATAAAAAAATAATGTTAAAAATATAATATTATAAGATTAGATATAAAAATATCATTAATTTGGATATTGTTATTTTATAAATTAATAACATTCTTCAAAAAATTATACAGTATTTTAAATCACATTCAACTAAAGGGAAGTACAAGGTAATGGTTAATTTCAAAATCACATTACTAATTAGGATTGGTTATATGTAAGTATCTATTGGGGAATATTTATCCACAATGTAAATGTTTCATACTAAAATTTTCCATAAAATTTTTTAAACTATCCTGCAAAATTTTATATTATATTTAACTATTTTTTATTTATAAAATATGTTAAAAGGAATTTTTTTAGTTTTCTAAACAACAGAGTTTATAATTTTTTCAACAAAATTACGGAACCAATTTTTTTAAATTATATGGAATGAGAAGGTTTTTCAAATGTCTTGACACATTAACATTTTGATAATTCCCTTACAATTTTATATGGTTATTTTTGGATAAAATTTTTTATTTTATAAATTCATGGATTTTTTAATATATTATATCATTGTAAAAAATGGATTATATCTCTCAAGAAATTTTAATGACTATATTAGACTATTGTAATCTATGTCATAATCATTTTTAGATTTTATGATTCATTGAGATCAATCTCATATGATAACATCTAACATTTTTATTTAAGGTTTTATCATCAGTTTGATTTTGGATGTGTTATTTTTATCTAATTAATAGTTTATGGTTAATGTATTCACATATCATATTATAGTTTTCCAATTTGAAAATTTATGTTGTTTTTGTTTCATCAATTTCATAAAAGGAATAAATTTAACTTAGTTAGTGATGGGTGAGTCCAACTATATCCCCTCAATAAATCGGTAGGTCTCATGAGACAAACTGGCTTTTTTATTGGCTGATGTCTTACCTGTTTATATATGCTGTCTTGGGTGAAGCATGGACGGTATGTTTATCAGGTATACCATTATAAACTCCCTCAGTATGAGATTAGTTATTGATATTCCATGTAATTATTAAATTATTAAGATATCCATATGATTATTTATATGGAATTATATGATTTTAATTCATTATTTCTATATTTTTCTTATGATTATTATTAAATGGTATGTGTTTTAGATATACAAAAAAACATAATGCTTATGCTTGTTATTCATAAAAAGTTTTGTTGTGTTCCATCCTTTACTGAACACATGATATCAACCCATTATTTTGTGTTATATTTAACATGCTTCCAATATGGGTATTATTTCTGATACGTAGGGATAATCTAGGAGAACAATGATATTATAAAAATAATTTTCAATTTTGAAAATTATGTTTTTAAATGTAATGTAAGGATTATATATGTAACATAGATTCCAAAACTTATAAAATGATTATTCTTTTGGGATTATAATCATGTATCTATGCTAATATAATAATGTTAGTCCGTATCACTAGGAAAGTAGGGCCTGGTTCGTTGTAGTTTTAAGGAAATATATTTCAAAATAATAAAATAGACTAATATTCTTTTATAAAAAAATTTATATCGTCCACTCGATATTCCATTTTTATGTTCAAAAATTTTTATGGATATATTGTAGATGATTATTTTTAAATTTAAATTTCTACTTAAATTTTCATACAGCTATTTTGAACAGTAATTTTCATTGTAACATGTGTCTTATTTATTAGGAAAATTCTACAAAACAATATATAACTAAAATTTTATGATTTTAATATCATTTTTTATATTATTTTTAATAGATTTATTTCCATAGAAATTATTTTTCATTATCACAATATCTATTTTCTTATTAATATAATTTTTGGGGATTTTCACTTTTCATATAAACAATTTAAAATATTTTGATACTTTTCTAAAAATTATCTATGAATTTTATGAAATCAATATTTAATTACATGGGGTATTTATGGTTTAATTGAAGATATTTTTGGGTCATATATTACCCTTAGATTATTTAGTTAATAGTTTTATCTTATAATATAATACAACATGATATCTCACTGATATGTTCACAAATTAATGAGTTAGACTTCTCAGATTTATCTCAAAACATAAATTGTAAGACTATTTAAATATTTTCACTAACTAAAAGTTGGTCCCTATTGGATATTATTATAATATAATGATAAAATATTATTTGTTGTATTCCAACATTATTTTTTATGTTTTGTTTCAAAATAATTATATGTTTAATTAATATATTTCAATGATTATGGCCTACTGGTGATTTTTATTATCAATTGATTCTTCACACTTATTACATTGTATATTGTTTTCATTTGATATTTCATCTCCTTCAATAATGATTTATGGAAACATATTCTTATTCAAATATTTTTTGAATAATATATATTCACCAATATCTTGTATTATCATGTTCTTATGATATAACCATATATGACATGAGGATATCTTATTCCTTGTTGAGTGTCTGACATAAAAAATTATTATTTTTCCATTACATGGGTTATGAATATAGTTATAAATTATTAAAATTTTAGAGGAGTGATTATTTTTGATCAATTATAAAGAAATGGTTACATATATATTATATAAGTAGTTTCTTGTGTTGATAGTCCTCGAAGACAATAAACCTTATGTTTTTGGGATTTAAGCGTTTATTTCTCAGTTGTAATATTAATCATATAGAAATTACGTAAAAAATTATTTTTATCTTGATTCGTCTCATTATGTATAGAAAATAGTGTTTGAAGAAAGAGTTATTCACTTTGGATCTAAGAGTGCATATCATGGATTACTCAGTGGGAGGATAAAAGGGTTTTATTAGTTAATATGATTAAAATTTGTAATCAGTCATATATTAATAAAAAATTTGATAGTCTCAAGTGGGAAAAAATGGATTGGGTATGATATTCCAAATAATGAATAGTGTTGAAATGATTTATATTGTCATGAAATGAAACCCTTATATGATTGAATTACTATAATTTTGGTTATTATATAATAATGTTTAATTTAATGTATTTCTATATTTTTTATGTTTTGTTGAATAAATTATATATATATATATAACATTTAATGTATTTATAAAAAGTTTCCCCTAAGAAGAAATTATTGATCCATAGGGATGAATATATGGATATATTTTCACTAGGATACAATCTTATCGAACCTACTACATTAGAGTTATTTATTTAGATAGTTAAGACACTAGACCTAGAAGGTTCATGACATCATGCTCTATTGATAGATCATGCCTATTAATTAACTATAACAAATCCATCTTCCACTAATGTTAATTTTTGTTCATAAAATCCTCATAAATTTATGATAATGATTTTAGCTGACCTAACGAAAATATACATAAATATTACATCATTTTAGATGAATATTAAACATGTCTAAATATAATACACCCTCTAGACACATAATGGTTTAGCGTATTTTGAATCCAGATTATTAATCCAATAATATCATTAAATATAGTCAATATATCTCATGAATTTCTTCTCAAATAGAACCATTATTATACATAACATATTTGAAATAGTTCTATATAACTTATGGAATGTGAAACCTAAGAAATGGTATATTTATATTCTTATTAAGGGTAATCATATGAGATATAAATTAACTATATTAGGTAATATTAGGATAAGAATACGGGTATGAGAACCTAATAATATCACAATAATGTTATACAAAAATTATAATATATCATTAATAAGGGTTCATGGAAAAAGTATTATTAATAATGGATGTCATATTTCATAATATATTGGATTCATCAATATGAAATCATGATCCTTGAGGATGTATCATAAGAATAAGATATAAGTTTTTGGTATAATCATAAACCTATAAATTTATTTCCAAAATAAATTCTCACTACACTGATACTAATAGTGAAAAAATTCCCATATGGTTTTGGTTTCCGACCACAATCCAACAAATTCTTAGTCATGGGTGACTACCATGACTATCATATTACACGGAGACCATATTTACAATGGTTTCACTCCCCATTTGAACCTATATTATCTCATGATATATAAATATATACCCATTAAAATAGAGGGATATTAAAATTTATGGTGACACCAAAAAATAATTAAATCCATGTATAAGTGTTCCACATGATCATAAAAACATTAATTATAAGATATCTCATGCCAAATAACAGTGTTCTATAAGGATTAAAAAAACTAAATTAACCAATTTGAAAGTTATAGGTTTCATAAAATCATACATAAAACATCGTCATCGTATTTTATCTAGATAAATAAAATTGATGTTATCATACGATCTTATGTCCAATGAATAATAATAGTCTTTAAAGGATGTTTACATAGATAAAATTTTCTTGAAAATAGAATTCATGATTTATTTCAAAAATAGTAAAATATTTTTATTATATATTATTAAAAGCTCAAAATTCCCTAAATATTAAAAAAAATATTTATATATAAAATAAACATGAAGTATTTCAAATTAATCTTCAATTAAAATAATATTGATGATTAACATAAAAATGATTCATGTAATATATGTTAAGATAAAACATTCCTTTCACACTATAATAAAATGTAAATAATGTGTCAAATGTTAAAAAGTTGACTAGATATCCATTAATAATCATTATATAAAATAAAATTATATTAAAATAAGATTTTTGAAACATTTATATATAAATAAACACATCTATAAACTATTTTTTTATATAGGGACGTGGTTGCATTATATTCCTCGCCTAAAAATATTAAATAATATAAGACCTAATTAAAAAAATTCCTAATCTATATGAGTACCAAATGGAATAATGTGGTTCTATAATATGAAAATTCCACAAAAATCCATATATGAATAAAAGATAGGTGTTTTAAAGGATAATTCTAGATAATTTATATCAATGAAAATTCAACATAGCCAATAAAAAAATAAATGAATTGATGAAATAAACACTTATCGCTTTAGTACCTTCAGAATCATTACCCATATCATGAAAAAAATAGACACATAAAATTTCATGAATATAATGATAATAATGATATAACATATTAAATGAGATATATATACATCATATAAAAATAAATTTATGCATAACATGAAATTTGTCTGAACAAAACAATATTTAGAAGCTGTTCATGGCTAATTTAATGGTTCTTGTGGTATTTCCTCTTCAATTGAGGCTGAGATTATTGTTGTTATTATTGTAGTGGAGAAAGTTAAGAGACATGGTTAGAATGATATCTATCTTTAAGAGTGATTCCAGGACTATTGTTTCAGTTATCAGGTTAGGATCTATTAACTAATCTTAGAATCCATCTAATCATTTTTAGAAATTGCTTATAATATCTTCATTACATGAATCGTATCATTACTAACACTTATTGAGAATATAATTATGTGGGGTATGGACTTGAAAATAAAGGTGTCAATGACGTTGATTTTTTTGGTATGATCATCTTCTTGATGAGTTTTTACCTCTTTTCAAGAGGGACTGTGATAAGACTCCTATATTCAAACTTTTGTAAGTGGTTTTTTTGTTCAATAAAGGTGGATTTATTTTCATAATAATGTATCATCTCATTAATTAAATGAAAAAAATAATAAAATAAATTATAAGGTAGTATATAAACCCCACAAAATATACAGGTGATGAATATAGAATATGTCTCATAGGAATAAATATGAGAAGAGAAACCCTAACCTCATGTTATGAATTACTTTTCATGTTCACTTAAAACCATATATAATGAATACAGATTTATTATAAAAATATTATATAACCATGTTCATATATATATATATTACCACATATCTATTAGTTTTAATTTCCAATTTCCCTTTTTTAATAGTTCATCATTAAAATAATTATTTGGTTGAATATTTGCCTATTTTCTATGAATGTTTTTGATCAGTGGTTCTAGTATTTAAAACATTTTAATTTTTTAAACATATATATTCATTATAAATAATTTTATATTCATCCATATAACTTGGTGAAAAAATAAACTATATCCCATCATAGAGATGGTAGTCTGTAAAAAAAATATGAATAATGCTTCCACTTATTCAATGATGAAAATAAATATTGATAAATAATAATTTACCATTTTAGAATAATAATTATATAATAAATATTTTATATTTGTTTATAAAATATATATTTATTACCAACCATGTAATTATGAACTGGAAAACGAATAACACAAATTTTTTAATGTTGTAGTTCATATGTTTGCATGAGGAAAGTTGTACTTTTCTATAGGATGGAAATGAGATTGAAATTGGATATAACATTTAAATAAAATACAAATTCAAAGTAATGATATGAATTATATCATGTTAAGATTATGATAGAACATTTTATTGATTTTTATAAAGAATGAAACCTGAAGATGTTTGGTAAGAACATATAACTTTTCTCGTTGGATCATCCTTTAAAAATAACCTTAAGGCCTCTTGGATTGGCCTTTCAAAACAGAAAAACAATAATATCAAATATCATGATTTTGGAAAATTAATTGAATATATATTTCTTGAGTCAAAAAGATCAGGTGATGTGGATAGTTTAAATGTGTATGTGTCATTTAATGAGATAGGTCGGTGGAAAACATGAAAATACTATGTACATTAAATTATAATAATTTCACTATTATTAGAAAGTGTCTCTTAATTAACCAAAAATAATAGATATTAATATGAAGGTGAAATTAAAATCATGAAATATAATTAATTCAATATTTTGATACATTTTAAAACTTATCACTTTTGTTAACCCATAGTTCATCCCTTTTAACCCCTATCAGTGTTATAAGATATTTACAATGGTAATTATTCAGTATGGATGATAATTCAGTTGACCATATTACCTAATATTAATTATGATGATTCAAAATAAGGATTTAATTTTAAATTATTAAATTCCATGGAGGGGGATAAATTAATTCAAATATTAATTAAGAAAATGAGTAAAACATATTTTTGGGAAATTAATTTTGAATAAGAATAATTATTTTACAACCTTACCATTCTTAGTAATAACCAATAAATGAATTTTAATTTACTTTATTGAATATTTTATCTACACATTTAATTATAATAATTAATCAATATTTGTTAATTTAATTTACTAAAATATAAATAGAGTTTCATATAAATATAATTTTCTTCAAAAATTAATTTATTTTACCTCCAATGATTTTATATTAACTTCTTATCAATTTATTATCTATTTATGAATAATGATTTATTTTTAATATTAAATTATTTAATTTTCTAAGTAAATATTAGTTAATTATGTATCAATTTATATAAAATAAGAAGAATAAATTATTTTAAAAATTTGATGAAAAATAAAAAATAATATTATTTTAACAATAAAAAATTTTTTCGTTATTTTAATAGATATAAATAATAATGTTCCAATGAGGAAACATTTTACATGTCATTCATAATTTAATTATTCATATTAATACCCACCAATCCGATAGATAGGCAATAATAGTAACATTTAAATATGGACTATCGTGATTTGATTAAACATGAATGTATTAAAAATTTAGCATGCAATTTTTTTTTTAAAATGAATAATATCATAAAATATTAGTGTGTTACATTACAATACCTTTTAAAAATATTACCCTTGAAATTATTTTTCAACTATATAAACAATAATATAATTTTTCCTCAGCGCATACTCTATTTACCATGTGACTTCCACAAATTTATGGATTCACAGGATAACATATACCTAATGAGTTATATGGTTTTCAAAAAATCACACTTTTTGATATAGAATCAATCTGTTTTCCTTGATAATAATGATCATGATCTAGTAGTAAAACCAATTATTTTATTAAATATGAATGATGAATTCTATACTTCATCAAAATTGACATGTGGAGCACATTGTGCACTTGGAAGGGGATCATAGAGAACAACAAGAAATAAGCTACCACCATGATGTGATCAAAAATAAAAAAATTTCTGAAATATCATGGTCTAATCTTTATTTTTTATTAATTTAAAAAATGTATTCCATAATATATTTAAACTAATAAATTATCATCAACATTGAACTCTATATATCACATATGATTTCTAGCATAACAGTTCATTCGAATTTGAGTTATCCTGATGTGTTATAGAATCGATCTAATCTTGTATAAAAATTCCATAGATTTAATAGGTCCCAATTTTCCTCATTCTATAAATTTTTCCTTGTAAATTCGCGTTCTTCACATCCTTTGATAAGTATCATCATATGGATCTATTTGAATACTCTAGTGATAGTAATTATTGATAATTGATAGAATATAAGGATGCATTTCCCCCAAAATCCATTGATATACATAAAAAATATCAAAACATATACTATAGGATTTTAGTATTCCTCTATGATTGACCATTTTTTGAAAGATGATAAACAGTTTAAAATTTCAAATTCATAATCAAACCATTTTTAAGACCTATACAAAACATTTTGTTACACCTCAATTACTGATTATATAAAATAGAATGTGGTACTTCATGAAACCGAACCTCTTCCATAATTTATATCATATAAATATTATAAAGAGACATTCTTCTATATTTGTAATTTAATGTGGTGATTTCATATCTAAATCAATGAAAACAGAAGTGACATTATGTACTTTCTATATATATGGGAGTTTGGTGATAAAATCTAATGTTATTTTTTCTTATTTACATTTTTTAGGAAATAGTGGTAATATCCACATATATATTTTTTTCTTACCCTTAACATGTCATGATACCCTAAAAAGAGATGAAAACATACCAATATTTAATTTCATGTTTTCCAACCAGAAATACTATTTCATATCTATATAAATTTTCATTCTTCAATGAGGAATGAAAAATGATGAATTACGTGCTTCATCTAATAACTCCTTCTCAAAATATGTAATTGAGCAGACACATACTATGTTTAAAGGCCATATCATACAATTATAATCAAGGATGAACTCTAGAATATGCCCCATATTCTAATGCACCCCAAACCATATAGTGTTATCATAGGGGGTCACATAAATATTTATTATTATTTAGATATCATTGATTTATTTACACATAGTTAATTGGGTTTTAATTATAGTTTAAGAATTCCTTAATCTGAGTGAGGATATATTCTTCATCCTCTTTTTTTCTTAAGAATTTAATTGAATTGATTAATTTTATGAAAAAACTAATTTAATATCTCTTTCGGAGGTTCTAAAAAATTCTTCTGGGCAAAAACATAGCACACATCATGTAACCTAGAGGAACATGTTATGTACTAGTTTAATGCACCATAAATTAATTTTGAATTAATTTAAGACATGTGTGTTTATTACATAAGATGTATATTATTATACACTTCGTGTTGAACAAGTCGTCATGGAAAATTGTCAATCAATGTACACAACATATAACAATCATACATGGAATGAAGCCTGTTAGTCATAGATGGTCATGTGTTATCTTACACATCTTAACTGACTGGTTGTCGTGTAACTCAGAAACCGCACAACCCATTTCCCATGTACAAGCCATGAAATCAAACATTTTTAGTTTGAATGGTTACAGTTTAAGCCTTATGGAATGTTTTATAAATATATGGATAGAAACATAAAATTCCCATAACTCTTATGTACACATCTTGTACCATTACCAAATTACATTAAATTAATATTAATTTATTATACAATGAAACCATATCAACATGTACTTTGATGTGTTCATTAAGTTGACATGAAATACCATGTAATGGGTTTTAAAATTTATAGGTGTTTAATTAATTTTTAGAAATTATTCAGATAGTTATATAAGGTACGAGTCATAATACAGTTATTACTATATGTTCATTGAATCATAACACATGATAAAAAATTCATTTAATCCTGAGATAATTTAGTTGATTGTACATGTAATGAAAGTATGTGATAATTTATCCATGCCACATGTCGCATGAGTAAATAGTATATGGCTATAATAAATGATTCCTCGTTTGAATTAGTACTCACTAGGTTTTTTACTTTGTATATTTTTTATTATAAATTGTCAATTTAAAATAACATTAATTTTTTTTAAAATTATGATAGTTGAGTCTCTCAAGGAAATTCTAATTAAAATCAAGATAAATTAGACATTAATTAAATAAGATAATTACTTTATTTGAGAACAAAATTTCTTAAATAATAATGATAATGAAATTATTTGTAATTTTATTAAATGCATAATCCGTTACACAGATGAAGATGATCATGATATTAGACCATAACATTGTATAAGATTAGTTTCCTTAAATTTATTATTAAGCTAAATGGTTTATATTCATTCTATCTCTCCTTTTACTATGTAAATAATTCAATCCCTTGGTTTCTATTATATAAACCCATTACCCTCACTTTCAAATGATTAAGAGCATATGTAATGGATTGAGATCCCAGATAGAGGAGGTAGATCACATTTTCAGTATAGGTGATACCAATCGAAGATAGATTGATAGGTGGATATGTAGAAAACTGCAAAACAAACCATACTTGGATTAAGGTAATTTTCTCCTAGGTCGATGATCAATTAATTATTCACTTTAAAAAATATCCATTAATGAAATCTCATGATCATACCACTTTATTATTTTATTATTTTTCCAAGGTGAAAGGTTATTTCTATATGGGAGTTTTTTCATGAAAATGTGAATTAATGAATTAAAAAGAATTCAACATAGAACTAAAGTACATTGGTTTATGTTTAAATATTATCTTAGACTTGGTTAATCACTTAAGTAAATCCAAATAATATTAAATACTATGTAACAAAGATAATAATTTTAAATATTCTTATAAAAGATAAATCTATTAATTATAAATATATAGTCACTATAGCCTCCCAATACTTCAATTAATATCAAATCATAATTCAAAGTGCCTACATATTATATGGTGGGATAATTTAAATAGTTATATAGTTATAAGATGATTTTTTAGGATTCTTTATCTTAGTTCACATCATGGTTTGACTTCCAAAGCAGGACATAGTGTAACTGATAGGCAGGGGTTGAGGAAATCCAATTAAAATATTTCAGGATTGGGGATTCCCCTCAACATATCAGGAAAATATGATTTAATGTTGTGTACATTTGAAATTATTTCCTAAAACTATTTAATTACATCACTAGCCAATGGATCTGGTGATGATAAGGGGAATATCAATCCTTTCCACTAGAATTTTAAAGCAATGTGAATTTTTAGGGCAATGGAAATGGATGATGGGTTTCGATAAAATAGTGAGAGATCAATAAATATAATGTCTATTTATCTACCAAAATTATATCATATAACGTATTAAATATCATCTTATCTTATTTTTATAAAAAATAAATAAAAATGAAATAAAAAATATCATTGATAACTATAATTGAAAATGATAATCTTCTTCTTGGAAAAAATTTCCAAGAGTGGAAAAGGCAATTTTGTGTCATACTACACCATGAAAAGAACATATATATGACAAAAGAACATATTCTTAATGAAAATGTCAATGAGGACAGTGAAGAATATTTTTCAATCATTGAGAAACATTTGAACGACACTAGATATGTTCAATGTTCCATTCTATCATCCATGAAAAATATGATTATGAAGAAACATGGGGACATGGATGTATATAACATGATGTATCACCTTCATTATATCTATCAAGGGAATGTGAGACAAGAGAGATATGAAATCTCTAATGGCTTTTTTACAACAAATATTATAGATTATATTCTTGTTGGGCCACATGTTGTCATGCTTATTGGCTAAATTAAACATTTAGACAACATGGATATTAAATCCTTAGATTATTTTCACACGGATCTCATACATTCCTCACAAACCAAGACCTTCTATAATTTAACTTCTAATTATAAAATGTAAAATAATGGGAAGTGTCTTTTGAAACTTCTTATATTTGATTCTATATGTGGATTAGGTCATTGGTCATGAAAAACCTATGGTAATTATTGTGAATAAGAAAAGGAAGAACAAGGAAAAGAGGATCAAGACACATAACTTCTTTAATTCACAGAAGAATCGTACATCCAAGTAGAATAAAATCCATGGTCTAAAAAATAAAAAAGAGGTAGTATGTTTTTTGCGCGGAAAAAAGTCCAATAAAATGATAAATTAACCCATAATCCTAAAGTATCTAATGTTGAATATGTTATTGATTGTAATATTTCAATATCTACACATTGGGTATTAGATACAGCTTGTGGTGCTCACATATGTATCAAAATCTAAGAACCAAGTGGATTCCTAAATATTTTTAGAGGGTATGATGATTTAGAATCAACCAATGGTGTCATTTTGGTTTTTCTATTCATTGGTTAAAACTACCATTCAATGATAATGAAAATCATATTGGTTTTAAGGGATTGTTATTATGTACCAACTATTATCAGGAATATAATTTCAATGTCATACAAAAATGAATATGATTTTATTTTTATATTTACATATAAAATATGTTTCCTTTTTAATAGAAAAAATGATATTTTATTGATCATTTAAATAATGCAATTTTTGTGTCAAATTATGGAAACCAAATATTTGAAATAGAAAAAGAATAAAACTTAAATGACTAGTATAACACCAAGCTATAACATTACCGTCTTGATCATGTAAATGATAATAGTTCTAAAAATCCCCTTAAAGAAGTTTATCTAGTCTCTTCAAAGATAAAACCACTAGAAATATCACATTATTATTTATAATTAAAAATGACCTCACTACTTTTCATTGGATAGGTTGAGAGGGCCAAAATTCATCTAGGATTGGTACACACTCATGTTTATATACCGATTTCTATAGAAGCTAGTGGTGGCCATTATACTTCAGAACAATTCTTAATGAAATTAGTGAATATGGATATGTCTACATGTTGAGCTATATGTCTGTGTCCTATGAGAAGTTAAATGAAATTATGAATGAAGTAGAGAATAAATTTGGAATTAAGAAAAACAAGAATTCATTGGATCAAAGTGGATAATATCATAACCAAATCACTATCGATAGAATACTAGATTTTTGGAGTCTATCTCATCTCACTCAAACATAAGGGCCATAGTAGCATGGTGTTTGTGAAAGGAGGAATTATACACTATTATACATGGTATATTCAATGACGAGTCATCCATATCCTCTATTATCCTTTTGGGTATATTCATTACAAACTAAAACATATACATTAAACTAAGTACTAAATAAGGAGTAAAATGGAATTTCTATTGTGTTATGGAGTGGAAAGTTACATGTTTCATCACATACACTTGTATAGTGTTACACAGATTTTTTTAAGGAATCCTCAATAAGAAAACTAGCATCCCATTTCACAAATTGCGTATTTATAAATAATCCTATAGAAGCCAAGGGATACACCCTATAAAACCCCTCAAATAATAAAGTGATCATCCATAGAGAATTATTATTTATTAAGAAGTATAACATCCTAAAAATGGATAGTGGGAGAAATATTGTCTTCAATTATGTTAATTCTAAACATAAAAAAGAGTTGATATGTGAACATATTCCACAGGTCCTAGTGGAAGGAGTGGTCTCTGAAACAAAAGTACATTGTGGGATAACTAGAGAGGTAATAAAACCATAGAGATATGGTTTTATAGTTAGTGAAGATGGTAAATTATTATTTGGGTGAAAATTTTCAACCTACCTCTTCTAAAGGGAATTAGATATCTTTGAAGCTATATGATTGAAAGATTCCATGAATTGTGAAATGGATTCTATATATTAGATCAATTTTTTATTTTGGTCGATGTCTGAGTTAATGTTAAACCTATAGGCTGAAATTTTTTATTCAATATAAAAGTTTTCATTGAAGGTTAATTAATTACTAATAAAGAAAGGCTAGTGGAAAATGGATTTAGACAATATCAAGGAATTGTATATGATTAGAAACATTCAGTAGTTTACCTGTTTAAATCCATAATACTTCTACCTTCTCTGGAATATTACCAAGACTATGAAATTTTTATGATGGGTGTCAAAATAGATTTCCTCTAAAAGCCTTCCAAAATATTTATATATAGCAAAATAATAATTTTTTGTTACTCTAGGAGATAAGAAAAGGAAATTCATATTGTATAGATCAATTTATAGATTAATTTAATCATCTAGTTGATGGAACATTTGATTTGATGAATATTTAAAAGTATTTTTATTCATTGAGAATGAATGTGGGCCATGTTTTTACAAGAGGTTTAGAAGAAATGAATTCATTATCCTAAAAGTATATGTTTATGAAAATGTACTTATTGAAAATAACATACAATCCATACATTCTATTAAATAACAGTTAAACAAGAGTCTCTCTATAAATGAAATAGGTGAAGAATCCTTTATTATAGGGCTGGGGAACATTAATGATAGATATAAGAGGCTTCGTAGTCTAAGTAAATGTATATAAATTGAACTGATACTAAAGAGATTTACTATAGAGAACTTCAATTGGGTATTTTTTATAGTGTCACATTGTATATATATTTCTAAAAAAATCTTTAGCCACAATAGGAGAATGATATAATGAGTATGATCCCATATTCTTCAGTGATGGGACCAATCATGTAATACATGTTATATAAAATTCTTGAAGCTGATTATGAATTATGAATGGTAGTAAATTATCAAGATGATTTTGGAGAACATCATTGGTATGATATTAAAGCTATAATAAACTATCTGAGAATAACTACAGATATGTTCCTAGAGTATGGAGATGATTAATTGATGTTTACTAGGTGTTATACAGATTCTATTTTTCAAACATATCAGAGTGATATGATTTCATAGTTAGGATGTGTTTTCTATTTCAATGGAGTAGATTTGATATTGGAGAGTTCAAATAAAATCGTTTTCATTGATTTTATATTGGAGTCTGAGTATGTAAAAGCTTATGATATATCCAAGGAAGCTATTTGGAAAAAAAATTATTCTAGGGTATTGAAGCAGTACCTAGTAGTGAAGACCCAATCAAATTATTTTGTGATAATGTTGTAGTGTTGGATATTGCAAATATCCAAGGTAACACTAATGGGAAAATCACATACTGTAGTCGTATCAACTCTAGAGGGTTTTCTATAAAATTGGTTATGTTGCAGAAAGAATATATCCCATAGGAGAAAACAGAGGGGTTCCCTAACTAAAGGCCTATCTTACGAAAAACCTGGGTATCAAGTGAGAGCTAGTATAATGAATGTTGTTAGTAGATGGTTCTAGTGCATGTGAGATTATATTGGATTTTGTGCCCTATAACCAACTTCTATTAACATTATGACATCCTTTTGTCATGGTATTTTATATTAATAAACATCTTATCATGTAATTTTTTTTTCTTCTACGTAACACATTATTCATTAATTTCCTATGTGTAGATTTCATTCTAAAAGGTCACAACCATTCCCCTCACCGAAGAGACCATAAAATATCCATGATAGTATTCTTAAATATTTGTTATATAGAGAAATGAAATAATGTTTGGGAAAA
Organism: Viscum album; assembly: GCA_963277665.1. NCBI lineage: Eukaryota > Viridiplantae > Streptophyta > Magnoliopsida > Santalales > Viscaceae > Viscum > Viscum album. Next base: position 1,346,530,813 of record OY728159.1, on the reverse strand, counting down.
ATATTATTTGGGCTATCAATGGAGGATACAAATACAACATTGAGGTATCTTCTCATGGTTCTCACCTAAGATAATATCCATGTAGTATATTATGATAATGAGTCCTTCCATTAAAAAATCTACATTAATGTGTGTCATTGTATGATCCTTTTTGTGGATGATTTTCTTGATCTTTATACTTCAATATTTTTATTAATGAGAAGTATGAGTCAGGTATTTATATTTATTGATGATAACTGTTATGACATATGTTCATGATGAGGTAGGATACGTTGGGTGCAACATGAGTAATATTTCATCAAAAAATAATGAATGAAATAATTTTTCACTTCAATTATTTAACAAAAGATGATATCTCATACACTTTGAAGGAAATTATATAGCCTAAATAAATCCATTTCAATGTATCTCTAAAAAAATGATTGATTTCAATAAATTAAAAGAAAGATACATCGAGAACATAGGTTAATGATACAAGCATAAAAACTGTTTGATTAGAGAAATCATGATAAAGGGATAATATTCCATAATGAGCTTCATTGTGAGATATTATGTCATTGAAGTATTAAATTATTTATCTATGGATTCCATGGTGTGTTTCTAGATTCTATGTGTGGACTTTAGGATTCTTCTCTTAATGCCACTATAAAATAGTCATAAATGATCACACACTAAGTCTATCCGAAATCACACTTAAAAAATATTTTATATATTTATTATTTAATGAGATAAATTATTAGTATTATCATGCATGTTTTAATAATTATGCATTTTTTCTTGATCCTATATATTCTATCACCAGTTATCTAAGAGAATATTATGTGAGAGAAATATTTATTAAATGTTTATTTTTTATTTAAATTTTATAATATTAATTTATTCATTATGGAATAATTCAAGTATATTTTATTATTAACTAAATAATTAGTATTCATGCCCGATAAATAATTTATAAGAACGGAAGAATGAGTTTAATGGTTTTGTGAGAATTAATATATATTTAATATTATTTTACTAAATAATATTTTATTTAATTCTTGATTTTTTCATATGGAAACATATAATAATAGTATTATTAATCTTATTGTATACATGGGGTTCGACCATAATTAATTATATAATAATGTGAACCTATGAAATTATCAATTTATGAACCTATTGGTATATATACCCAATAATATTATTTTCCAAGAGAGAGAAATCATTTCATTTGTAATGAACAATGAGTCCATATGAATCCCATCAATGCTCTAGAGAGATCTATTCTCCTAGAACGCTCCCTGTAATGCAGAGAAATATCCCCCCTTCTACTCTCGAATATAGGGATATCAATAAGAATATATTGGATGAGATTCTCAAGTATATCAATGGAGAATTATGTAAACATAAAAAATTGAAGCTCCAGGACTCAAAGATCCCTACAGTTACATATATAGGCTTTTGGAACACATGAGGATCACTTATAAAGTAAATCATTCATTGATTCCAATAATAAAACTATTGTAAAAAAAGTTCCATTGGAAGACCCATAAAAGAAGCAATAATTTCTCACATGGTGATTCATTACTCTGTTAAATTAATTATAAATAATATGTAACAATCCTACATTTTGGTTACATCATTTTATCCATTGTATTAATTATTTGATTCAATTCCATTACTCATAAAATATTTAATATTGTAAGTCTAGGATTAGTCAATGATCATGAAAAAAATCTAGGTTTGGGATAAACCCGTCATAAGGTTCTATTGCACCCAAAATCTTCAAAAGGCACTTCCTCATTACTTTTTTTGTCTATTTTATGATGTAAATTAAATGAAACCATGTGTTCACCATGTTTCCAATATGAAATTAAATCCACATGTGTTGGCCATGTCAATGTTTTTGGGTTTGTTTCCATGGATTTTTCCACATTCACAAGTACAAGCATTTTTTTTACACTGAATATTATTCTCCTAAGAAACCAAGAAGTACTTACAAGGGAGAACAATATATAGTTTTGAAGTTGGAAGCAACGTTGAGTTTTGACAAATCATGGGTACATGTATAATTATTGAATATCATTATAAAATGATTTATTATTATGGAATCGCAAATGAATCAAGTTACAAATATTTTAACTATGATCATTGTGTATAATTTTTCCCAATTATTAATACAATGATTCAATATTGGAGGAATTAAATTCCCAAGAGAATGATAAATTAATTTGATGAAATCTATTAGTTATTTCATCTAATGATACTTTGAATTGATGGATGGTTAATATATTTGATAATTTTTTTAAAAATATTTTGTGAAAGTGGAAAAATCTGGAGATGAATATTATGGAAGTGACAAGAAACTTGTGGATATAGCATATTTTAGCCAATGGAAAAAATATTTAAAAATAATAAGTCAATAAATTTTTTAGGACTAATTTTTTTACACAGACATATATTTTAGAACTAGAATAACTTTAATGCCATGATATGACAATATTTTTTGGGGCAATGAGAAAGAGATTCACCAGGTGAGAGAGACAATTCTAAAGTGAAGAGATATTGACTTTGACATGGTCAATGAGATTTATTCCCCATTTAACTTTTCCTTATATTATATACAAATTTTTTATGCTCATGTTTTTTCATCTGTTTAAAATCATGAAATATATTTTTTTGATATGAGAAAATTTCAATTATTGATTCCATTTAATATTTCCTTATTCATGATTTTATTTCTCATAACTACAACCCATATATTATAATAATATATCTTGAGGATGTATGTGAATGTTCATAGAATAATACATAATTATTGATGGATATTTCGGTACTTCTAGCAATTTATTTTGTTTTTTGAGAAGATTATTTTTTTCATGATCATTACTAATTGTTTGAGATTTTTAAATGAACTTCTAATTGATAATATTATCAAATGTAAATTATATTTGACATTGTAAATTTAAAAAAAAATCCATTCATTTTAATATAAAAATTCATCACACACTTCTCAATTTTTCAATTATTATTTTAATTATATTTTTTCTATAGTTTTGGACATTAATAATACCCAATGAACATCTCTACAACATTTTTAATTGATCGAACCTATTTTTCAATTCCATTTATTGACTATTAAATATAAATTATAATTTTAATGGGGCATCAATATTGGTGTCATGTTCAAATTTTGGAGTAGTAGTTGAGGAAAATTGGGCTTTATTGTCTAGGGTTTTGGAAATTTAAAAAATATGAAAAAAAAGAATTATAATATAAAAAACCAATGATTAAACATCCCAAACCCATGAAACGTAGTGTATAATTTTTTGTTTTTAAAACATTGAAAAATTATAAGACACCGTATTACGAATATTTTAATAAACTCATAGACAAATCTAAAAATGCCTATAGACCACAACTCGTGGATTATTTTTTATTAAACATAATTGTTTCATAAATTTTCCTGGAATATTGTGAAGAATATATGGAACTTCCCATTATTTAAATTGATCATATCATGATTTCATGGTTGAAAATTTAACTTCCATGTATAAGAGTGGTTTTGAGGGCTAGAAACAGATACAATATTTTGAATAATAAGAAACTAGGAAACTTTTAAATTATAAATCAACCACTCATGTTTTAATTTTGATATGATATTTTATTTTATTTATAAAAATTCTTAAAACATTTTTTATCGAAAGTTACATCAAGATAATATCTCCAATTCCATGGATGAAAACAAAATATGATGTAATGACTCTTATTTTTCCATGTTTCTATTTTTGAAATAACATGGATTATTTTTGGTGCTGGAAACTGAGAAAACATGATATTATTAGTCCTAGAGTGTCTAGAATTAATTACATATATTTTAAATATATTTTAAATATTAAATATATTAAATATAATAAATATATTAAATATCACGTGTGTGAAGTATTTCTGAAAAAGTAGAATAAATATTAAATGGATTCTCATGTAAATAAAATGTGTCCACCATTGGGTATAGAGTATTGGATTTACCCTAGGAATGAATTAACCATGGATATCATCATTCATTTTTGTTTAGAACCATCATGAGATAATTAATAAAATAAATAAAATAAATAATTTATTTTATTATTTTATTACATGATATAGTAAAATAATTTATTTCTATATAATTGTCATTGTGTGGATACTTCTTAGGGTTAGATGCATAAACCTACAAATTGAGAGAGTGCATCAGAGAAGATTATGTTGGCAAGTGATACTAGATTAGGATTGAGGAACGATGTGCCAATGGGATGTGAGGATCAAAAAAATGATAGAGGCTTGTGATCACTATAAACCAGCGATTGATAAAAATTGAGAGTTGATTTTTTATGTGGGGTTTTCCCATTTAATTATTCCTATAATGAATGCGAATCAATTGATCAATGGATTGGTTCATAAATCCATCATATTGCATGTGCTATTTTATGTATGTGGATTATGGGGAGAAGATGTCAATTTAATTTTGATTTAATCATCATTATAATATAAAATGATCAAGGCCAACGAAAAATGGATGGGGGTCATTACTGTTTTTTTTCTTGGATTTTCCCCACTATTTTTTGAGAGATCATCATTGTTAATTAGTTTGGCTGGTGGTTTCAATAAATACCGAATAAACCATCATTTCACCCCAATTTCATGGTAAATAAGTATTTTCATCGTAGATCTTGGTTCTTTATTGAATAAATATCAATATTTGATGATAAAAAGATGTATCAATAGTTATGATAAGTTTTCATGCATGAGTTTTTGACGTATGATAGAGGCGTATCTTTGTGTAGTGTTTTCTGGAAAATTTGAAGCCGAAATATGGCCACCAGTGAAGAAAATGTAAATTAAATCCTAGATATATGTTCTATGGGTGTGATGAATAGTGGATTAATTTTATTAAATATGTCGAGTGACACACCTATAGAATTATGGAAATTTTTATATACATGGGGTGTCATCTGGGATTACATGATGTGTGGGGCCGTAGCTATGGATCTTGGATTTCCATGAGAAAGGTAAATATCAAAAAGAGTGTGAAACATTACCTAGATTCTTATCATATACATCAAATAGTACATATACATGACCCGGAGTGCATGGGATTGTACAACCCAAGTACTCGGGCAATAACTTGACCGTCCTTAAACAGACATGTACAAGTATACAAAAGCATGAACATACATTGTACTTCTAAAAAGAAACCTGTAGGGGATGTGATATATGAGTATGACCAGGTTCCAAAAGGACATTCTATGTACCACTAGTACATGTCGTGTTCTCTATCAATGTTTTCATGGAGCCATTGTCCTCTACATATTTTACAAGGTTCACTAGGGTACATTCTGGTGTTCTTTTTCACATGAATTGTTTTAAATTGCATCTAGTGTATAGAATAGAGATCCCCTATGGGGAACATCAGTCATTAATAGGGTTTTTTGAATCATTACACGAGTCTTGTAATGAGATACTCTATCATCATCATCTAAGGAGGTATTATTGATATCCTCATGACCAATATTATTCAAGTTTTGATCCCCTAATTAGTGGCTTAATCCATATTAGGTTGTTGGTGAACCCCATGACTTTAGGAGTGATCCCCTTTCTATGTACCATTCTCTTAAAACATCCATCATGTACTTATTATGGTCATATCGGATGAGCATGACATCTTTAATAGACTACATCAGTTTTATGTTACTCATAGAGTGAGTTCTCTTAGAAGAGTTCTACGTGGAACCATCAAGCATGAATTCTTGGTGGATATTTTGATTATGAAATTATCATGATACTATAAGCATATGTTTTTTATTCCAATAAGTTCTTGTTTTATTCGCTCTTGACATATATTTCTTGATGATTTTACTATTATTATTTATGTTATAGGCTTAATTATTTCAAGTTAAATTATATGGTACTGTTATAATCATGATTGCAAGGGATTTTCCCATATGTATCATGTTTTTTATATAAGACCTACCATTTGACAAGTTCTTACTGGGACCCGGACCAGTACGTGGTTATTGAGACAAATACATAGAGTTGTGTCCCTCGACATTCATTTGAAAATAGTCATAACCCACATTTCAAGTTGGGATTGGTTTCAATTTATTTGGGGTTGGCTTGTATTTAGTAAGTATTCCATTCCAGTAATAATGACATTCTCAAATGGTGGTATTTTAGTTGTGTACATGAATGATTATCAGTTATTTTACATTTTTTTCATTTTATCAGATAGGCGATGTAGGTGATTTAATATATATACATTATGAAAAGGCCTCCCATGTGTTTGATATTCTAACTCGGTGTCAGTTTCAATTCCCTGACCTATTGGAGGAAGGATTGGGGTATTCACAGAATAGACCCAATTTAGATGGGTCCTGATAGAGTGGTATCATTGATGTAGGTTCTACCTTAGGGCCGGAGTCCGTGAGATGGGTTTATGGTAACTCTGTTTAGTATATTGAGTTCATCTTTTAGGGAAACAAAAGCAGTGTTAGTATAGAAATTGATGTATCCATAGACCAGGAAATTGATAACCTAGTAGATGACCTAGTACATGTGTATACTTTTCATAGGGAAAACCATTGTACATGGATCACATAAGAATGGGTTTTGGTTTCCATGTACTTATAGAGTTAGATCTCAATATATAATCATTAATCATGGTATATATTATATATTTTCAGATTTTACAATGATGTTTTCATCCAATAATTTAGCATTAAGATCGTGATGATGATCCCTCCAATTATGAGTTTTCAATACAAGGACCCGTTCGGGTGGTGATACCTCCAAGTGTGGCACCAATCATACAACACCGTGTCATATTAAATAATGTACCATATCTACTAGTAGATGAGGTTCACCATATGAGGGTGCTTCATGAGAATTAGTGATAGAAATCTCTAATGTTCTATGACGATCTCAACTCTTAAGCATTTGTGGAATGGGTTGAGGCAACAACGCCAGTTTTTAATCTTTTTGGACATCGGCTGAATATACGACTGTATTACAAGACTGGATTCTTCATTGATCTATAGGGTAGTGGTGGGGATTAGTGACCCAGAAATATGATGAGGCCAATCATTCATGCTCTTAATGTGATTTTATTTTATGATTAGAGATATATCTATATACATTTAGAGTTGTGATCATCCCGAAGATACTAAAACATCCATAGTTTAGTATTATTGTGGAAGATTATTTATCAAGGTTCACCAATGTCTATCGATACTCACTGGATATAATATGTGATCCGTTCATTGGGTCTTAAAAATTAGACTGAGGATTACACATATAGATTTGATTAAACATAATACCTTTATTCATTATCACCTATATTTTGGTGCATGTGTATGCTTTGGTGGGTAAGATTTTCATGGAAGAGAATATGAAGATTGTTGTTTTCAGTATAGGGCACACGAGAGTTGTGATTATCCCATGTAGAAGCTGATATCATTCATAAAGACCAGTATATATGAGATATTTTAGTATGATGTCCCAAAAAATACATTTTGTGGTTATTATCTCATAGGATGGGTATTGTTATCCTAATGAGAGGACGTTCAACTCTTTTGATGGGATTAGATATCTTTTCTAGAATTTCATAACCCTCCATATAGCTGATAGAGAATAAAACATTCATCCACCTAGGTAGAGACATCGATAATAGGAGGCATGGTCATAGGGTGGAAATCTTGGTATAGGATCTGAGAGAGAAGTTGGAGGCAATGACCATTATGTCTAATTGACACCACCACTCCCATGTGGACCCCTCAAGGCATACGGGTCTAGTGGCCAAGTTCGATAGTAGTTGTAGTCATTAAATTCTTATGACCATGAGGATTTAAGAATGATATGAGGTATGAAATGTGTATTTTCTAACTTATCTACAGTTTTGATATGAATATGATAATTTCATATCTTTATTTCTATTTATTTAGTTCGATACATAGAGATTGTGGTAAATCTTGTGCCTCTACACTCCTTCTTATAGAATCCTATTAGATGTGACGCGGTGATAAAAAACTTGTGCCAAATGTGTTATTAGAATCATGATGGTGATATTTTCAATTTGTATCTAATTTCACCAGTTATGAGGCCTTATAGCATCATCAATGGTATGAACTATTTATCTTATGATTATAACAAGATAAACTATTTTTGGAAAATGATGCATGGTGTTCATAATGATGGGAGTAGATTCATGTTTGTAGTAGAAATGAAAATAATGGAAGATAAGGATTGACATGTGTATAAGAGGGTATAGCTAATTACTTATCATTTGGCTAGTATGAACCTTGGTGTAGCGAATGCTATGAGTCTTCAATTTCCCATAACGGTGGAGGAGTATGCAGACATCATTCTTGTAGATGTTTCCAACATATCAACCCTATAAGATATAGACTATATGAATTATATACACCATATAATAACCCAGATATTTTCTCTATAACATATGATGGATCTCACATGCCTTTAATGAGTTTAAGGTTTACTTGGAATACATATAGGGGAAGCGCTTTATCGGTCCTAGTGTTTCACCTTGGGAATCCTTAGTATTGTTTTCCAAGGTGGTGGACAGAACCTTGAGGTTGTGTGTGGATTACAGTCTCCTAAACAAGGTGACCATAAATGAAAATACCCCAACTACTGATCATATAACAATTATTTTTTCAATTGATATTGGAACATCTGTTCTCAAATATTAACCTCAGATCAAGATAACACAATCTCTGAGTATGGGACAAGGCTATATCAAAGGAAACATTCAGAAGTCTCTATAGTCACAATGAGTATTTGGTGACACTCATGAGCATGAATAACACCCCATCTGTGTTCATGTGTGATTTGACCAGCATGTGTTTGAAAATTTGAAAAAAATAACTACAACCCTTGGTTCGGTCCCTGTGACGTGATTTGAACCAGCGATCAGTCATTTCAAATGCATGCCCCCAACCACTAGAGAAAAGGTTGTAGTGCTACCCATTTTTAGTAACTTTTAATACGAAAAGTATAGGACTATTCTACATGGGATGAAAAAACTGCACCTCATTTGGTTTTAATTTGAATAAAAGGCATGAAATATAGAGATTAGCCGTGTTCAAACACGGGTCTTTAGAATCATAGGCCGAGACTCTTCCAACCTTCCAACTTCACCAGCATGTATATTCTTATTTCAAAAAATGTTTAATTTATAATTGAAAAATAGGTAAGACATTACATATATTAAAATGCATGCAGTTTAGTTTTAATAATATAAAAAATTATTGAAATGGACCGATTGTCAGGATTGGATCCTATGTCTTTTGGAATCGGTTTACGACTCTGACAATCCGATCAATACCCATCATGGGTTATATTTTATATTGAAAAACTTGTATTTTATTTTTAAAAATAACATCACATTCCATTTAAATAAACATGATTTTAAAAATTATGAACCTCATGCTGAAGGTAGGTATGTAGGGATTCGAACTAGTGACATCTATGATATATTTTAGTGACAATACCATACATACATGCATCATCCCTATTTATTAACTTATATAATATTTATATATAATATATTAGAGTGTAAACTAATAATAAGAGTAAACTCCATGTGTATAGGTGGTACTTAACATGTAACCAGTGGGTTGCCTCCTAGGACGTACCTTTGTATTAACTCATTGGCTTGACCTTACCATATAAACATGCAACATGAAATGTTTGTTGGGGATCATACCCACCATGCACTTAGTGTGAAAATAGGGCTTTAGATGGTTCCTATTGAACTTGAATATTTGACTGTTGGCTTGATCAACTTATACTACCCCATGGTAAAAAATTTTGATTACTTTGAAATGTCCTGACCCAGGGGACATTACTTTACCACGAAACTATATTGAACTGGAGTTAAATTATAGTACCACATCACCAAGGTGGAATGATATCTGAGAGATCATGTGATCATAGATTACATTTGTCTTCCATTTATATGGCCTTAAATTTTCATATGCTTACCGCCAACTTTCATCATGTTTTGTCAGTTAGAACAATATCTTTTCTTTTAAAAAATTTATATCATAGTTTAAGGACCTCATATTCAAATAGGATTTATACTCTAGTAACTTTGGTAAATGGCATGGATTTTTATAGACTAACCAGAACTGGGAAAAACCTAGATGTGTTTTGAGGGCAGTATTTTATGGCCAAAAGGTATCATCATGCTTCTTGGACCAGTACATCCATGAGGCTCCCACTGTCTTCTCCATGATCTTATTTAATTCTTTGTTTGAGACTTCCACATGTCCAATAGATTTGTAATGATATGGTTTCCCTCTGTTATACATCACACTATACATAAGAAGAACATTCTGTATTAATGCATTGTTGAAATTTTTCTCTCTATAACTAATCAATGCCCATGGAACACAAAACATTCTGAAAATATTTTTCTTCATTAATTCAACAATGACATTTTTTATGTTGTGTGTCATGGCTGCATATTCCGCCCATTTTGAGACATATTCTAAACATATCAGTATGTAAGAGTTTACAAATTATGGGGGAAGGGGCCCATGAATGAAATAACCCATACTTCAAAGAAGCTTACTACAAGTATAGGGTTATGGAGAATTTCCTCTCGGCTCCCCATGTAACATGTTCTTTGGATCCTATCACAACACGTTATAAAATATCAGGCATCCATGTGAATGGTAGGCTAGAAAAATCTATATTAGAGAATTTTAGAAATCATTCTATTAGACCCGTGATGTCCCTCAGCTGGGGGGGGGGAAGGAAGAACTATAGAATTCTTTGAATCTATATTTCTAGGATGAAGTGATGGATCACCCCATATCCACATGTGCGAAAGAGACGTGGGCATTATAAGAAATTTCTTGTCACTTTTCGTCTGAAATTGTTTATTTTTATGGAAGGAATGAACATGGTGAATGGATCCTATGGACAAGTAATTGGCTATCTCAGCATACCATGGACGAGTTGTAACTCCAACTGAGAAAACTTGTTCATATGGGAAGTCCCCCATGATCTCTTTATCATATTCTCTTTCTAAATGAGGAAATACTTCTCTGGATAGATGATCAGAAACAAAATTCTCACCACCCATCTTATCACGGATCTCCAATTCCAATTCTTGGAAAAAATCACCTGATGAATGAGTCATGGTTTTGCATCCTTATTTTTCAAAAATATTAATGTTTACCATGGTTATTGTAGATGTTATCATTGGGTAGATATAAATAAGAGTCGAACATGGCGAATGAAAAAACAACTGCTATAATTTTCTCTTCCATGTTAGTGTAGTTAATCTATGCTTCGTTGAGGGCTGTGCTGGTATTGTAGATGGGTCTGAAGATTCGACTTTACCACGTGCCAAGATCTAATCTAATTTCATAGTAACTTCCATCACACATAATCTTATAATTTTCTTCCCAATTTGTGGGATTCCTATAATGGGATTTTACATGTTTTTGCTTCATATTATTGATGAATGTGGTGAAGGTTTCAACAAATTCAAATATTACATATTCTAAAAAAAGTCTGGTTAGAGGATGAGATATAGTTGAAATGTTAGGAAAGAATATTATATAAAATAATTCATTCGAAAGAAATATTTGGATTTCTCATACAGAAGTAGGGATATGTAGTTTTCAAATGATATCAATTTTGGATGGGTCAACTTCAATCCCCTTCATAGAAATCTGGTGACCAAAGGCAAAGCCATTTTGTACCATAAAGTGGCACTTCTCCCAGTTTGAAACTGTATTGATGTTATCACCCCATTATAATAATAATTATTGATTTCCTGTACAAGGGTTGAATGAATTTCCAAAGACCACAAAATAATCCATAAAGTCTTCTAGAATATACTCCACCATATCATAGAATATTTCCAGAAACACCATTGAAATGTGGCTGGAGCGTTGCAGATGATGAATGCAATCGTTCGATAGGAAAATTTTCTTATGCATAGGTGAAGGTTAAATTCTCTTGATAATCATGGGAAATTTAAAATTGTTTTTATCCAGAATAACCATATATAAAGAAATAAAATTCATTCCCTATTAATCGCTCTATAATTTGATACATGAAAGGGAGTGGGAAGTTATCTTTTTCTGTGGCATAATTATTTTTTCTTTAATCCACAATTATTCTCTATCATGTGACTGCTCTTGTTTGTAAAAGTTCATTTTTATCATTGGTGACTATAGTGATACCCTTTTTTGGATACCATGTGAAAATGACATACTCATGGGCATTCAGAGATCAAGTAGATGATTGCCGCATATAAAATCTTGATCACCTATTTCTTAACTACATCGTTCGTAGGAGGATTTAAACATCGTTTTTGCAGTCGAGAGGGCTTGGATCCTTCTAAAAGTATGACCCTATGGGTGAAAATGGTTGCGATGGTCCCTTTAAGATCCTCTATTGGCCACCAAATATCATGTTTTCTTCATTTAAGGACTTGGATAAGTTCATCCGCTTTCTCTTGTGAGAGAGATGTGTTGAGTATTACTGGAAGAATGTTTTTATTACCAATGTAACCATATTTCAATGATAATGGGAGATGATTTTGTTCATGTTTTGTGGATTTCAAAACATAGGGAACAGTTGGTTCCACCTTTCCCCACTTGAGAATATCTGGAACAATCGCACATTTTCAATAATGATCACCTAGGCCAACGATTAATTCCAACTCTAATGGTTTAAAATCAAGATGGATGTTTGTTGTTGAATGATTCATCAGTGATAGAACAAAATTACATGTCATACTCCATGTTTCCTAATGTATTTTTCACATTAGTCAATTCATAATAGTCCTTGTGTTCCATTAGTTATACCTGATTAACTACATTGAGGATATTGTTAGATATCTTTACGCCTCCCACTCAGAAGTTCAATTCACCTTGATGCACATTGATCAACGCCATCCTTGTAGATAAGAAGGGTCTTCCCAGAATGAATGGTGCATATTAATCTTATTTCATGTCATGGATGATAAAATCAGTATGACTAATCAATCTTCCCACTCTGACGAGAACAACATCAAGTATCCCATTGGGATATTTAATTGATCAATCAATGAGTTGTAGTGTCAATCTGTTAGGTTGTAAATATATCCCCCCAAGCCCTGAAAAAATATATTGAGAATAATTTTAACAGTATCCCCCCAGTAATAATGTGATTTCCCAAACTCACATGATCCAATTTTTCAGGCAATTTTAAAACTACCGGGATCTTGGAGATTTGGAGGAAGAGCATGCCCGACCACTGCTGAACATTTCATAGTGAGAGGAATTGTTCACAAATACTATATATTTATCTTATTAAATAGTATTTAATTCATAAATTTCATATATATTGGAATTTTAGTTAATTCCACTAGAAAATGAATGTGGATGTGATGCTTTCGAAATACCTCCAAGAATTTTGAAAATTGCCGATTCCACTTACCCTACATCATTCGTGATAGAAAACGTAAGTTCGGTTTATAGGGCTTAACAACCTATTTTACAATAACATGGTAGGCCTAATTATATTTTATAGGCTCTTTGTTTGGGGACACACTTCGATCATGGATTCATTATTCGACATGAGAGAAGGTGTAGATGAATTGTCACTTTGATTTGAAATTATTTTCAAGGGGAGCTCCTTTCCACTTCATAACGTGATATCATTAGCCTCCTCCCATTGGTTATTCTTGGTGTTACCCAATAATGTACCCATTTTCTTTGAATATACTTAATTATAATTTTTCCCAATTTTATTCTCACGGCTCTGCATAGAGGCCTCTTGATTATGTAATCGTATCTTCCCAGTAGTTATGAATATTGACATCATCTCAACTTTATTTTATGGGGGTTCTTAGTGAGGTTTTTTTGCATCCTTTTGAGGTTTTGGATGCCTCAGTTATTGTTATATAAGAGTTTCTTGATATCGTTAGTTTTGGAAGAATATCTAATGATTTTGTCCGGGATAGGTATTCTAGTATTGTTGTTGACCATAGCTGGTTGGTCTTTGGTTGAGAGGTTGAGAATTTTGTTGCTATTTCCCCCAACACATTTTTGAGTTATCATTGCATGTCAGGTTTTGTAATTGAGAGTAAATGGGTTTTCCTCTATTCTGAGAAAAATAGCATACCATTCTTGTTGAAGGGCCAACACTTGTCCCCAGGTAATCACCCATGGTGTTGTTGTCAGCAGATTCACTGCATGTTGGGTGATTTGAGCTTGAACCTGAGATGTGTTTTTCTGATTCAACGCATCTATATTCTACAAAACTATATAGAGTTGGGATACATGGATCTTAGTGTCATCATGGTTATGAATTCCCATATTTTTAATACCACACTATGAGTTATATTAGAAGATATTTTCTGACAAATCATCGAGACATTCAAAGTGATCCTCCGAGGATTTTTGCACCACCATTCCTCCTACAGCTGCTTCCACCCCGAATTTGGTGTTTTCCATAAGACATACAAATAATGTATGGGATTTTATCCACAATTTAAATCCATGATGAGGTCATATCCTTAATATTTAATTAAAACACTCCAAATACTCATAAAATGTCTTTGAATCATGTTGTTGGAAATTGTGAATTTTGTTACGCAACGTCACTGTCTTGGAGGGTGGGAAATTTTTTGATAATAACTCATGGGTGAAAATTGGAATAAAGGAAAATTGGAATAAACGAAGGTGAATGGTCTCCTAAAACATCCCATGATAGTGAAGGGTGTCACAAATTTCTAGGTAATAAGTGAGTTGAGCATTGGAGTCTTCACAAGGTAATCTTCCAAATTTTCCCATGTTTTGGATGTGTTTTATGATGACAGTCGCGATACATAAATTTTTTGGTGTGCACTGGTGGTTTGAAAATTCATGTATCTACACCATTAATATAAGGAAGGTCGTACTCTATAAGGGTACGACGTGGGGGAAGTTTTCCTCGAGGAGGCGGTGGTGCAAATTTCTACTACAAAGAAAAATATGGCACCTCAACCAGCTAATTTTATGGAAACTAATATAGAAGATATCTTGGGGCCTATTGTGGGACATACCGTATAAAAAATGGATTTGGTTTTCTTTTTTGGTTCAAGGGGATCAAATACGTTATGTTAGCTAGTGGAAGTCATAATTGCTCATTCTCCACAACAATTTCCTTGTTTCAGTTCCCATCCAGCACAAACCGCTATCCAAATCCGTAGAAATCAGAAATATATCCCTCTTATATGTTTTCAATGGGGGGGTGTTCTGGTTGTGCTCTTCCATAAGTGCCCATTGTTTCCACAAGATTGTTTGTTCGATCTTCAGATCATGTAGAAGGATATATGATGATTCGTCACTCTTGAAATGTAGAGACCCAAAGCCTGACGTACATTGACATTAGATTACTTTTGCGGAATACTTAGTACATAACAAAAACACACACACAAGGATCGTAATAGTTTAGTGTCTTTGGAAACTCGGAATGTAATCTTCTAATCATGGTGAAAGATCTTCAATATCTCCCATAAAGATCTTCCCTTTTTTTACCTAAAACCTTTATTTATATCCTGGGGAAAAGAAAACATAAAAGGGTGAGCTCAAATGCTGAGTAAGGGTATAAAAAAGAAAAATCAATCACATCATATTCATAAGAACATAACTTTTGGAAATCTTAACCTGCAAAAGAGAGCATAATTTCATAACATGGGATAAATCATGGCAGTGAAATTTAATCACAATAATCATAACTTAAAACATGAATCTTTGTGGCATTCACACATAATCATAGAGAATCATTTCTTGTTAGTCAAGACTCATTGCCAAGACTATCTTAGTGGACAAAGTCCCTTTCTGAATCGAGTAACCCTCGTTTCAGTCCTGTTTCACTGAACCGGTTTGAATTACCATTCCAGCCATGTCTATCTCATGAGATATGAAATCTTTACACAATGCATTGGAGGGAGATATAGGTCCCACCCATCTTATAATGAATCCTTTCTTATGTGTGCCACATAATCATAAACCATACATCATAGCCTAACCCATGTAATAAAAATGGGATTCTTAAACAACATGACATCATAAAACAGTTCATATAAGAAAAAGGAATTCATAAAAAATATTCCATCACAACATGATCAAATCAACGTAATAATATGGATAAAAACAGAACCCTTTATTATCTTAGATGGAAAATAATTTTGATAAAACACTTGAATTGAATTCTTGAGGAAAATATCCTTTATTCTTCAAAAACATTTTTCCTTTCTTAACATGTCATATGAATTTAAAATAAAAGAAGTTTATTAAAAATAAACTTGAAATTTTGTAAAGGAATCTTCTTGGAAATAATGTTTTAAAAATCCATTCATGCCGTATAAGTTAAAAATAACATTCTCCTCGTACTTTTGTCAGAAAAGTCAAAAAGTACCTTATATGGTAACCAAAGGAAAGATTCCAATCATACAATGTGGTAAAAAGTAAATAAAGGGTAAAAATGCCTTTAAACATCCATGGAATAATGGTAAACATTTTATGAAATCATTTTTAGAAATCATGGTCATGGATGATAAACATAACCCCAGTAAATACTTACGTATAAGCAATCTCAGATAAAAATGAGATTGAAACTTTATCCCTTACCTTAGGTCTGATTTGCTTCGTAAGTGTCCGAACCTCCTGTATAATGATTTAAATAATGTCATTTACTTATTAAAGAATCATATTCATTGTTATTATATCATATATTGTTCACTTATGACTTTATATTACCCGTTCTTTTGTAAATTCATGTTAAAGTAGCGTTTTGGGTAAAATCATCTCATTTGTCGTTCGTGTTTTAACTTGTAATTATTCATATGATTACTTAGATAATGATTACTTAATTCCATAATATAAAACATGATTTATATATAATATATATTAATAATATATATATATATATAATATATCAGTAAATGAAAAGAAATACACTGTTCATGGAGACGGTAGATCATTCGTACGCATGAACGCTGTTTTCGTTTCCTTATTGAGTTGAATGGAATTAAGTAGATGACATACATATATATAAACATAAATCCATTAGCTTTATAATGTAATATATTTCATTATTATTGCTTATATATACTTTATAATCATTCTTAAATGGTTAACATGGAGAATGAATCTCATCGCGTCGTGGAGACGGTAGTCCGTACGTACGCACGAGCGATGATATCATTTCCATAATTATTGAATTGAATTGGAGTGGATGATACAATATATCATAATCATTATTATGTTATAATAACTATGTATAGTTATTCTTTACACCATAATACCCATCCATGTTAGGTGTTGGTGGAAAAGCATATTACACCACAGCGTGGAGACGGTATTCCGTACGTACGCACGCGCGGTGATTTACTTTTTCCGTAGGATGGATAGAAGGTTAATTAGAGTTGTTTCATATTTATAATAACATATCAGTATATGAGTTATACTAATGTTATTACTTCATAATGAAACAACCATATAAGAAGAAGTGGAAGAAGAAATAAAGGTGAATGAATTGGTAACGGAAATTACCTCTTCTTTGGAACGCCTCTTTGAATCCTCCACTTAGGGAACTAAGATTGGTCTTTGAAGAAGACAAGGACCTCTAGGATTACTATAGGGAAGTGGAGAGGAGAAAATTGCAGGGTTTGGCCGAGCTTGAGTTCTCAAATTGGTGTGAGGAGGAGGGGGAGGAGGTGCCCTTTTATAAGGGAGGAGAGGGGCACCTTTGGAATAACTAAAAATATTATTTTATTATAAAGTCAAGTTCGGTTTTAAATAGCTACAAATTGAATTATTTGGAGGCTAAGGTGGGGATGGGTCGAAATCCTATCAATTAATAGGATTTAGACATGTTTAGGGCATTATTTAACATTATCAATTAGATTTAACTCTAAGTTAAATAATTTAACTTTTACCATGTCTTTTTGTTTTCTTTCACTATATGGTTAATACACTTACTATAACATGCCAAACGAACCCCAGATTGTATATTATTAATTCATATATCCTTATCTAAGTCATTTGGCCGAACCTTAGATTTTTAGGAATAAAATAACAATTAATAATATAATATTTGATTTAAAAACTATTTTGTGTCAATTTTGACACTATTTGATATATTATTTTTGTGAATGTCATAAAAGAATTATATGTTCGAACCATGTTAATTAAATCAACACTAATATATCATAGTAACCTATAAAATTAGTGTAATTCATAAAAAGTCTCAAATTACATTTATTTTTGTGTTTATAACATCAATTATGTCAATATTTCATTAATAAGATAATTACTGCATCATCATTGTGTCATAAATAAATTAAATTATTTAAGGTCTAAAAATTACAAATAAAATACCATTATGTAGGAAATTTTTTTATCTTTCTAATTAATATTTATAGTCGAATTTATCTTTTGTATAACCCCATATTAAAAATGTTTTAGTAAATAAACATTGATTTTAACTCTTTTAACCCTACTTTAAATAAATTAATAATAAATGTCCTAATCTAATCCAAGTGGGCCTAAATGGTCATATTATATTCATAAGGTTGTTTTTGGTCGAATTACACTTATCCAATAGAATTAGTACATGTGTTAGGGTAATAGTAATATCATATTTACCATTAGTTACCCTATTTACTATTAACCGCGGTAAAAAAAAGTAAAAAGTTACTATTCACCAAAAATTATTTTCATCTCATTGAACCATATTTTAGTCCTTGATATTAACCGTGTCACTCGGATTTTTTAAATTCCATTCACAGAAGCGGTAAAATTAATTTTTATGAAAAATTCAGTTTTTTAACTACCACTTAGTAGTTTCACTATTCATCAAAAATTGATGTTTTTCAGAACAATGCCAAAATTTCATCCTAAGCTATATTTCATATTCCGAATTCAAAAATGAAGTCAATTTTACCAAATTCATAACATAGAAGTTTCATTAATTAATTTTATAATTAAATCCCGCTGTTAAAACAAATAGCGTGTTTTTAAGAGATAATAAATATCAAAAGATTGAAACTTGTTTATAAGTGGTTTAAATGTGAAATTACATCCAATGAACATTATTGTATTAAATTGTAAAAATATATTCTAAATATACTTTAAAACTACTAAAATTAATAATTTATCACTATTAATTATTTCGATTGAAAAAGTTGTTTTTAATTAAAATTTAGTAATTTTCACTATTCATCAGAATATGAAAGTTATCCGAAAAGTACCAAAATTTCACCCTAAGCTAATTTCGACACTCCGAATCCAAAAATGAAGTCCATTTTGAAAAATAAAATTTATAAAATTTCAAAAAGTGGTTATTACTATTCATAACGGCTAGTTTTAATAATATTTTAATAGCATATCGTTGTTTAGTGAAACTCGGTATTGCTTACTACACACGCTATCGAGGAAGGTCGCGATTGCCTGTAATACAAGGCAAGTAAAGGATGCGTGTTGAGCAAGATCCTTTTGGTGTAGCGTACAATACAAGACATTAATGAAATTAAAAAGAATATTTTTCATAAAATCTCAGGGTGTTACATTCTACCCCCCTTAAAATGAATTTCGCCCTCGAAATTCGTTGGGGTTATAAATGGTTTACTATTCGAAGGTTTCTTTAATCGAAACCCAAATCGTAAAATGGAATACCAAAACCAATCTTTAAAAACAAAAGTACGAAACGTAACGGTTACCCAAATAGACTAATCACTGGGTTTCCACATAGGTTAAAATATGGATATGGAAGAGAAATCTAACCATCATGTTCTGATGGAGAGTGGTAGAGAACATGGCTATGGAAAATATAGCAATCACAAATCCATAAATTTGTGATGATCTAAGGTACCATCTGATTAATCTGATATAAGAGCACTAGGAAAACATTTTTGGTTTTCAAGATCGTTTCCCTAAAGTTGAAGAATTTGAATTAAAATAAATACTTACTTTATTTTGGTACAATCTCACTTTTGTTCGTGCCTTGAACAATTTCCACTTCATCTCTTAAATAAATGAAGTTGAATTTGTTATTCGTGAAGTGTTAGTATGACAGGTCATTCCATCTGTCTCAAACAAAAGGTTAGCAAAAGTTATTAAATATACATAAGTCATTCTTTAGTGAGATTAATCATATATGGTTCCTAAAATGGACTTATACTTCATATATCATACCGCTTAATAAAATAAAACTAGTTTCTACTAAACAGGGACTTCCTGTAGGCCAGTGGTAGGCGATAAAGGCCAGTCGCACTTCGGTTGTGGGTTCGATTCCCACAGCCTTGTCCGACGCGATGGGTTGTCGCCCGTCCTGCAGGTTGTCCTTTTTTTAAAGCCATTTTACTATAACATCCCATCAATAATACTAACTTATGTCCAACATAAACCATTCCAATCTTTAGGCTTATCCATAATACTGCCGTCCACTCTTAGAGATTTAATACCATCATTGATCCCCATATATCATAAGATATATCTTATTGGTCACATTCCAAACATTCAAAGGCCTTAATCTTGTACTCTCTTGAATACCCATTGAACCATAGTGAAAACTTGAATGCAGTTAAAATTTAACACTTTCCATATACCAAAATCCTCAAAATTATATATACTCAAACCATGATATCACTTAGTCCTTATATCAATCATGAGCTCATGAATACTGTTAAACATTTCATTTTCTCATTTTCCCTTCATTATGTGCATATCATCTTATTTCCAAAAATATCTCAATCACTTTGAATACCACATTAGACCAATACATAGATATTCCAATACTCCATGATACAACATTATTTTGGAATCCCATTACATAAACACTTAATCATTCCACCACATCGTTGTCATATTCAACATCGCCAATTGTGATCGCATGTGACTTCCCTTTGTCCTTTGCCTTAAGTTGTTGCTCATGTCGATCATCACTAACCCTTGGATTAGGGAATTTATTGGCATAATGTCCCATCTCCTTGCACTTGAAGCATTGAAGTGTTGGTGGTGCATTCTCTGTAGTGTTTTCTTTATTCACATCATTAAAAACACTTTTTCCATTACCTCGACACTCAGCTGCTCGATGACCTTCTTTTCCACACTTAAAACATTTTCTAGTCCCTTTAAGACAATCTCCACCATGCTTCTTTCCACACTTTGAGCATAAGGAAACATTCATCTTCTTTTCACCATTATTCTGAGAATTCTCCTTGATCTCCATCTTTCGTTTCTTGTCAAAACCATGAGATGGATTTGTAACACCAACTTCCATTTCTACCTTGATATCACAACGCACAATTTCTTCATAGCTACTGAAGTCTCTTATAGCTAATTCCCTTCGAAGACTTGGTTTTAAACCACTGAAAAATCGATCAACTTTACTTCCAGGTTGGATGATAATGCCAGATGCATACCTTGCAAGTCTTGTAAAATTCGCTTCATATATACCAACAGATTCATCATCCTTTTGCTTTAGTTCAAGAAAATCCTTTTCCATCTTTGTTCAAAGAATACGAGGGAAGTACTTACTGAAAAACAAGTTCTTGAACTCATCCCATTCCATAGACTCAATTTCATCCCTTTGCCTCGTATTCTTAATAAGATTCCACCATTGATCAGCATCTCCTTCCAAATGATACACTGCTAGGATGACTTTATCATGTTCAGAATATTGAATAACTGAAAATATATTTTCAGTGGTACTGATCCATTGTTCAGCAACAAGTGGATCGGAAGACCCATTGAAAGAAGGTGGACGTTGCCTCATGAAGGACTCAATAGAATATTGTTCCCTTCTCTGTCCATTTGGAAGTCCAGAATGATTCATAGCTTGTGTAAGTATAGCAATAAGATTTTGCACTCCATCTCCCATAATATTTGTTTGTTCAGGAGGGCAATCATTGCATTGTCCATTGCATTGATCAACACAGTTCCTTCGGGTTCCATCCACCATCTAAAACCCAAAAAGAATAGTGTGAGAGGCAAAAATCATGCTAGGGAAAACAACATAATAAAGGGGGAGTACCCTCAATATCTAATATCTTATGTTAAATTCTATGATTGTTACCGTAGTTCTAGGACTGTATCCTATACGTATACTTATCCTTAGGGACATCCCTAGACATACCTTATAAATATCTCTAGGTATCTCACTAAAGTTCTCGCATCCTAGTTTCCAAAGGATGACTAAACCTTTCCTCTGATACCAACTGTAGAGACCCAAAGCCTGATGTACATTGACATTACATTACTTTTGCGGAATACTTAGTACATAACAAAAACACACACACAAGGATCGTAATAGTTTAGTGTCTTTGGAAACTCGGAACGTAATCTTCTAATCATGGTGAAAGATCTTCAATATCTCCCATAAAGATCTTCCCTTTTTTTACCTAAAACCTTTATTTATATCCTGGGGAAAAGAAAACATAAAAGGGTGAGCTCAAATGCTCAGTAAGGGTATACAAAAGAAAAATCAATCACATCATATTCATAAGAACATAACTTTTGGAAATCTTAACCGGAAAAAGAGAGCATAATTTCATAACATGGGATAAATCATGGCAGTGAAATGTAATCACAATAATCATAACTTAAAACATGAAACTTTGTGGCATTCACACATAATCATAGAGAATCATTTCTTGTTAATCAAGACTCATTGCCAAGACTATCTTAGTGGACAAAGTCCCTTTCTGAATCGAGTAACCCTCGTTTCAGTCCTGTTTCACTGAACCGGTATGACCTACCATTCAAGCCATGTCTATCTCATGAGATATGAAATCTTTACCCAATGCATTGGAGGGAGATATAGGTCCCACCCATCTTATAATGAATCCTTTCTTATGTGTGCCACATAATCATAAACCATACATCATAGCGTAACCCATGTAATAAAAATGGGATTTTTAAACAACATGACATCATAAAACAGTTCATATAAGATAAAGGAATTCATAAAAAATATTCCATCACAACATGATCAAATCAATGTAATAATATGGATAAAAAAAGAACCCTTTATTATCTTAGATGGAAAATAATTTTGATAAAACACTTGAATTGAATTCTTGAGGAAAATATCATTTCTTCTTCAAAAACATTTTTCATTTCTTAACATGTCATATGACTTTAAAATAAAAGAAGTTTATTAAAAATAAACTTGAAATCTTGTAAAGAAATCTTCTTGGAAATAATGTTTTAAAAATCCATTCATGTCGTATAAGTTAAAAATAACATTCTCCTCGTACTTTTGTCAGAAAAGTCAAAAAGTACCTTATATGGTAACCAAAGGAAAGATTCCATTCATACAATGTGGTAAAACGTAAATAAAGGGTAAAAATGCCTTTAAATATCCTTGTAAGAATGGTAAAAATTTTATGAAATCATTTTTAGAAATCATGGTCATGGATGATAAACATAACCCCAGTAAATACTTACGTACAAGCAATCTCAGATAAAAATGAGATTGAAACTTTATCCCTTACCTTAGGTCCGATTTCCTTCGTAAGTGTCCGAACCTCCTGTATAATGATTTAAATAATGTCATTTACTTATTACAGAATCATATTCATTGTTATTATATCATATATGGTTCACTTATGACTTTATATTACCCGTTCTTTTGTAAATTCATGTTAAAGTAGCGTTTTGGGTAAAATCATCTCATTTGTCGTTCGTGTTTTAACTTGTAATTATTCATATGATTACTTAGATAATGATTACTTAATTCCAGAATATAAAACATGATTTATATATAATATATATTAATAATATTTATATATATATAATATATCAGTAAATGAAAAGAAATACACCGTTCATGGAGACGGTAGACCGTTCGTACGCATGAACGCTGTTTTCGTTTCCTTATTGAGTTGAATGGAATTAAGTAGATGACATACATATATATAAACATAAATCCAGTAGCTTTAAAATGTCATATATTTAATTATTATTGCTTATATATACTTTATAATCATTCTTAAATGGTTAACATGGAGAATGAAGCTCATCGCGTCGTGGAGACGGTAGTCCGTACGTACGCAGGAGCGATGATATCATTTCCATAATTATTGAATTGAATTGGAGTGGATGATACAATATATCAGAATCATTATTATGTTATAATAACTATGTATAGTTATTCTTAACACCATAATACCCATCCATGTATGGTGTTGGTGGAAAAGCAGATTACACCACGGCGTGGAGACGGTATTCCGTACGTACGCACGCGCGGTGATTTCCTTTTTTCGTAGGATGGATAGAAGGTTAATTAGAGTTGATTCATATTTATAATAACATATCAGTATATTAGTTATACTGATGTTATTACTTCATAATGAAACAAACTTAGAAGAAGAAGTGGAAGAAGAAATAAAGGTGAAAGAATTGGTAACGGAAATTTCCTCTTCTTTGGAACGCCTCTTTGAATCCTCCACTTAGGGAACTAAGATTGGTCTTTGAAGAAGAACAGGACCTCTAGGATTATTCTAGGGAAGTGGAGAGGAGAAAAGGGCAGGGGTTGGCCGAGCTTGAGTTCTCAAATTGGTGTGAGGAGGAGGGGGAGGAGGTGCCCTTTTATAAGGGAGGAGAGGGGCACCTTTGGAATAACTAAAATTATTATTTTATTATAAAGTCAAGTTCGGTTTTAAATAGCTCCAAATTGATTTATTTCGAGGCTAAGGTGGGGATGGGTCGAAATCCTATCAACCAATAGGATTTAGACAAGTTTAGGGTATTATTTTAACCTTATCAATTAGATTTAACTCTAAGTTAAATAATATAACTTTTACTGTGTCTTTTTGTTTTCTTTCACTATATGGTTAATAAACTTACTATAACATGCCAAAAGAACCCCAAATTGTATATTATTAATAAATATATCCTTATCTAAGTCATTTGGCCGAACCTTAGATTTTTAGGAATAAAATAACAATTAATAATATAATATTTGATTTAAAAAATATTTTGTGTCAATTTTGACACTATTTGATATATGATTTTTGTGAATGTCATAAAAGAATTATATGTTCGAACCATGTTAATTAAATCAACACTAATATATCATAGTAACCTAGAAAATTAGTGGAATTCATAAAAAGTCTCAAATTACATTTATTTTGGTGTTTATAACATCAATTATGTCAATATTTCATTAATAAGATAATTACTGCATCATCATTGTGTCATAAATAAATTAAATTATTTAATGTCTAAAAATTAAAAATAAAATACTATTATGTAGGAAATCTTTTTAACTTTCTAATGAATATTTATAGTAGAATTTATCTTATGTATAACCACATATTAAAAATGTTTTAGTAAATAAACTTTGATTTTAACTCTTTTAACACTTCTTTAAATAAATTAATAATAAATGTCCTAATCTAATCCAAGTGGGCCTAAATGGTCATATTATATTCATAAGGTTGTTTTTGGTCGAATTACAATTATCCAATAGAATTAGGACATGTGTTAGGGTAATAGTAATATCATATTTACCCTTAGTTACCCTATTTACTATTAACCGCGGTAAAAAAAAAGTAAAAAGTTACTATTCACCAAAAATTATTTTCATCTCATTGAACCACATTTTAGTCCTTGATATTAACCGTGTCTCTCGGATTTTCGAAATTCCATTCACAGAAGCGGTAAAATTAAGTTTTATGAAAAAATTAGTTTTTTAACTACCACTTAGTAGTTTCACTATTCATAAAAAATTGATGTTTTTCAGAACAATGCCAAAATTTCATCCTAAGCTATATTTCATATTCAGAATTCAAAAATGAAGTCAATTTTACCAAATTAATAACATATAAGTTGCATTAATTAATTTTATAATTAAATCCCGCTGTTAAAACAAATAGCGTGTTTTTAAGAGATAATAAATATCAAAATATTGAAACTTGTTTATAAGTGGTTTAAATGTGAAATTACATCCAATGACCATTATTGTATTAAATTGTAAAAATATATTCTGAATATACTTTAAAACTACTAAAATTAATAATTTATCACTATTAATTATTTCGATTGAAAAAGTTGTTTTTAATTAAAATTTAGTAATTTTCACTATTCATCAGAATATGAAAGTTATCCGAAAAGTACCAAAATATCACCCTAATCTAATTTCGATATTCCGAATCCAAAAATGAAGTCCATTTTGAAAAATAAAATTTATAAAATTTCAAAAAGTGGTTATTACTATTCATAACGGCTAGTTTTAATAATATTTTAATAGCATATCGTTGTTTAGTGAAACTCGGTATTGCTTACTACACACGCTATCGAGGAAGGTCGTGATTGCGTGTAATACAAGGCAAGTCAAGGATGCGTGTTGAGCAAGATCCTTTTGGCGTAGCGTACAATACAAGACATTAATGAAAAAAAAAATATTTTTCAAAAAATCTCGGGGTGTTACATGAAATGTGTGATTTGGACACTCACTCAATTTAGGTCCTACACAATACAAAATAAAAAAACAAGTGTAAAAGGGGAAAAATAAAATGGCAAAGAACAGAAATGAGATTATAAACAATTTTTTTGTTTTTAATTTTTTTTATTCACATTAATTAATACAATCTGATTAATAAACACATTTTTGACAATAAACTCCTAGGAAATGGAACCATAATATGGTATCATTTCAGTCCTATTGTTTCTTAAGAAAAACAAATGTTAATTACCCAAACATAACACTAGTATAGTGAAATAATGGTATCGATCCACATGGAGATGAATTTACTGGATTTTGTTTTTCAAGTTTTAAATTAATTTAGTGAAGTCTTCAATAAATTAGAGTAGATGTTTTATGTTTCATTTAATATGTAATTAAACATTTATATTCTTAATAAATTACATTACAGATAACAAAAACCATAGAAATTTTTTTCTTCATTAAAAATTTGAAGAATGTGTTGATACTCTGGATTTTAAGGATAATTAATTAATAAATATTCATATGAGGATATGTTGTTCATTATAAGTCATATCTATAGGTGTTTGATGTAATAAAACCCCCTTGGTCTAGTGTGTAACGTATAAATTAGTAGGAACTAATTCTTTTGTATGGAGTTTTTATTATTATTAATTTTGTTAACTCTAACCATTTTTGAGATGATATTTTTACCCAATGGTCATTGATGTTTTTAATCGTAAGTCCTTACTGGATCTCAATAAATCCTGTTCTAGGTCTCATATGGGATTTCTTGTGATATTTAAAAAGTGTTTTTGATGGACTTTGATGGATATATAAAGAACAAAATTACAATATAGTAATTGATAAAAACCAATCCATAATCATCTGCAGCCCCAACAGAAATAGGATTTAGCTTTTCATATAGTACCTAATGGCTAAAAACAGTGGTCCATCCTATTTATAGATTTTGGAAATACATGGTGTGTACTCAAGTTGAGATTAATTGAGCCAATTTGTTCCATCAAGGGGTTTTCTACTATTTCGCCCTTGACAATGGACATGGCTCTTCCTGGTTGGTGGGGGTACATAGCGTTTAACGCCTCCCCACTAGAAGTGTATTATCAATCATTAGACACCAACAACATCTTGCAGGGGGTAACACGATGTGTTCAGGTAATCCCACAACATGTAATATTTAGAAGACAATATGGGTGTGTTTTCAGTCTTGTTGATCAGTGTCCAGGGCAATAGTACATGAAGTCTTAAAGAAGTACACACCATGTATATTTGATTTTTTTTACCTTTTCCGATTTGTGTCATAGGCTGCGAAGTAGATGAAAATCAGCATGATTATCAAGTTAAACCATTTTATCTATAAATCAACACATATATATGATGAAATCATGTTTTTATATTTAGAATAATGTATGAAAAGGTATACAAATTTCAGGCTCATGTGTTGTTGTATTTCAATTACTATAATGTAATCGTGTTATTTATATTTTTCTCCTAATCCCTCAATAACTCGTTCTAAATATCACTCAATGGTCTTGTGAGGAATTATGATTAAGAACATCCATGTCCATTGGATGAAATTATAATCTCAAAAAGGGTTTCAATTAATAAATTTAATAGAAACCAAACTCCCGACCAAGGAATTTGTTTCTACTAATTTATACCAAATTCACCTAACCAAGGGGGGTTCGTTACATCCAAAACCTAGTGATATGAGGTATTATGAACAACAAAACATCAAAAAGAAATTTATTAATTAATTATCCTTAAAAATTCATATCCATGCTGCATTCTTCACATTTTTCATCATGAATCTAATTTCATTGTTTTTATATATCGTTAAAGTAATTTATCAAGAAATTAAATATTTAATTACTATTTTATTGAAACAAAAATAATCGACTCTAAATTTCATCATACATCACCTAAATTAGTAAAATATTGAAAAAAATCCAGTAACATCATCTCCCAGTGTATGGGTTTAATTTAGTTGGTAAATATTTATTTTTTGTTTTATGGTAAATTTGAAAATGTTCCGAAAAGGTGAGTAAAAGACGATAAAATAAAAATAAAATTTTATATATCTAATATTTTTATAAAATGAACTAAATGAATTATATTAGACTAAGATAGGAATTTTGAATTTTTTTGTCTTAAAAAAATTTAAATTAAAAACAATTGATTAAATAAAAAGTCATCTTTCAACAACAATGCAATGTTTTTCTCTATTCATCAAAAATTGAATGTTTTCAGAAAAAATACAAAAAACATCACACAAATCTAGTTTTGATATTATAAATTCAAAAAAAATTTCAATTTAAAAAAATTCAATACGTATATGTTGTATTGATTAATTATAAAATTATTCTCACTATCTAAACCAGAAAGTGGGATTTTGAAAAGTAAAATCTATCAAAAGATTGAAAGGTGATTAGGTCCAACTAAAATGTAAAATTAATTCTAATGAATATAATTGAATTAAATGATAAAAATACAATATAATTATAGTTAAAAACCATTCAAATGTATAATTTATGACTATAAATTAGTTTGATTAAAAAGAAGTTTTGAATTATAATTTAGTATCTTTCAGTATTCATCAAAATATGAAAGTTATCAAAAAAGCACAAAAAATATATCCAAACTGAATTTTTATTTATTTTTTATAAATAAGATGTTTATTTTGTCAAATTTAATATATGAAAGTGTCAGATATGTGATTTAAAAAAAATTCTCCATTAAAAGCCTCTAAATTACATTTTTTTAAAATACATCTTTTATCTGGAAAACTGAATTTGTTCTTATCTTATGTCTAAGAAACACATAATATGATTGTTTAAATTATATTGAGTAAAAAAATTCAAAATGCAGTTAATACAGTTTATAACCTTTTTTTGAATGGCATGTTTGGTAAGTTGTGGTGCGCTCGAACTCATTTTTCCAAGTAGTTCTAGCTATTGAATTGATTAATAGAAAATAAAATACTATCAAATATTTGGGTATTAAATTCTACCCCCATTTTTGAAATTTCTTCCTCACAATTTTAAAATTGGGTTTGGGAACTACATTGAATATCCCACATCGAAAAATGAGTTAAAAACTATCACTTTAAAAGAACAAAAGTGACGTATAATGGTCACCAAAGATAACACATACAAGGATTCCATGTAGGAAAACATGGATATGAAAGATAAAATAAGTGTAATATTCTAATGGAGAGTGATAGAAAACATGATCCGGAGAAACTTAACCATATGATAATTAAAAACTTGTGATGGGTTAAATGGTCATTAGTTTCCCATTAGGAAAAGTAAACGGAGAACATTTTTTTAAGTTCTATTTCATAGAGTTGAGGACTTAATTTATGATATTTAATAAGAACATAATGATATATAATTACTTATTAAGTATAGTTTCATCCCTTAATAAATTTCTTCCATAAACTCATCATATCTCCAAACGATTAGTATTTAAGTTGACATGGACAAAACTGAAGTGCTAGAATCATCTCCTAGAAAATCAAATAATCCACAAAGGATAAAAAATATATTTCCCCTATCTTTATAGATTAACCAAACCCAAATGATTTGTATAAGATTTGATGATTCTGAAAAGGGGCAATATTTTATAGAAAGAATTAATAATCTTAATTTTCAAAATTAAACAAACAATAACCAAAGTTCAATAAAGACCAATAAATAAACAATTGTCCTTAAAATCCTTCAATATAATCCAAACTAATATTGATACCCAAAACATAGAATAATTTAATCACATAGTTATTCGAAGTAAATCCTAAAATTTATATCCAAATAACATTAACTACTATTCAATTATAAAACAGAAGTATAATTAACCAAATCACATATTCTCTATAGTAGATTAATCATTTCTATTAATAACCTGAATCACTATAAAAAAATTGCTTCTTCCAAAAAAAAACCACCATTACACCTAAAATGAAATCCCATAGTAATATATTAACTTCGGTATATAGTGTTCCCAATAGAGAGAACATCTTCCCAAATAACATTTATCACTTAATCAACAAATCATTTTCCTATACTAAGGATATACATTTGATAAAACAAAATATTCCAAATCAACTTATCATTACTCAATAAAATAATTGAACTAAAACTAATTAATCACACAAAATAGGTACGTAATGTATTCTAGTGGAAGGTGATAAATCCCAATCGCACATTGGTTGTGGGTTCTATTCCTACAGCTTTGTCTGATGCGATGGGTTTACACATAGTCTTTGTGTTTCCCGTTTTCAAAACTATATTTTATATCATACCCAAAATGAATTAAATTCCTCAAAATAACCATATGATAATTCCACCAAAAATTTTATCTCATACCTCGCATTTTTATAAAAAAATTTAATAACCTATAGTTGGCTCAAATTCACGGATCATATAAACTGAAATGGCTCTTTATAACTATATCCACAAAACAAAATATAATTCCTCCCAAATATAATTTTCATATAACAAACTGCAGGGTTACTCATACAATAGAAAAGAATTCCAAATTAATCCCATTAACAAAGAGAATTTATACTTTTAATCATTTCACCATCAATTTGTTTCCATATATTTTATTCCAGGACCTAGTGGGTATCGTATAGAATAGGGACTTGAAATGGGTAATGCCTAGGTCCACAAAATTTATAGAAAATGACTGCAAATGTATTCTTAGGATCATTTTTATTTTCATACATAATTCTCTTCATTTTTACTCAGAAATTATTTACTTCATGTAATTATTTCCCACACATAAATCATTTTTTTTCTTCCATTGGGACGCTTTCTTGAGTGCCTCCATCCACATTTTCTTAATGATGGAAATTGAGCTTTATTTTCCCCACAGTTTCCACTACTATAACACTTTTAATTATCCTCTATTCTCTTCATTTTTGTGTTTGGGAGTTGGTTAATGTATATATTTTTGATCATATTTTGGGAATCCTATTTCATCATGAACACAATATCTTTTACAAATATCATCATTCCATTTAGTTTCTCATTTCCACCATCATTTCTACCTTGTACATCCTGTTCAATTTTACCATGACTCCCTTGGAATCCAACCATTGACTATAAAAAAAATGAATAGTGTGAGTAATAGTAGTCATAAAGACATTTACAGAATATCATGACACATTATTTTCAATCAAAAACACCATAGGATTAACCTAGGTTATTTATTGTCATCTTATATTAAAATCCTAAAAAAATGGGTTTTCATGAAAATGTGAATTATCCTTAATATATCCCCCAGGAGTGTCGTAACCAAGAGTGCAGAAAGACCCATAATCATTCATCAGTTCCTGTTTGAGTCTATCTCGAAGAATTATTTTCAAGTTTTACCCCTAGGTTCATCTTGGTGATAACCGCCTCAACTTGCTCATATTGACACATGGTTGTATTTCATTGTAAACCAACATAATATTTACAATACAATTTTTTTGATGTTCTCCTATTATAATCCTCAAAATCAATCATTGTGTATTGTTTTCCAATCATAATATTTCTAAATATAACCTCCATGGTTTGCACTAAACTTACTCGGATACCAACAGTAATGCCCCGACCCCAGCTTCCTAGAGTCAGTGTGTTATTACATAACATTGGCATGATCAAAAGAGATGATGTCTCAAAGGAACAATTTGTTTAGTAGACTTGTAATTTCTAGATACATACAGAAGTTTTACATCAAATGATGAAATAATGAAAACAAACATTGTGTCCCCATTGAACACAGTCATATCCATTGGCCTATCTCTATAGGTTAATCATAATGTACTTTTTCACATCCTAGGAAAAATAAAACAGAACAAAGGGGTGATCTCAGATGCTCAGTATGGATATAAGTATAGTAAAAACAATAATAAATATGAATAAACAATTAAGGCAATTAATATGACAAAAACACAATCCCATTAAACAGAAAGGTCATCATATTAAGGAAAATATAAATAAAATAATGCCATTTACGTATTCACATATATTTTATACTAGTAGAATAATCACATGTAATTTCAATAGCTAATTTCATAATTATGGAATACATAATTCTGGACATCATAACCACAATGTCAAGGCCTTGGGAAAAGGCTACAAATATGATTTTTTCAAGACATTGTGCCAAGTCACTTTTTGTCTATTGATACTTACCGATTCATCGAGGAGATATAGCGGGCTCCACCTGTCACATACTATGTTCAATGCATTCTATATATGAAACTGTTGAAACATTATCTAAACATTTATATTATACCTAGTATACAAAATTTCAATATTTTAACTAAAAACCATGAAAAGTATAAAAATAGCACATCCACAGTCAATCATAACTCCATCAATACAATATGGAATATTTTATTATAATATGTCGAACTCAATCATGAATAATGAAATATATTGACATAGTTGAAAATAATCATTAAAACTATTTGATAGAAATATACCCTTTATCTTGAATACTTTTGAATGTCACACTATTTATCAAGAAGATGTTAAAAATAATTTTTTGAATCAATGTGCCCCATACCGCATTGAATCATTGAAAATGATTTGTAATTTTAAAACATTCTAGTTTGTACATATAAATCCTTTACACCATTTTTAAAACATGGATATCAATTAGAATGATTTAGAATAATAAATTGTTAAAACATTTAAAATGATATTTTTGATAGTGTTCCTAACCAAATGAGAGATGATTAAATATGACTAATTAAGCTAATAAGAACATTATAATGTTATAATAATAAAAATATTAATGATATACTATGTCAAAGTATAGTATGTACACCAAATAAAAGTGAATTGGTGCATGATAACAAAGAAGACTCAATGGAATGTAAATTAAGATGAAATACCTTATAAAGATCGTGTCATTAGGTTAAGGATAAATAAATGAAATAATTGGGTGTGAAAAATATAAATACACTCTATATTATTGGATATTATGTTTAAATCAAGTAGTGGACATTCACACAAATGCTTCTAAGAACAACACCGATGACTTGGATGTTTAACACAATGAATGGAAATTGAGTTCAGATTACTCGTATCAAGTTCATATCGATGAAAAGAGAATTTATCAATGGATTGATTATGTGTATCAATATTATATCCACACAAAGGGGAGGGAAAATTAATACATAAATAAATAAATAGATATATAACACATAATCTTGGAGTTAAATAATCAATGTAGTTTTTGTAAAACCCAATGAGTGGAAATAGAAATTAGAAATTTCTTTTTGGATTTGGTAACATACGAAACATACACCCCATGAAAGAAGAATCATACAATGAATATATAAATACCCATTAATTAAATTATATTATACAAATAATACAATTATG
This sequence comes from Viscum album, assembly GCA_963277665.1. Lineage (NCBI taxonomy): Eukaryota > Viridiplantae > Streptophyta > Magnoliopsida > Santalales > Viscaceae > Viscum > Viscum album. The sequence continues at coordinate 1,346,496,953 of OY728159.1, read as the reverse complement.
GGTAGTATATACACCGCACAAAAGTAAATGGATTCAATACTGTATGAATGTCATGGGAAAAGGAGAGAGAAGAAAACCCCTTACCTTAAAATTTTTTTTAATAAGGGGTAGGATAACCCATTTCATAATGGTTAAATAATTTCTATTAAAATATAAAATAACCACATACCAAAATATGATATCATACATGATCTACTAATATTGCTATATTTATGATATTTCAGTTATATAATTATTTTGGGTGTTAACAGATTCATTTTCCTTTATATGTTTTTTAACATATGTAATGTTTGTTATGAATTGGATGTATTATATTTATATATATAATTATATTAAGCTCTTGTAAATTATATTTAATCATAAAAATAAAATTATTCTAGAATGGTTATGATGGGGAACGAAATCTCGTCGCATCATGGAGATGGTAAACAGTACGTTCTCACAATGGACAATATCATTCTATTACTGGTGAAATCACATCTAATATGATTGCATATTATATATAAAAAATAATTAACATGTTATATTTATTATTTAAATCAGTTACACTAATTATTATACACATCCAAAAAATGTAGTGTCTGATAAAAAAACTACACCACGACGTGGTGATGGTAAGCCGTACGTACGTATGTATGGTGATACTGTCATTCATTGGATGGATAGAATAATGAATATTATTGTACCATATTTAAAATAACATAATAGTGTTTTAAAGGTACTATATATAATATTTTTGTAGGGAAACAATAATGAAAGAAGCAGTGGATGAAGAAAAGGACTTTGATATAATAGATGAAATTGTTACCTCTTCATCGGGTGGTTCCTTTTAATTTGAAAAAATGACTCCGTCGGTTGGATTTATGATCAAATAAATGCCTCTTGGATCAAGTGGGGGTAATTGGGAGGATATCTGAGTAGGGGTTGGTTGATCCAAATAGATTTGGAGGTGTGATTTTTGAGAGTAGGGGAAGTACCCTTCTGTAATAGAGGTGAGGGTCACTTTATGAAAAGTTTAAAATATTATTTTTTTATATAAAACCTTTCCATTTATAAAGGCTAAAAATGGATATTTTTAGAAGATAAGGTTTATATGGGTCTATATCCTCTCAACCAATATGTTTCAGATATGTTTTGGTTAACATATTAACCTTATAGTTTAGATTTAATTCATAGATAAATAGTTTAACTTTTACCATGTCTTCTTGTATTTTTATATTACCTGGAAAATAAACATACTATAAAATTACAAGAGAACCAAATGTCTCTCATCCATGAAATATATATAATTATATAATTCATTTTGACAATAATTATATTTTTAGGAATATTATATCATTTAATATTATAGTATTTGTTTTAAATACTCATTTAGGAAATTTTTGGGACTATTTGGTATTTGATTTTTTTGAAGGTCAAAAAAATACACGATTACATCGAAAAAATACCCTAAAATGTCATATTAACCAAAAAAATAATATGAATGCATCAAAATTCTCAATTTACATTTATCTTGATATTATTAATATCAATTATTTTAATATTCATTAATAAGGTAATTACTTCATCATCATTGTGTCCGAAATAAATTTAATTATTTAATGTATAAAAATTATAAATAAAATACAATGATGTAGAAAATATTTTTACATTTATAATAAATATTAATAGTCTAATTTATCTTATGTATAACCATATATAAAAAATGTTTTAGTTATTAAACATTTAATTTAACACTTTTAACTCTTCTTTAAATAAAATAATTATAAATGGGTTAATCAAATCCATGTTGATCAAAAGGATCATATTTTACTCATAGGGTTTATTTTGGTCGAAAAAAACTTATAAAATAGGATTAATACATTTGTTAGTGTAATTATAATAACATTTTTACCTTTCATTACCCTATTTCCATTTAACTATGGTAAATAAAATTTAAAAGAAACTATTCACTAGAAATTATTTACATCATATCGAACAACATTTTACTTACTGATGTCAACCATATCTCTCAGATTTTTGAAATTCAATTCATAGAAGTGGTAAAATTATTTTTTATTCAAATTTGAAATTGTGCCAAGAAGGTGAGTAAAAGACGTTAAAAAGTTCAGTAAAATTATATATATATATATATATATATTATTATTATTATAAAATAGCTTCAAAAAAATATATTGTAATAATATAGGTATTCTGTATGCATTTAGACTTTAAAAAATTAAATTTAAAACAATTGTTTTAATAAAAAGTCATATTTAATCTACTACGCAATGTTTTTCACTATTCATCAAAAATTGAATATTTTTATAAAAATACTAAATATTCTCCCAAAAATAATTTGGATAATTCAAATTAAATATGGAATCCTATTTTATCAAACTCAATACATAGATTTCGTATTAATTAATAAAAAAATATTCCTGTTTTCAATACCAGAAAGCGGGTTTTTGAGAAGTAAAAATCTCAGAGGAATGGTTTGTGATTATGTCCAACTTAAATGTAAAATCACTTTTATTGCACAAAATTGTATTAAATGTTAAAAAATAATCTATTTAAACTTCAAAATCATTAAAATGTTTAATTTATCACTATTCATTATTTTTATTATAAAAGGTTTTTTCAATTAAAATTTAGTATTTTTCACTATTCCTCCAAAAAATGAATGTTATCAAAAGTGCACCGAAATTTTATCCCAAAACATAATTTATGCCTCGCTTCTAAATAAGTAGTTTATTTTTTCAAATTGAATATATCAAGATTTCAAATGTTGGATTTAAAATGGTTTCTACATTAAAAGGCCGTAAAATTTCTTTTTTTGAAAAAATTATTCTTTTACCTTTTAAAAAGAATTTATTTATTATGTCTAAGAAACACATAATATAAGTTTAAAAATTATATAGAGTGTATATAATTCAAAATGTTGTAAATACTATTCATAACCATTTTTTGAATGGCTGGTTTGGTAATTCGTGGTGCACTCGATCATGGTGTTGCGTGTAGTGAAAGATATAGAATTACATTAAAGATAAAAACATACTATGAAATATTGGGGTGTTGTAGCTGCCCCATTTTCATGTTTTTGGTCCTCATTTCTTCTACATATTAATCCATGATTCAGTTAGGTCATTATCTATTCTTTATTTCATTTTTTCTTAGGCATTTAGGGTGTTTTTGATTCGGATGACCGTTAGGGTCTCCCACATTGTACACAGGGTGCACTAAGAACACACAATGCGTATATGTTTTACATGGCCCCACATGACACGTTTTCACCATTTTACATAAAAAGGTCATGTATTTTTGGTACATGTCATGTACCGGGACTCCCCTCCCTTCTTGGCCATGCCCATGTCCTCTGGGACATGACCCCTTCCCATTTCCCTACACACTATGTGTATGCACGGTATATTCTCTGACATCCATCCCTTCAGAGGAATCGATGAGGATGGAATACATGCCTTGTACACTATGTTCATCCATATGGTGTGTACCCCTTTCCCAATGGCGTGTATTTGTCTTATCCCCTACAGTTTCAAGCCGTGTATGGCCACCTACATAGGAACCACTCCATCTTGGGATACATGGCATGTACACTGTGATACATGTCGTGTACTGATTTTTACCTAACCACATACCATCGCGATGTGTCTATCCAGAGTACATGGTCTCTTAAATAGATCATACAACATAACATGTACCCTAGATCTACACAACGTGTTCAATTTAGCATTAAATATTTTATAACATTTTCATTATTTCTTCATTTTTATTTAATTTTTGATGTTTTTTCATCAAGCTATGGAATGTGATGCTCCCATGACTAGGAAGGAACCAACGTCTGATGCAGAGGGTGAGATTCTCCCTCTCAATCATATTTTTATTTGACCTTCCGATCAGTTGGCATTGGATTTTCTAGTTGGGTGGCCTCCAGTGTTGGCTGTTATGCATCCACATATGATGAAGTCTCCCTCTATGACATCAGTCATTACAGTAACTTCTGTGGCATCCCTCTATTCCCCTGCTGCTTCCTCACCTTCTATAGTGGTTAAGAGATCTGGTGCACTATTCCCTCTACGATCTCCACCCCTTTGGCACCACCCTCCACTAAAGCAGTCGCCTTGACTACACTGGTACCTCCACCATCTACTGGACCGCCATCCGTGTCATCTTAGGTTTATACTTATCCACATACTACTAGTAAAATTGTTCCCTATAAATAGGCACAGGTATATTCACGTTAGCCCATTCCAAAGCCTCACCGCCCTCAGCCACATCCTTGTCTGATCCTTCTTAAGGGACATCCTGTGATAGAAATATTGTGGCGATTCTCATGCCACACTATTCAGTTGAACAGCTGTTATCTAGACGTCAGCACTCCTCATCACCATGGCATCTGGGAGGCGATTGAGGAGCTCCGTGGCCACACACATCTCCTAGAGGGACTCTAGGACAACACAACTACTTACATAGATTTTTTTATAGTGCTTTGCGACCTTTGAGTTTGAAGTGAAAGCCTTTCACTAGACACCCACTGATACTGCTACCCCCATTCACTTTCGGCTAGGTGTCCACCTTTTTTCTCATAACATGGATGATTTTGGCTGAGGGTGCGTCTTCTACCCCCATCCAATGAAACCAGCTTTTTTATCCACCTTACTCACCTAGATCACTCAGACATCATTGTGATGTAGCGGGAGCCTACTGGGCCTAACCATAGGTACACCCCAACCTTGCAGAAGACCACTCTCATCATTGATCCTCCCCTTCGTTTCCTTCACTCGTGCTTCAAATACTTCCTTTTCCACACCATGAGGATATGAGAGTAATTCCTAGAAGAATCAAAGACCTTCTAACATGTATTTTAAGGAATGACTACCCCGACCTCCCTTTTTTTGTTCTTCTTACTTCCACTCAATGATCAATGGCTGTTAGGGAAACATGAATGACAATTTTTATGCCACTCAGTTGGCCAAACATCATGGGGTTTTGGATCCATCAATACCCCCTAAATCCATAGTCTCACCTCAATATCTCTACATCCTCATGATTTTCCACATGAATATGGTTGAGGTCTGGGGTGATGGCTATGTGCTTTTGCAAGACGCCCCAGCTCCTGTTAGGGTGCGAGCTACCCCAAATTCTCCCGCTAGTGTTACTGATCCCCTCCTACCTAATCCACAAAAATATGTTCCCTCACCACCCAACCTATGTAAAATATTATTCCTTCTTCATACACAATCCTTTTTATGTACCTTCACCCTCCCCGCCTCCACCCACACCTTCGGCTGATCTCCACACCACCCTATGCCTGGCCTAGATAGACCATCATCTGGACCATTTTCAGATCCACCAGGCAGACCAAACTCTGATTTAGACATGGATTAAGGGTATTATGTTGCATATCCACAAGCACTTTGGCCTTTAACTACCAGAGACATCCCCTACTCTTGTTCCTCCATTCATTCCTCATCCTTCTTCCGCCCCGCCACCGCTGACAACACTGGCCACAGATTCAGTTTTTTATACTCTGGGCAACGCTGCTACTTCAACTATTGACCATACTGTTCCAGTAGTTCATACCACTCAATGTGTCAATCTCGGGCCTCTAGTATCCAATATGACTGCTTATCCTTTGGTAGATTTCACTATAGCAGATGAAGCCTCTTTTGACATGACCCAATGACTAGTTTTTGGTACCTCTATTACCATTATATATATATATATATATATTATTCTATTCTTAGAACATGATGATGTTTGTATCTATAGATTTTTCAATCCATTCCCTCGACTTTCACATGTACTCTAGAGCGATGTGGCCTTCTATATTTTGACAACTTACCATATTTTTCCATTCACCACCAGGGGATCATTTTTTCAGTGTTTATATTCCATTCTACATTGGATTTACTTCTTTACCTACTTCCACTCATCTTAAACTGTTGTTTTCTAATATTATCTCATCTTCCTTAGTATAGATATCAGGGGACCATGTGTTATATTAAGTATGGGTAGGTTCTCTAACTACACTAGTCTTTCCCTTGAACTAATTTTGGAGACATCATTCATTATTGAAATATTTTCAAACTATAGAAACATTTTGAATAATTATAATTAATAATAGTAAATACATAAAAATAAATTTTAAAAGTTACCTGCTTGATTTAATTATCAATTTTTTTAAATGACTGCTGATATAGTTTGTTTCTAGATTTTATGTATTTGATATTTTCATTTGTTAGACTAATCATTTTTACTCATGTCCTGACCTAATTAACATTTTATTTTTACTCATTCATTAGAGGTATTCTAATCCTTTATGAAATATTCCCTCTCAAACCCTCTTTCTAGATAGATTATTTGGATATGAATAACTACTAGAACATGTTAGTTTTTATCTTCAATACCTAGAGATTTTATGAATCACACTAAAATAATTGAGGCATTTGATTGTTTTTATCCCCATTGACCATGAAACCTACCAGACACCAGATAATAATAAAACCTATGAAACCATGAACTTCCTTGATCAAAAGCTACACTTCAAGACTATTTTCACATCTTAAAGTAATTCATTCATAATTTTTCATGATTATTGATTTGAAATTTAGAGAGTAATTTTTGGCCATTCATGGTATATTTTAGAACAACCATGAATTTAAGTGTGGGGGAGTTTATAGCATGTTCATTTGGGAATAAGGGTTTCAAGAACCGTTTTTTAATGTGTTCTTAGCGGTCCTGGTAAAAAAATGAAAAAAAATACAAAATATGTACCAAATTCATCTATGTTTTATGAGCTCATATTGGCAATGTAATTTCATGGTGATGATACCCTTTGAGAGATTTTGATTGGGGGAGAATATTCATTAATATTCACTTGGAATATCATGAATTATTGTTTACGAAATAAGATTCATCTTAAGCCTCTTGGATTAATGTTTTATCATTACCTTCTATCCTTTATCCTTAAAAACATTGGAACTTTATTTAAGCCCTCATTATTTTTTGGAATTTCACATCTGAAATGGAGATATATAAGACATTAAAGCCGATGGATAGAGTGAAGATACATAAGGACGAGCATAAACCTGATTAAATGATCTTGAGTGTTGATTGCAATATTTTTTTCCGATGTAAATCTTCAAGTGGCATGTTTTTTAATGGAAGATAATCATTGTTACTGAAATAGGATTAAATTTTTAATTGAAATATATTGAACGAATGATTGGAATATCTTTGGAATTTAAATATGTTTTTGGAATTTTTAAAATCTTATTGCTGTGGATATAGTATTTACAATTATACTTAATTAAATTCATACCTTTATAGAGTATGGAGTCTTTTGATTAAATGTTGATATCTTTTTTGAGTTTAAGAAAATGACAAACTATGGGGGAGTATGATGTACCCAAATAGTGTATACCTTTCATACAATCTATTTAATATGAAAACATGATTTAATCAGATATATGTGTTGATTTGAAGATATTTTTGTTTATTTCGATAATCATGATGATTTTCTGGTATTTACCTCTTAAGAAACATGCCTGGAAAGGTCAAAAAAACAATTTAGATATACGCAGTGTGTACTTATTACACATGCCATGTACTATTTCCTTAGACATGGATCAACGGGACTGAATAAACACCCATGTTGCCGACCAGATATTACACACTATGTTATTATGTAAACACATTGTGTTACACCTTCTAGATGCAGTTGGTGGCCAATGATTGAAATTACATGACATGTTGGGCGATGTTACACATAGTGTACCCCCACAAACTAGGTGGTGCCAGGGTCAATGTCATGGGAAGCACCGTAGCTCACACACAAGTGGAGAAAAATATCCCAAGTCCAATAAAATTGAGTACACGCCATGTAATTTTTTGTACATGACATGTATTTACAAAAGTTATAAATAAGAGGTAAGACCCTCCAAATTCGACATTCATTCTTGAATACTAAAAGAGGCTAATACCGTAGGTGCCCAAGGGGAGAATAATGAGAGAACAGAAGACTAGTGGTGCCGCTGCATCCTTCCTAACGATGTTTAATCTATTTTTTTGTGCAATATTTCACTTAGGAATCGTATGTTTGTTAGTAGGTAGCTACTCCAGGTCTACCTAAATCCCCTATTTGTTGGGGATAGGGATGATTATGGGTTTTTGTTTATCAATTACTATACTATAATCTTGTTATTTATATTTCTCTCATAATTACTAAAAAATCTTTCTAAATATAAATGGAAAACCTGTTTCGTAACATGAATGGGATTTATAGGGAACTTGTGAGGAATAAAGACTAAGAACATCCATGCCCTTTGGCTGAACATTTCATCACAAAAATCATTCAAATTAATAATATTAATAAAAAACAAACTCTAGACCAAGTAATTGGTTTCTATTGATTTATACGAAACTCACCAGTATAAGGGGGTTCTATTACATCCAAAACTAAGAGATATGAGTTATTATGAACAAAAAAACTTCATAAGAAAATTTATTAATTAATTCTCCATAAAAAAACATCCCCACCTTATTCATCCATTTTTTCATCAAGAATCAAATTTATGTTTTTATTATTTCTGTTTAATGTAATATATCAAGAAATTAAATGTTTAATTACTATTTCAATGAACCACAATACATCTACTATAAATTTAACTAGACATCACAAGATTAGGTAAAAACTATAAAAACAAAATCTTGTCACTTCATCTTCCTATGGATCGATCCATTACATGCACTATAATAATTTTATGCTTGGGTAATTAAATTTGGAGTGTCAAAAGTAACACTTCATCTGAAAAGATGGCAATAAGAATCATGAACCACATATTTTAACCTTTTCTAAACCATCTTGTAGTAGACTTCATTGATGATATCCTAGTTTACATGGAATCCAGAGAAAGGAATGTGAGACATTGGAGGATGTTTTTATACATACTTCTAAGGAATCATATTTATGGGAATCTCTCAATGTTTGAGTTCTTGAATCAGTTGGTCAACTATCTCAATCTTTTTTTATAGAGATAATGCGATAATGGACATGGTGAATGTTACAACAGTGCAATATTTGGACCCACACAACATCATGATGAAGGTGAGAAGAATTATTTGGTTAGTATGATAAAATCATTTATTCATACCTAAACTCTGTTGGATATCATATCCCATGAAAAAACTGACCTAAAATGGGGAAGCATTTCATATTGATATAGAGATTCCAGTAGGATTTTTTAGGACTTCAGACATGGATAATTGATCACACCCATCATTAGATTTCTAGAAGAGGGTGTTGAGTATGTAGTGTTTTAAGATTAATTAGGGGTTGAGTTAAGATTTATTCTAATGAAAAGGTAGATGGTAATTTCTATTAGTTCGAATTAGTTGAAATTACATGAGAAAAACTACATGACCCTCGATCTTGAGTGAGTTGTGGTAGTCTTCACACTTAATATGTAGCAACACTACCTGATGGTTGAGTGGTTTATCATCTTTTTTATACATAAGAGTATTAAGTATGTGTTCTCTCAGAAGAAAATTGAGTTAAGGAAAAGGTTATGGATAGATTTATTTCATTATTATGACTTTTATATTGTCAATACTTATATAAAGAAGAACATAGTAGTGTATCACCATTGTAGGGTATCTTGTTGGTAGTTTGTGAATAAGGAATCAAGAGAATTGGTCACTTTCTAGTTATCCATTGTAAATAAAGATGAAGTATACTACCTTCAAATGATGGTTGTTACCCATATTCTTTACAGAGAGTCATAGAGGTGCATCATTGGGATATCAACTTTGAGACCATTTGTACTCGTATATCCACTAGATATTCTGGTAATAATTTTTATAAATGTGGGTAGCATTTAATTATTTTCATAGGATGCATTATGGTAACATATTTGCTAAAAGAAGTGATACTATGGTTTTTTCATACAAAAACCTAAGTGGTAAATCCAATTGTGGATAATATTTCCCAAGACCTTCAATGATAGTTCTGGTGTCCTGGGATATAGAAGGGAGTTTCAGAGATTTTCTCTCGATGCCTTACTTGTTATCAAGTGAAACATGAGCACCAATTTTTGGTAGGTTTAGCTCAATCTATTAAAGTGTTGAGTGGAAGTGGGATGAGATATCCATGGAGTTCATGATAGGGTCACCGAGTACGTATAGGAGACAAGAGTTCATCAGGGAGATTGTAGAATGACTAACCATGTCAGCTAACTTAGTATCTTTCTGAGAGTAGATTTCAATAGATATCATGGGACACCATAACATGTCAGCAATAGTCTTACTCCATGGAATTCCATATATGATCATTTCTGACTATTATTCATGATTTATATCTCAATGATGGATTGGAGTATAGGGTCCATTGGGAATCAGCTTCATTTGAGTATGGTGTTTCACTCATAGACCGACAACCAAATTGTGCAGACCATTCAGGTCATATAAGACATATTTTCAGACTGCATGTTAAAATATTAATATAGCTGGGAGGATCACTTATCATTGGAGGAGATTGTGATAAAAAAATTCTACAATTCAACCATCAGTATGGAACCATTTGATGATTTGTATGGGGACCCTACAGGTCCCCACTTTGTTGGAATAACCATGAAGTGTCTTTCCTTATTGGCCCAGAGTTAGGCAGTTCTACTACATATAATGTGATACTTTTATATGAATGCTTAGGGTTATAATGGTGTCATCATATGTCTTAAGTGTATTAATGATTAAGGTATTTTTAGTTATTTGAGGAGGACAATTTTTTCTACAGAGTTTCACCTCGATGTGGATTATAAATAATTTCTTAGGGTGGAAAATTAGCCCCCTAATTCATTCTCCCATTCTAAATATTATGTATAGTTGGTGATTTATTATACCATTTTAATGTATGGACACTGTTAGACTGGGTACATGATGTATTTTATGTGTCGTAGTTGAGAATGTAAATGCATAAATTGTCACATGTTATTCACTCAGGTGATCTAGACATCAAGGATGAATTTATCTTTTCTGAGTAACCAGTGTAGATTGTAGAATGGATGAAAAGTATCAATCATGGGTGAATTCTTTCCCATATTCTTTTGGTGGTAGGACATGAATATTCAGGACAGAACCTGGGACATGGATACATAAATGCATTCTAAATACCCATATCTCATTATGTACCCATTCATTTCAGATTTCATGGATGTAAATCCCCAAGGTGGGGAGTATTTAATTACTAAAATTCTCCATTATTTTATTGGGAATATCAAATGGATTATTTTTTGAGATGGACATTGAGATGACAGGTGATTCCGAGGATCAGTGTGCCTGAAATTAATTTTTGAAATAAATTACATATCAAATTTTTTTATTTTTCTTTATGTGGTGGAAAAAATAAAAATAGAGGCTCATATTTGAAATATTAATCTGTTGTTGAGTGTTGAACATGGGTTTTACCATAGGCATGAAAAAACTTTCAGGTGCATCATACGTTAAGGTTGAGCATTATTATTGGATAAATAATAAAATTAAGAATATAATTCATTTATATTTATAAATGAATATGAGATCTAATTTATTTATCCATTAATATGATTTATATATATATTTTAGGGTTATTTGCATAACCCTACAAATTGAGAGAGAGAATTGAAGGAGATTTAATTGGAAAGTGATGAACAGATAAGGATTAGTGAACTGTGTGCCAATAGGATGTGTGGATCTCACCAATGAAAAGGCATGTGGTCATTCTTATCTAGTTACTGATCCGCATCATGTTAGTATGTTTTTCTATATTGATTCATCTATTACAACCCATACCATGGGTCCCAGACATTATTACCCCAAGCTTGCCTTCCATAGAGCCTGGGTGAGTGACAAGCCCCTGATGGTTTTCCTGAATAGGGAAGGCATTGCCTTAGTGATCTGTACACACTCAAAAAAGGGGAAATGTACTAAAAAATGTAAGGTATAACCATTAGTTTAATGTAAAAAAAGGATTACAACTATAAAATGAAAATAGTGGGAATGAATACAAGCCAGAGGAATTGAAATGAGAGTAAAAAAGTTATCGCATCTGGCCTAGATCTCTACATATAAGGTAGTAGCTATAAGTTTGAAGTATAAAAATATGATCTCGACTTCTCCCATCGCACCAAGCTCCTCCAAGTCCCGAATCTCTAAATTCTTCGTCACACTGATAGTAGTTTGCACCAAACACACACATGTGGGTGGAGCCTTTGCAGGGGTGAGTATAACAACTCAATAGGGGACTCCAAGACCCCTAAAGGTCTATTTGTATTCCTCAATGGAAAAATTCACATGAAATAACACAATGTTAATATCATAAGAATGATCTAAATCATGACTCAGAAAGAAAAAGAGACAACTCACTCTCACAATATAAGTTCATAGTTACTGGGATTAGGATGAATGGTCGTAAAGCCTAATCAACATATCCATAGTAACTCTAATGCTGACCTATATATGTTGTTGTATGCTGACCCGTATTGGTCGCTAGATGTTGACCTGAATTGGTCACTGGTGCTCACCCCTATTGGTCACTAGTACTGGCCCTTATTGGTCCCCGATGCTGACTAGTATAGGTCACTGGTGCTGAACCCTATTGGTCCATCTGCTGACCTATAATTTTCACCAGTACAGAGCTATAGATATTTATATGTACCATTAGATTATCCCACACATGTGTTTCAGATGCTGACCCATATTGGTTACTTTTCTTTTTCTTCATGTCATAGCCAGCCACTGGATTCCCTCACTATGTTCACCTGATCGCTGGAAGACTCTTCTCTTGAAGCCATCGATCATATTTAAACTGGTACAAAATCCCTCAACAATCATTCCAAAGGGACCACCCCACCATAGTGGTCCCAACGTGATAGACTGTGCGTCGATCGGACACCCGATATGTGATATATAAGAACATTTATAAAAAGGTCTTGGTTGGATTCACGTCTGATCCAACCCAGGTTGCATGTGAACCTCCATCAAATATCATGTAGAGTATCTCAAAATGACAACTTTGTCACAAGGTTCCTTATTCCACAGACGATTCATCGATCGGACGCCCGATCTGTATGTTACACACCATTCAGTGAAACGTGGGTGATCACACTTCAATCTAGCCCGGAATGGTTGGGCCCGCCAAAATATCAAAAAGGGACCGCTTCTCAAAAGGGGTCCTAATGCCACAGATTGCATGTCAAACAGACCATCAGTTATTCAGTTAAGGGCATTTCTTTATTTTGGGAGCTGGTTAGTTCTGGGCCCAGTCCGACTCGGTTTGGCCTGCCAGACGCTACGGGTCCCAGGGTCTACCTGACCCCACCCAGGTATGGCCCGTTATTTGTCAACCCGATTCACTAGATCTAGCCCATCGGGGTAGGCCTAGTTGGTTCATGGTCCTGGTCCATGGTTGGCACGGCCCACCGGGTGGGGGTCAACCCACTTGTGTTGGCCCACTGAACCGCAAGTTCGGCATAATCTGCCAGCCCGCATTCGGCCCAGTCTACCTGAAGGTGGGCCACTCTCTCTAGTTTCCCCTTGTATGTGGGGCTGCTTCACCTGATCGGTGGGGCGCGACCACCACAACGTGCATTGGTGGGTTAGGGGGGGGGGGATCGATCTCCATTCAATGCAGCGCGGTGTGGGGACGTGCTGCCCCCTACTACCACGACCCCATGTTGCCTCCCTTTTCCCGCGGTCCTGTAGACAATCTTCAATGATCCGTTCTTGGTGCCTTATGTGGCTACGAGTATACTGGACTGTCGTTGTAACAGTGTGAACCTCTAGCTCATGTTTCCATCAAAATTGTGGAAATTCGTCCCCAAAGGATGCCACATGAACGAAGTGGTGGAGGGTTTAGGTCGTGTTCATTCGGCCCGTGCACTCCGCTTTAACATGATAACAAGTGGGGGAATATTTATCTAACATTAAAGCATAAATAAACTAATTTCAATAATTTTAAACCAATACCAAACACAAACCCCATACCTCAAGATCCATTGGAGGTGTTGCAGTTGTAGTTTGAAGAGCATCCACATTGGATGGAGTCGTCGATGTTCGTCTATCCTGGATCATTGCCCCAAGAGATTTCATCCTTTGTCAGTGGATGATTCCATAGAACTTCTCCAGAGTTTCCTCGCATTAAGAAATAATTCCAAAACCCCACCCCGACCTCCATTTAAAGAGGATGAGGAAAGGTGTGTAACTTGTTGAAGAATAAATGTGATTCATTAAATGAATTAAAGAACCTCTTTCAATTCACAACGTTGGAGTTATGTGGTAGACGATTCAATCCATTAAATATCTTGACATGTCACCGGTCCCACCGCCACCACTTATCCATTGAATAATAAGAAAATAAAATAACAATTACATGTCATTTTAATATAAATTAAAAAGTCCTAATATTATATTCTTCCCTAAACCAACTCATTAAATGTAATTATTCTCTTAAGTGGATCTCAGCGATGCAGATTCAATGGTGCTATCAGATTTCAATTCTGAGCACTATTTCAATAGATAGAAAATGACGCCTACACGTTTACTGAACATACCTAAACAAATAATAAAAAATTCATTTTGGTCAACAGGGTCACGGAATCATGTGCCATAAAATTTCACAGAGTCATAATAATCCCAAATTATTGAATAAATTACATGGAATTTTTCGGGTCTTTACATTCACTGCACCTTGGGGATTTACATCCCCGAAATCCAAACATGGATACACAAACAAAGATGGGTACTGGGAATGCATATTAGCCTCTCCCTCCCATGTGCTCTATAAGAGATTCCCATTATTCCACAGAATGGACACCAGAGGTATCGAACACCCATGAAGGATCCACTCCTATTGGTCATATATCTCCACCGGGTACTCGACAAATGTCTCCCGTCATCAATATCAAGCTCTCCATGGTCGTTTGCAGGAGATGGGTCATTCATGTATCTCCTTAGATAGGATATGTAAAAGACATCATGAACCTTCTCCATTTGATGTTGTAGTGTCAGGTAGTACACCACCTTTCCAATCTTCCAAAGTACAAGGAATGGTCTGATAAACATCAGTGGGAGTTTCCTTTCTTGAGAAAATCTATGTTATCCCTGTCGAGGGGAGTGTTGCAAGAATACATGGTCCCCCTCATGGAACTCTAGTGGTCTCTGACGCTTATCTGCATATGACTTCTGTGGGATCTGTTCTATCTTTATCTACTATCGGATGAGCTGCACTTTCTCAGTGGTAGCATTTACCATCACTAGGCCCACGAGTGTGAGATCTCATGGATCTGCCCTGCATAAGGGAGACCTGTATGGTTGTACATAAAATGCCTCCAAAGGGGCCATACTAATGGTGGAGTTATCACTATTGTTGTACGCAAACACCACCAAGGGTACTTATTCCTCTGAACTAAAACCAAAATCTAAGACATATGCATGATGTAAGTCCTCCATGGTCTGGATGGTCCACTCAGTCTGACCATCTGTCTGTGGGTGAAAAGCCGTGATCAAGAGAAGATGAGTCACGGAAGCCTCTTGAAATCCTATCCACAACCAGGATGTAATGCGTGTGTCACAATCTAAGAGTATCGTCGAAGGAACCCGATAAAGTTTCATGATCTTCTGAACATAAACACATCTCATGTTCTCTACCAAACCCTTCTCTCATATAGCAAGGAAGTTGACCGACATGGTTAGTTCATCAAATATCACCAAGATGGTATCGTGGCCTTTGAATGTGCATTATAACCCCCTCACAAAGTTAATCGATATCCCTTCCCACATTTAATCTTCTATCTCGTGGGATTGGGTCGAGCCTGTTGGTACCTAATGCTAGTACATAACATGTTGGCATGTGAGGAATCTAGAAACAAACTCTACCATATCTTTCTTCATCTCTAGCCACCATTAGTAATACCAGATGTCCTACTACATCTTCATCATGCCTGGATGTACTTCCAAGGGGGATATATGGAACTCCATCAACACATCCTCTCATAGTACCTCTGGTACAACTATACATCCTCTAAAAATGATAGAGTTCTCCCAACCATCAGAATATCCATTAGGTGCATGGATAGAGGATAACTGATCACATGTTGTCTCATAGAAGATGTCTTTGAGTTGTGCCTCCATAACTCTCTAAGGAGTGGATGGGAAAATACCATGGACTGGAGGTATACTGTCTCATCTCTATCCACGTAGGATATCTAATGTGAGTCTAACTGCTCTAATGCCTCGTTTAGTAGCTGTGAACTCGATCTACATATCTGTGCATTTTCCACTATGTTCCCCTTAATAAGAGTATAGAATATCTCAAAGTCATATTCTTGGTGGAACTCTAGCTAATATCTCTGTATCAGATTCAGATCATTCTGTGGGAAGACATATCTAAGACTCTTATGGTCTGAGTAAACAATTAACCACTCACACATCAAGTAGTGTATCCATATCTTTAGTGTGATAACAAATGCTACCAAATTCATTTCGTGAGTTGCATAATATTTCTCATGAGGCCACAGTTGTCGTGATCCATAAGAAATCACTTCATCATCCTTCATTAGGACACAACTGAGTCTGGTTTCTGATGCATCATTGTAAACCACGAAGTCAGTGACCTCCTATGATAACCTCAGAATGGGAGTACAGGTCAATCTCTCCCTCAACTATTGAAATCAGTGCTATCATGTCTCTAACCACAGGAAGGGTTTCTCCTTCTTTTTCAAGGGATTTATATATTCTTCTACTATAGAGAAGATATGTATGAACCTTCGATAGTAGCCTGCTAATCCATGTAATCTCCACACCTCTGTAACACTCATGTGTGAATACTAAGAAAGTATTGCCTCAAACGTCCCTATAACCACTGTAACTCCAGCCTCTTAGATGAAGTATCCCAAAACGTGGACCATTTGTATTCAGATGTCACACTTCAAGAGCTTCCCAAAAAACTAGTCCTCCCAAAGTGTGTCCAAAACTATCCTCAAGTGTACAATCTGCTCTTCCTTGGATGCTGAGTACACCAATATGTCATCGATGAAGACCACCACTATGTGATTGATTTATTGTTGAAATATAATTTTCATGAGCCCCATGAACACTACTAGATCATTGGTCATGCTGAAAGAAATCACAAATAACTATTAATTTACATACTGACATCTGAAGGCTATCTTCGGTATGTCCTCATTCCTTACCCTGAGCTGATGATAGCTTGATTTGAGGTCTATGTTCGAGAACCACTTCGCTCCTTTCAGCTGATTAAACATATCATCAATCCAAGGCAAAGGATACATGTTCTTCACTGTCACATGGTTTAGGATCCAAAATTCCACATATATCCTCAATATTTCATCTGACAACTAAGTAAAAAACACTGGGGATGCCCATGGAGAAATACCAGGCCTTACATATTCCTTCCTCTATAAGGTCATTAATTATACCCACATCCCCCGAAGCTCTACAGGGGTCATATGATATGCTGGTGTAGATATCAGTGCTGGTACATCTTCTAGAAATACAACCTCATACTCATCCACCACTACTGGAAAATGTGGACTCACCATATCAACCTTGTCGATGGTCATTCCCATCAGCTGATATGTAATGAGCTGCACCCTCCTAGGTGCAAGTCCATCTTATGCTGGTCTGTTTTCCTTGTCACCAACAAAGGAAAACCGTCCTGAATCTTTGTAAGTATATCGCAGTATACATCTCAAAATTTCATTTTGTGCATGACCTACTGATAGCCAGTCCATTCTTCAATTGAATATATATGGCTTCAATGACGCTAATATAAGGTCATATCTGAAACTCACTCCTCTGAATGTAATATCACACTATCGGCACCATGGTTTGACTGATGAATCACCTCTCGTAAAAATATCCAAATGAAATGATTGAGTTAAAATATCAGTTGGAATCTCAGTGTCACTAAAAAATACTGCTTCATGTAATGAATTGATATAACATGTGGCGATAAGCTCTATTTCTAATATAAAGAAAATACAGATTGTACCTCATATCATATCAGATTCGTATGGATTGTGAGCCTCTTGTGCCTTTAGCTGGGCCTATCCACATACACCCACTCCCTGAGATCATGGTAGACGGCCTTGGGGTGGTGGTGGTAGTGCCTAGTGACCCCAACCACCTCCTGCTACACATCATGCTCCTCTGCCTCATTCGCCACATCACTGATGCACATTCTCCAGCTGCTACTACGTCCTCGTTGGCCCATCTACCATCTACCAACCATCCATTTGGTAATTATACAATCATGAGCTTTGTGACCTTATCACCTGCACGAAGAAAAAATCATGCCTCGTTGGTGGATCCCTTGACCTCTCGAGCCTAGCACCTTGGACCCTACATCCCAGGGTCACCATCTGGATGTTCTAGCCGATTTGGTCATTGATGTCATTTGTCTAATGGCATCTGTAGATGAATCCGCTACATGTAATGAATTAAGCACTGTCAATGTTGGTGCCTGCATGGAAAGGATTCTCTCCGTCATCAAAGCTCTCTCTAGCACCCCATCCTGTGTTAGGATGATGAGAGAAATTATTGCAGTTGTGATCACATGTCGGAGCTCCTGCTTATTGGTATGGTCCCTAAAGTAAGAGTCTTGTGCCATGATATTGGAGTATTAGAACAGGTCATTAAATCTTTACAAGTACTGAGCCGTAGTTTGGCTGCCCTACTATAAATGCAGAAGCTACTGATTACACAAAGAGGGTAGTGTCGCTGGCATTAAATCTGCCATAAAAAGGCTCTCAAATTTCAGCTAGGTGAGGGTTGTATCCTCATGCACCTAGAGTGATGATCTCCACCATCGTATTTCCTAGCCTTGAAGAAGGCTAATGGCCAGGATCACAATCTATTCAGCATGTTTCTCTATTAAGAGAAATACTCGCAAAACTACCTCAAGCTAGTCCTCCACTGCCTGGTGGTTCGTCTCATCTTGAAATATCATATGACTTTGTATCTAGAACTCATGAAATGTGATCATCAAGCATACATGATACTCTAGTAGAATCTACTGCACAATTGTTGGTGGTGTTACTATTACACCACCCGAAGGTTCCATCACTATGAGTGGCCCCTATACCGATGCCTCCTCACTCATTGGACTACATTCTTGATTTCTAAATTGAATGCTGGCGGTCATTGTGGGGGAATACAATAAGAAATATATTTTATGTTCTCAATAAGTTATACGTAGTGAGAAGAATCAAGAATGTTTTAGAAAACCTTTCAAACCACAAGCATCCGGTAAAACCAACCTCCAAGACCGTCTTCTATAGGACAGGGGTTGATGAGTGGCACCTGAAGGATTTTCCCAAACTGGGAAGGCATTTCCCTAGATATCCTTACACACTCAAAAAGGGAAGTTTAATTAAACAACCATAAAATGTAAGGTATAACCATGAGAGTAAAGTACAACCCCAAGTATAACTGTAAACTGAAAACTTTGGGCCAGAATACAAGCCCTATAAACTGAAATGAAAGCAAACATTTGTTTGATATGCCCTGGATCTTTACGTGGAGGATAGTAGCTATAAGTATGATGTCTACTAAGAGGATCTTGACTGATCCCATCACACCAATTTCCACCAAGTCCCAAACCACCAATGTCAGCTTCAGAGCATCAGTAGTGTACAGCAGACACACACATGTGGGTGGAGCCCGTGCAGGGGTGAGTATAACAACTCAGTTGGGGTCCCCAAGACCCCTAGATTTCACTATGTATTCCCCAACGGAAAAAATCACATGAAATACAAAAAATTTAATATCACAAGAATGATATAAATCCTGAAGCACAAAGAAAAAGAGACAACTCACTCTGATTGTATAACTTTAAGGTTACTGTGATAGGGATGACTTGTCATAAAGACAGATCATCCTATCTATATTAACTATACTGTTGACATATATAGGTCATTGTATGATAACCCGTATAGGTTTCTAGATGCTGACCCATACTGGTCGCTGGTGCTGACCGGTATTGATCACTAGTGATGAACCGTATTGGTCACTGGTGGTGACCTGTATTGGTTGCTAGTGGTGACCTGTATTGGTTGCTCGTTCTAACCCATAATGGTCACTGGAATAGAGGTAGATATGATTAATGGTACATCTAGATCATCTCGTTCCCAATTTTCTATTACTGACCCATATTGGTTGGTCTTTTTATTCATGTCACAACCATCAACTGGATTCCCACATGAAGCTCGCTTGATTTCTAGAAGACTTTGCTACTCAATCCATCATTCATATTTCAATAAATATGAATTCCCAAAAAAAAACACATACCCAAGAGGCCATCCAACCATAGGGGTCCCAACGTGACATGCTTTGAATTGATCAGACGCCCAGTCTCTGAGATATGGGCACTTATGTAAAAAGGCCCCAGTTCAATTCAAGACTAATCCAATACAGGTCGCACATCAGACTCCGAAAAAACTCACTTAGATTATCCCCACATGGATTC
This sequence comes from Viscum album, assembly GCA_963277665.1. NCBI lineage: Eukaryota > Viridiplantae > Streptophyta > Magnoliopsida > Santalales > Viscaceae > Viscum > Viscum album. The sequence continues at coordinate 1,346,476,435 of OY728159.1, read as the reverse complement.
CTTTCCCCAATGGTCCTTATTCCATAGAAGGTGCATCAATTAGACGCCTAGTCTGTTAGTTACTCCCCATTTAGTGAATTGGGGTTGATCACACCTCGATATGGACCAACTCTGTTGAGCCCGCTAGAATATTCCAAAGGGAATGCTTCGCAAAGAGGTCCCAACACCACTGACGACATGTAATATAGACACATTATTCATCAGTTATGGGAGTTTCTTTATTTGGGGGGCAGTTGGGTCTCGGCCCTGTTCGACTTGGTCTGGTCGGCCTGATGCAATGGGTCACGGGGTTTACATGACCCCACCCGGGTCCAACCTTATAAGGGTCGGCCTAGTTCATTGGTTCCATCCCATTAGGGTCAGCCTAGATGGTTGGTGGGCCTGGGAGGATGGTGGCTCGGCCCGCCAGGTGGGGCTTGGCCCACCCGCATTGTTCCACTGGGTGGGATCGGCCCGTTCGGCCAGACAACGTCTACCTCGGTCCGCCTGAAGGCATACCACTTTCTCCAGCTAGACCTATAAAAGAAAGTTTGTTTCTTCCTACTGGTGGGGTGCTTCCACCACTGTGTCCTATAGTCACCCAGGAATGCAGAATGGTCTCTAAACGATGTGGGATATCTCTCGGCCACACCGCCACCTCATTTCGTGGCCCGCTCGTAGTGGTTATTACCGCCGACGGTGCCTACATGCACCTCCCTTCTCCCATGCGGTTGGATCTGTCCGGCCACCTCTTGCCACCACGACACGTGGCAGCATTCCACCTTCCCACCACCCGTGGCTGGATTACATTAGCCTCCTCCGGCCACCACCGGCCATCGCCAGCATGGCGCGCTAGCGGTTCTTTCCACGGGCCCCAGAATGTGATTCAGTGGTCCGTTCTTGGTGTCGTCTGCACCTACGAGTCTCCCAGACTTCCTTCGTCATAGTATTATCCTCTATCTTCCATTTCTATCAAAATTGAGGAATGATGTATCCGAAGAATGAAACATGAACAAAGGGGAGGAGGGTTCGGGCCTTGTTCGTTTGCCCCGCGCCTTCCATGTTAACATGATAAAAAAGAGAGAGTATATTTATCTTATATTAAAAATTAAATAAACTCATTTCAAAAATTTTAAACCAAAACCAATAATAAACCCCCTACCTCAAGATCGGTTGGAGGTGTCATGATTGCGATGAGAAAAGTTTCCATGTTGGATGGAGTTATCGGCATTCATCGATCCCGAATCGTTGTCTCCCGAGCTTTCATCCTCCATCGGTGGATGTTTCCAAAGAACTCCACTTAAGTTTCCTTTCATGAAGAAGTTGTGAAAAAACCCCACTTAGAGAACCATTTAAATATTTGGGGGAATGGTGTGTGATGCGTTGAAGAACTAATGAGGTTCATAAAATGAATTGATGAGCCTCTTTTAATTCACAATGGTGGAGTTATGTAGTTGTTGGGTTATGCCATTAAATGGATTCACAAGTCACTGGTCCTTCCACCGCCACTCATAAGATGGAGAAAATTAAAATTAAATAAAATATACATGTTTTTCTATTATTCTTAAAAAATTCCAAAACTATCTTTGAAGATCTAAAAAATTTATTTTAATTCTAATTTAAACATACACAAATGGAATAATTTATGACACTCCTATAATTCTTTGAAATTATCATTTTGCAGGGTGATAAAAACGTTGTTTTTAAATCCATGAAAGAGGTGAATAAAATTAAAGATGATTTCATCAATTTTACTAGTTAATCTTATATATTTTCATTAAATTTTATTTAAAAATAAAATCTGGAAATGGTCAAAGCTTATTTATTTGTTATGTCAGATCTTTATTTTTTGTTTGAGCTTAAGGTTCCTCAACTCATTATGTCAACCACCTTGCACAACCATTATTTTATTTATTCAAAAGTGAATATGGAAAATAATTTTAAATTGATATTTAGTTCCTGGTTCTTGTTGATATATTACTTATGAACCAATGTGTATGGAAACATACATGGAATAATAACAGGTGGTGGTTCTTATATACAAAACCACATTATCCTAGAGACTATGGTTAGATTACAAGAGAGTCTATATTTTAACTATAAAATAATCATTTCATCTATTCAAACCAATGATTGTTATTTTTTGGTTTTTTCATTGATTTCAATAAAATTCTATCATCATGTCTCCAAAATTTAAACAACAATACCAAACCTCATTTAACCAGAGTTAGTAATGGTATGGTTAAATCTTTTGGTTTAATTTTTTACTTCTACACACTCACTTTTTCTTTGCATTAATTATTATATTTTAAATTTATGGTTTTTTATCATTTTATTTTGAAGGTATTTCTTTCAGAGACCAACTATTGTATTAAATGACTATATATTGTAATTTTTTATCCAAAATTTGATTCGTTGAATAAAATAATAAGGGGAGTTTATCAATTTTTGTAATGAATATATATTTTTCATATCATTATATGATTCAAATATGTTCCATATTGAATTCATCCTAATATTGGTAATGATGTGTGGGGGAAATTGATTCTTTTTATGAAAATAATTTTTTATGAGTACTTGTAAATTATGGGTGTGAAGCATTCTCTAATATTTATTGCTGAAAATAATTTTCAAAATATATTTAATCCTTTTTCATCATCATTTATTATATCATTGAATCAACAATAATTTTCATGTGAAATTTCAATTCGACATTAAATTATTTGTTTTCATCTAATTTATAACCTCTTAGTTTTATAATTTTAATTTTAATTTTTAAATTGTTATAAATAATTAATAGAAATTATTTTTTAATTTTTTTAATTTTTTTTAAAGTTATATTATTTTTATTAAATATAATTTATGATTTTAAATCTATTTTTGTCTTATATAGGTTTACATTGTACATTCACCACCTAAAAACTATTATTTTGTGTGTAGAATTTGTTACATAATAGAACACCCACATACCCAGGCTTTATCCTCACTCATGTTTCCAAATTCTATGAAAACACCAACCAAAATTTATTGTTTTAGACTCATGTGGTGTTTGTGAATAATAATTTTGTGGTGAATAAATCAAACACAAATAAAGAGAAAAAATGGATGAACATGTGAATTTACATAGTTTGTTAGGATTCTTTATGTCCATTAAAGAATGGAGCCAAATCTATTAAACCTCTCTTGATAATATGTCAGAGGATCAAAATTGGATTATAATGGATTTCTTGATTTAATTTTAGGGATTTAGTCTAATTTTATTGAGAATAAATTTAGTGTTTTTTTGGGAAGATAATATACCCTTGAATTTTCCTCCTCATTGATGGATTATCATCCACTGTTGGCTACCCACCAAGGATGACACCCACCTAGGTTTTTTCCAATATATTTTTCCCTTCAATGAACTCCCTTCATGGGTGTTTCCCCAAAAAATCTCCTCATAATAGCCAATTTGGGATTGAAAATTGATCTAAAGCCTTCCTTCAGGCATCCAAATCCTCTTTCAGTAGAACCTTCTTCATCATATCTAACCCATTATCTTTTGTGTGGATTTTTTCAGCATAAAAAAATATTTCCTCAAATGCCTTATAGATCTAGTGATATCACACATCTATGTGTTTGAACCAGGAATGAAATGTCGAGTTAATTCTAAGATGAATAACATTATGACTATCTCAATAGAGAATATATTTCTCGTAACTATGTCCTATCTCTTGCAAAAAAATCTTCTTCCAAAAAAAGGAATAGTGTCCTTCAATGACGTAAATATATTCAACATCTATGGTAGATAATGAAAAAAAACATTCATTACTTATGAAACTTCTCCGCCTACAAATGATATCATCTACCTGAATATGGATTTTCTTATGTCTACATCCCTAGTCGTATCTGTATATATAAATCCTTCTAAAACATGATTATCACTTTCAAAACCTAAAAAATGACTAGTTTTACCTCAGATATATCTCAATATCCATTTTACCATTGTCCAATGATCTTTTAATATATTTTATAATAATATTATTATAACAACAACAACTTAAAAAATATTGGGTATGGTGCATACCATAGCATAAATAATACTGAAAATTGATGACTGATAAGGATGTTTTCCTATTTCATCTATCTCTTCTTCAGTTGATGGAATCTATATTGTCTTGATATGAAAATTCTTATAATGTGGAGTGATAATTTTTTTAATATTTCTCATTATGAATCTTTCAATAAAATTATCTATTTACCACTCTTGAGATATCCAAATCATGTGATTCCTCTTGTCACTGGTAATCATTATTCTACTAATATGAGTAGCATCAACCAAGCCCATAATTTCAAAAGAATTGTTCAACACCTTCTTTGAACTATCAATCATGGTGATATATCTACCAATAATTATCATATCATCAAAATAAAGCAAAAATATAAAGAAATCCCCATTAAAAAACTATTTGACGAAAACATAGTGATTATCAATCATCCTCTTATACTCATTTTACTCAATGAATAAGTAATGTTTTTTATACCATTTACCTGTACCTATTTCAAACCATAAAATATTTTATTCATTTTTCAGATCAGGTTTTATTTACCATTCACTTGAAATTACTATGTATTCACATTGTATATATGTTCATTAGGATCACCATGTGATAATGCTATCTTTACATCTAGTTTTTGAACCTCTAGATTTGGAAAGTGCAATAATCCAATAACAAATCTGATATATTACATTTTAACAATAAGAGAAATTTTTTATCAGATTCCACAAGTTTCTTCTTATCGAATCCCTTCACAACCATTTCAGTTATATAGTGTGTTTGTGTTATACAATTATATACGTTGATTATCTACATCCACTTATTCTTGATTGTATTATCTTGATGTGTTAATTCCACTAAATCTAATTGGTGGTTTTTGTACAAGGATATCACATCCTCTTGTATGAATTTCATTCATTCCATCATCATCTAAATCCTTATTACATCATCATAGATATATATCCCCCGCCCATCAGTGAATATCACATACTCATGTGGTGAGTATCTACAAATTGATTTTCTTTATCTAGTGGATCTTCCCAACCGTACTTCGGGTAAATCTATTTTGGAATATCATATGATGGAGAAATATAAGAATATGGAGATATATTACCTAGTACTAATGTATCATCATTTTCATGTATCTTGAATACACTAGATGATATATATGGTGGTGATAGTAGTTCCAATTTGACTTGAATTTACACAGATTTCAACATCACATCATTTTATGGATTATAAAAATATTTAATTGTATGATCCTAAAGAAACACTAAATATATACTTATGAAGATCCCCCTTCTGATGGGATTTTATATTTTGTAACCAAACACCTCTTGATTCTATCAAAAAAGGAATCTCTACATTCTTTTTCCATCCGTCTTTGAAAGCATATCTTTAGATATGTGAACAACTATCCTACATCCAGGTAATATCAATTGTTTTTATGAAACATATTTACCTATCCAAACACTTTATATAAAATTTTATTTCAGTGGAAAAAATGGATTTTTGTTAGTAAGATCACATTTTATCTTCGTTAACTTTCAATCATAGGTGTTTGGAAGCTTTTTATTAGAGAGAATACACCTTCCTCTCTTATAAATTTTCATTTTCATCCTCTTAGAAACACCATTTTATTAAGGCATCTTTGGTACTGATTTTTCTATCCTAGTGTTGGAACTCTTTCAATAATCCTCACTTGGACCACATTACTCTCCTCTATTTTCTTCTAACACACACATTAATCACCTCCCTATTACTATTTCACCCTTCATATTAAACTATTTGAGGCCATATTGCACTAGATCTTTAGTCTTCAATTGAACGGAAAATAATTTTCTAAAATGATCACCTATAAAAGTAAAAAATAATGAAAAACTCCTTCATAAGTAGTTTTCAACATGTAGACATCAGTGTGAATGAAATATAAAACATTTTCTTTTCCAGACAGTAAATAACCATGAAATTATACACTATGTAGTTTTCCATAATGAAATCAATACACGTATCCAAACATGTACCTCTTAGAATTTGAAAGATATCCTTCTTTGGGAGCATTATAATTCCTCAATCAGTCCTATGACTAATTTACACATTCCAAAACTCTACAGTAACATCTTTTCTGGCTGTATTTATTTTTCCTCTACATGTTCTAGCTTTTGTGTGCTAAAGAGAAGTTTCTTTCATTCCATTAGATATTATCAAGTTACCTATGCTAATATTCAATTTCCAGTCACCAAAAAAATTTATATATCAATTATTTTTAATCATTCTAATGGATGTTATATTGAAGTGAATATTAGGAATATGTATCAGATAAATCAAGAGTAACCATCATGTAATATTACTTTCTAGAAAAAATATTACCAGTACCAATGATTTTGGATTCACCTCCATTTCCCATAATCCCATGAATCAAACCCCATGAAGTGTAATATGAGAAAAAAAATATCTATTAGCAGTGACATGGTATGTGGTTCTAGAATCGATCAACCATGTAGAGTCTTGGATTTCAAAAATATCCTAATTATCTTTATGAACTACAACAATCTCTTCATTGAGAATTACAGCATCATTATATTGGATAATACCATTCAGATTCCTTTTCCCCAAATTCAACTATCTACTCTCCCTAATGAAGTCTCATGTCTTGATATAGAGGTAGAACTTCCATACATATCTCTATTGATATTTTTATCTCTTCCTCACTTGCAAACATTTGTCACAATGATCTCTTCATATGGTTCTCTCGGACAAATTTGTTTTCCTTATCTTTCAGTGACAAGAGCCTCTCATTGAAGTGTAGTTAACTCATATTTTCTTTTAGATTCCTCAATAAGAATCCCTTATTTCTCTATTTTGATGGACATAGTTCCATTTGGAGTTTAATTTATAGCCGACACAACTACCATGTCATGCATCTTTTTTAAATAACTCTACATGTGTAGGTTATAAAATGAATAATAAATAACCAATTTCATGGAATTAAACTCATCATCATTACCTTGGAACTTACTCATGTGCTATGATATTTTGGTCCCATAGTTTTATATCATTTTGAAAATATTATGTATCAGGTTTTCATCATTCTCACAAATTTCCCCACATAATTTTTTTAAATGTTTACAATAGAGGAGATGTACCGTGTTCATTGGTAATATTCTAGAAGATACTGTTATTGATCCAATATCTAGTTTGGGAATCACACATCTTGTTGAGAATGACTTACTCTACATCAACTAGTAGGATACATGATGATGTCTTCTCGTTAGATTATTCTTGGTTATGATTCCTCTTCATGAACAACAATGGGTTAAGTGGTCTCCACTATTGGTTTCCAAAAATCATTAATATATAAAAGATAATTTATTATTGGTTTGTATATAGCATAATTAATAGTTGAAAGAATTATCATATTATTGTTATTTTCATCCATTTATTTATTAAGAATTTTGAAAACCTAACCTTATGATTGAGTTTAGAAATTTTGGAATTATAGGAAAATGCTCATAGATAGCTGAAAATGGTATCTGATTCTACAACTTATGTCAAAACAGATTCAACAGTATATATTGATTGATTTGGTCGAGTTGATGGGGCTCACTAGAATAGTGGAGAAAAACCCTCCAAAAATTCTTTGCTATTGTGAATAGTACCTTCTTCTCTAGCATATGAACTATAACATTGTTGGTTTGTTCAAAAATTTGACCTCTTCTCTTAGGATTGTCTCAGATCCATTTTTTAAAAAATCTTGCACTGTTCAAAACGTCTCACATCCAAAACATAAACAATGACTATATGTAACTATAAGAAACCCTAATATCAATTTTACCATTTCCGAATACTTTTTTCAAGAATCTGATATGAATATACTCACATCACCAACCATATGTGAAAAATCTTCTCTGGTGCCTACAATGGAACACATATGACTGCCCAATTCGGTATAATATTGTTGTTTTTCTATTTATCAACTCTCCATTTTAGTCAAAGGACTTTGAATTTTCATAAGACTAACATGACTCACTGGTGAAGTAATAAATGTTTTCAAATATCTATTGTTGAATCATTCAATAACCTTATCAATTTACCTCTCTTGAGATAGCCAAATCTTTTGATTCCTTCTGTCATGAGTAATCATCATGCCCAGAATCTGAGTAGAATCTCAAAAGTCCTTCATTTCAAAATACCTATTCAGCTCATCTTTCAACCTATCATCCCTATTTATATATATTATAATAATCATAATATCCTACTAATAAACCATCATGATAATAAAAATACCATAAATAAACTATTGGATGAAAACTCATTGATCGTCAGCCATCCACTTGTACTCATTATTCTCTATGATTGAGTATAATTTCTATTTCCACTGCCTCAGTGCCTTTTTCTGACCATATATACCTTTCTTATCCTTGAATAATAGTTTTCATTACCTTTTACCCAAAACACATATGTTTGTTCCATTTATATCTCTTCATCGAGATCACCATGTAAGAATGATGTATTTACATCAATTTTTTGAACACCCATGTTTAGACTAGATTCCAATCAATGGAAAACACTGATAGAAAACATTTTAACCATGAGAGAAAAAAAATCATCAACTTCAATACCATTATTTTGTCAAAATCCCTTCAGAAACATCTAAGCTCTTTAAGGAGACTGTGAGTTTCCATATTCTCATTTGATTTTATACACCCACTTTTTCTTGTTAACCTTCATTACATGTGGTAACTCTACGAAATGAAATCAATGGTTCATGGGAAATGATCTCATCTCTTATTTCATGGAATTATTTTATTCCATCTTCTGATGAATCATGATTTCATCATCATAACAATTAGGATCTCCCCCATTAGTGAGAATCAAATACTCATGCGGTGAGTATCTACAACATTGTTTTTTTTTCTATGGTGAACATCCTCAATTGTTCCTCGGGTTGAATTTTTTTTATAATATCATATGGTAGGGAAATATCAATATATAGAGACATATTACCATGTAGTGATATATCATCATTATCCCACATCTCTCTTGCACTAGCTGGAACAGATGGTGGTGAGACTAGTTATATGAATAATGAAATTTCCTCAGATATCTACATATTTTAAATTTTAGTCTTATCAAAATCTTAAACCATATGATCCTAAAGAAAACCCCATATTTTCCTTTTTTGATCCACATACTAATAGGATCTCAGAGTTGGTATCCAAACTCATAAAGAAGATATACCAACAATATAAACTTCTTTCATTTTAAATCCAACTTTTCCATCTCATATATTGGGATGTAAACCCCTCTTCTATAGAAAAATAAACTAATGTGTTTGTATAAAAAAACTATACCTTTAAAATATCTTTCTAGAACATCATAGTTTAGTGAAAATAATGAATAATTGTAGATGAAAACAACTATGGTCTTCATTTCCTCCCCTCAAATAATGTTTTTATGCTTTACATTTTTGAGTATACATCTTACTCTCCTGGAAATTGTTCTATTCATCCTCTCAGAAAGATAGTTATACAGCAGCATATTTGGTACTTATATTTCCATCACGATGCTGAAAACCCTTCACAACTCCTCAAATAGACCATTGAAATATTTTTCATTATTATTACACACACACTTTAACTGTCTACCTATTTCTCATTCAATATTAAAAATAAACTACTTGAATACAAATTTCACCTAATCATTAGTTTTCAGATAAAATTTACAAAATTTTCATGAATGATCATATATGAAGCCAAAAACATATATATAACATCTCATTTACTTAGTTCTCATAATTTAGAAACTAGTTTTAATAGAAAATAAATCATTTTATTATTTTGATGGTTTATAACCAAAAAAAGATACTATGTGTTTTTTCCTTTGATTCCATTAAAAAAAGTATCTGAATGTGTATATTTTATTCATGGAAAGAGATCCTTCATGGAGGGAATTATTATTCCTCTCTCTCTCATGTGAAAAATTTATTTATTACCAAATTATGTAGGAATGAATTTTATGGATTTATTGATTCTACTCAATATATTATAGAATCTGTGAAATTGTGGTACATATCTTTATTTACTTCAACAATTTTCATGTCACCTTTGGAATTCTTCCATTTCACCTAACCGAAGAAAGTAACATATCCATCATCATTATGTTTTTTGATGGATGTCATATTAAGGAAAATATCATTAATATTCCTCACATACTTCCAAAATAACTTGCATCCATTATTAGTTTTGAGAAAAATATTACGAATACTGGTGATTTTATATTTGCCATCATTTTCCATCATCACATGTCTAAAACACCCGGAACGGTTTGATGAAAAGAAATCTATTCTCGATGTGACATTGTAGGAGGCCCCAGAATCGATCACCCATGTTGAGTCTTTTCATGCAAGACTAACCTAGTTATCTTATAGAAAAATATTTATTTCTTTACTGAGAATTTCATCATCATTATTTTGTGTCTTACCTTCCTCGTTCCTTTCTTCTATATTTAACATTCTACATTAAAATATGAAGTGTTTTGGCTTGCAACTGTCGTGTCACTTAATTTTATATCATGAACGAGATTTTGATTGATTCCTTATTTATAGAAAATGTTCATGGATATATCTTGTTATTCTCCATATTTATGTTTCTTCTTCCCTAGGTTTTCAGTGACAATATCCTATGATTTAGCTGCATGTCCATTTACTTTTCTTCTATAATCCTTATTCAACATTTCGTCTTTCACCATCTCCATGGGGAGAGTTTCATTCATAGTTGCATTGATAACTAAGAAAAAATGTTTGGCCCATATATATATATATATTAAATAATTCAACATTAATATAGCCAACAACTCACCATCAGTCATCAATTTCAAGTAATTCAACTGATCATTTATACCTTGGAATATTCTTCTGTTATCAGACACATTGGTCTCAACATTGTAATTCATGTTGACAAGACAGTGTATCTAGTTTTCTTTGTTCTATGTGGTTATCATTGTATACAAAATTTCCATTTTTCTCTATAGAATGAAACTATCATGTTTTTTGGAAAATTTCTATTACATACTCTTATCGATCCATTTTATGATTTGGGCAGTGCATTATCTATTGTGCATGACATCCACAATATCATTTGGTAGAATACATGATGATGTCTTCTCACCAAATTTACTACTCATTGATGAATCCTCTTCTTTCACATCAATTCCTTAGTGTTTTACACTTTTGGATTCCACAAATCATTAATATACAAAAGATCATCCATTTTCAGTTTCCAGATGACATAATTGAAAGTTGTAAGCACAATCATTTTACCAATATTTTCATCCATTTATGGAGTTCAAATTTCGAAAATCTAATGATATGGATGTGTCCTGAATGGTCAAAATAGCTAGAATAGAATTTTTTATCACTTATAGAAGACTCGGATTGGCCGAGAATGGAGAAAACAAAATTAAGGGTTTGGATCGACAAATGATGTGGTGCTGACGTGCCTTGCCAGAACAGTCACAAGAAAACCCACGATAAATTTTACATTAGTGTGAATAAGGTCTCTATCTCCAGAAAGGTGGTATTGTGGAAACCATGTTTTTCAATTAATTTTAAACCAGATCTACCAGTTTCATTTCACCTTAGTTATTTAGGATGCTTACACTGTTGGAATTGCCTCGCTAAGCCCTTCCCAAATCTGGACTAGTTTTTGTTTACCAAATTCAATATTTTGTTTACTAGAATATGTCACTTCTACTTCACTATTTCAAACATGAACTCTCTAATAACACTATTATTTGGGGCAGATGATCATTTTGGTTAACAAATCGAACACTAAAAATCGATAAAATGAAAAAACATGAGATGTTGTTTAGGGTTTGGCTTTGAGCCAACGTCTATTACAGAAAGGTGTACATTTTGATTTCTTCATCAGATAATAACATGAGATGGTCACTGCAGGATTATAGTAACAAATAAACATTATCATAATTCATATCGAAAAATAATGTGGATGATATCACAATAGTATATTCACTTAGGTTCATAATAATTGTTAAAGGATATTAACATTGATGAAATATTATTGTCAATGATTAATAAAAAATGGAATTGAAAATGTGAGAAAAAAATTAACTTCCATTAGTAAGATTTTTTGATAAAAATTACTAACAAATATAGAAAATATTTCTCAAAAGAACCCTGGAATAATGAAAAAAATCATTAATTGGAATGATGGAAAGGATTGTGGTAAAATCCTTCCACGGAATTTATGTTATAAAAAACATTATTTTGATAATTTTGTAACAAGTCAAAGTCATATATTCAAAAAAACATTTAGAAAGGACCATTTTAAACCATTGAAAATAATTTAAAAGGATGTAAAAATTGAAAATTTTAAATCATCTCTGGTATATTTAATAAACTTCATAAGTCATTTTTAAATATTATAGACATTGAAGAAATATCTTCTTGACCAAATCTAAAATATGGTCAAATTGTCATTGAAAACATTATATATATATATTTTATTACCAATGAGAGCTAAATTTAACAAATAAATAAAAAACAAATGTATAAATAGAGGATACAAAATTGATTGGTTTTAATGTATATCATATATACAATTTCATTTAATGTAAATTTAGTATAGGAAATCCACAAATGAAATTATATTGTAACATATAACATATTATAAAGTATGTTCTTACATCATATATGTTTGAAACTATTGTTAAATAAATGTATATTTATTAAAAATACATTTATAGAATAATAAACTTATATATATAAAGCGGTATTATTTACTTATAACATCATGTCACCCATTTATTTTTAATTCCCAATTTAATCTGATTTTTTGGGCGATAAATGATTCGTTTTTCATACATGTTTCGGTTTGGAAGTCTCAGTACATATACTCTAATCATGGATCTAAAATTTTCGGAATGTTAATAATGACATTATTATTATTTTCATTCCTTATTTACACATTAATATCTATTCATATAAAATGGTGATGAAAAATTAATTACATCACATCTTGTAAATGGTCGTCCTTGCATATTCATGAGTGATAATTCCATTTTTCGATGGATAAATAAAAGTGTAGATAATATTTATCCATTAAAAGATGATAATAAAATCATAAATACAAAAATAACTAATTAAGACCATCCTAAATACCATTTATATGATGTGATTATAAAAATCTAAATATGTCCCTTCTTAGAGGCTCTAGTCCACACGGATGAACCAATTATACTTTTAATTTCATATTTCAATGTCATATAGATGAATAATGGTTGTTACATAATCAAAATAATTTTCTAAATATTAATTATACTAAATTTATAATTTTATAATGTAGACCTTGTATTCATAAGAGTTAGAATTTTAAATAAAATGGAATATACTCTATTTAGGGTCATACCTATTTCTTGAGAAACATCAATTTTCATACACATTAATATTTTAATAGATGGCTATTGGAAGGAAAATAGAATCTAATATGTGTGGAAGAGAGTTATTATATTATTATTTAAGTAATTTTCTAGGAAAAAATTCATAATCATTTTGAATAATGATGAATAAGAGGTTCCCATTTACATTTGTTGGAAAATGGACAATTGTAATTATTTAGAAGATAATATATTTATTTATAACAGTGTGAAGTCCTCGAATGACACCCCAAATTTGGTTTTTTTATAAACGGTTGGGGCCGAAGCATCATTTATTATTAAATCATAGAGAAGACGCATTTTAACTGGGTAGAGGGAGACCTATTACATAGCTTGAAGGCTCAGTGGGCATTTAACCCATTATATGGCCCGTAAGCCCAATTTTCTGGACCAATGCCCATTATGTGAATAGTATTGATATAACACCCGTATTCTACATTACTGATACAGTACTGCCACTACTATAGTACTGGGCTGCCACTACATTACGCTAATGTACTGCAACAGTAACATGCGACCAATGGGTTTTGAACCCCCATTTTTTCATGTAGGATTATGGGGTGCTTACCATTAAGCCAAACCACAACAACAAAGGCACCATGAACTCGATGATAAGATGTGAGGGGGTAGAAAATAATCTCAAATAATCACATTTAGACATGTTTTGGATGGTTTTCTGCGTTATCAATTTGTTAAACAACTTTAATCCCATGTTTTCCCAAACTAAGATAACTTCACTTTTTAATAGTGATAAGTTTATTATAATGAAAAAAGTAAAACATTTATTTTAAATAATTTTCTTCCTTATAATTAAAATATTTTAATCCAATTTATCATATTATATTTATATAAATAGAATAAATTAATTTTAATATTAAAATATATAATTTGTAGAATATTGTTTTTTAAAAAACAATCAATTTAAATGTAAAAAATCATTTTACAATGAAATTAGGATTATAACCTGGTTTTGATTATTTTTTTTGTAATATAATGAAAAATTGGATGTTTTTAATCTTTTTTGGAAAAAAATGAATATAATTTTCCAACCATGCAATTACATGAAAATACATTAAAGTAGTTTCAAAATTGAATAAAATGTATGTTATCTTCAAATAAGTCAATATTGGGTGTCCAATACCAAAATAATGTTTTTAAAATTCATGATTTAACCCCTAAGTAAAATATTTGGTCAAAATGTATCCTCAAGCATGATAATGGAAATTGTTAGATATTTTTTTAAAGAAGTAACCAATAGCTTTAACCTAATTTTACCTTTTCAACCAATATGAAAAAAATTATCTATTGTTACAATTCATAATCACAAAAGGGTGTGTTAGCCACATTAGATTATGTTAATTATGATTGTCCAAAATTTTGAATATAATTTTCATGAATCAATTTTTATAAGTGGTAAAAATTCATTTTAAATGAAGTGTGAAAAACACAACAAAAATCGGATTTTAGAAAAACGAATAATTATTCCCCAAACAACATTTAATCTTATTCAATGTCAAGTAAAAAAATTATAAAAATTAAAACATTTGAATGAATATATAATATTTAAATTTCATTAAATTAAATTATTAATTAATATTAATTTAATTTATTAATATAAATGAATTTTTTTTGAATGAAAACCATTTTTTATTTTAGTATCTCCTTTAACCTAAATGAATTTGTTATCATTTATAAATAGATGATAAATAATGAATTCATTTTATATTTGTGTGTAATTTAATTTTCCAAAATTTTATTATTCACATTGGATCCTCTTTAAAACAATTCTCTATCAAGATTCCATCACTCTGATTTCAAAAACCTATAATATATCTGCCTTTTACCATTATTTGGTTACCATGTAGCTTATTCAATTGTATTGATAAACTATAAAACATCAACCTATTGAGACATCTTTTTTCACATCACTTTCTCTCTTCAATCCAAAACCTCTTCTGAATTCTCAATACAAGAGAGATCATTCCCAAATGGTATGGTCTATGATTTTATTATATGTGAATGACTAGGTATGTACTTCCTATGGAAGGATACATGGAAGACATAATGATCATTAAAGATATTTAGAATAATAGAAAAATAATATTAAGCAATCTAGATATGATCATGAATTCTAATGGGATTGATATTTGATGGGATCAACTTTTCCATTTTCCTAATTTCATATCCTTCATCTAAAAAATATTTATAGAATTTAATTTTCCTCTTATTTTAACTCTATATTTCTTAGAAAATATTCATTATAAACATTCAATATTCTCTAATATTTCTTGATATACACCTAAATAGAGCTAATCCTATATTTCATTTCGTTATAAAGATATTCTCTAAATTTTGATCATTATTTATCTTCATCACAACAAATCGGTGTTCATCACATCCTTTTACAGATGTATTCATAAGAAGCCATATGTATTCTCTAATAAAAATTTAATATTGGAATAAAATTTCACCAAATGAAATTTTGATCTAAAACACCATTAAAATATATTGAGAATTATTTTAGTGGGTCTTGTTGAGTTTTAAGGGAATTCTCAGACAAATAGTCTACCTAAATGTCATTCAATGTTTAGAAACTCAAAATTATATCTAAATCCTCTTGGAGATTATCTAGAACATTGTTGTATACCATGGATCTGGGTAAAATGAAATAGAACTTGGTAATCCATGAAATATTACAACTTACATAATGTACATCATGGAAATCCAATCAAGGGCGACTAATATTTTTTGAGGGGAAATAAAATGAACAGATTTGTTATGGAAATCAAGAACTAGAAAAACAAAACTATTATTATTCAGTTTTTGGGGACTCCTTCAATGAAAACTATATTTATGTTTTTCTATTTTCATTATGGAATGGTTAATGGTTTTCAAATCCACTTATAATCTATTCCATTATCCATATTATGTTTACATATGAAGAATCATGATACTTACTCTACAATATCAATTTTTCATGTTTTTCTAGAAAATATATTCATGAAGATATTAATAAATCTTATCAAATTTAGTATAGTAAGATAATTATAAAAAATGATATACATTCAGTATCTCATTCTTTAGAACTATTATTTAAGAGGCACATACTCTATTAATAAACCATATAATTTCAACATAATTATGGTTAAACCGAGAAACATTTCTTAACTACTTCTATAGTTCCAAATCATTTTTCATCACCAGTAATACTTATATGGATGGATTGTTCAACCATCCATAGAGAAAGAGATTATTTCCATGCACTCCTCAGGATTTCACAATCCATTTTCTAAATAACCATAATTATTGGAATCCTTTCAATCATCATTATAGGAAAAATTCATTG
The DNA here is from genome assembly GCA_963277665.1 of Viscum album. Taxonomy (NCBI): domain Eukaryota; kingdom Viridiplantae; phylum Streptophyta; class Magnoliopsida; order Santalales; family Viscaceae; genus Viscum; species Viscum album. Next base: position 1,346,459,617 of record OY728159.1, on the reverse strand, counting down.
TCATTCTAACTAATAGCAGCATCAACCTTGTTCTCATTCCTAGAGTGGAAATATGATGACCACTCATACTATTTGATCAACTCTATCCATATTATCTATAACATATTCAACTCATTAAGATTGAATATATACTTGATGATTTTATGATCAATATTTATATGATATATTCCACCATAATGATTATGTATGTATATTTATAGGGGAAAAATAATACCTCCTACTCTAAATCACATTTTGGGTAATTTTTATTATGAATATTTAATTTTTGTGAAGCATAAACTAGCACTAAATCATTCATCATTAATATGAATCTTAGTCCCTTTATTGATGAATCACTATAGATCACAAAGATTTTCTTAGTACATGGTAGTCTGTGATAGGTTCACCTGTCAAACTCCTCGTATTCTCATTGATAAACAAGAAAATTTTACATTTAGAAAGGAAAATAAAACCCTTAAAAGTATACATTGGGAATGGATTAGATTATCATTATAAATCCCTCACAAATATCTAGTAGTATTGAGAGAACCCAAAAAAATGGATCTTATTCTTTATGGTTAGTCTAGTCTGTTGTTTAATAACATAGGTTTTTCATTGATCCATAAATATACCTTAACTTTAGATTATATGACCCATAAATTTTACATCTTATCGAAAAAATCCCTAGTTATTTAATTTATCATACAACAACTCCTTCCTCAAGGTAGTCAGTATAATCCTCAAATGTTCCTCATGGTCTCCCATGCTCATCTAATATATCATTATAAAATTTATAAAGACTAATAAGAACTGATTATGTTCTTCTCTAAATACTCTATTTAATAATCAATGATTATAGAAGGGGATTTAGTAACTCCAAATGTTATCACAATTAAATGTTAATCAACACACCGTTTATGAATTAATTTATTGTGTATATCCTCTACATTGACACTAAGTTAATGATTCCCAAAATGATGGTCTATCCTTAAAAGGTAATGCGTTTTTTTAATTGATCAGTCAAATAATCGATAATGATTATTGGATAATTTTTCATGATATTAAACTTGTTATGATATTTATAATCAACAAAAATGTTCTTTGACCCATCAATTATTTTACCAAAAAGAAATTGTACACTCTCTGGTCATTCAATTAGGTTTATGAATCCATTATCATGTTTCTCCTGGTATTTTTTCTTTAATTACTACATATCAATGAGTGACATTCTATAAGGTTTCTTAAAAATATGTTTAACACCAAGTATTAGTTCTATTGAAATATCCACATCATGATTTATAGAAAGATTAGGAAATTATTCTGAAAAGACATCGAAAGCTGTTTTAAAATTAGAATATAATCAATAATGAGTTTCTCCTCAATAGTTTGATATAAATATCCCACATGAAAATTTATTAATACATATATAATGTATATAACTTCCATTTTATGTTTATATTTATCCTCTCTCTGAAAAAAGAAATTATGTTGACAGGTAATATAAAACGTGACTTCCCTTCCATGAAAATTTATATAGAACTATATAATGTGATGGAATACATGAATATAATGACAGTAAATTAAAAAATAAGTATAATAACACTATTTTCAAGAATAAATTTCCCAAAAACATAAATCATAGTGGAATGGTGGACTTGAGATGTTATCATTGTATCATTATGATTTTTCCTTTCTCACTCAACATCCAATCTGGGATGTTAAGAAATAAAATTGCTAGAAACTTTTCATGACATAAATGGATTTATATGACTAATATCAAATAATATACATCAATATTTGTGTGTACATATGACCACATCAGCATTTTAATTCTATCTAAATTACCTTATGAAAATAAAAATATTAAGAATGATAATCATAAATCATTGGTTTGACTAGTCTTGAAAACTAATTCATAGGATTTCTAAATGAAAAAACATTATTATCAATCAATGAAACCTTTTCTTTATCCTGTCTCATTCAAATTAATCATCTTATAAAACCATTATTACATATTTATAATGAAAATGTTAATTAACCCCAAAGGAGTGTCAAACTAGGTTAAAAAAAGAAATTTCACTATATTAAAGAATAATGGTGTGGATATACCAAACCAACACTTTTTAGGGTTATTATAAATTGATGTATCTATTATAAAACCATATCCTCTTATATTATCCAGATAGGGATGTATTTCTAATAAAAAAATATAATCAATATCTTACTAACACATCAGGTGGATATCCTACACATTGGCTTATCCATTGAGTTTTCACCAATAATTCTTAATCTTAATTTCCTAAAATAACTTAAACCTACTTTAATACCAATTGAGGTGAAACATTAATTTCATACATAATATTACATTATTTAATTTGATTATTTAATAAATCTTTTAATTTTAGATACCCCTAAACATTAAATGGTATAACACATTTGAATATTTAAAACATGAACAACTTATTTCCTGAATGACATTAAATGTATTCCATAATTTTGAACATACATTATACAATTCTTGTAGTACTATACCTATTGACGTTATACATAATATATGGAAATGAACTATATGAAATGGTTATCTCATATTACTAACTTATCTAAACATGGGAGTTATCAATCGATGAGAATATACATTCATAAGATAAGCATAAGGGTATAAGACCATGAAAATAATAGGAAAAGTACATATCCAAACAATCATATTTCAAGGCGACAAGTCATGGAATAAAATATTATTAAGAAATAGAAATAAATCACATGAATGTGGAATAATTATAAATAAATCATGAACCATGAGTTAAAATAATAATAATAAAAACATATAAAATTAGTGAAACATAAAAATAGGAATAAAAAACATATCATATGTCAAGGTTAATTACCAAGACCATCATATCATATTGACACTGGAATCAACACATATTTTTAAAATCATAGAAGATATAAAATCACCATATAGTCCTCATATCATAGATGATAATTATTTATCTCTTGTTTCTCATATAATTTTGGATATGGTATCCATATATGTTTCTGATAGTGAATCGATAAAATAAACTCATCTCCTAGGATTATCTCATGATATATATGGTTTTAACCAATGCATTGTAGAGATATAAATAATCACATTTTATATCACGAATACCATATGTCTGTGTGATACGTGATCATAAACCATTGATCAATTAATAATATCACAACCCATGGAAATAAAACAAATTCCCTAAACATTCCATCATTTTATCGAAGCATATCTCATGAAAGAAAATATTTTTATAAAATTAACCTTAAATTATTATTATCATAATCCATCCATAGAAATAATTGGGATGGTATCATAATATCACATAACTATTGATGCATAAGTATCATTAATAGATGTTGACATTCATGAGATATTTCCTTGAAATACTATTCAATTATTTCACAGAATAACTGATTATATTTTAACAAAAAATTTCAAGAATATTTATAAAATAATATTCTATTAATATAATCACTATAATAGGTAAATTATGCTTCAATGAAATGAATGGTTATGATGATTTGGAATTCATATCATATTTCATATGTTAAAATAAATCATTCATTTCACACTTGCAAAAATCCAAAAAATGGATTTTTTAGAAAACTTTTAGAATGATACATTTTTTAAAAATTATAAATAAATTAAAATTTAGTGAATATTATATTTTAAAAAAAATTCATGGGAAGGTAATAAAATTCAAAAAACAAATTTTAAAACTATAGACATAAAAGAAAATATTTATCGATTAAGAGAAAATAAGGTTTAACTTTAATTAAAATCATTTTCACTATACGTTTTTGTACAAAAGAGAGTAAAATTGTAAAAATTATTGCAAAAATATATGAAAAAATATTAAAATAAAAATAATTTAGTTTTAAATAATATTATCTATATAATATCCATCCACAAAAATTTAACATTGATAATCTTGAAAAGAAATGACATTATAACATAAACTCTTACCTGATGTCTCATATTTTTTCATGTACGTTGAAAATTTATATATAAATAATATAATTATATTATAAATATATTAATGAAACATAATGATATATATCACACCATATATAACTTTTAAATAACATCTTATCGCTCGATTATTTAGAAATCTTTATTAAAACCACAATTCTGGCTGATTTCTGCTTCATTTTTCATGTATGTTTCCATTTCGTAGTCCTAGTCATTGTACTTTTATCATGGATCCATTTCCAGTAGAATTTTAATAATTTAATTTGTATTATATGTAATTATTATATGCCATATTATATTTTTCAAATAAATTTATGAATTAAATTGAATTATATAACATAATGGTGAAGGTACTTCATCCACATATGTGAGCTACATTTAAATATTTTATATATGGAAGAAAAGAAATTTGAATAATAATTAACATTTTGAAAAATTATCATGAATTTAATATATATATATATATTATGTAACCATATCATTATAACTATCAATATCATGGTTCGATGAAAAATTAAACACATCACATAATGGAGGTGGTTGTCGACACGTACACATGCGAAATAATTTCATTTCTCATTTGATGGAATGTTGCTAAATAATAGTTATTACATTATCATAATCATAAATAATTATATTTAATATAATAAAATAATTATTTTATTATGTATAATATAGATTTTAATGTGATAAAGGTTAAAAAAATTGAATTTACATGGATAAGAATTACACCTATTCCTTGAGAAACCCCATGTGTCTCAAACCATATTCCATGGATGGGTGGTTCTTCATGAAGGAAAAAAGATCCATGACATGGGTTAGAATGATATTGTTGTTATAGGGTAAGTACTGGATGATCTAAAATGATCTAAATTTTTGAATAAGAAAGAAGAGGAGGTTTTGTTTTATAGGTGAGGGAGAGGACATGCTTGGTATTTCATAAAAAAATAAATAATATATATATCATAATAAAGTTATGTGGAACAAAAAACCCCGAAAATAGAATATATGATGTAATAGGGTCAATAGAAACTCATCCAATCACATTTTTTAACAATTTTGATAAATTTTAATCCGTATATTCTATTTAATCAATTTTAAACTCATTTTTTACTTAACAATGATAACACAAACTTTTACATTGATAACATAACTATATGACCGCATGTAAAAGGATTATTCTGAAAAAATTTCACCTTATGATTATAAATTTTAAATCAATTTTATATTATGTATTTTCTATAAAAGAGATAAAAATATTTTAATATTAATCTAGAAATATCATGAAAAAAGTTTTTTGGAAATATTTGATTTTAGAATTGAAATAATTTTACCTCGAAGATAGGAAATAATTTGGATTACCTAAACTTTTGTTAATAAATGATGGATTGTTTTTAGAAATTTTTTTAAATAAAATATTTAATAAAATCATATAAAACTTCCATTAAATTCAATGACCCAAAATAGTTTTAAATGTAAATAAAAAATAACTTATCTTCACAATAGAAAACCACTGGATAATAATTTTAAAAAAATTGATTTTAATTATTTATCTATTGAAAAATGTAATGGGTTAAAAATTACTCATCCAATAGGATAATGTTAAGTGTTAGATTTATTATAAATCCATAACACCTCAATTTATTTAGATTTACCTATTTTACCATAGTGACAAATAATTACACAATTATTATTCCAAATGAAAATGTAATGAATCTGAATTTCTTGAATTTAATTTTAGAATTATTTTGGGAAAATTACAAGACCATGTGTTGAGATGACAGGTGATTCTAATGACAGGTTCTCACGGAACAGTTTGTTGAAAAATGTTATTTTTTTAATAGCATGTGTGCGCAGTTTTACTAAAATTGTGGAAGAAAACATCAAGGGGTCTTATAATAACAAATTGGAGGGAACCGTATTGTCTAGAGAATAAGTTTTACCATAGGCGGTCTCTAAAATCTCCCGATGTGGGCTGGCTATGAAATATTGTTTTTGGAAATACCAATCAATAAAATAATTAAATAATCATTATTTTATATTAAAATTTTAATAAGTCATTAATGGATACTCAGATTGAAAATTGGAGACTATCTTTGAGTTCATAATTCATTTTTTTCTATATGCACCACTTAACATTAGTCAGCACATGTCTTCTTTAAAAACACAAGATAGACGTAATAATCATTAAATAATTTAAATATAAATTATTTTAATGACCCATCGAAAATTTATTATAAAAAACATATTAAAAATATTAGGGTTAACCACATTACCCAGAGAACGTTAAAGAATATCTTGGGAGATCATAGAGGAAGAATCATCTTGTGTGAAAAATGATGGATCAGTGATCAGATCATAGATCATCGAGCCAACAGAGTTGGAGGATATTGTCAATGAAAAAACATTAATTGTTCCTCTTCAAGAAATTATACAAAAATGAAGTATTATGTCGGATTACATTATGGCTTTTCCCCATTCATGAAATGTAAAATGGAACTGGACTAATACATGAAACAATTATCCTGTGGATCGATCGTATATTATAGGAGGGATTTGTTGCGGGATAAAGGGATTCAACATGATCTGTTTCTAAAACTAATTCATTGGATCTCGATCACTATCCAAGAATTATTAGACAATTATTTTAAACATTTATATGTTCATTTATACCTCTTTTATACATTCTCTTCACCGTTGGAACACCTATGTTTCCTAGCTCGATGTTTCCAGGTGGTTTTGAGCATGATCTAACCCCCATAGTGATGGAAAGCCAGATCAAATCATAATTTAGTGATGATTGTGACCTGAGGATCACAAGTGAGGCTTTGTTTCAAAAATTGGATCACTGAAGCAACATGGGAGACCCACTGAACCATGGTCTCCTGTACACTATGGTGCCTGGTAGAATGCGACGACAGTTGTGTGATGTTGCAGTAAGCCTCCAGTGGGTGGCTGGAGGAGCAAGGATGTTCCATGTGAGGCCATGTGGGAGATGGTCCAAGATAAGTGGGCTTAGTTCTGATGAAGGGTCGAAGAGACAAGGTGGTATGCAACAAAAATCCCCATCTTATGAACTCGCATCGGTATGCCTAGGAGAAAGCAGGTGAGGGTGGACCATGCAACATAGGGAGGGATACGGTCAGGGGTGACTGCATAGACTATTGGGGCATGACCGTGGTGGGATAGATCTATTAAACCATAGAGGCCCGCTTCATGTGAGCTAGATTAAGTTGGTTGGTCCACTCCATCGGAAAAATGGAAAAGACTCAGCAGCCTATCAGGACCATCCCAGTTGATAAGACTATGTATATTTGGTTTAGAAGGACTAGGTCGGGTCAACTGACAGATCAAGTAAACATACGGGTGGGCTCAGACCCAGACCGGACCCGAGTGTAGCCATTTTATAGAAAAGGTCATATAATTAAATTCATGTGTCATTTTGATGACCCATTTGTAGATTTTTTACCCTTGAGAAGAGACTGTCCTTTTTAGATATTTTATGTGATTTCTTGTGGATGTTACAGAAAAAACTATTATCTTGTTATTTTTTAATCCTGTTAGATGTGCTCTGTGAGTGGAATCCTATGGCTAGTTCTGACTTGGTGACTACATAACTTTGCAGATATGTGAACCATCGACTCTCTGTACACCATTGAAACTTTTTATGCCATCAATGATTACTGCACCATCAATGCTTTATGCACCATCAATGGTCTGTGCTCCATCAAAACATAGTTCTGCATCAATGCTCTATGCTCCATCAACAATCTGTTCACCATCAACACTCTGTGGAACATCAAATATCTATGTTCCATTGATGCTCTCTATTCCATCCATGCTCCATGAGTCATTGAAACTTAGTGTGTCATCAAAACTGGGATATCTATGGGCTAAAATTGAAAAACCTTCTCTTCCTGCTTTATAATTATACATGTTTTGGCTAACTGTACTTCATGCATTTTTGTGTGGTATACATTTTGAATTTCTATGTCATAACCTTCATGGTGTTCCTTATTGGTGTTCTTTCATGTTGTTCCTTCATAGTGTTCCTTAGTGGTGTTCCATGGTGGAATTCCATCATGGTGTTACTTTTTTTTGTTCCTTTGTGGTGTTCTTTTGTGGTGTCCCTTTGTGGTGTACTTTTTTGGTGTTTCTTAGTGCAGTTCAATCATGGTGTTCCATGTTTGTGTTTGTTCATGGTTTTCCTTCTTGGTGTTTCTTAGTGGTGTTATTTCGTTGTGTTTCTTCACGATGTTCCTTCATGTCGTCCATCAGGTGTTCCTTAGTGATGTTATTTAGTGGTGCTCTTTCGTGTTGGTCTCTCATGGTGTTCCTTAGTGGTGTTCCATCACGGTGTCCAATCATAGAGTTTATTCATGGTATTCATTCGTGTTGTACATTTGTGTCACTCTTTCATATTGTCCCTTCGTTGTGTTCTTTCATTGTGTTCCTTTATGGTGTTCCTTCACCGTGTTCTATCATGGTGTCCTTTATGATTTTAATTAGTGGTTTTCATTAATTGTTTTTATTAGTGGTTCTTCATAGTGATGTTTCTTCATGGGTTTCCACAATGAAATTATTTTTTCGTTTCCCTTAGTGGTGTTCTTTAGTGGTGTTCATTTATGGTGTTCGTTAGTGGTGTTACTTCCTGTTGTTCCTTCAAGGTGTTCCTTATTGGTTTTTCATAGTGGTGTTCAATCATGGTGTTCTTTAGGGGTTTTCCATTGAGTATTTATTTGTAGTGTACATTGTGTATTTTCATTGTGATGTTCATCATTTATTTCTTAGTATTATTTTGTTGTGGTTTCGGGGGAGTCCTACTGAGTATTGTTTTACTCATCCCGACATAGGATTTTCTGGCACATGTTGGGTCTTGTGAAATCATTTGATGAATTGATATAGTCTTAGGTGGACTAGGACTTGGTGGTGATTATAGATTTTAGATGGCCGAGGGGTGCTCTTATGGATTCTGATAGCTGTCCTATAACTACCCTTCAAGTAGGGGTTTCTGTGGATGAGTTATAATATCATATGAGTTTAATTTTACTCGATCTTGAATTTTAGGTACTTGTATTCAGGCCCTGTTTACATTCCAATTTTTTATTGTTGTAATTTTTTAGTGGAATCTTAGTGTTTCGAAATCTTGATTACTCAATGTTTTTACATTTCATCAATTTAGGGCATGAAGATGCATTTTTGTGTGTAAAGTTACTTTAGAAAATGCATCCCATTTGTGGGATATGTCTACTCGGTGCAAGTCTCCATCCCCTGGGCTATTGGAGGCAGGGGTGGGTAGCCCTAGCATGGCCCCCACAAGGATGGATTATGACAGAGTGGTATTAGAGTAGTTAGGTAATACATAAGGACCAAATGTATGTGAGGATGGTTTGAGGAAATTTTTTAATTGTTTCATGTTCATCTTATAATCTAAGGGATATTCATGTTGAGGAGCTTCTACAACTCCAATAGGAGGATGTGTCGGTGTTGGTGTATTCATAGAGGTAATCCAAACTTTCCAGTTACTTGATGAATGTGATACATGACCTATGCTTAAGGGATCGAACCTTTTATCATGGTGTGCATAGGGACATCTGGTCCAACGTTACCCCTAGGTGCATTCCATCATATGCTAGGGTTTTAGACAGAACTCTTGCAGTTAATATTCCATTGGATAAATAGATACATCTCATGATAGTCAGAAGTAGAGAATCATTAGAAGATATATCCAAAAGGTGGTAGAAATGGAAGAGTAGTTGTGAGATAATTAGGAGGTTGTAGAAATTTCATGGTGTAACTACCAACACCCCATGGTGGTGCACACTAGGCACAAAGATCTTGAGGATAAGGAAGGGGAGAACTGCATGTCATTGGGTCTTTGGACCCAAAAACTCCATGAATGATTTATGGTATGATCAATGACAATTATACATTTGCTGTACAATTGATAGACATTGTTACTAGTAATTAGTTTCTTACAATGAATATTATATGAGACTTTGAGATTCTGATGGGATTGTTGACTCAACCCTTACATTTAGTGTCTCTTATAGGAGAGGATTTGATGATCACACACACCAGTGTCAATAGTGTGTCATGAATCTTAGAGTTAAGTTTTCTGTTTGTTGTCTTTTGGTAGTGGCATCGATGCCTTACAAAATCAATCTTGGTATGGACTTTTATTTCCAATAGTTCAGGCTTAGATTGACCATTTTTGGTGATAAATGTGGTGTGTCTGTAGTTGTGGAATGAGGTTTTCCATGTTGGTGAAAAGGAACCCCATACAACCTAGAATGGACTCCCAAAATAGAGGGTGTAGTCTATTTCTCATCAATTGGATAGCATAACCCTCAATGTAATGGGAATTATGAGTCCTAATTTTTCAAAATTGGTGGTGGAGTTTCAATGGATTTAGAAAGGGTTGATGAAAAATCATTTGATAGAGTTCTTCTAGGATTATGACGTTGAGATTTTATATACTCTTGTGAAGGGGAAGGTGGTGAAAAATATCTCATTAGAAGATATGGTTTATATTTGATGAATTAGGCATTGAATATTTTATCCACATTGAAGTTAACCTTATTGGATAGATATGTAATATTTACCTCCATTCGGTGGTTATCACCCCCCTATTATAGTATTTAAGGGAGGCATAGTTTAGACATTCTGATTGTGATACTTCTCTTGCTCAATACCCTCATTTGTTTGGGAAGCACTTGATTTAGATTTGGGGACATAAATCCATAATGTGGATAGAATTTAATGACTTATATTTTTTTGGATTTATTTTTAGAAATTATTTTGTAAAATTCTGAGACTAGGCCCTATGAAGACATGTGATTCTGAGGCATAGTTTGCATGAATTAGTTTGTTGAAATTTTTTACATTTTTAATAGCATCCATGAAGGGTTTTCCAAAAAAAGTGGAATACCTCTTAATAGGTTCTTAAATGAGAAAATAGATGGAACCATTGTGTTCAGTTTATAACATCGGGCACTTCGGGATGGCTATGAATGTTATTTTTTGATGTAACCATAAATAAAAAAACATAATTTTTTTTTTATTTTCAACTCCTAATTAATCATGAATGTAGATTATGAAAAAAAATCTTAAACCGCCATTGAGTCCATAATTTTTTGTTTTCAATTGGTGTAACATAACCATACTCGGTACATGTATTCAATGAAAAACCCAAAAAATGATGTAATCATCACTAATTAAATTAATGATAAATTATTTTATTGACACTGTGACAATTTCATTTAAAAACATACATATGAAAAAATGTGAGGTTCAGCCGAATAAAATATGAATTGATAGAGAATTTATAGGGAAAGAATGGAGAATATATCCTCTTGGACTAACAATGATATATCTGAGATCAGATCATAGGTTTTTTTGCCAATATAGTTGGAGGATCTCATCAACTGAAAAAATGCAGTCCTTCCTCATCAACTATTGATCTAAACTAAGATAGGGATGTTTGATTTCATTATTATTTCCTTTTCCTTGATATGTATTACAAACATAGATGATTACATGAATATATAAGCTAAATTATCAATTATCTGTTGTGGGTGAGATTTGTTGCCAACTAGCGGGATTCAACAAAATCCGTTTGTATAAAAAATTTCTTGAATCTCGAACATTGGTCATGAACTATTGGCCAATGATTTTAAACCATTGATATGTGCATTTATCCATCTATTCTACATGATATTCACTGTCGGAACCCATACAATTATCATCTCGACATTGTCGGGTGGTTCTGATCCTGATCTGACCCACATAGTGATGGAATGCTGGACCAAATCCCAAAGTAAGGAAGATTAAACCCTGGGGATTAGGGATGATGCTCTTTTTCAAAAAATAGATCACTGAAGAAATATGGTAGGCTAGTGGAAACATGTATTTTAGAGGCAGATGCATGATAGAGCGGTGGATGGTGGTAAGCATTCGAAAGGTGGCCGGTGGAGAAAAGAAGCATCCTAGTGGTGCTGTGTGTGAGATGGGTCCTGATTGGTGGATGTGGCGATGACCGAGGTCCACTGTAGGAGGTTGTTGTGGTGATCTAGGATGCGTCTCAAATCCATGTCAGAGAAACTCATAGCGGTAAGACACATGGCATGCAGAGGAGGATGGATGGACATGAGAAACACTGAATGGAGCTGTGTTGACTGGGTGACAATGGGGGAGCTAGAAGGTCAGGGTAGACCGTGTGGACTAGGAGAGTAGCCAGAGAAGGTCGTTTATAGTTAGGAAATCGTCCCGCTGTATATGATCCGGTCTGGGCTGACAAGGCCTCACTAGCGTCCTTGAAGGCTTGACCCCATGGCCCAATAGGTGGAGCCCACTAGACTAGACTATACAAGGTGGAGTAGACCATCCTGGGTAGGGGTGACCAACATGTCAGGTAGGACCTGTACAAAACTCGAGGGAGTCCTACTGAGTATTGTTTTACTCATCTCGACATGGGATTTTTTGGGACATGTTGGGTCTTGTGCAATCATTTGATGCATTGATAGAGTCTTAGGTGGACCAGGACTAGGTGGTGATTACAGGTTTCAGATGGCTGAGGGGTGTTCTTATGGATTCTGACAGCTGTCCTATAACTACCCTTCAAGTAGGGGTTTTTGCGAATGAGTTATAATATCATATGAGTTTAATTTTACTCGATCTTGAATTTTAGGAACTTGTATTCAGGCCCTGTTTACATTCCAAATTTTTATTGTTGTAATTTTTTGGTGGAATCTTAGTGTTACGAATGCTTGATTACTCTATGTTTTTACATTTAATCAATTTAGGGCATGAAAATGCATTTGTGTGTGTACAGTTACTTTGGAAAATGTATCCCATTTGTGGGATTTTCCTACTCGGTGCTAGTCTCTATCCCCTGGACTATTAGAGGCAGGCGTGGGTAGTCCTAGCATGGCCCCCACAGGGATGGGTTATGACAGAGTGGTATTAGAGTAGTTAGGTAATACATAAGGACCAAATGTATTTGAGGATGGTTTGAGGAAAATTTTTAATTGTTTTATGTTCATCTTATAAGCTAAGGGATATTCATGTTGAGGAGCATCTACAACTCCAATAGGAGGATGTTTCGGTATTGGTGTATTCATCGAGGTAGACAACCATTCCAGTTACTTGATGAATGTGATACATGACCTATGCTTAAAGGATCGAACCTTTTATCAAGGTGTGCATAGGGACATCTGGTCCAATGTTACCCCTATGTTCATTCCATCATATGCTAGGGTTTTAGAGAAAACTCTTGCCGTTAATATTCCCTTGGATAAATAGATACATCTCATGATAGTCAGAAGTAGAGAAGCAAAAGAAAATATATCCAAAAGGTGGTAGACATGGAAGAGAAGTTGTGAGATAATTAGGAGGTTGTAGAAATTTCATGATGTAACTACCAACACCCCATGGTTGTGCACACTAGACACAAATATCTTGAGGATAAGAAAGGGGACAGCTGCACGTCATTGAGGCTTTGGACCCAAAAACTCCATCAATGATTTATGGTATGATCAATGACAAATATACATTAGCTGTAGAATTTATAGACATTGTTACTCGTAATTAGTTTCTTACAATGAATATTATATGAGACTTGGAGATTCTTATGGGATTGTTGACTCAACCCTTACATTTAGTGGCTCTTATGGGAGAGGATTTGATGACCACACACACTAGTGTCAATAGTGTGTCATGAATCTTAGAGTCAATTTTTCTGTTTGTTTTCTTTTGGTAGTGGCATCGATGCCTTACAAAATCAATCTTGCTATGGACTTTTATTTCCAATAGTTCAGGCTTAGATTGACCATTTTTGGTGATAAATGTGGTGTGTCTGTAGTTGTGGAATGAGGTTTTCCATGTTGGTGAAAAAGAACCCCATACAACCTAGAATGGACTCCCAAAATAGAGGGTGTTGTTGATTTCTCATAAATTGGATAGCATAACCCACAATGTAATGGGAATTATGAGTCCTAATTTTTCAAAAGTGGTGGTGGAGTTTCAATGGATTCGGCAAGGGTTGAGGAAAAAGCATTTGATAGAGTTCTTCTAGGATTATTACGTTGAGATTGTATATACTCTTGTGAAGGGGAAGGTGGTGAAAAATATCTCATTAGGAGATATGGTTTATATTTGATGAATTAGGCATCGAATATTTTAGCCACATTGAAGGTAACCTTATTGGATAGATATGTAATATTTACCTCCATTCGGTGGTTATCACCCCCCTCTTATAGTATTTAAGGGAGGCATAGTTTAGACATTCTGATTGTGATACTTCTCATGCTGAATACCCTCATTTTTTTGGGCAGCCCTTGATTTAGATTTGGGGACGTAAATCCATAATGTGGATAGAATTTAATGACTTATATTTTTTTGGATTTATTTTTAGAAATTATTTTTTAAAATTATGAGACCAGGACCTATGAAGACATGTGATTCTGAGGCATAGTGTGCTTGAAATAGTTTGTTGAAATTTTTTACATTTTTAATAGCATCCATGAAGGGTTTGCCAAAAAAAGTGGAATAACTCTTAATTGGTTCCCAAATTAGAAAATATATGGAACCATTGTGTTCAGTTTATAACATTGGGCACTGCGGGATGGCTATGAATGTTATTTTTTTGATGTAACCATAAATAAAGAAACATAATTTTTTTTATTTTCAGCTCCTAATTAATCATGAATAGAAATTCTGAAAAAAATCATAAACCACCATTGAGTCCATTATGTGTTATTTTCAATAGGTGTAACATAACCATACTCGGTACATGTATTCTATGAAAAACCCAAAAAAAGATGTAATCATCACTAATTAAATTAATGATAAATTATTTTATTTACACTGTGACAATTTCATTTAAAAACATACTTATGAAAAAATTTGAGGTTCAGCAAAATAAAATAAGAATTGATAGAGAATTTATAGGGAAAGAATGGAGAATATATCCTCTTGGACTAACGATGATAGATCCAATATCAGATCATAGATTTTTGTCCAATATAGTTGGAGGATCTCATCAACGAAAAAAATACAGTCGTTCCTCATCAACTATTGATCTAATATAAAAAAGGGATGTTTGATTTTATTATTATTTCCTTTTCCTTGATATGTATTACAAACATAGATGAGTCCATGAATAGATAATCTAAGATATCAATTATCTATTGTGGGTGGGATTTGTTTCCAACTAGTGGGATTCAACAAAATCTGTTTGTATACAAAATTTCTTGAATCTTGAACTTTGGTCATGAACTGTTGGCCAATGATTTTAAACCATTGATATGTGCATTTATCCATCTGTTCACCATGATCTTCACTGTTGGAACCCATACAATTCTCATCTCGACATTGTCGGGTGGTTTTGATCCCGATCAGACCCACATAGCAATGGAATGCTGGACCAAATCCCAAAGTAAAGAAGATCAATCCCTGGGGATTAGGGATGTTGCTCTATTTCAAAAAATAGAGCACTAAAGAAATAGGGGAGGCTATTGGAAACATGTATTTTAGAGGCACCTGCATGATAGAGTGGTGGATGGTGGTAAGAATCCGAAATGTGGCCGTTGGAGAAAAGACGCATCCTAGTGGGGCTGTGTGTGAGATGGGTCATGATTGGTGGATGTGGAGATGACCGAGGTCTACTATAGGAGGTTGTTGTGGTGATCTAGGATGCGTCTCAAAGCCATGTCAGAGAAACTCATATCTGTAAGACACATGGAATGCAGAGGAGGATGGATGGACACGAGAAACACTGAATGGAGCCACATTGACTGGGTGACAACGGGGGAGCCACATGGTCAGGGTAGACTGTGTGGACTAGGGGAGTAGACAGAGAAGGTTGTTTACTATTGGGAAATCGTCCCGCTATATATGAGCTGGTCTGGGATGACAGGACCTCACTAGCATCCCTGAAGGCTTGACCCTATTGCTCAATAGGTGGATCCCACTCTACTAGACCATACATGGTGGAGTAGGCCATCCTGGGTCGGGTTTACCACCATGTCAGGTAAGACCTGTACAAAACTCGGGGTGGGCTGTTTTACAGAAAAACTATATTATTCCAATAATGTGTTCATTTGAAAACCCATTTACAGTGTTGGGACCCTTGAGATGTTACAGTTTCTTTGATATATCCTATGTGAGTTGTTATAGAAGTTGGAATATAAACTATTGGCCTACAGAGTATGTTCTCCCGGTATAGTCATGTAATGAGTGGATTCATGCAGTTGGTTGTGCCTTGGTGACTATGTGACATAGGGGTAGCAAGGACCATCAACACTCTGTGCACCATGAAATCACTATGTAACATCGATCACATGCACACCATCGATGATCCATGTTCCATCGACACTATATGATCTATCGATGATCCATGCGCTGTCAACGCTCTATGCGCCATCGACGCTCCATGTTCCATAGATACTTTGTTCCCCATCGACGATTCATGCATTATTAACACAATATTTTTCCTTAAAACTATGAGATATCTAGAGTAAAATTGAATATCCTTCTCTTCATACTTTAGAATAATACCTATGTGAGATGAATATTCATTTGGAATATCTATTTGGTATACTTCATGTATTTATTCGTGGTATCCTTCATGGTGTTCTTTAGTATTGTTCCATCATGGTGTTCCTTAGCGGCATTACATCACAGTGTTTCCTTGTATCAGTCCTTCAAGGTGTTCCAAAGTGATGTTCCTTAGCAGTGTTTCATTATTCATGTTCCTTAGTTGGGTTCCATCATGGGGTTCATTCATCGAGTTCCTTATTAATGTTCCTTCTTATTGTTCCTTCATGGTGTTCATTCATGGTGTTCCATCATGGAGTTCATTAGTGGGGTTCCATCATGGTGTTCCTTAGTGTTGTCCCTTCCTGGAGTTCTTTAGTGGTGTCCTATTAATGGTGTTCTTTCATGGTGTTCATTAGAGTTGAGCCTCCATTGTGTTCCTTTTTGGTGTTCTTTAGTTGTGTTCCTTTGTGGTGTTCCATATTCGTGTTCCTTAGTGGTGTTCATTAATGGTGTTCCTTCATGGTGTTCCTTTCTGGTGTTTATTTGTGTATTTATTTTATTGTGCACATCTTGTATTTTTTTGTGGTGTACATTATGCATATCTCAATAGTATTCCTTTCTAGTTTTTCTGTGTCCTACTATGTATTGTATTATACACCCCTATACATGCTTTTCCCAAACATGTCATGTCTTGTGCAGTCGTTTGATGCATGAAAGATTCCCAAGTGGACTAGGACAAATTCTTTCTTTGAGAGATCAGACATTTGAGGTGTGAAACTGTGGATTCAAATATTTTTCCAATACCCACCCTTCAGTTAGGTATTTCTATGGATGAGTTTTTGGAACATGTGTGTTTAATTTTACAGTATCTTAATTTTTGTGGGCTTGTATTAAGGTGTTGTTTACATTCAAGTTTTCTGCTATCGTACTATCTTTTTGGTATCTTACTCATACACATTCTTTTTTACATTGTGTCATAACATTTTCAGAATTATTTGGTCTTGGATATATGTGCATGTATACAGGTACTTAGGAAAATTCCTCCCATTTTTAGGATAAGACCACTCAGTGCTAGTCTCTATCCCCTATCCTATTGGAGGTTGTCTTTGGGTAGTCGTGGAATAGACCCTTCTAGGATGGTTCATGAGATATAAAATATTATGTTAACACTGTTAATTTATATTAATTATTATAATTATTAATTATAAAAAAATTAAATGTTTTAATTTTTATTAGAATCATGATTTTTTTAATAATATACATGTAAACAACATTGAAAACTAATTTTTATAAATATAAATATTTATGAATAAAATTATATTTAATAGTTTTCCATTACATGAAAAAAATTATAATAATTTTAGAAACTTTTAGTGAATATATAATTCTCACATTTAAATATCGTAATTAATCATTATAGATTAATTAAATTAATTAATATAATTGAATATAGATTAAAAATAACTATTTCTCAAAAATGAATATATTTTATCTTCTAATTATTTTATTTTAATTTATATAAAATTTATTTTTAATGAATTAATTGTATAAATGGGTCAATAATAGTTTTTTATAAGTTAGTTTTTCTTATTTGTAAATTATAATGAAATGATTATTTCATCCATATAAATTTACATAATAATATATTAAAAGTATATTTTCGTTCATTAAAACAATATATTGTATATAATGGATGATTTAATATTAAATAAGTAAATATAAATTTAAATATATCATAAAATATATTGGTGTTAAAATTTAATATAGTAGAAAATATCCAAAAATAGCATACCAAATAGATGTATCTTCCCAATTGACAGATATCAGTGATGTATTCCCCTGGTCTTAGATATATAAGCGTTTTTATGATCTGTGTCATGTGGATAAATGGGAGACGATGAATTTCAAGCATGACACCAATGTGAACGAATAATTATTTTCTTTATTTATATCAAAACTATTTTTTTAAAAATCTATATCATTGGCTCAAATATATATTATCATTGTAATAATAAATTTGAGATGTCAAATTCTGAGTCTATGGTGAGGCTAGAAGGGATTCACTTGTTCTATAACCATGTATACTATGTATTTTCATATTAAATAAAGATGATTGATAATATAATTAAGTCACCCTAACAGCACTTGTATGTTATATTATTTCTTTCATTTATTTCATGGAAATTATAATTATTAGACATGAAAAATATATTTTTTTTCGAGTATATTCCAATTAAATGATAATAATATAAAAACATCAAACCTATAATTAAATATTCAGTTGTTACCTTATTACATTTTCATAATATACAAGTAATCGTGCCACTAAGTGAAAAATAGATTATTATTATTCCTAATCTAGATAAAAATGTGATCCCCACATTACATTTGACGACATAAAATACTACACAATATTTTCTTTAAGAAAATAATTCTTCACTCTATAATATTATTTCTTAACACTCATAGTACACTTACTTGAATCCTAGGGAAAAGAAACAAGAGAATTGTGTGAGTTAAAATACATATTAGAGGGAATACATTGATCAGAATATATCAAATAATAAATAATGAATATTCAATTTGGCATAGGTAAGTAACTAAAAATATAATAAATCTAATCAATAAAATGATAGTTATCAATCATCATGTAGGAATAACATACAATCAAATAATGTGGTATAAATAATCAAATTGTCATGAAACCTGTCTAGGGATATCAAAGCTTTTTAATTTATCACATGTACATTAATATCACATCTCATAATAATGGAATTCATAATATCATACATCTAAAACTTATTATCGAGGACTCATTCCAATATATCTTAAATAAATGGTTAAATACTTATCCAAACACCAAACCCATTTCGTATCCTGATACCTATCAATGTATAAAGGATCAATTTAATTCATGGACCCACACATCACTTAATGAGTCCATTATGTTAACCATATGAATAAATAAAACAACATAATCATTAATTAATATAATAAATAACATCATATATTGAAAAAAATAAATATAAAATGTTAAAAAATTCAAAAATAACTCCATTAATAAAAAATCTAGATAAATATTTTGGATCATATAATTTTATTATAACCTAAAAAATTTATAATATTCAACAAAATATATTTACATAATTGTCTATTTTTATATTGGTAACTAATTTTTTTCTTGAGAAAAATATTATTTTCATTTTGAAATTAATTATTTAAACATTAAAAATTAATAAAATATTATGGGAATTTTTTTAATTGAAATAATATCATGAAAATTGTTATCGAATATGGGAAAAACAATATTCATGATAAAGGAAAAATCCATTAGTGCAGTATACCTGAGAAAAAAGATTATATTCACACCCTTGGTAAAATGGTCCTCATTTAAAAAAGAAGATTCCTTTAACTTTTTCAATAAAAATTTATTAATGTATAAAAATGGATTTAATAATACCTTTTATATCAGTAATAACATTTATAAAAAATTAATTGAAATTTGTCTATGGATGTAACATATTCCCATCCAAATGAAAAATAAGAATGGTTTTCCTTAAAAAAACATAGTTTGAATCGTGAGTAATTAAGAAAGGAAAAAGAAATTGAAAAACTTAATTTCCTAAAATAACTATAGGAGAAGAAAATATATTTTTAATTATATAGATAGACTATATAATTCCACCAATGGATACATAAAAGTATATAATCCAAAATAATGATGGCATTTTGAAATAAACTATGAATTCAATATTAAGTTTCTATGTAAGTGATCTATCCTCATATATATGTAATTTGATTATATTTTAATTATAGAAAATAATAGTTTACAAAATTTTAATATCATATGTGACCCACTTATAAATTTTCAACCCCAGTTTGTTATTACAATTTTATTAAAATTTCAATATCTATGTGATAACTATTACATTTTTATTGATGTTTCAGTACTGTAGAATACATCCATATACATTGATCATTGTTTAATCTTATAAAAAATGTTAAAAATAATATAAATATAATATATATTTATGATATATAAATATATTGGTAAAACATTGAGATTGAAAAATTAATTACCCAATTAATAGAGATGGTAGGTTATATGTACGGATCAACGTTTTCTCCGATTATTCACGGATTTAATGAGTGAAAGTAAAATAATGATTCACATTTATATAATTATAAAAATATCATTAATAGTATATATACTTATCAAATAGATCATTATAACAATCCATGTATTGTGTTCATGAAAATCAAATTACCCTACTATGTGGTGATGGTAAACCATTCGTATGCACAAGCGATGTTATCTATATTTATATGAATGAAAGAAAGTGCAAAATATTTGTTCAATCCTCATAATATAAATTTAGTATATAGATGATACTAAAGTAATTATTTCAGAAATTATACCTTGTATTTTGAGGGGATAGATGATGAAACAAAACTAAAAATGTTCAGTATAGAGTCATACCTCTACTTCAATAAGAAACAACATTTTTGTATCATCTCCTAGTATATAACTCTTTCATGTGCCAAAATTAGATATCATTCTAAGCCTTATGGGTGACTCCTCATATGATAGAGGCTAATGACTAGTGTAATGAGTGTTGAGGATATAGTTGGGATACTATATCCCCTAATACAAATTTAAAATACAGTGAAAATAAACTAATATAAGAGTAACAAATAATAACATAAATAGTACATCTCTACAGATAAACCAAAGAATGATTTTATATGTAATTATACAATAATTATACCAATATAGTTTAATGATATGATATAATGTATCTTAATTTAAAAATGAATGTAGAATAGATAAAATACCATGTTGAATCAAATAAACTCAAACCACCCTGGTTCTAAATCCGATGCCATTCTGATCTCCATGATCCATCCCATTCAGAAAGAAACTATAAAAAACACAATAACATTCCCCTGTCGAAACCAATGTCCATGTAATATGCTCGGTTACCAAATAGTTGAATGAATAGGGTTTGACTAAAACTCAGTAAGTTGTCACATCCATTTCTAAACAAAACTAATCTGATAATAGGTGCATGTAGTATAATTATAAACATATAGTCATAATTATACCATTAAAAAGATATAATAACAAAACTAATTTGGAACTATTTAATGATTTATTAGATCATGTAGAAAAATCACTCCAACCATAAAAAATGTCCATGACATAGTCACATTACCATGTCAAGCCATATAATAATTATAACATAACTTGTAAAATCCCATTATATAATAATTTCCGCATCACTAGAAAAAGACCCTTAAATTATAATTTTTTCATCAACTAGTGAATCCCTTTATATAAGCATTTCAATATCAATAGTAAAATATCTTTATACAATCATTTCTTCCTAAATCACTACACAAGGCAAAACAGCCAAGACACCACAACATTAAAAAAATTCAACAATATTCAATTTATCTGATTAAAATTTTTCATTCAACTATCCATTAATTCGATAAAATTTTACCTTAATACATTTAAATGTATGTGTGCAAAACAATGTATATCAATTCATCACCAACCATTCAATAATCAAGGATTCCATTTTTGAAGGTGAATGTATCATAATGAATCACCTGAGATTTCATTTCATGCTAAATCATATTTTAGTCTATTAGCCAGTTATTTATTATTCAAGGTTTTTCTCACCCTATAAGAATATGCAAATCATATTTCTTCACTATTAGATCCAAATAGATCCATGGGTAATATGAACACATTATTAACATCACCCATAATTCTATTATTTAATGTGGAAATTGTGATTACTTAATTGAATAATATTGAAAATACTTTAATTAATAGAAATAGACTAAAGTGGTTTTTTTAGACCACCTATCTATATCTAGTGACCAAATTAATTCTTCCAATAAAAAACACCACTAATGAATAAAGGTGAAGAGATCCCCGAGAAAATACCTAATAAAAAATATCTATTCTAACAAATGATTACATAGTAGTAAAAATATTACTGTGTAGTGATAATAAATAAAATATGTTAGTGGAGAACCAAAGAGAAAGAACTCACCAGATATTAACCATTATACAAAGATGTTAGGAAAGGAATAAATCTCTAAAAAATCACTTGTAATTTCTTGATGGTTCAAAAGAGTGAGAGACTGAGAGCTTAATGGTAAATGAAAAATAAAATATACAGATAACATAGTATAAAATTTCTGAATATGAGAGATTCATGATGTGAAACATTTCATGATTTTAATTTTATGATCTAAATAGAATGCTAAAAAATTAATTTCCTCAAGTTAAAATAACCCTGATAAAAAAATTCACATAATATAAAAGTTTTACAAAGGGTAACTATTTCTCGATCTGAACCAATTCATGAATTTTACCTAGTAGTAAATTCACATCATGAAAAATATTCATGAAATGAATGTCTCTGGAAAATATTTTTCATCCTAGTTTCTATAAGAAAAAAATGAACCACATCTAAACCATTTCAAACCTATGGTGAACTATCACCAGACCATAACACATTTATGCACTAATTCCATTAATTCAAACAAGTATACATTCTCAAACATTAGGTCTATTTACCAAAAAATTTATCATTATACCTCAAGAGACTTGACAACCGTGGTTTGAAGAAGAAGGTGATATAATCGAAAATAGGTTCAATATAAGACTCAAAAAGGGATGTAATTGAAAAAATAAGGGATCTTACAACCGACCCACCATATAACATCTCATCATCTAGCTTTTGAAATAATCACAATGTGGTTATAGTGATCATGTATGGACACTATGATCACATATCACATTTTCTCTAATATGACTCCTCTTGATCATACCCATTCATATACTACACTTGAACTAGAGGTATAGACTTTCCCTATATATGCTTCTCACTATGGTCTACAATATATGTAAAATTATCCTTGATGAATTAATCTACACCATGTTCAATTTCATCAATGATTAGCGAATGAGAGGGGTCAAGATGATATATATGATGTCGATATATATATAAAACATCATTCATGGAACTATATTACTGTGGAAGGGATAATGAGTACACCACTAGACTTACCCTTTCTGGTATATAAAATGGACTGAGAAACCTTGGAAATACCTTCCCCTATTTCATGATTTGGAAATAGACTATCCAATGAAATAATTAAAGGAAAACATGATGAATTATCCTAAACATTATAGGTCATCTCTACTAGTATGTGTTTTATTTCTGCTTGTTCTACAATTTCACCAACCACCTCCTGATAAATTAAATATACTCAGAAGTCTCTTAGATAATACTATGCTTAAAAACCACTAAGTATCCTTCCTCAAACCATTATGGATTATAAAATCTTGTACTATAATAAAAATCCTCAAAAGGGGCCTTTGGGATCAATGCTTTGATGCATTTAGTACAAGACATTATCATGTTTTCTAACTTCCACTACTATTAACAACCAAAAAAAAATAGGCTCATAACCAATTCTCATAAACATGAATTGACTTCTCATATTGACCATCAGTATGTGGATTAAAGGTCATACTATGATAATGTTATGATACCAGATCCTTTTAAAGACCCTTCTAGAACCGAGACTTGATATGAGGATCTCTATCAGAAACAAAAACTCCACAAAACACCATGAATGATAACTATATCCCACTTGTAAATACTACCCAGATCATCCACAATGAAGGTATAACTAAGAGTAAATATCATGGCTACCTTCGTTAGAAAATATATGATCACGCATTCTTCATCATTCATACAATGTGTCTTAAAAAATCTAGTCACAAAATCCATAGTGACTTCATCTCATTTGTACTATAGAATGGGTCGAGGCTGTAATAACATAGGGGGCATCTAGTGATCATATTTCACTTATTAACAAATGAGGCATCTTTCTAATAATCTTGATAACAATATTTTTATTCATGGGAACCATTTCTATTTATAGATATTGTGACACATATTTTTTAAAACAGGGGTTTACAAACCCACCTAGAATCATGAAACACTCTCATCAGCTCATTGTTCAAGATCATAGGTTCTCATAATCATACATGTAATTGGGTAACATCACTCCTACCAAAATACCTTCTTGATGGTGGATCCCCATCATATAGTCCATCCATTTGAGATAATCACTATTGTTCAAATATCTAGTCATTATTGATGTGGTATAAACATATCTGTATAACATATAAAAAATTTAGAACATGTCATCCATGGTACCTTTTAACATCTAGATGAATATTGAAATTGAGTCCCATTAAATTTCACTAATAGAAAGACTCATCCCATTAGTCATTTTATCACGTATGACTCATGGAATCAATAAAAAACTAATCATTCCCTATGTATAATCCACATCTATGTCAAATGACAATAGATAGTAAAGCCACCTCCTATGTCTAAGGTTTAGATCTCATTGAAAAACTATGAACCAAAGGAACTTGTTGTCTATGTTCAATGAAGATATCTCATCCAAAAGATAGTGTCTCTAGTGTCTTTGGTAATATACCACCACCACATAATCTAGATCATGAGTTGGATAATTCCTCTCATAAGGTCTCACCTTTCATGATCTATATATTACCAATAAGTCCTCTTGCATTTGAACTAATCAAAGTTATACAAGAATGTATTATAATCCATTGTTTATTCCAAACATTCGATATGTATGATGATGATCAGTGATGAGACCATCCTTTATTTCAGATCCTAAAAAACTATCATATAATCATCTGAATAAAACAATCTTCACCACCTTATTGCTCAACCCAAAATTCAGTGCTTCTAGATAAGAGAATTCATGGATGAAACAAAAATAGTAACCTACTAAACCCAAATAAACATGAATATCAATGACATTCATGGGTCCCTCCTAAGACACAATTGATGTAACCATATCTGGGTCCACTAAAACTCCATTCTCTATGATGACATGGTCCAATAAGTGAATTTATTAATAATAAAACTAAATTTGGATAACATAGAATTAATATATTTCTCTATTAATATACTTAAGACAAAGTACAAATATTTGGAATGTTCATCTACTGACTTGGAGTACACTATGACTTTAGTGAAGATAACCACCACATACAGATGTAGAAAATGATAATAGAACAAATTCATGAAGTCCATGAATTTCCTTAGTGTATTTTTATGATCAAATAGAATCACCACAAACTCATAAAATTCACACATTCTCTTAAATGAATTATAATGCATGTCATGTGACCTCACCCTTAACTACCAGTATCCTTATATTATATCATTTAGGGATGATATTTTGGAACCACACATCTAGTGGAAGATATCATCAATGGGAAAAATGGAATACTGGTTCTTTACTATAATCTAGTCAAATCTCTAGTTGTCTACAAACAAATGTATTGTCCCATTAGCCATATTGGGGAAAATCACTAGAGAACAACATAGAGATTTACTAGGAAATATTAAACCCTTTACATCCAAAATCATCCAACTAAACATTCCAATTTCAAAGCACAATTCATCCCATCCTATAAGGTTGAATTGAAACTTTCTCTTCTCTCAGTACCAACTTGATCATAAGCTCAATATCTACCTTGGGTGGTAGGACTTGAAAATATTGAGGAATGTTTTTTTGAAAATGGTCTACCACTTTAGGTTAAGTGTAATTATATATTCCATAGTCATATATATAAATAATTTCTATCTGAATCATGATATAATCTAATCAACATTGTATTAATCCTGTATGATCAGCCAGAAGATCCCACTCATCATAGTGAAAGTAATTGCAACCTTTTGTAGATAAAAATGTAAACCTCCTCTTCTAACAATAAATATGATATTTATATAGAGAAAACTAATCCATACTAAGAATCAAATAGAATACAGTCATTTATAGAATAAAATATTCCCAAAGGAATTGATGGCCACTAATTTCTAGAAAAAATTCATCGAAACGTCAGATATTCTCTGACCGTACTACAAATTTTGTATCTATTGTCATGAAACCATAATTTAATTCCACAACCATGCAGAGTGCATTTTTAAAATGAGAAAGTATAGAGGAAATTGATTATACTATATCAAAAAACAAAACCAAATGTAGATGATTCAAAAAGCGTACCACTAATGGTAGAAGATCCTGCATCTGAACAAGTCGAAGTAGACAATATATCTTGTAACTATCGTTACCCTCTTATATAGGACCTATTATGACTCACCTTCACTATTACCTATTCCTAGAACTATTTATCCTACACTAGATTACAAAAACCCCTTCCTCGACCTAAACACCTAATTGAACTCCAACTACTATTTTACTGATGGGTAACTGATTCCTTCCCATATTTTGAAACAAGTCAGGATGGAATTCCACTAAATTATTGTTGTATGATCAAAAAAACCATGGAAGGTAGAACAAAATACCATAAGGAATGAAATTCTAAATAAGGGTATGGAAAATTAGGTATGTTGTGTCCAAACATGGAAAACTAATATATTGTAATGGGACACGATCTTGATATGGCTGCCCACTATCCTGACTTATCTACCTCTTATTTCCTTACATATAACTATCGTAGTGGGGCTCCTTGATACCAGAATAATATGTCCAATTTTTTCCTATTAAAAAAATCATATATTCTACTTGGAAACTATCATTGAATACCGTATGTGATGAAATACTTATTCATAACATCAAAAAAATATACTCAAGTGGAAAATGTTTACCTATGACCTAATCTCGTAGAAAATACCATTCGGTAAATTCCTCACCCAGACAATAACACCATCTCTAATAGATAGAAAAAATAATTTCATGTTCATGAAACATATATCATATGTTATCACAAACATACTCTTTTATGTTAGGTTAATGAACTCATGAGTCTTCTCATCCCGCAATGGCTTGGAATGAATGTGTCTCAATTTTTTTTTTCTGAATTACTTCATGGATAACTCCTATTTCGTCCCAAAACGATGTACACTATCACACCAATTATTGGGAGGGATATGAGACATGTATAAAAAAACATGACCCTCTAATACATGACTATCACGATGATAATGATGATATTCTAGAATAACTCAATCCAAAACTTGGCTTCTTAGGGGCCTCCCTCCCCAACGAACATAAGAAGATGCTACAAATAGAACTCCCTCATGATCTTAAACATCGATGGAACAGTGTGAACAATGTCCCCTTACATGGATCACATAACCCTCAAGAACCTTTAAATATTATGAATGCATATATAATCCCCAAGAGTAATAGGATTCTCCAGTTCAGTTGTGCTAGAAGCGTGCTTATTGATACCCACTAAACACTCAATTTGAAGATGGTGAGACATCATTTTCACTAAAAGACAAATGAAATCCTTAGAACATAAGATAAAAAAGTTTATTTTTAGTAGCTGACAAAAATAGAGAACCAATATCTCATGTTCTTTATAAAACATTGCATAACAAGTGAGTTAACATGACATAATAGTTCATTCATTTCATTTAATGGATATAATGGGTATCTCATTAAAAATTACATACATGAAAATATATCACATGAATTAAATATAAACCAATCATGAAAAATGGATATAAATATATATTTATATGTTACTATCAGGATACATGGATTCAATTCTAAACCATATTGAGAAATATCCTGAAAAAAATAACATCAGAAAACATGTTAATCACCCAATGTGAAATAACATCAACTGTAACAAACAAGTATCAGGAAAAGTAATCACATCTCGTGGTACATGGATTTTACCATATACATGGGTCATATAGTCTAATTAAAAATCTCATTACAAAGTGTTTAAAAATTCTATTCTCGATTATACCTTTCCCAAAGAGTAAAATCCACAGAAAAAAACACATGCCCTTTTTATACCACTTGGTAATGTTCCATGATCTCGAACTCTCTCATGTAGCCAAATCAGGATGCTTATTGGACCTGAATTGTGTCTCCCCAAACACCATAGGATTTATACTATCAATTGGAGTGTTGATAATACAATGTGGAATCTATAAACCTTGGTATATATTTATAATATATCAGAAAAAAATATTAGAGTAATATAAAATAGCATAAATCATATATCATTGTAGACAAACTAAAAATTAATATTAGACTGAATAATATAGTAATATTAAAAATAATAATATAATGACTGGATATAATGTTTCTAAATTGAATACTAAATTTAATATAGATAAATTCTCTTGCGGAGTCAAATGAAATAAAAATGACCTATTTCTGAACCCCATATCGGTCCCATATCAAAACCCATACCCACCCAGCAAGCAATAGTGAAGAACATGGTCCTTTTTCCTTTTCAAAATATAAATCCTTGTAATATGATATTGTTACAAACAATGGCCCAAATAGGGTGTGATTAAAAATCAGTAGGTAGACATAACCGTGTCTAAACAAATCCCATTTGGATAATAAGTACATGAAATAAATCAATAAAAAGTATTATTAATTAAAAAATTAATACAACAAAACAACCAACCTTCTTCCTCGTAATTCCATAATTTCTCTATAGATGTATCAGAAACTTTCCAACCATATCTATATGTCCATTGAATAATCACATTGCTGGTTCAATCCCTATAATAAATACAACATAACTGGAAAAAGAACATTATATAATCATTGTATAGTCACTTAGAAAATCCTATTAAATAATAATTTATTCATTTAAGAGAAAATCCATTTATATAATCAATTCAGTATCATCGAGAAAATAACTTTTTATAAGAATTTTAGAAACACTGTAAAAATCCATTAAAATAATCAACTGTGTATAATTAATAAGAAGTTATAATGATTAGGATAACCTAACATAATAACCAAAGTCACAATGGTCATTTTTTCCAATTATATTTATCAATAAATTAACTATTAATCAATTAAATTATACCTTAAGTTGTTACCAAGATAGTTTACACACTCTGGTATATCAATTCATCATCAACCTTTCAATAATTCATGAATCAATTTTCCATTTTTAATCTATCATAAAAAATATATTGAGATATCATGTTCTGCAAAATCATGTTTTAAGACATTATGTAGTTCTTTATTATTCAAGTGTATTCTCACCATAAAGGTAGTATCAAGTCTTGTTGCAAAAAAATTTGACCCATAATGATCCATGGGTAATTCAAACACATGATTAACATCAAACATTATTTTGATAGTCAATGCACCCATTGTTTCAGCACAATATGGTAATATTTAACATACATGAACAAATATAAAAAGAAAATGGGGTTTTTTATAGACCCCACACATTTATCTGGAGATTAATTCATCAATACCAATATGAAACACCTAAATATAGAAAAGGTGAAGAGATCATAAGGAAAAATCTAGATCTGACAAGATATAGTTCAATATCTAATTCGAGAGTGGTAAAAAAACATTCAACATGACAAAAAATAAAAAATGAATGAGAAAAGAATGCCAAATATAACTAACTCATTGAAGATCAACCACTAGAACGAAACATCCATAATATACGAAATCAGTCCAAAATTTTCAACTTTTTACAAATGGTTTGATGGAGAGAGAAGAGAAATATGACAAGAATTAATCATAAGAATGAAACGATATTAAATGGATGTACTTGTGAAATTCATTCCGTGAAAGCCATTCATGACATTAATTTATTGATTCACGATATATGATGAAAAAACCAACACCTATGGTTAAAATAACATGATCAACCCTTCCATGTTGTGTGAAAGTTTTTTTGGCACCTCCTTTCAAAGTATGTTTTGACACACTCTTATATTAATGATCACCAACCATGATTCTTTTAGTATTTATGATTCACATGAGGTTTGATAGAATTAAATATAGTAAGATAGTTTCTGTGATATTTATACAATGTTTTATAGTGATTAATTGTTTAATGGGAGTAACCATTACTGCTAGCCATCAACCACTACTCAGTCGATCTACTATATGAATTTTCTACATACGTAATCATAGTCAATACAAGAGAATCTACCACTAATCTATTATTCACCACCATAGGATCTACCACTAGCCTATGTGTCACCACTTGTGGAACTACTACCAAACCCAAGTCATAATTTTTAGTAGAAGACTCACTGGTAGATGTAGAGTCACAATCAGCTTCTTTTTTTGATTAATGCCCAAGGACATCAGTGTGACTGGATTAACAAGAATCTCATTACTACGATATTTTTTTATGAATCTTCATGACATTTTCAATGACATATATAATGATTTTGGATTTAATTCTTTTATATAAACATGAATAATACCTCAATCAATGTATAATAGTTATTATTGTTACATAACTACAATGACGACCAGTGACATTCAAAAAATTGTGTGACTAAATCTGTGATTTCTCACAAGCATACTAATTCATGTTCTTTGAAAAATAAATGATAGAAAAGCACAGAATTCTTCACCAATATTGATTGCAATGATATTTATGATCAACATAAAAAATGGTTTATATTTTTTATGATTCTCTATGGTCTTTGAATTTTTAGTACAATGAAAAAATTCCTCTACAGTGCAGATATGAGAACTACAATCTTTAAGAACATATTAGATTGAGATTTCTTATTCTTTATTTTTGTATATATTTTATTTTGAGCATTGTGTTGTTTCCTTATTATCAAACACACACTGTCTCATACATCTACATGGAAAGAACTGTTTTTTCTCTTCTTTTTTGACATCTGTATTACCACTGTGTTTATATAATATTTCCACGTGTGACATGTACTATTATTTCTTCTAAAAAAATAACCATGGATGATGATTTGTTTATTGTAATTCTTGTTACTATTTATTTTTTACCTGATACAAGTCATTGATTTATTTAATTATAATAATTATCTTCTTAGAAAAATGTTATTTACATGTGTAGGTGATTCAGTCTTACCTTAAAGTTAAAACTATTGTTCATTTCATTGTGTCATATTTTTTTAATGTTATATCATAGATTAATTTTTTTTTAAAAACTAAATTAAATTAATAATTAATCTTAAATATTTTTAATATTTTTTTCTATGTTATTAAATATATTTCCATGGGTAAGGTATTTACAAACATCATTTTAATTGAGACTTAATCACTCTTTTAGAAATATTTTAAAATGATATATCTTATATCGTTCTTTTATTTTGATTAATTGACGTGTTTTTTTATTAATTGTTTTATTATTTTATTTAAATTATTATGAAAAATTATTCTAGGGAAATCATTTAACCCCTATTATGTTACTCAATCTGAGAAAATTTTGATAACAAAATAGTTTTTAAAATTATCTTTTCCAAATGTGATTTTAGTTGTATTCTAAAGATATATAATTTCTATAATTTTTAATCTTTTAGTTCATTATTGTTAATAGAAAAGTAGGATATTCGACAAACAGACCTCCATATTTGAATGGTAAAAATATTTCTCAATGGGATGTCAAAATAAAAATTCTTTTATAAATAATGGGTTTTGAAATTTGGATTATAATAGAAGATCCATATGAAATACCAATAACATATAGTATTAATTTGGGTGATTCTAAAATAGATAATTACAATAATAATTGTAAATATATGAATTATTTGTTTGTTCTCAAGGTTGTGTTAAATTTAATAGAATTTCTACTAGAAAAATCTTTTTTTGGATTACGGTATCCCTCGTTTGTTTCACAGGAAAGAACATGAAATGTTAAAGAAATGAGTCAAAACACACACACAATCACGTATAATATTTTCAAAATGAAATATTATGAACCTATTTTTGATATGTTTGTTAGTTTAAATGAAAAACTAAATACCCGGAACTCAAAAAAACAAGTGAAAGGCAAACAACAAATGATGAGGTTGCTCATATGATTACCAGATAGATAGAGATGAACATATGTGTCAATTATAAAATATTATGTTATGATTATATTTCTTTTGATGTAACTGATAAGAAAAATTGTGATGTGTTAAGAAGATATTAAATTCATAAAATACATCATTGATGATGAAACAAAAAGAAAATTTTTTACCTTAAAAACTACTACCTCTAGAAAAATTAAAAATGTTTAAACTAAACATAATAGTGAAGAATAATCTCATGATGACTGTGATTATGAAATAAAACATTTGATTAGAATATTAATAAAATTTTAATTGAAATAGAAATTTTTTAAAATATCAAATCTCGTTGGAAACTCTACGAACAATGAAAAGAGGAAAAAGGATTGGAAAAATAATGACACTACAAATAAAAGAACATAATATGAATATAATAGGAAAGGACTCACAAATACTGACATGAAAAAGCTGAAATATAAAAAGAAGTTCTACAATAAGGAAATAAGATACAATAGAGACATGAAAACAACATGGAGTGCCTCTAAAGATATCTTGATAAAATCATTCACCAATCAATAAAATTATTATTAAAGGGAAAATATGATATTTAATGTAAGCACATCGCTAATAAAAAATATTCTTCCCATTTCATGTAATTCTTTTTTATACAAGTCTGTAAGTGATGAAATTGATGATATTGGGGAAAATGTTATTAGTAAATATCTTTATAATTCCTACAACACATTAGAAAACACTTTTCCTAAGTTTAATGTCAAATATAAGTCACGTATGAAAAAAAAATAATAAAATAGTAAATATCAAAACCAATATTATAATTTAAAAATGAAAAAATGACCAACTATTGAAAGTGAACGATGTGTTAAAATATCCAAATGTACAATTGAAGAAAGAAGTAGAAGGTTTACTAATAGATATGAAAAATCAACTCAAATACTGGGAAAGAATGTTGATCCCATGTATATAACTGACATAGGTAACCAAGAAGGATAGAGAAAAATGAAACACACATGATTTACTCAGGTTATAGTCAGGAAATTTATATACTACCAATACCTACTGAACCAGACAAAATAAATTAAATATTTTGGAAGTCTATAATATTTTTAAAATATTTTTTTTGGAAAATATGGACGGCCAATTTTCATATTACTAACATAACTAGACCCATGAGGAATTGTTTAGCAAAATAATTTTTGGACTAAATTGAATATTATAGGAAAGATATTTGAAAAACTCTAGTAAATGACCATGGTTTCTAGACAGTTGATGTTCCAGACATAGGTGGTGGGTATTAAAACATCAAGAATCTAATCAATGTATATGGTGGAAATGTCACTTTGGTTAGTATTGAAAATGGAAAAGCATTGACATTAAGAAAATTGTAATTCTAATACAGTATTATTTTCAAAAATGTTATATGTAGATGGTTTAAAATTCAATGTTTATATAATATCACATTTTTGTAACGACGGATTGTATATAAAATTTTTAAATAATGCATGTCATGTAGTTAATAATATTTTTCATACTAGATCGATAAATGATAATATATATTCTATTTATTTAAATTCTGTATCATATAATAATTTTTATTACATAAGTGACATTATCAAATAATCATGGAATTGGAATAGGATAGTAGGCCATTTCAAAATTCATTCACTTATAATGCTAACTAGGAAAGGGTTAATTAGATATCTACGAAAGCATGAATTCTCAACTGTTAGAGTTTTTATCCCTTTAAAAAAGGTAAAATTCCTAATATATATTTTAATTCTAAAAAATATGTTTCAACCTATTAACCACTAGATTAATTCATATATAACACTTTTGGCCATATTGAGTCTCAATTTGAAATATAAAACAATATTTATATGTACTTGTAGATGAATATTCGTTATACACATGGGTATTATTTATATATCACAAAAGTTAAGATTGTTCTTACTTAATCATGTATTCAAAATCAAGATAAAATATTAGTTAACATATTATTAATACCTGAAGAAGTGATAATGGTTGAGAATTCTAAAAAGAAGACATTGAATCATTTTTTTCTCAAACTAGGACTTCAAAAAAATTGTGTGGTAGAAAGAAGAAATGGGACTATTCATGTGATATCCCAGACTATGCTAAATGAGTGTGACCTCCCTGTATTCTTTTGGAATAAAGATATTAATAAAACCTAATATACTATAAATAGAGTATTTATTGGACCTCTCTTAAAATGAAAACCTTAATAGTTATAGAATAATTGGATACCAATTGTTAATTAAATTATAGTTTTTGGTTATGATTTTTTTATTCAAAATACAAAGGAAAATTTGGAAAAATTTGATTCAAAGAGTAATGATAAAATTTTTATTAGGAATTAAACATCCAGTAACTATTATATAGTTTTTTTAATAAGATATCTAGAACAATAGAAGAATGTTTTCAAATTAAATTTTACAAAAATGATCCAAATTAAGAAAATAATATCTTCAAAAACCATGATGATGATATATAAATTCAACATCTCAAATATAAAATATCATATAATACTATTAAATTGGATGGTAGATTTACATGTAATCTTCAAAAAACAGAACTGGAAGAAGATATTGAGTCTACCAGCCCCTCTTCTCAAATATCCATTAGGACTAATAGACACCAACCAATATCTGATGTAATAGGAAACCAATACAAAGGTACATAGACTAGATCATCCATTAAAAATCAAATAGACACCAAACCATATTGTCACAACAGGAACCAAAGAATATTAATGAGTCCATAAATGAGTAATTCTTATTATTATACATGGAATAATCATTCAATCAATTTGAATGAAAAAATGTTTCAAAATAGGTTGAAAGACATAATGTCACCTTAACTATTGGCACGTAGTGTGTTTTTATAAACAGGGCTGAAAAGTCTAGCAATATAGTACAAAATAAAGCTAGACTAGTTTCAAAAGTATATAATAAAGAGGAATGTATTCATTATGAAAAAAACTTTTCACCAGTACCAAGACATGAAACCATTTAGATATTACATTCTTATGTATCCCATTAAAATAACAAACTATATCAAATGGATGTTAAAAAATCATTCTTAAATAGATTTATATTTAAAGATGTTTTTATTGAACAACCAATGGGATTTCAAATTAAATTTTTTCAGAATCATGTTTTTAAATTTAAAAAGATTCATTTTGATTAAAATAGGTTCCTAAAGATCTTTGTGATTGGATTTCCTCTTTTCCTCCTACCAAAATATTCTCAAAAAGTATTGCTGGTCTCAATATTTTTTTCAAAACAATTCCAAAAGATTTTTTAATTATACATATAAATTTCGATGATATATTTTTGGATATACTAAATATTCTCTATATATCTATTTTTAAAACATATTAAATATTTATTTTAATTTATTTAATTCGGTGAACTCAAATTATTTCATGGATTTCTTATATTTAAAAACAAGGAAGCAGTAATCATAAATAAAAGTAAATATACTAATGACCTTTTAATACATTTTCCCTTAGATATAACTAAATGGTGTTACACTCCCACTAGTATGACCTATAAACTTGATCATCATGATGCTAGGAAAACAGTAGCTCAAACTAGTTATAGAGGGATGATTGGATGTCTGTTGTACTTAGCAAATTGTCCAGATATTATGTTTAGTTGGTGTATGTGTGCTCATGTTCATGAAAATCCAAAAAGGTCACATTTATTAGATGTCAAGATAATTCATAAATACCCTAAAAATTCGACAAATTTAGGAATTATATATCCAAGAGTAAATTATTTTGATTTAATAAATAATTCAAATACTAATTTTGAAAATTTTAAGTTAGATACAAAAGGCACATCAGGAACATGTTAACATCTAGGAAATTATCTACAATCCTTGTGTAGTATGAAACGAAATCATGTTGCACTATCCACTATTAAATCAAAAAACATAGATGTAGGATGTTTTTGTTCAAAAAATATTGTGCAAGAAACATACTTTAATGGATTTGGGATACCAATTTAGACATTTAAATATAAATTGTGATAACATTAGTGTCATAAAAATGTCCAAAAATCTAATATATCACATTGAAACAAAACACATAGATATGATACATCACATTAGGTGATATAATTACCAAAAGGGTGACATAAATTCTAATTTATTGGAACTAAACATCATAAATATGATATATTTATATTTCCTTTAAATTATAATAGATTAAAATACACAAAACCTAAACTGGGAATGATATATTTTGGTTGAGAAGGTGCCATCGCTGAGTCAAAGTTTAAAAGTCGCCATTGATAACACTTCATTGATGAGTCATTGTTATTGAGTTAAAATTGAAAACTGCCCATTTATGAGTCTTTGTTGATGAGTCACTACTAATTATTCGCCATTTATTGAGTCATTGTTATTTTTTATGTTTCTGTTTTTTATTACTATTGAAATTTAATTTTACTAATTAAAATTTTAATGTTTCAAATTTTTTATTATTTACTTTTAATCACTAATTGACATAACTATTGGGATATGTCTAAATAAATGAACTTCCCCTAAAATCCATAATCTCGTTATTCTTTTTTCCTCTCGAACCAATAATCATTATCCCTTGTTCCAATAAATCCATCATCCAAAATGACTGGCTCATGTTATGTGAGTTATATAACCTATATCAAATGAGATGAGGCCATAAAAAAAGGAATCTTTATGAATAATTGATGTTGTTTTAACGAACCATCATTTGTAAGAAATTTTTCAAAACCGACAAATAGATTGATGCAAAATGCCTATGAACTACTAGTTATTTAGTATTATTGGTTTTTGAAAAGAAATAAAATGATGATCCGGTTCACCT
Organism: Viscum album; assembly: GCA_963277665.1. Lineage (NCBI taxonomy): Eukaryota > Viridiplantae > Streptophyta > Magnoliopsida > Santalales > Viscaceae > Viscum > Viscum album. Next base: position 1,346,422,329 of record OY728159.1, on the reverse strand, counting down.
TGAATCACAGTGTTTATTATCTAAGGGTAATATATAATTTCCATCAAAAAATGAAGGATTTAAATTTGAATGGAATGTGGATAAGATAGTAAGTTTTATTAATGGAGGATAGATTTTTTTCACTTCAATGGAATCGTAAAATTGAATACAGGTAAAACGTAAAATAATTTTATGTAGATTTTTAATGTAGTATACCATGAGAAAAATATGAAGAGTATCTAATAAATTTTATGAGATATATTACCCCAAGGATACCTACTGATATAGATCTTGATGGTGTGTATACTATTGTTCAATTTTGGGAATCATTTTTATGTCTATGTAAGGGACATTTACATACCATGTGTTATCATGATGGTTATTTATAGAATATGTTGAAATCTAGGAAAATAATTAATATGTATAGTTTTATGATGGGTCATATACATGAGATGATAAATAAGAGATAAAGATAAAATCCCAAATTTTTCATAATATAATATCTACTGTCTTAAATAAAAATGGATATATCAGATAAGCAGAATAATATGAAGATAAATATGGTGTTTATGTTATGTAACAATACTTAGTCAAATGGTATGAGTGAGCTACAATCCATAGTTAAAATTCTGGGAATGATACAAGGAAAAATTATATGAGAAATTAAATTTTATTTATCATCCCACAAGACCTACATGCATGAGATATCCTAGTCTCAAGAGAGATGAGATATATGAGATATATGATGTATATATTGAAAGAGTTGAACAAACAGTGGAACTAGAAGAAGATTCTTTTTTAGTGGAAGTGGTGAGTGACCCAAAGAATCATAAATCCCATAAATAATTTTGTAGATAATTTTTCTATCCACCAGGTTCAATTCCTACATAATTTTTTTTTCTATATGAAATTGATTATAATTACGCTGAAGTATTTGGATGTTATTGGATTGTGTAATATTCCTACAAAACATCATATGATTTGAAGGGTAACAGAAATTATAGTATTGATAATTCTTCCTAAGAGGAAAATATCGACATTATGGATCATGATAAATATGATTAAAGATCAATATAACAAACGAGGATCCTGATAAGGATCATGGTGATGGAAATAATGATAGTGGACCAGAATATTGAGATGATCAAAAGGATGAAGTATCTATTAATCATGATAAATTCTAGGATAAGAATTATTATTATCATATTGATCACACAAAAAACTGTTCAGTTACAACCTTCATCACCAGTACAAACAAGTTATACAATAAGTGAGATTAATTTAAAAGAAAATTATATAGATGATTTTAATCTTATTAATGAATAGGATGTGGAAGAAGAAATTGAGAGGGTGAAGAATCTAAATCCTCTCGATCAATCTTCAGAATTAGATCACTCAAAACCAAGAGAAACCATGAAGACCAATATCATAGAAACAACACCTTTTAAACCATATGTTTGTAAAGTATCTCATGTACTTATAGAATTTCCAATCCTTACATATATTATATATTTAGTTAGTTATATTGAATAAGAGAAAATGTATACAGGTTATGTTAGACAAGTATTGGATAATAGTTATTTTGAAAATTATAATAAAAATATTATTAGAGGGGATGGATCCTTAGTTGATTAAATGGATCCTGAAAGGCGGCTACATCATTTTACTCCCATAGAAACTGATAGAATAGTTGTCGTTGAAGTGACTCTTGAGAAACTAAATCCTCCTCCCACTCAACCTATTGTACCTTCTAATGTAGTAACCCATGTTGGTTTGAATTATTTACAATGGAATGTGAATTCTTCAGTGAAATCCTTGAAGAATATATATGGTTTTAGAATTTACACAAGTCATGAACTCTCTACCATCTCCAATTACAAAAATCAACGAAGGGAACAATTTTTCATTGGTTACGTTAGTTAAATCGAGTATAAAACAAAGTGAAATAATTCAAATTCAAGAAAAGTAACTATCATATAGAAAAGTTTCAATAGAGGTAGATTTTTTGAAATCATTAGTGAATGGTTGAATATCATATTTTTCAGTATATGTGGAATCTATTTCTCAGATGTTTAAAAGTGTGACTATTGTGTACACTACATAATGGTCAATTATTTATGATCCATTGAATATTGATAAAGATAAAATGAAAATAATTATCATGGAATTAATCAGATATCTTATGGGTGATGTGACCACTCATGAGGAACAAATCCAAAAGATATAGCATCATAGATATCATATCTATAAGATGATCATAGAATATTTTATTGATCACATGATTGAAAACGACATCCTTAGGAAAGTGAAAAAGGATTATTTTTTCAAATTTTTTTAAAAAAATTAGATGTTTGATAATTTTATTTTTATCATTAGGAATATGATATTTTCACCAGTGACAAGAGTATTTAATGAATAAGGGAGTCGAGTAAAGCTTATGATGCCAGCTCTGCAACGATTCAGGGATGAGAAATCATATTTATTTAATTCCATGCAAAGTGGAGGTAATATAATCATGTATTGTATCAACCTAATGTAACCACAATTCAATGAGCATCATACATATATTATTTCTTGAGAATAAATTCATGTGACTAGAGTTATTTTAACCAGAAACACCGAGATACTTCGTTATTGGACTCCAAGTGATAACTCAGTTTGATTATCTTATGCAACCACCATTCCATCCATTGATTTTATCCCGATTAGATGAAATTAGTCACCTTCGAATAGTTCTTGTGTGATAATCACTTCCTCTTACTAAAAAAATTCCTTAAATTAAAAAATTTTCCGCAACATTATATTAGAACGTCTCCTCCTAGGATAGTGACATAGGAAAATGGCAAGAAAAAGGAAAAGAAAAGATTGTTCAACAACCAACCTATATCCAATGAATCTAATTAGATAATTTTTTATAAGGATCATGTTTTCATGATTTCATTATTATATATATATAGTAACAAACTTATTGGAACATATTTCCTACAATATCCTTCTGTTCTTATCCATTAATTTTAAATTTATATTACAGTTTTTATTTTTGATAATATGAAAGTGGGAGGAAAAATGAAAAATTAGTTTTATAATGGTAATAAAATTGTTTTCAAACTCAAATAAATATCTTATTATATAGGATTACTCATTTATTATATAATTTTTAAAATTCCATGTTCTGTGATCATCAAAAGGGTGAGAATATTGTCACCTCCTTGTATATTATGTCTTGAAACTCTCTTATTTTACGGATAAAAAACAATGATTGTTTTAGTACTACTTATTCACAAGTTGTTTGATGTAATTTTATATGGTAAGTCTGTTTCTATGATAATTATGCTATGTTTTATATCAATTCACCATTACCACTAGATAGCAATAACTACTAAGTTGAACAACTTCTAAGACAAGATACCACATGACTATTAGTCATATCTAGAGGAGGTACCACAAGACTCTCAATCATTACCAGAGGAGCTACCAATAGACTCTGAGTCACTAATAAGAGAGATACTACCATAACAAATTCCCTATTACTTCTAATAGATTTATCAAAAGATGATGAGTCACCGCTATCTTCTTATCATCATTGTTGTTTGAAGACATTGGTGGGAATGGATAAATGAATATATCTTTATGGATATACTTTTGATTTATTTTTCAATAGATTTTCAAAGAACAATCAATGGATTGTGGATCTGATGTAGATATATAAACATAAATAATATATCCCTCTCCATTATTACCATTGTTACAATTATTACAGAGCTACAATGAAGATCACTAACTTTCAATGAATTTTGTAATTGAAGATGTGAGTTCTCACAAGAATACTGATTTATATCCTGTGAATTCTGGATGAAAAAATCAAAATATTCTTCACATAGATTGATTGGAATACTAACATAGATCAACTGAAACATTCTATCAAATTTACTATGGTCCTATGTTATCTTTAAATTTAGAGATCGAGGCATGAATTCCTCACTAGTGATGATCAGATGGCTACAATCATTTAAAACATATCAGACTGATGTTCTCTATTTGTTATAGTTTCGACTCTATTATATTGAAGATGGTTTTTTTAACTTTTTATCAAACATGCATTGTCTTCTGTATCTACCTAGAAAATACTTATCATTATCTTTTTTCTCAACACCTTTTTTCCACTATGTTTGTAGAAGATGTCCCTGTGTGACCTATAATATTCATAAATCCCACCAATAACTGTTGGGGGGCATTAGTTAGAGAAACATATTTTTGTTGATTGTTTACAAGATCCAGGTTGTGGATTTATTTGATTACAATTATAATCTATTTTTCAGTATGTTATTTTCGAGTAGACGAGATTATGGCTCACCTTGAGATCGATCCTCCTTTTTATACCAATTTTTTATTATTTTGTTTTACTCATATATCCTATATTCATTTTAATCTAAAAAAAATTACTTTGATAATTAATATTAAATAGAATTTATAATGTATTTCATTAAAGTAAATTTATTTCAAAAGTTAAGGTATTTTTCAGTTGTATTTTAACAAACTCTTAATATCTCTTTAATAAATCATTTAAAATGACAAAAATTATATCCAAATAATATTTTTCTTAATTGGAAAGATTATTTTATCACGGAGTTAATTATTTAACTATAATTATTAATATAAAATTTTATTGGAATCTCATTTCACCACCTCATGAGTTACTCACTCCAACAAACATGTTTAATGGTTTGTAACCATTTCACAATATAAACCTATTCAATACATGTTCCCAGCTAAAACATTACATCATGTATAAGTTGCACGCCATTATATTGTCCAAAGTTATGCTTTCAGCATCATTTCTACAGGAAAATCCCGAACAATAGCCAATGTATTCCATACCCATAGATAACTCTCATAATACCTTGACACATATATACCTATACTCCATTAATTAAACACAAAAATATCCCAGAGCATTAGTTCATTTACCCCCAAAAAATATTCTCAATCCCCAAAAGAGACTTATCTACTATGGTTTAAAGAGGAGGGAAAGCCCAATCAAAATAGCTTCAAAAACAATATTCAAATAGGAATGTACATAGAAAAAGAAAGAAACATAAATTTTTTCAAACGTGTTATGTAATATGATAATATTTTAAATTAAATCTATTTTTGATAACATATACAACTTCAAACACCATGCCAAAATGTATGATGTTACATTATAATTTGAATTTGACCGTTATAAACTAGCCATTAAACTCATGGGTAAAAATAAGATCAACAACTCTATGAAATATTGAAAAATTTTATAATCAATATAAATTTATGGATAAATTATTTTTAAATAATCACTTATTATTTATTAAACTAAATTTATTCTTCAAAAATTCTTTTTCTTTACAAAATTGTTGTAATTTCATTTTGAGAGTGATTAATATAATTCATTTAGGGATATTTTTATAAGTTTATTTCGTAATAGGAATTTCACTTTTGAAATAAATATACCATAATTATATTCTGATATAATTTTTAGAATTTCATAAAATGTGTTAATTTTCCATTAACAGTAAATATAATAAATTTTATTGAAATTTTCTTTCTCATGAAATGTATTTATGAATTATTATTCTACTTTTTATTAGTTATTCATTTTCATTAGTTACTTCGGATTAATAATAATACAATTATTTTCTTTTGAATAAATTTTATGGTTGAATTTGGTATAAAAATATATTTATACATAAAAGGAAATTACATAAAAAAATCCATTTTTATTTCATATGTCTTGTAAAATTTTAAATTATACCCTAAGACTTATTTATTTTGTATATTGAAATTTTTTCCATATTTAGAATAAGGAGGTTGAAAATTATTATATACCTCCCTCTTATTTTTTCATTTTTAATAGAAGCCTTAGTAAATTGATATCAACTTTCAATGGTAAATCATGTAATTTTTGTTAAAAATAAAATGATGACAAAAAAATGTACCAAACGCTATCCTTAATTTAAATAGATGTGTATATATTGTAAATAATAATCCAAATGTAGAATATATGATCATTTTCCATTTTTAAATGATTTTAACTTTTATAATATTTAAGTTAAAATAAACACAAACATGTTAGACAATTTTTTTAAATAAATATAATATTTTTAATATTTGGATAAAGAGATGATATTTTAGGTAATAAATGTTTATTTTAAATATGATTTTTTTATAATGATCATTTATGATAAATTTTTAGTGAGAAAATAATAACAATAAATTCTTATGAAACACTGATATAGTAAATATTTAATTATTTGAAAAATAAAATTCCGCCCAAGGTGAGTAGGGGTAGGAATGGTGAGTTTGGGTTTGCGGTGTTGTCCTGGGGTTGAGTCCCCAGGCAAGCTATTTATTTTCAATTTTATTTATAACATCATGTTCTACATTATTGGTTGTAACAACAGTTTTAATTAATAAAAAGCACAATAAATGGTAAAAGGATCATTAAAAGTAATATAATTTGACATAATTATTATTATAAACTATTTTATAGATATATACAGTATTTTAGATAATTATGAAATGATTAAATAATAATTAATTTATTATATTGATTTTATTCAAAACAGAGTAAATTAATAGTTCTAAAATTTACATTAATAATATATTATAATAAAAAAATATTTTATTAATATATTTTAAATTTCCAAAAATCTAATAATAAACAAAATTATTTGGATAAGTTGTAAAATATATACCATTTTTTATTTATGGGCCAGTTACCAATTTATAGTAATTATATAGACAACTAATGAGTGAAACCATTGTTATTTCTGTAATTATCAAAACGATATTAAGAAAGATAAAACAAAAGATGTATAAAAACCATATCAAAAAATTTCCAAACACTATTTAATGATTTTATTTAGACAACTCTTCATCATATAGTCTAATATTATCAATTAGGACCTATTTTATGTTAAAAATAAATTATATTAATTTAATATTTTAAAAATGTCTATGTGTGCCCCTCTACTCTAAAAAAAAGGGAACATCCTCTCATCTTTTTTAACACTAAAAAATTCATTTGGGCTATCCAAAATCTACCCAATAATTTTCTAACAACCCTCAAAACATTATTGAGTTCATTAGATTTATTGATTCAAATGATATAATGTATTTTATTTTAATGATTGATTATATTCAAGGTTCAATTAGAGGAAATCTGATATTCTTATTAAAACAAGATCTAATTTATCGACTTATGGTTATTAAGGTGGTTTATAATTTTTATTTATACTTACACCAATATTGATTATTGAGTAATCATGAATTTTTTTCCTAGTTGATGTTAATTATGAATCATTATTTATATCATGAACCTTCCTCTTTCATATCAATGTTTTTTTAATGACTTAAAATATTTATTTTCTTAATATAATTTATTTTGTTAATCTATTTAAAATTTTAAAAACCATCTTTTAAATTGTTTAAAAAGAGTAAATTTCTTCAAATTTTATAAATAGGTCACTTTAAAATAATTTTTACATATTTATTGAAAATAATATTTATTTTTTAAAATTTAAAACATGAATTTATTTTCCCACTATTATTAACATTATATTAATTGTATAATCCTTTTTTAATTTCCATGGTTATTTTCATAGAAATGTTTTTTCAAAATATTTTGTGGAAGATTATTTTCATAAATGTGATTTTTAATATAGTAAGGGTATATTTCTAAATACTATTTTTGATGGTATATTAATTATATATTGTTCCATCATCATCAAAATGAAATTATGATACATATATTTCACCAGGGATATAATTTAATAATAAAATTTCCATTCATTAAATGGATGGATTATTATATTAACATTGTAGATAATTATTTTCCATGGGTCAATCAGAAAATGGAAGAACAATCACAATTCTTATGTCAATAAGTGAATGACTATATTTGTTTTATTAATGAAAATTACTTGGAAACTTTTTCAAATGAGGGGTGACCCTGATATAACATGGCTGAAGGGTTTTACACTATTATAACTCATTATGAATGGGTTATACTTATACAACAATACAAATGGTTGGTTCATAATAAATCTCTTAATGAATGGGTGAGACCAATACACCGTATATTGAAGTCTAACCCCCCCACCCCAAATATAACTCAAAATGAACAGATGATCCTTAAAGAGCCTATAAAAATGGTGAGCCCCATTATAACACTCTAATTAATTGAGAAATGTTCTTTTTATTTAAAGGTAATAAGTAGGGATTTATCATAATAAATGTCGTATTAATTTTACTAGGTTATAGTTAGTTCTAATAGTTTTAATGAAAATAATATTCTATGATAAAAAATGTTTTTCTTTTTTCTCATTATGAGATTTAAATGAGAATATTGATCAATATTTACATTACATGGAACATTATTAGTCATTACAATGACTCTTACCATTGTAAATGGATTATTCCATGATTTTTAATTGATTATATGTATATTTATGGGTCTATATTCCCCTTTTTTGTCCATTTACTTATATTATGTCATCATACCCTTATGATCATCTTATACTCACAGATATGAATAAATTTAAAATACATATGTTTACCCTTACAAATAATATTATCTCACACTTAATATATTTCTTTTCCACCAAGTTACGGATAAATATTTTATTCTATATTTTATTCTTATATGAATACATTAATGGGACATGTTGAGGACATTATAGAGAATATGAATAACTGGGAATAGTCAAAAAATAATCTCTTGAAGTCATATGTATTTTTATGTTTGTGTTTGTAAAAATTATCCTAAACTATGAACCAAAAGGTCCTTGAGAAATTATGTGATCAAAATATTTTATTTTTATAATCTATGGTTTATATGAAAAAATATTTGGTCACATTTATTGGTATCAAATCCATAAATTCAATGTTTATATTTTTTTACAAGATTCGAGAGTGAATGTTTGGTGTTATTACCATTGGTATTAGTGAAGGGAATATTTAAATATTGATATTAGGATGTTTCATTAGTAATTATTTTAATATTTATGGATTCTATCATGGGTTTAGGAGTTTAATGATGATCATATTTCAAATGATTTATACACAAATTTTCAGGTTTTAAGTAATATTAATTTATGGTGAAAATTTGATATTTTGGGAGATATTTTTTTAGTTTGGGGTTTACTAAACTCTTTGGAATAATTAATAACATTATTTAATAATAACTATATTACACTTTTTCAAATTTATACTGAATGGTATTATATTAACTTCATGGATACAAAATTCATTAATATCGAGGATATTAATTTTTTTATATAAGTTTATTTGTTTATGGAAATGATTGACACTTATTGGATATTATGATATTATGGAATATTAATTTTTGTTATGAAACATTATTAATGATTGATATTACATAGAGATAAATTTTAATTTCATCTATCAAGAATATATGAACAAATCATTCATATTTTTGGGTGTCATTATTATTTTTGAATATATTTATACATAAAATGAACTATGTGGAACATTTTGTGTAATTATTGAAATTTGGAGATTATCGTATTGTTTCTTAATAAGAAGTTATACATTAAACAATGAAAATAAATATTGATTTGGTTAATTTAAAAATAATATGATACATAAATTTTTATATTTTTTTCAGGTTGTGTGATCCATTAAAGGTCGATTCTAGTTATGTAGGTAAGGAAAATTTATTTTGAATAACGGTCATATTAAAAAAAAGATAATATTGTAGTGGATATTTAATAAAATGTGAAATATTACTTTTCATGTAAGTATATATTATTATATTAATACTATAGATTATAAAAATCCTTAAAATGTAGGGAAAATTATCTGATTTCTTTATCACAATACATTCTATTCTGGAGAATCGATGGTCTCTTTCACACATGTTCGGTATATAGGTTTTTCCCTGTTAACATTCCCTTGATAATTCACATTCTTATGATCAATATCTCTCTCACTATGAATTTTTATTTTCACATTAGTAACTTATTCCATGCCTATATTCTCACTTCCCAATAACAATTTTCAATTTGGAAACTTATTTTGTGATATTCAAGGAAACCTATGTACTTTATTTTCTCTATTTTTTGTTTATGTTTTTTACAAATTTTACTATATAGGATTATGAAAAAGTTATTTTCAAATGAAAATCCATTTTTTATGATTTTGTGTTAAAATATTTATGATAAAATTTATTAAATGGGGGAAATTTAAATATACACATATTTTAATATAGAATTATGTTTCATAGTATATATGACATGAAACAAATATCATAAACGTACTTTGAAATATTATTATTTTAATATAACCACTAAAATCTATCTATTAAATTTGTAGATATATCTAGGGTTAAACACAATAAATATAAATATATATATATATATATAATGGTCTTCCTTTAGAGCAATTATTTAATAAATTCCTAAAAAATAATCATTCTATTATATATAGAGTGAATTTATTTTTCAAAATTATTTCATAAAAAAATTGTTTTGTTGTTTTTTTAAGTGAATCATATAATAAATTTGTAGAAATTTAATGAAATTTATTTTATAAAATTAAATTAAATTTTTAAATAATAATACAAATATTATAATATGGGAAAATTGTGTTATATTTCTAGAATATTGTATTATTTAATTAAAAGTGAAAAATAATATTTTTTATTGATAAATATATTTTCTTTTAAAGTATTTATCAATAAATATTATACAGTATATTAGATTTATAATATAATTAATTAATTTTTATTAAAACTTATCAAATTGTAATCTTTTTAATAAATTTTATAGTGTAGTTAGTTATAAATTATTTTTATTCATAAAAATATAATTTTCTGGAAAATTGTATTTCACTCTGTATTTAATGTTTTATTTTAAATTAAATTATTCCACATCTATGTTTTGAGTATTCTAAAATGGTTTATATATTTTCAATCATTCGTTCCAAATATTTAAAATATATTCCCATTATTTTTTTGTCTTTGTGAATAATGACCTTAGTAAATTTATGATAACTTAGTAAGGGTAAATCGAGTAACATAGGATTAAAAAATGATAAGGACTAGAAAAATGATAATAAAACATGCCTTAATTATATTTTATGAGTACAAATAATTCATAATCATCCAAACATTGTATATATAAATTTTTTTCTATTTGGACATTATTGTCACCGTTGTAATATTTATGTGAATGTAATGTCAAAAACATCACACTATTAATCTTAGTAACTAGTAGATTATAAATATAGGTATAAACCAATGATATGTTAAATTATAAAGATATTTTGAAATCTATATGATGTATTTTTATTCTTTTAAATTTTTTTTATATTTTATTGAATAAATAAATACATTAAAAACCTTAGTAACATTGATAAAGTAAATATTCAATGAATAGAAAAAATGACATTAAAATTATTATATATAATTTAATTTTATGTAATTGTTATGATGCTTTAATTTTTTATATAATTATATAATGTTGTGAAGTATTAATTTATTCTATTTCATGTGCATTATTTCTTGATGTTATTAATATCAAAGTAAATGAGTATTAATAAAATTGAAATTAATGATGTATTATAATAAATAATATTTTATCTAATAATTTAAAAATTATAAAAAATATTATCTTTAGATAAAATATTGGGATACAGATTAAAATATCAACCAAGGACCATTTATTCAAAATTTTCTTTTTATAGTAACTATATTGACCCCTAATATGTAAAAAATTATTTGTCATGGTAATTATCAAAAGATGATAAATTTGGTTAAAATAAATTGAAAAGGGTAAAACATTTTCTAAAATTTATCAAATTTAATTGTATAATATTATCTCAAATAAAACATACCATATATTATAATATTTTCAATTTTTAGACAACTTTCATTGAAAATTTATTTATATTATTTTACTATTTTATGAAATTCCAAGAGCTTCCCTCCCCTCTCTTATAAAAGGGATCATCATATCCTATTTTCTTCACACATGAAAATTATTCTTGTTCAGTATATCATATCCCAAATACTTTCCAATTATATCTCTCCATACTATTTAATACTTATTGTTTTAAAAATAGAAATTATACAAGGATTAAGGTGTAATGAAATAGATATTTTTCGAATAAGTGGTACAATTCATAATTGTGTGTTTTTTTATTTCATCTTAATAATCTATAAAATAATATAAAAATTTGATGAGATAATAAATTTTTTATTCTAAAAATATTGTGATTTTATTATGTTAGTGTCACAACATATGTCCATCTCCAACCTCTATCAAATTGGAATGTAATTTCATAATTTGTATGTATGGAGGAAAACTGCCTCACAAACCAATGAAATTCATTATTAATCACCATCTCTAAGAGATATTTATTATTATGAATGTAACGTATATATAATATCAGTTAAATATTCATAAATATTTATAATTAATGTATAATCTATTTTTTAATATTTTCATACACATTAATGTTTTATTTTTTGTTCGGGCTGTGTGTGGACTACCACCCCCACATAGCACTGTGATTATTTTTTCATCACCTAGTCATATGGATAATATATATAAGTCTAATGTAATAAATAATATTGCTTTTTGATGTTATAGTAAATATTTTATGTTTAAATAATACTTATCATCTTCCTATATTGATCGTGGAAAAATTTATATGTTACCCATGAATATGTATGGTCAACCATCTCCATGTGGGTAGTGTAGTTCATTTTTTCATAACCATAACTCATTATTTCTATTAATAATATAATTTATGTGTTGAAATGATAGTTATTTAAATATTATTATTCATGAGATGATTGAACTATAAACCCTTTGACTACAATCAGCACACCAAAGCTGATTTTATATTATGGACCAAAACATCCCAAACTACCTAACATGGAAATAACTGACTAAGTAATTAAATAATTATTTAATACAATTGAGTGAAACTTCTTATGGATAAGGTATTGAAAATATAAAATGATCTTAATATATCAAAAAAATTGTTGAGTTTTTCATGGAGGAGTTAACGAACATACATGGAGTGGTTGGACTTGAGGTAAGTGATTTAATAGAAAATTTTCTTTAATTGATGTATATTCTATTAGTGTGCACACATTTTCAGTTATATAATCTATATACTACCCATTTTAAATTTTATATAATTAATAATTCTTTGTAAATTTAATTTTATGTTCCAACTTGAAATATTTCATCCAAGTAGATTTGACATGAATTTTATAATTTGGTAATGGGTTTCTTAAATTAAATTCTTTTCATTGGGTTGTAACACTACTTCATTTACTTTGTTATTTAATTATTTTATGTTAATTGATATCTAAATTGTTTTATTCTATATTTACACAGTTGTTTATGTGGATTAACATTTTGAAAACATCATCTCTATAAAGTCCAGACCTTAGTAACCTAGAGTTAGAGGTTAAATTAATTGTTTTTCACTTGGTAGAAGAAATTTCATCCCAAAATATAGAATAGTCAAGTATACTATATGAACTAGATATAAACATGACTTTCCCATAAACAATTTAAAAAATAAAATTAAAATAACATTTTATTCAATAATATAACTTCCCATTTATTATATCCATGAGTATTAATCATAAAATCATCCAATCATAAATTGGAAAAAAACATAATAATGGGGTGAGTTCAAATGCTCATTAAGGGTATGGATAATGTTGATGCTAAATAAGAGTTATATAATATGGAATGAAGTAAATGAAAATAATATAATACCAGATAAACAATCACACGAGATATTACTTATCAATGGATATAAAAATAATAAAATATACCAAAAGGCATTACTAAAATAGCTCCAAATAATGAAATGATTAATGCCAGCCATCTAAAACATACATTCAAGGACATAGGAAAAAAATTATAAACATATTATCAAGGCCATTTACAATGAAATCAAACATAAATGCATATTTCATTAGATGAAAACCAAAACAAGAATGTCTCATGTGATATTTTGATGCATCTATGGGATATATAAATTTGATCCCCACTCATCACTTAATAATTCCAAAACATTCTTTATATGAATAAATGACACAATATATTCATCTATATTAAAAATCCATAACACTTCCTATTGTAATAACTATCATATAGAATATCAAAACCTTACGCTATTAAAAATGGTCGTAATCCATCCTTAAATATATTTTGGATGGTATCATAAGAGAATAACCACAGTAAATGATATTATTTAACAAATTATTATGAAATATATGAAAATAATTTAAGATTATAATTAGATAATTTTGGAGGAAAATAACAATTTCAATTTGGAATCACATATTTAATAAAATTAGAAAACCTGGAGGAAAACATTTTCATGGAATATAGCAATGTGAAATTTTAAATTAATATTTTAGAAAATACGAGTAATGAAATAGGGAAAAAATTTGAATGACTTATATGTTTAATTTTTTTCACTCATATGTAATGATCTTCAGAAAAAACTCATTCAGAAAACAAATACAAGATTTCGTTAATTTTTTATATATAATTTAAAAAATTGGTAAAAATTTATTTTATAAATAATTTTGATTGATTTTTAACAATTATGCAATTATTTTATAAAACAAGGATAGAGATTAAAAATGTTTCCTTTTGGGGATTTAAATATAAAAAATCCTCAATAATGATGAGATTGTGATATAAATAATCACCAAAATATTTTCTATTGAATCGTAAGCCTGATGAAAAAAATAAAAATAAATGAAGCATTAAAAATCATGAAGAAAAATATATTCATGATATAATATATCAACGGGGTAGTATACACAACAACCATACTAATTTTGTGTAGAATGTGGCATATGTCTCACAAGTGTAAAAGTGAGATGAGAAACCCTTATCTTAGATTCAAATTCCTTCATATAAATCCATAATTATGATATAATATATAGGTATATATATTTATTATATATATATATTAAATAAACATATTAAGATATATGATACCATATATGATTATATTATCGCATTTTATCACCAATTTGTTAAAAATTATTTACTAAAATCATTATCCTAGGTGATAACTACTTTGTTTTTTATATTGGTTAAGAAATTTTGGTCCTTTTGAATTGAACATAGTTCTATAATCTATATATGCTTAATAATAATATAATTATCATTTATAATAATTTTAAACTTAGTCATGGCCATCTGAAAAATCAATAAATATAAAAATTAATTACATCGTTCATGGAGGTTGTATAAATTATGTACACATGAATGTAGTTTTAGCATTCAGATAGAAAGAAGGAAATATAGTTAAATATTAATTTAATTTCTCATAATTATTATTAATATATAAAAATAATATTTATTCATTAAATGTATTCTTATTACTATATAGGTAAATATTAAATGAAAAACGATTCATATAGCTTCGTGGAGGTGGTAGTCCACACATACACACAAGCAACGTTATAATTTTTCCAACAAATAGGAATATGAGAATTAATAAAAGATATTATAGTTATAGGATCATATTGAGGGCCTAAATATCATATATAGGAATTAATTACATCTGTATAGCAGTTCATGTGAAATGTTGATGAAATACAAATTACACTGCTACACTGAGACGGTAAGTCGTACATATATATGATAAGTGATTTTTAATTTTACAGGAAATAAAATAGGTGTATTGTTGTTGTCCCATTATAATAATAATTTATAATTAAATTTATGATACTGTATTTGATATATTAGTATGGGTATAACATTTTACAAGGATGTAAAAGAAAAAATAAACAAGAAGTACTCAATAAATATGATAACCTATTATTCAATAAAATTACTTATATTTAATCATATGTGATCTTGGTTATCTATTTTAGAGAGAATATAGTGTCAAGATCTTGGATATTTATTTTTGTAATAGTAATTGGTAGGGATTGGTCAATTTATATTTCTCAATGTTATGTGTGGAAGTGAAGAATAGGAAACCCATTTGTTTTTTAGGGCAAGGTCACTCTTGGAATTCATGAAAATATTAAATTATAAAAAGTTAAATCTAATGCAAAATTCATAGAAATGGATGGGGATTCGAAACGAGTTTATTATATGTTTTATATATCATAAAACAGTAAATTTTTGGATGGTTTTTTGGTTTTGTAATTTATATATTTTTGTTTAACACTTTAGTAAACATATTTTATCATTAAACATATGGACATATTTTTCACATTTAAAGGGATATAATTTTACATATTAAATAAATATTGAATCATAAATGGATAAGGGTAGTAATTTTATACAATATAATATCCCCTTTGTCCTTCATCAAGATTATAATTATTTTTAGTATTTTTAAAAAAATACGATTTTTATAAAATATAATTAATGTCAATTTTGATACTATTAATTTCATTTTACATACATTGAATAAATAAAATTTTATATTTGTATTTTAATTTTTGTACACATCACTAATTAGTCATATAAATTTTAAAAATAATTTTAAAACTATAAATCACTCATATTATATAGCTTTTAATATTTTTAATATCATATGTTTTATTTTTTTATTACTTGAATAAATAATGTAGTATCATTGTGTACGATTTTAAGGTAATTAAATAATAAAAAATAATTATAAATAATCTATTTTCAAAAATATAATTGCAATATTAAAAAAATTAAATTTATACTTAATCTAGACTTGATTTTTACTTTTTTTTAACACATGATAGATATTTAAAACTACGTGAGTGGAATTTTATAACCTTTTGTTATTTAGATATTAAATTTGTCATATTAATGAAAAAAAATCCATTAAAAATGAAATTTACACCATAATAAAATTGGGTTTGAACATCCTTTATCTAATAAAAGTTTTGAACATAAAAATGACCATGTCACTTATGATTAGCCACGATCAACCTGATTTATCATTTACATAGGTGATAAATTTTACCATGGTTACTAATCATATTGAAAACAAATAAAAGATTCAAATTCATAAAATATTAATATTTTTATACAAAATATAGATTCCATTTTATTTAATTCAATACCAATAAGTTGTATAATTTAATTTAAAGGAAAAACACAAAATGTAACAAAAACATTATTTTAGAGAAAATAATTTTATGTATTAAATATGGTTTGTAAAAAATTAATTAAAAAATTTATTCCATTAAAATTATTCAAATTATTAATGATATTATAAAATTAATTTTAGTTTTATATAAAATTAAATCAAAATTTAACATTTTAAATTTCATAAACAAAAATAAACCATTGAATAAAAATATATATATTTTACTATTAACTAGAAAATATATCTTTTCAAAAAAACCATTATATAATTTATATATTCTGATTTAGAAAATGATATTTTTTAAATAAAATATTTTTTATATAAGTAATATAAATTATTAGAATTATTTTCTTAAAAAAAACTAAAATCACTTTTGAAGAGAACATATATATGAAACATAAAATAACTTTACTAAAAATGATTACACATTTTCATATAATTAATAAATGGATTTTTATTGATTAGGTCATATATATATATATATCATATTATTATAATACTATTAATGCACACAAATTTAATTTCAATTTTATAATGGTGATATTTAAATAATAATATTTCGGGGTTCATTTAAGTTTAATGTTGCATGTATTGTAATATGTGAAGCATAATTTTTTTGTTGTAATGTATCATGAAATTGAATTCTCCCCACCCACCATTCAATTTGTTTCATCACTAAAAATTAAAAATTTTAGGTTAATCAAAGTATTACATATAGAAATTCCATTCTATAAAACCAATAAAATAAAAAGGATTAATGTAAATTCCCCTTAAAAAGAGAAAGGATAGAGTAAATTTCACCAATGAACTAGGTTTACAAATCAGATAGCATCAATGGAAAGTGAAAATATAAGAATAGAATATAAACATAATTTCCTATGATTAATAGTGGTTAATAGAGAACATGTTCATGAGATCATTAACCACAATAATATATAAATCTATGATGAGTTAAAAAACAATTGGTTTCATGGTAAAAACGTAATCAGATTACACATTTATTTCAAGTTCCTTTTTCAAATGTTGAAGACTTATTTTAGTAAATAGAAAAATGTAACAATAAAATAAAAATACTTGATTTCTTATGATTTCTTAAGATGAATTTCAACCTTTTATTATTCTTTAATCAATATCCTCTTTATCTCATTCACTAGGAAATGGATATTTAGGAAAAAAAATTATTCTTGAAGCACATTTAATGAATTGTAAGGTCCATTAGTTATTCCTTTGGCGCATAAATATTTTCAAAACCCAAAATGGTTAGAACAGGTTATCTAATATAATAAATTACACTTCAACATAAATTAATAATATCAAAAGTTTAACTTAATCCATTGAAGTAGAATATAAAATTAATAATCATCAAAAATATTTATGACAACATAAAAACATAAAAAATTATTAAATATTTATCCATAAAAAAATAATGTATTTTATAATTTCATATTCAAAACATGTCAATAATAATAACCCAAATCACCATTAACATTGTCCTTATTCTATATCTCATAAAATAAATAATTTTGTAATCTATATCGAATCACTAACAGTTTTGGGGACCTCAATACTATCAATTTAATTATAAAATTATAATAATATGTTTAACCCTAAAAAATTATTAAATCAACCTTAAGAAAATATTAATGTTTATATATATCTTAGTCATTTATTCTATAAAAATTAATCCTTACCACTAAATCTATTTTCATGGCTACTGATACCATTAAACATATGATATAAAATCTTTAATGAAAAAGTATTGTAGTGTATTACTTTCACATATCATGATTCAAATAATGAATTATTACTTGATAAAATAAATATAAAACAAAATTATTTTTTACAAATATTTAATTACATTAATAATTCCACCTTAGTTGAGGTAATTGTGTAATCATTATCATGATATATTTTGTTCTTTTGTGATTTATTCCATTTATACTCTAGAAATTCATTTTTATAGAACCCCATATCCTTATAGATAAAGCACTTAACATTTTAATCTTCATTAATTTCCCAAAGAATCCTGATCTGGGTTAAAAGTTCCTCAAAAGATGTATCTTTATTACATTCTATTCATGAAATTACTATGTTATTTCATGAAATAATTACAACATGTGAGAAAATACTTATTTCAATTATTATCCTTATCTTTTTTTTTCAATATAATACTTTTATTATATTAAATTAAATTGATCCCATATGTGTTATAGAAATAATGTAAAGCTTGATGACACATAATACAATATCATTATATGATTAATATGTATATGAGACTAGTTTCCTTTAAAGGAATGGATTTAGTCCCTCAATGAAATGGCCAATCTTACTCTTTGAATTACATATGTAGTCTGGAACCTATGATTCTTACCTTGTGATGTTCGATTCATACATAGAAAAACATTCATCATCCTTTTCTCTCATAATTAAGGCTTTTCTCTCTGTATATACTTTTTGTTAACAAGGAAAAAAAATTCCACTAAAATTTCATCAAAATACTTATATCTCATTTTTTTTATTTCCTCGACATCTATACTTTTTTGAATTAATAACAACTATTTATTCGAATTACCTATAAAAGGATATAATTCCACGATGACTTTTTTATATTCATTACTTCCCAAATACAAAACATATTGTCTGTGGAACATATCCATTTTCTAGATACAATTTTATTTTAAGGCCATTAAATGATGGAGGTTTTTGAAACATTAAGTGATCTAACATTGTAACACAAAGTTTTAATTTTGAACAATTCATTATAATAGAATGTTTGTTTGTCATATCCCAATAGAAATACCCCAAAATTGTTATAATTTAATTAGATCTTCTACAGGTCCAGCTCATAATTCATTAATTTTTCAAGGAGTGAAATCCATATATGGATTATGTAGATTTTTTAAGATCTGATTTCTTCTAATAGGCTAAATTGAAAAAAAGGAATACACTACATAATAATATATCATAATAAAATATAATGTATAATCCAAAACCTATATAAACAAATAAAATAAATTAAAATTTTAACTATAACTAATTTCTAATTCATTACCTTCATTTATTTGGGGATATTTTCAAATTTTATCATATAGTTTTATTCTATAATCTATGTTATCCAAAATCTATTTTACATGGTTTCCACTAAAATTTTTCTAATAATACTTTTAATGACCCTGATCATATTTTCCTGGATCAAACGGTTAATTTATTAAATTTTCACTATATATACTAAAATTTATACCAATAGACATCATAAGTTAGCTATCATGGTGAACTACAAATATACATGAATTTGGAAAATAAATTTTCAAAAAATAAATACACCGTAATATTTTCTTGAAGAAAATCATTCTCTCCTTTAGCGTAAAAGTATGTATTAAACATAAAACATTTCCAAGATTCATGTGGAAAATAAATATAAGAATGGGGTGATCTCTTATGCTTAGTAAGGTTATGTGTACAATAAATGATAAATAAGACATGACTAAAATGGTATCAAATAAATAATAATCAAATAATTCAAAATAAATATTCAAATGAGATAAAACATATACTTAGACATAAAAACTATTTAAATAAGCACATGGAAATTAATAAAATAAATCATATTAAAGGATTTAAAAATATGGACTTATAAAACATAATAATGGGGCCTTGTTTAAATATATGATAAATTTACTATTAAGGACCCAAAGTTAGAAACTATACATAAATGGGTATGAAATAAGAAAAAAATATAACTAAATTGTCTCATAAAACTTACTGATGTAACGAGGGGATATATAATTCATAGCCCAAATAGTAATGTAAGAAGTTTCATCCACCCCTCATATGAACAATTTACTAAATATAATAACCTACATTAAAAATAAATAATAACTTGTATTTGAAGAACAAATATATTTAATATCAATACATTCTATAGTCATGATGATCATAAACCATAAAAAATTGGAGGGATGGTAGAACAGGATAACCACATCAGTAAATCATATGTTTCATCAATGAATTCAGATATATATGAAAATATTTATAAATAGTGTTGTAATTTTTTTGAAGAAAACACAATTTTCAAATCAAAATCACTTATTAGAAGACCTAAAAAATATGATGGAAAATATTTTATTTGAGATGAACATTGTCATCTTGTAAATAATTCTTCAAATAAAAAATTATTTATAAAATTGCGATAATTTTTTCCTAACATATTTGTCAGATAGAATTATTTCCACAATATTGTAAATGATTAAAAAAGTACCTCATTAAAAAAATTGACAAGAAGATTCCCTTTAGACAAATTTATAAAAAAAATAAAACATTGGGTCAAAAAATTATTTAATATATTATTTGTATTATTTAAAAAAAATTCATGAATATTTTTTATAGAACATGTTTATTGAAGAAAAATATTCTCACAAGAGGGACATAAATATAAAAAATCCAAAATAATGATGAGATTATAAAATAAACCATTATCACTTGGGTTTCATTAGAATTATAATCACCATGAAAATATAACACTAAATGATATTGTTAATACCATTAACACAAAGATATTCATGATATATTATATACCATATTGGAAATATATAGACAACACAAATGAAATAAGTGGTGAATATGTCATATGGCTAACAAAATTAAAATTGAGGCAAGACCCCTTTAATGTGGGATCAAATAAATTCACATGTATCCAAACCACCGGTATATTAAATATAGATTTATTATAAATCTATTTGAAAACCATATTAATATATATCATCCAATATATTATTTTTTAAAATATTTTATCACTCATTTATTTGTTATTAATTATTAAAATCATTTTTCATAGCGATAACTGAATAGTGTTTAATGTATGTTTTGGTCCATGTAGAAACCATGAAATGTGTTATATGCACTTTTTCCACCCATCCAGTGGGCAGCAACTTGCGTGACAAAAATTAGGAGAGAAACCTACTTCCCCAACAAATCTTCTTTCTCCCATGATCCTATTTTTGCCTATAAATAGACCCTTTAGGCCTTCATTTGTATGACCTAATTTCTCTAAAGTCCAATTACTACTCAAGTCACCCAAGTGCTTCACCCAAGTCCTTTGAATAATTCAAGGTAGTTCTTTAACATGCAAATCATTGAAATTGAAGGAGGATCATAGGACATAATTCCTTTTAGTGTTCGAAATCCATAACACATGCACCCCTAAAGTGCCTAACCTCTCTAAAATGATCAACAATTGCACACCACATATTCCTTTCATAGGAACTTGAGTGCCTGACTTTTGTGATCACCCTTGAATACTCTCCAAGGCTTGAGACTAGTCTTCAGCATGTATTACAAAATAGGTTTTATGTTTCTTATGGGTATATCATGTCACCCAATCCAACTTGTGCTCCAATACATGTGCACCCTTATCTACTTGGGTGCCCTTCCTTAATCGACTTACTATATTCAGTATATAATTCATCAGGCCCTCTTCAATGACATCCATGGAAAGGATTATTCTTTATTTTCTCCCTTAGATAAAAAAGGATTCTGTTGAGACCTCCACAAAAAACTTGTGACTTATCAAACTTTTGTGAAAGGCACATCAACATGTATCCTATTTGGGATTGTATATCCCTCATCAGAGGTTTCCCACAATTTATTTTCAATTGGGTTAGGATTACTGTATTTTTTATGGGTTTTTGTATACACAGTCACATGGACCATTATCATAGGAATATTTCTGGACAGTTCCTAGTTTGAAGGAATAGGGTTTGGGCCTCAACCTATACATTATCAAGGACCCAAAACTCAGGTCTGTGGTTGGGAAGGTATTTTTGACACCTAGTTTTTTTCTTTTGAACAAAGGAGTATTATCCTTCTGCTAACAAGATCAATTTTTGGGCATCCATCTTTCTATAATCCCCTAACCTTCATCCCTTATTCCTTTAACTGGAATGTTTTCCAATATATTGTGAATAGAGGGAGGGATCATCTCCTCACCCTCTTCTCAATTCATCTCGACCTCATCCACCATGGGCGCTGTAGGTGCACCCTCTTCCACCAGCGGAAAATGAAAAGTGTGCGTGACTTTGTTGAATCTTATACATCCTCTTGTTTCTCACACATAGTATGACTAACATGTGCTTATAAGATTTTTCATGGTCGCAACAATCGCACAATAATATAAACTATGAATAATCTGATTCCAATTTAAACCAGGATACATAAGATTCCTTCATCTGGGTTCGAGCTCATTGGATATCCTCTTTTCGAATCCAATCTTATTTTTCATAAGCATAGAATCCTCCTTATGAATAAACCCGAAATTAAACACAACAATGATCAACACATCCTTTTCAATAAATAAGCCCAAATTCGTTTCTCTCAATGGACTATACTCTCCTATGGAAATAATTGAACAATGCCGGATTTGATTCCCATCCACATGGGATACGTATAATGCCTCTTTGAGGTACAAAACCAACACTTCAAATCAACGCTATTCTCCAGGGGACATATAACCCACAAGGTTTATTCTTAATTGGTAACCCATATTCATTCCAAGTTCCGTGGTATGCTTAGGAATATGTCCCACACCAAACATTAACTAAGAACCTTTCACATAGATTTCCATATGACTTGAAATTAAACTATATAGCTAGCTCCATATCACATGAACTTAAATTGTATGATGTTTTCCATAAAGCAGCTCTGAAATACGATGGTTATTATTCCTTTCACAAGGATATGTATAGAGCCCATTTCATAGGAACAATCCCAATAACAAAGAAAATGTTCTTCTCCCTAGATGGAAATATTTTTTTGAGTGCCCCAATGAGGGGATCAAAAACTAGTAACATCATAACAATGATTAAAAGAAACACTAAATAGTATATGAGAGGATACCATTGACGGAGAACCTTTACTATATATAGATATCTCCATTAATTAAGAACTATGAATACATAATGATGATTCAAACATTTACACATGTTAATACATGATTGAAAATTCCAAGGGAAACATCTGTTATACATGATGAATTAATAATTATTCATGAAAAGATATTAAATTTAATAATAGAGTCATCGAGTAGACGACAATTCCCCCAAAAGGGTGTAATTACTATGACCTCCCATAATCTTGACCAATGCACATTCCTTAGTATTGTAAAGTTCAATAATAATGAATGACTACCTTTGGAATGGAAGTCCCCTTTAGGTAAAGAATTGATGGATGTTTCCAGTTCCATGAAAAAATCCAATGGAAACTGCCTGGAAGAAGTGATTCATAAAACTAGAACACATGTTTCAAGGAACTACGAAACAAAAATTGTAAACATGACGTGAACCATTAACTGAGTTATTAATATTACTCACCTATCAGGCCCCATAAAATTAAAAATAAAAGCCCAAAAAAAGAATCAATAAAGAATGTATCCATATAAAATATGTCACTTTAATGAAGTATATTTTGGTTTTCAGTTTTCTTTCAGAACAACCTTCTATCCAAAATATATTTCTTCAAGATGACGTCTTTGAACTTTCTTACCGCTGCTCTAGCTGGATCCTCATCAATGGGAAGGACTCTATCGCCCACCCAAAATCTTCAACACTGGCTCTCGAACAATTTGGGAAAAGAGTACTATCAGCATAGTACAATTCCAACATTGGATGCTGGATGAAATGCCATTCAGTACAATACAAATCCTCAATCATTCGGACAATGATGAATGAAGAACAAGAATTAGACGGTCCCAACAACTATTTTCAACTATTTTTGGTACTTATCCGCTGAACACAACAACTAGTCCATCCCATACTATAGGTTACTGAATCAAGAGGCCACACAGTTCCTCAATTCCAGGATTCATGGGTCCTTCCTGAGGACTCCCACTGACAATCGCCACCAGCAGAATCATGCTGTAGTGAACCCCTAACATGTTGGGGGTGTTGCCTCTGGATGTTCGGCCCAGGTCTCTCAGACCCAGGTAAGAAATAAAAAATTTTGGGGGCAAGGTTAAATCAACAAGAAGAAGGTTCTCACTCATCCCCCTCCAAAGAAGTCCATCAACCTAACATGATGGCGAAAAACATGCAGGCACATACACCCATCCGTCAAAATTTTGAAGCCCAGCAGACTCATCAGGAAAAAACCCACCAATACTTCCAGAAAAATCTAGTAGATTACTGTCAAAAATAATATACACCTATTTAAACATTATCAGCCCGACAGTAGCCTCATCTGACTATATTTATAGAACATCGCCAATCTAATGTAGGGGAAATTGGTAAACAGGAACAATCGCCTAATTACAATTTCAAAATATTCCAACAGTATCACCATACAACATTGAAGGAAGTATGTCAACCATACATGATGGGAAATATCTAGCATACACGTACACCATCCAACATTCATCAATAATGCCAACAATCTCATTTGCCAGCACTCGGAGAAGTTAGTCAAAATGCTCCGATGAAAAATATAGGGAAGACACAACTCTCTGCCCATTACAAGAGTACTTTCAATACCCCTTGATAGGAAAAGGATGATAAGAGAAGGAACATACACATAATACTTAATGGAATGGATGTATATTCCCATTTTGGTAGCTGAATTCAAAAAATACATCTTATCAATGGTGAAAGGGCATAAAAAATTCTTTCCCATATTATGAAATCATTCTAGGATATTATAAATAATACTTTAGACGTACTAGTGGAACATACATATATAGCTATCCCTACAAATGGGATGACACATCTATATTCCACCCCATAGAATATACACACCTCTCTTCTAGTCAAGGAGGGTGATGGGGCATACTCCACCATATCATACATAGAACAGGATCAAGAACATACACCATTTACAATTAGAGGTAATCAGTCCACATTAATGACAACTCCAAGGCAGCCACTCTAACTTTCCCATTATAAACACTTCTCCCATAATGTGGCCCTAAATAAGTGTAAGAGAGCATCCAAGAAGTAGACTTGTGAAACATGGTTGGAAATTTATGATCCAAGCTGCAATCTGACCCTCTTAATACTGGAGTTCTTGAAGCCCTCAGATAGTTATCTATTATAGCTCAAGATCCTACCCTCCCAAAAACTAATTATGTGAGTTTTAGAAGTAATTATGTTGTTCCACATTATAAACATCATCATGAAAGAGTTATTCACGATAATTATGTCAATCCAGAGAGCCTATCTCTAGATTAGATCTATAGAAACCCTCTATGTGTTCAGAAGGCAATGGTGAAAGAGGATTTATCCCTTGCTTTATTCCACTATGGTGGTCCACCTCATGATTTCACTCACTATGAATGTCCTCTACATATTAGTATTTTTCATTATCCAGATAATTCAATATTTGATAATTTAGTAATGATAATTCCCTCTTTTATCAAGGAACTTTCCAATATAGGTCCATCATGTCTAATACCATGTCAATAATAGGTGAAATGCATTCTCAACCAGAAGAAATCTTAAGAGAACAGTCATTCTTCGAACCTCCTTGGGTCATTTTTCTTCTAATACATAGTGTCCACTTTGGTTATTCCATGTGGAAAAAACTCCAGTGAAAGATGATTACGATATGTTAAATATGAGAAAACAATTGACTAAGGGAGATATAACAGTAATGTTTTGTCTTTGGAAAATTATCAATATAATATTCTAGAGTTGATGGATGATTATTTAATTCAGGATATCTTCCTCCACTTATGGAAGACTCTTAGTCATTTGAAAACCAAATTATTACCATAAAATGAATAAAAAAATCATGTTAATATAATAGAAGGGTAATAAAGCAATATTGACGCAACATCTATATATGTTTCCAAACATCCAAAGAATGAAATTCCACAGAAGACCTTTCAGCATGCATGCCTCAATTCTTTAAATTGGCTACACTAGTTATTTTATGATGCCTCATCTAGTGTTCGTATCCAAGGTTGGCGGCACATAGAGCATTTTATTTCACTGGACACAAGAATTATAAATGCCTGACAAAAGTGGTCTCATGAAAAGATATTTCCCAAAACTCGCTAAAATTAATTGATTTTGTATGCAATAAAATGGATGCATAATAATAGGCCTCAACTAGCTATCATCAAAGTAAAGACCAAAGAAAACAATTTGTTGAGTTACATTTGCATCATGCATATTAGAATCATGAGCATGTCTCCCGATTAAAGGATTTCAACCATCAGATAATGAAAATGTCTGAAATAGCACAACGATATTCCATAACAGGTGATTTTAGTGGTTTTCAGTTAATGCTCCCAGCTACTGTCCAAAAGAAAATTCATAAAATAAGAAGAGAAATTCTGTGAATCTCTCCCACATAGGTTCTGGTGCTACCCCAGATTGTAAAGCTTGGGGATGGGTTAATTCAACCATCAAATTCATTAAACAATGTTTAATGGTTTGAAAACGATGAAAAGGAACATCCTCTGCCTGCAGGGCTGGGGGATTTTTCAAATTTGAAATCCCCTCCTAAATAATAGTCAGTTTTCTCCCAAGTATGGAAGTCTCCAAAATGATACCGCAACACTAAACTATCTGATGATTCCTTTTAGGTTACTATCTATCAAACAGCTCCTGATAATCCATCATATTGCAAAGCTATATGTCATGGATGATATAGAGGGAGATGATCCTAAAAAGACATTGATAGAATTATATCTTTTCATTATGTGTTAGTAAATTTCATTAACATCATTGAATAAGATCCTCCACGGAATGAGTCCAGTTCAGGGTAATCATAACATGGGTTTCTTATCTATAATATTGTATAAACTAAGGCAAATGAAGATTGTTTATGTACCCAAAATTTGAGGATTACACATATTCGTGCTTTAAAATAACCATCTTTGACCCTCTGAATGGAATTTATCAAGGGGAAAGGTAAAAAACATATTAAGTCTAACTTTTCCACTAGATAAGGTCAATCTATTTCACTTAAATAAATATTTACACAGCAAGAAGAGGATATGAACGTGGTTAAAAGACAAAATACAGAGTTATTTCAAAGCAGTATTTCTACTCAACATACACCTTAAGAAGATCCTAAACATGAACATCCTATAAAATCACTTCATCAAAGAGGATTTGTGGAAACTACAAATGAGGATAATTAATTCCCTCTATTTGGTCCATAACAACGTCAGGATCAGAAACATAATTACATAATTATTTTTGTGGGTTATCCAAGGAAAATAGAAATTCCACCACCATTGGTTTTTCCACTCATTGCACAATTTCATTATCCTTATGTTGTACCTGTATAGGTCCCAACTCATCCATATATTTCCCATGTTCTTATAAACATAATTGAGGTGTTAACAACTCGGTTGGAAGCTATTGAAAAATAGTGTGATCTGGTTTAGCCCAAAAATAATTCTTCACTTGAATGGGTGGATCTAATTCCTCCCCTACCAAATTTAATGAATAATACGTTACCAATCATTAATGGTTTGGGAGATCTAAATCAACATTGAACATATATCATTTCTCTTTGTGATCCCATGATGGGGAATCCTCAACAACAATAATATGTGATGCTTAGGTGTTTTGTGCAGTCATAATAGGAGACATATTTTGTATGGTATACAATTTTGTAATCTCGATCAATTATTGGATGGGAAGATCTTCATCAGAAATTCCTTCTTCAATTCATCTCATCTCTACCGAAGTCAATAGTTTTTGATCTCATTAATTGAAAGCAAAGGGTAAATAAAAGTGTTTCAGATTTTTTTTGTTGAGGTAAAGGATTAACGTATTTTTTAAATTTGGAACCCCATCAAGATATTTTCATCCAATTTGTGTAGAATATCATTCCAATGAGTTACGCACACCACTAATATATGTGAAAACACATTAGGGTTTTGATACCTTACTATAATTTTTCAGCAGATTGATTATTCCATCTTGGAAACTATGGATTTGACTCGTGAAATTTCATCACCTCTAAGAATGAGAATAGGGAATGCAGAGGATACTATAGTTACAAATAACCAAGAACCTATATCTACTTCCACATCAAAACTATCATCATATCGTAGGGATTATCCTCCCAAGCACCATAAAAAATGAATGCCTCATCAAGATCACCAATGATAATAGAGGCATAAATAGTATCAGGAGTTGAAGAATAATGATTATTGTTTCTGGAATGAAAAATTTACTCATTTCTTAATCTCAATTCTAGAAAATAATTTGGTTCCATTCCCGTGGACCAAGAAACCATAAAAAGAAGGATATGAAGATGGTCTGAACTATTTCCCCATTCAATAGATGTTAGTGCATACCATTCATGACTATTTTGTTTTCAGAGACCTCCAGCAATAAATGGTAGACACAGGACAAGTAAAACTAATTTTTTTAGGCCAAGAAAAATGTGTTACTATTTCTGATCCAGAGGATGAATGAGAATGTCCGAAAGTCAAAATAAAAAATGTTCTGAAATAAGATTATTGGATAATCAGGAAAATGATCAATCAAAATCATGCCATTTTATGAACACAGTTGAATAAACTGATTTTTCTTCTACCACTTCTGCCACAATGAAACCAACTTCTTCAAAAAGCTCAATCCTCAAATAAGTGATGTGATCTGTGGGAAAAAAGAGAAGTTCGAAGAAGACATGCTTGTGTCAAAGACATAGTTGTCATTGACCCTCACAGATTGCCTACCATCTATTTGAAAAGAATGGGCACTGCCCCACCCGAAGACACAACCAAAACCACCCTATCATGCAGAATCTTTATGAGATGAAGAATTGATCTTTGGTTCCATCATTGTTATCCCCTTAACGAATCCCTATGAAAATGGTGATTCTTGTTATAATGACTCAGATTTTCTTATACTTGACTGGGGAACTATACAAAGTGGCCATGATAAAAGATATAGGGGAATACATGGGTATTATAGATGAAACTATCTTAACTCTACGCCTACCCAACCGGTAAATGTGGAGGAAACTAGAGGGAGATACCTTCACCGGGATCAACAAGAATAAGGAAATTTTTCCATGCATAACAGATTCCGTACAAACATGATAATATTGGAATAAATATGATAGGTTACACCATCTGCCACTCAGAAATTAGATAGACCATGTCAGTCTAATCTACAAAATATAAGATTATTCTCAACTATTGCTCCAACAAAAGGTACATCTACACTATGATAATCATCTTCAAAGGTACCTGCAAAACCGCATCTACATGCTAGGAAAAGCAATCCTATTGACCAAAAGTAAGATGTTTTGAAACAGATATCCCATGTACCATCTAATATTTAAATTTTAGAAGCCCTGAATCTATCAAAATTTCTTCGAGAAGCACTTATTGAGGCCTTTTCAAATCCCCAGGAGATTGAAACTGTTGATTACGGTGATATGGTTTTCTATTCATAAAATGATCCTAAAAAATATCTTGGAGTCTTATATTTTATGGATGGAGGTTAATATGATGTTATAGATGTACATATAGGGCCCTTATATCTATCTAAATGGGTCAATTACAAAGGCATCCGACGAGCCATCATTGATAATGGTTCCAGAGTCAATCTCATTCCTATTCGTACACTTCATATATTGGGCCGCACAGAATCTATATTATATCCTTCTACCGTAATGATTCAAGGATATGAAATGAATGGTCAAACAATATGGGCGAGATTACACTCAGAAATCAGTTTGTGGATTATGTATCAAATTTAGATTTCATGGTTATTCATCTGGGCACACCTTTTAACATTATGCTTAGAAGGCTTTGGCTACAGCAACATGCAACCATACCATCATCATACAACCAATGTCTCAAATATAGTTTTAATGGTCATATCAATACATTTTATGGTGACACTTCTTCATTCAAAATGGGTGAATATAAATACATTGAGGCAGAATTTTATCAATCAAAGTGAACGAGGGCTAGGGCAAAGAAGGTAAGACGAATTAATGCTCTGAATGGACTGGAAAAGATCCCATCAAACCCCTTTATACATTTGAGTACGTACTATGTGTTTCCAAGAAATCAAATTGAAATGGAAAAGCCGAATCCAAGAACTTGTTCAATGACTCAAAAAATGTTAATTGAGGAAATCGATCTTGACAGAATGGGAGAAATTGTTGATTAACCAAGGAATGGTGAATGCATAAATAGAGACGCCTTCATTTAATACACTCAGAAACATCAATAATATTCTTTTTCAATCTTATTAGAAGTTTTATAAATTATAGGGAAAGGAATGGATGTTTATTCCCAATGCATCACCTCCTCTTTATTACCCCATGAAGACTCTTCATCATCAGTAGGGTCATAAATGGGGGCCTCTTCTTTAGGATGTTCAAATAATGACTCATATCATATCTTTAGACGATTTACATCGTCATGTAATTTGAATGTATAAATAGAAGAAGTGACACATGAGAAAGATGAATTAGAAGACTAGGATCTTAGGAATAATACTCCATCATTTGAGGAAGGTGTCTCTACCTTTTTGGATGATCTCAGAGAAATAAATCTGTGTACAAAAGAAGATCCAAGCCCCACCTCAATTAGTGCGTACATGTCTTCGTATGAGAAAAAGGTTTATACTTCATTTCTAAAGCAACATTGAGATATATTTTCAAGGAATTATACAAAAATTTCAAGTCATAATCACGATGTAGCTACTCATCATTTGGGTTTTCAAGAAGAACATCGGTGATTCAAGAAGGAAGTAAGAAGAACACACCCAACTCATGCCTCAAAAATTGCAGTTGAAGTTGATAAGCTTATAAAGGCTATCTTATTCATAGAGGTTAAATATCCAAATTGGCTAGACCACATTGTCCATGTGAAAAATAAGAATGGTAAAATTATATTTTTCTTTGATTTAAGAGATCTTAATCAGCATTTTCCTAATGATTAATTTCCTATTCCGATCACAGAGCCTTTAACAGATGAAACAATAGAATATGAAGCTCTTTCTTTTATGGATGGGTACTGTGGTATAATCAAATTCCTATGGCCCCTGAGGATGAAGAATCAATAGGCTATAGGGCCTATCATGGTTTGATTTTTATCAGGTTATGCCCTTTGGATTATATAATGTAGGTGCAACGTATCAATGCGCCAAGCACCATATCATTAATCCCTTTTTAGAGAAATTTGTTGAATTTTATGTGGATGATTTGGTGGTTAACCCCAGAAACCATTATTAACACTTTGGTGATCTAGAGAACATATTTAATAAACTTCAGCAACACTGTTTGAAGATGAACCCCATGAAATGTTCTTTCGGAGTAACCTCATCAATGTTCCTCGACTTTGTTGTTCACCATCATGGTATCGAAGTTGATCCTGCGAAAAAAAATATCAATCACTGGTAGGTCACCTCCTGTAAACTTGAAAGAATCAGGTGGACACCAATGATAATTGGATTATATTCGGTTCTTTATCACCAATTTGGCAGGTAATTATTTTCCTGTCGCTAGATTAATGAAGAAGGGAGTTAAATATTAATGGATGAAATACAACCAATAGTCATTTGACACCCTAAATAAACATATCTCAAGTCCACAAGTATTAATACCACATTTTATGGTAGACCTATTATTTTCTATGTGACACCTTTATAGAAATCATTGGGTGCCTTCTTTTCCCAGAATAACAACGTTGGGAATAAAATAGCCTCTACTATCTCATTCAAACTATGCTTCATGCAGAAACTCAATATTCACGTATTGAATTGTGATTTCTGGCATTAATATTTTTAGTTCATAAATTGGTTAACTACCTGAAACATCAGAAGCTCCAATGTGTATCTCCCAATAATCAAATCAAATAAATCCCCAGTTATCCTATTCTTATAGGGTGTCTGGAAAGGTGGGCAGTTAGTTTTCAACAGTTTGATATCCAGTTTATGCCTTTGAAGGAAATAATTTTCCATGCATTTGATGACTTCCTTGTTGAACAAACATATGATGAAGATACATCATTGAATACTAAACTTCTTGATGAATTTTTCTTCTCTATTGAAGATAGTACCCAAACATTGAAAATTTACTTTGATGATGCCACCAGAAGTCCAATAGGGAGGAGATTGGAAAACAGTAATCTCAACAATGTTTGTTTGGGAATTTCACTAATCTCACTATAAAAATAAGTGTGGCCTTATTCCGTCCTATAGTCAGAAAGCGGTACCAACAATGAATGCAGAATATCAAGATCTCATCATAGGCTTGGAATTGAATTTTGAGGTGAAAGTGAAACACTTAAAAGTGAGAGGTAATTTAGAAATGTTAATCGAACAAATCAATAGGGAATATTATATTAATAAAGTATAGTTAATCGCTTTATGTGATGACATCATAGGGTTAATGGATTAATTTTTCTCAAATCTGACATTGTCTTATGTCTTGAAATTACAATATGACCAAGCTCATGCACTAGATAATGTAGCTGCAGCCTTGGGAGATCCAAATCAGGATGAGACAATCATCTATATAGCCCATTATCTTGTGGTCTCACCTTTTTTTCAAATCAAAATTGTTGAAATTAATGAAATTGTCCCCATTTCTAAGGCATATGGTCATACCATAAGATAAGGAACACCCATCGTGGAATGTCATCAAAATTGAGTACTTCCTCTAGATAGAGTTGAAAAAGAACAGATCTGCTGATGAGTGGCCAATTATACACATTATGAAAGTCAAAATCACCAGAAGATCCTTTAGAATTTTGAATTTTATGGAATCCTATTATAATGTATTGATGGGGGAAAATATTCAACTATCATGAAATAATCCCATTCATGAGCTTGTGGTTCTCACTAGTCCTGGAATATTCTTTTTAATCAAATCTGAAGGATTTTATACTTTTGGACTTCAATGACGTAGGATTTCATGGATTTCAAAAATAAATTTCATACCCTCCACGTGAATGCCAACTTTATTCATCTACACCAAGAGTTTATACATAGAACTAAATACTCTTAGATATTATCCACATGGGGAATAGTTATAGTAAGGCATTATCCTCTTTATAAATCTAATAAGATCACATATAACCATACTAATACTGAATTCTTCTCCAAATGGTTTGTGGAAAAACTTCAAAATGATGTTGGGTCCAAAAGTATTGTTAGTTTTTTCACAACTAACATCGTCACCTAGTTTGGTGTCCCTCATACTACATTGACAGAGAATGGCACTGATTTTTGGTATTTTTTGGTAAATATGTTTTATTAGGAACATAATATCATATCCAACCATTCATCTCACTATCATACAGTGGAAAATGGATAGATATTGGATTTCAATAAGACCATATCAAATATACTCCAGAATATCATGGATAAAGATATGAAATCTTGGCCTAATAAACTTTTTCATCCTTTATTCACTTATTGGACAACTACCCATACTGCCACCTAGAAAAAAACTAATTCATTATTGTACGAAAGAGAAGTAGTTTTTCCAATTGAAATTTAATTCATTCATTCAGAGTTGCAATCTGTGATAATTTTTTTATATATGAGATGACTCAAAATTGGATTGATGAGCTAGAATGAATAGACAAAAAAAGAATTCATTCTATGCATCATTTAGATGTCTATCAGAATATAATAGAATGATCCTTTAACAGGAATTTTTTCCTCCACTAATTTTTTAAATGAGAATTGGTATCAGTCCTCAGGTCTCCAATGATACTAGGTAATAAACCATCAAATATTGATCTAAAGTTTGATGGACATTATTCCAAATATAAGGTCTACTGAAATGGATATTATACATTAATCTCAATATATGGAGAGCTTATTACAACTTTAACTAATGCAAGATTCTTGAAGAGATACTTTGGGTAATTGCACATATCATCCTTGCTGGAAGAATAAAAGCTGCACAACCTACATTTACTCACTACATGTCTCTAAACAAAATAGTTCAATCTCCTAGTTTCATGATGTTGAACTGCATAACAACTGTAACCATTCATGTTGGATGATGATAAAATTTATAGAATCTTTTTTCTTGTCACACAACGTTAATCTTCATGCATCTTTTTTCCTTATTAAACGAAATAAAATTGTATGGATAACGTCACTTGATGGTTGGATCTTCCATACGTAATCAACATTGACATCATATTTACTCTTTAGTGGAACATGAGTCCCTCTATTCCCAATGTCTAGGCCAGATCTGCATATGGACCTCATTACAAGAACTTTATGTGGCTTGATTCTCATTTATATTAGATATGTATAGACTCATGGATCACCAATCAAGGGACCTTCCATAACCAAAAAAAATCTATTTCCTTTTCTCCTCTGGTATATGGATCAGATCTATAGAGAGTTTCCCCTTAAGATACATGGTCTGGTATTTATACCATTTTGTGTCTTAAAGTTTAACTGTTCTTCTAGGACATAATAAAATCCCCCATCTCCCATGTCAAACTCGATTGATGTGGGAAATTAATGTTTCTAGAACTACATACATCTTTATTCTCATCTATATGAGATACGTAGAGGTGCCCATATCTCTAATCAAGGGCCCAACCATGTTATAAAAAACTGTTTTTTTATTCATTATATAATAATAAAACATGTATATTGAATGTTTAAAGAACTTTGTATTTCATGATTCTTACCCCCAGCAAGACACGTACTGACATTTTGGTTTTAACCCTTAAACTGGTTAAAATATGAAATTATTTTCACATCAATTCATCTGTTTCCCTCCAGCATGACATTAAACTTCATGGAAATCAAATTCCCATATTCTTCTCTATTGTCATATTTATTTTAGAGAAGAATCATTTACTGATCCTTGTTTATCACACCGAGCATAGATCACATGGGTTTAGTAAATGGTTAAAAGTATTCTCTGTAAAAATTAGGTGACTTAATTTTTTATAGGGTTATCATTGTACTCAATGCATGACTTAAAACTATACAGCACAATGTCCTCACAGCAAGACCTTAAACTACACAACATAATGTTCTCGCTCAGTGACATTAAACATTACAACATAATATTAATTCAAAAGAAACAAATAAGGACTATTTTTTTTACATATGATTTGGATTCAAGAGAATGAATTTAATCTCATGTCCACTATTGATCCAAATATTTATCATGTGCATTTAGAATAACACATTTCCATATTTCAAACCCTTAATTATAAAAATTTCCAGATCTTTATAATCTTTTTTACTGTTTCTGGTGAGAATTATTTTAATATCAGTGAGCTATTTTTTCTTTACTATGTAGTACATGTCCTTACGTGGCCATGCATATGTTTCCTATATATTATGACTATAGTTAAAAGATTCCACTATATGGATATACAACATATGAAATAGTTTTCCTTGTATAATACCCCCCAATAACGGGCTTTTCAAATGATAGAAAATTTGTTCTTTGTTATAGTGTCATTGTTCACATCAAACTTTGATGATAATAATGAAGAATATGTATTTTAAAACAATCATCCAGGTTTATTGTCCCCATTATATTTCTCTCTATATGAATGTCTTCAAGATCATGGTTTACACATCTCTCTCTCCATGTGTTCAAAGTAGTATGAAATATCCCTAGAGCAGTTGACCACATATCATATATTGTTTCCATTTCTAGTTTTAGTTGTATAACCTAAAACTAAAGAATCCATACTTCTTATGTTTGGGTGAGACCATTGTAGATATCATATTACTTCAATTATTTGGAAATCATGATTGGAAGTACTATCTCCATATTTAGGTACTTTTCTTCATAAAACAAACTCTATGCTTTGGAAAACCTGAATATCTATAAACATTATTCATCTTTAAAAAATTTAATTTCAAAATTATCAGAGATCCTTTTCTAGACTATGCAGGTTTTTCCCCAATGCGGCCTTGCATAAAATTTTCCAACATAATAGGCATATATGTCAAAATATTCCATTATTTGGCTATGAAACACATGCCCTTATTTAACCTGCATAATAAACCCCCCATAATAAGTTTTTAAAATAATTGTAACTTTTTTTTAAAATACTTTCTCTAATGGATTTAACCCTTTCCCATGTCATTCTTCAAATCCCAAAATTCCCAAATCATAGTTTATAGTTTTTCCTTCTAAACCTGAATATGGTATTATATTTTCAATCCAATTATTAATAAATTGGGATAATATCATAATTTTTTTCAAATCTAAGGACCATAAATGAAAAATACACAATGTCCTCACCACATGACATAAAACTGAAAAGTATAATGTCCTCACTGCATGACATAAAACTATAGAGTACAATGTCGTCCCAACAAGACATAAAGCTTCCCTGTACAATGTCCTCCCTGTAAGACTTAAAACTGCATAGTAAAATGTCCTCACTACATGAAATAAATTGCACAATATAATGCCTTAACTGCATGACTTAAAACTTCACAATACAATGTCCTTACTTCAAGACATTAAACTACACAATATGAAGTTATAAATTATTTTTTTAACAAATTTTAACCATTACATGTAAAACAAATTTGTGTAGAGGTTATTTTCTTATTCATGAAATATGTTGGCATAAATGACCATTTATTCTAAAATTCCATTTTCATAGAAAAATCAACCATTGTGGTCTTGAGTCACCCAAACTTTATTTTTTATTGTCTATCAACATCAAAATGTTAAATTCATAAGATCTCTTTTTCTTGACTATGAAGTATGTTCACTTAGGTGTCCTTGCCTAAAATTGTCTTACATAACATGTCTATCAATCAAAATATTCCACTATTTGGATATGCATCATATGCCCAAGATGGCCCTGCATAACACAACCCTCATAAAGAATTTCTAAAATAATGGTAACTTTGTTCCTAATGGATACACACAAAATGTTTATACAAGGTTTAAATTTGGTGACCAATAAAAATCATTGTTCAAGATTCCCCATGGAAATATTTAAAGAATGTATAAATTTTAGCCATTGAGTCATGTTTTGGATCTAATTTCAAAATTTAAGTTTAAATCTATTTGACCTTAAACATCATCCCTTTATAGTTCAACATGCACGACTCTAAACTGCCTACAACAGAAGATGTGTCACTCCCCATATTGGGAACCTACAAACAGCACTCTGAACTAATGCTGAGTCCCAGCTCAATAGAAATACATTTTTATGATTTAGGTAATATTGTGAAATAAAATTTTAAGAAATACATTGTTTGTGGGGTTTTATATAAAACCCTAGAAAAAATCAAACTATGTTGGCAAGGTCCCAGGACTTTAGAAAAATTAGAGCATCCTTCCAAACATGACATAACTCCAAATCTAAACAAATGATGTTGGAATGATTCAACTTCCCCAACGTTCACCTTAGATTATGATTCTTTTCTTTTTAAACAAATCAAATTATAATGGTGGTTTTTAGACACTATGAAATGTGTTCTATGCACTTTTTCCACTAAATGTCATCAATCAGGCCTAATAAGATCATGGTGCGACTATGCATTTATCATGGGGGTCAGTGACGACAGTGATGGCCCAAGCCCGAAGGTCAGGAACCACATCCTATCACCAAGCCCAAGTATGGGTACATGGATGAATCCCCCATGGTATAGAACAATTATTTTACCTAATTCCCCAAAGAGGCGCCCAAGGTAGCTTCATGGAAAAACATGTGCACCACCCTACTAGAGCTGAATAAAGAATTTATTTTGGCAATGTCCTCAATGTAGTGCCCTAGATTGGCCAAATCACAAATGACGGGAAAGTCTACTTGGGTGCCACACATTCGTCACACAGCCACATTCATGCCACAATGTTGGCGTGCAACCCACATGTGAGACCAAACTCCTTTATCCCATGGTCCTATTTTTTCAATAAATAAATTCATGGGGCCTTTATTTGAATGGAAAAATTTCCATGAAGCCCAATTGCTACTTTGGTCGCTCACGTGCTTCGTCCAAGTACTCCAAAAACATTAATGGTAGTTCATTAAGACATAAAGTGGTGGATTTGAAATATGATCTTATAATTGAAGTCATTTTAGAGTTTTAAATCCATAACACTTGTGAGACAAGAGATACCAACATCCCTTTAATCAGAAAAACATTCGCGCCACCTATTCCTTTTACAAAAACATGAGTGCCACACTTCTGGGATCACTTGTAAATAATCTTGATGGCTTGAGCCAGGTCTCCCCCAAGTTTAAACGTACAGGGTGTTCGTCTCATAAGTTAATATCAGGTCATAGAATCCATCATAAACAACCATACATGTTCACACTTAACTACATGGGTGTCCCTCTTTGATTCACTTACTCTCTTATGTCTACAAGCCGTCATGACCCATTCAAATCCATCCATGGAAAGGCTTATTATTCATTGGCTCCCATGTTTGAAATGGATTCTGTTGCGACCTCCACCAAAACACCCTAACTTATCAAACCATTGGGAATGTAAGATCTACGCTTCTCCAATTTCTGTATGTATACCCACAGTTAGAGGGTTCCAAATTTTTTTTCACAATGGGGTTAGGATTCACGGATTTTCTTTAGGTCGGTATATGTATAGTCAAATAATATTTTCTCCCATGAATAGTGCTAGGAAGTTCTTGGTTTGAAGTATTAGGGTTTGGGTCATGACCTATCCATTCTCAAGGACCGAGAACCTAACGTCTCTAGTAGAGAAAGTACAGTTCACACCAACTTATTTTCTTTTGAACAAATGAGAAGTCTCCCTCCTCTACCAAGATTTATAATAAGGAAGTAATCCTTGTATAATCCCCTATCCATCCCCACATATTCCTTTCATTGGACCCCTGTCCAATGAAACGTGAATAGAGGTAGGAATCTTCACCATTCCCTCTTCCAGGGTCATCTCAATCTCATCCACGCTGGCCACCGTAGGTGCCCCCTCTTCCACTAGTGGAATTGGAAATGTGTTGGTTTCTTTATTGAAGATTTGAAATCCTCTTGTTTTTCACACTAAGCATGGATCACATGGGATTAGAAATTTATGATGGCCGCAACAGTTTCACAATAACCTGAACCATGCGAACTCTGATTCCATATTCAAACATTTATACACAAGAAGCCTTCATCAGGGATCGAGCTCATTGGATATTCTCTTCAGTAATCCAACTTTAATTTCCTTAATATTGGGATCCTCCTTATGAATAAGACCCAAATTAAACCCCCAAATCTTCAAGGCATAATTTTTTGAATGCTAGACTAATACAATTTCTCTCAAAGGACTATACTCTCTTATAAGACTCATCAAGCTACACTGGATTTGATTCCCATATAGATGGGATACATAGAAACCCCCCTTGAGGTCCAAACCCGTCTCTTCAAATCAACCATGTTCTCCTTAAGCCATATTATTAAAAATGTATAATATTAGTGGGAAAACCATATCATATCCATGTTCCTTGGGCTGATTAGGCATAAGTCTCACACCAATCATGGACTAAGCACCTTTCTCTTATATGTATGTAAAACATGAAAATAAACTATACGGCTAGGTCATTATCCCATTACCCTAAAAAGTATTATGTGTCCCATTAAGCGGCACCAAACTATAATGGTTTAAATTCCTTTCACAAGGATACGTAGGAAGCCCATTTCATGGGTATGATCCCAATATAAAAACAAACATTCATCTCCCTTGCTGACAATAAATTCTAGAGTTCCCCACATAGTGGATTTAAAACCAGTATCATCATAACAATAAATAAAAGTATCTTTAAATTGTATAAAAAGGATACCATTGATGGAGAACCTCAAATACATTTGGATATCTCTAATAATGAATAACCATGAATGCATAATAATGATTCTAAATTTTAAACATGTTAAAAAGTGAATGAAAAATCCAAGGAAAACTTATGTTATACATGGTGAATTAATAAGTATACATGAAAATTTATTTAAATTATAGAGGGAGTCATGGAGTAGACAATAATTCCCAACAATAAGGTGCGATGAGTCTGAACTCCCATCCTCTCGACCAATGCATGTTCTTAAGAATCATAATGTTAAAATATAATGAACACCTACATTTGGAATGCAGGTCCCTTTTTGGATAAATAACTATTGGATGTTTTGGATCCAGGAATAAATTAAATGGAAACCACCTTGAAGCAGTGATTCATAAAACATGAACACACATTTCAAGGAACTATGAAATAGTCTTCTTACATTTTTCAGAGTTCTATCATCACTATAATAATAATCCTGATATAATTATAATTTATATTCATTTTATGAAAACTGAGGGACATCATTAAATTTTATTGATTGAAAAATGAATTACACCATTCATGGAGATGGTATTCCAAATGTACACTTGACTATGTTTTATCATTTTGTTGGATGTTAAAAATGATCGGTAAATAAATAATAATATTTATAAATTTATTATTAAAAAATATACATAATGAAAATTCGTTAAAATTTTCCATTAGACCATCCTTGTAAATAGTAAATGAAAAATGGATCACATCACTTTGTGTAGGTGGTAGTCCACACGTATGCATGAGCAACGTTATCATTCTTCAAATATATTTTAGTAATAAGAAATATATGATATTATAGTTACCTAATAATATTTTTGTCATTAATGTCATATATAATCAATATTTTCATAATTATAATTGTTGATGTGAAGTTGTCAAGATAACTGAATTACATCACTATATAGAGACAGTAACGCATCATTATGGCCATGTGATATTTTTATTTTTTATAGGATAGAAATGTGGTGGAATATGGTTATCCTATAATCATCATAACATGTCATTATATTTATTATAAAATATTTATTACCTGAGTATGTTTACAACATTATAGGAAGTAGAATAAGAAATGAACATGAAATTTAAAATAAGGACGATAACCAATTCTTCGGTAGTTTTCCTTTATATTTCTTATTAAAAGGTCTACAGTTGTTATTTTTAAGAGAAAATAACATTAAAAACATTGATAATGATCTTTATAAAATTAATGTTTATGTATTTTTCAAGGTATATGGCTCATAATTTTTGAAATAATGGAATAAAGGGGTTCCCTTTTATAATTGAGGGGAGTGCACCCTAAGAATTTCATAAAAGATTAAATTATAATAATTTTATTTTAAAAAAAAGATCAAATTTCAAATGAAATAAAAACCTTAGGTTTGATTTGGTTTAAAATAAAATAATCGAATATATTTTTTACCAGTTATTGTGCTGTTCTAATTCTAGACTTTTTATTTATCCCCAAAGTTATCCAATTTTAAAATTAACCACTTTAACTTATTTTTCACACATAAAGGGTTAGAATAATAAATTTAAGGCTTCTACTAAACTGTAAATATACATGGGATGAAATTTAATACTATATAATATCCCCTTTTAAATTTTAAAATTTTGTTGTTTTTTAATGATTTAATATAATGTTATTTTCATAAAATATCATTACTGACATTTGTGAGACTATTTATTTAATTAGAATTAATTAATTTAGAAAAAAATGTTTATTTGAATAATAATTCATTTAAACTTCAATAATATTTCATATGAATCTAAAATATTAATGAAAGACTATAAATCACTCAAATTATATCACATATTATATTTTTAATATCATTTATTTAATTTTTTATTAATTGAATTAATATTGTATTACCATTGTGAAACCATTTAATATAAATATATAATCATTAAAAATTATAAATAAATCTTAATCACGAATATCATATCATTATGAACATTATTTACATTTATATTCATTCATAACATGGTTTTTTCTACCCATGGACACGAAAATAATATTTAAAACTATGAGCGTGTAATTTTTTAAAATTATATTTTTAAATATTATGTTGGTCATATTTGAGGAATATTTTACATTAAAAAACTAAATTTCTATATTATTATTATAAAGTATTAATTATAAACATCGAATAAAAACTGTGATTTACTATAATGAATTTACCACATGGTTTTAACCATTATTAGCTTGATTATTCTATTACTGAGGTGATAAAATTTACCATGTCAACTATTCATATTGAAAAAAAACTAAAGTGTAATTTTTGAAAAATTTTAACCTCACAATTAAAATATAGAATCCATTTTATGAAATTAAATACATAAAATTGGTAGAATTTGATTTAATATCAAAACATAAAGTAAACAAAAGAGTATTTTTTTCAGAAAGGATGCCTTTGCCTATAAAAATGTTTTTATACCATATTCAATCGTAATATTGATTCAAATGTACTTAATTTAATTATTTTTAATGTATTTAATCTAATAATATTTTTAAAAAAATCTAAAAAATGGA
Source organism: Viscum album (assembly GCA_963277665.1). Taxonomy (NCBI): domain Eukaryota; kingdom Viridiplantae; phylum Streptophyta; class Magnoliopsida; order Santalales; family Viscaceae; genus Viscum; species Viscum album. The sequence goes on along the minus strand of OY728159.1, from coordinate 1,346,378,921 downwards.
ACACTGTAAATTCCAAAAACAGAAATATAGTTTTCAATTTATTTTTATTTTTCAGTATTCATTGGAAAATTAACCTTTTTAGAAACATTAGAATGTTTCAACCATTTAAAATTTTGATATAAAGATCTCAAAAATTGAATTATTTATAAAATATATAATTTATTGAGGATATTGAAATATATTATTAAATTTTTTTCTAAAAATAAATAAAACTCATTTTTGAAGAAAATGCGTTTCTAAATCATTAAAAGACTTTATTGAAATTTGAGTACATAATATTAATTTTCTAATAAATAAATTAATATTAATGAGAAATATAATATATATATTTCATAACATAGTTTACATAATTGATTCCTTCCAATTCAATGGCTAGGTTATAACTGACATATTGAAATAATAATATTTCATAGTTTACCGACGCTTCGTGTTGCATGTTGTGTATGAAGTCAAAAGTAAATTTATTATTTAAAAATATTTTGGTAAAAAAATTTATAAATTTCATTAACTATAATGTAATGATATGATAAACTTTTATGGATTTATTTATCTTAATATAATTTTTGTAATATATGATTCATATTACGCAAGATGATTTCCTTGTATGGAGAAAATTAAGCCTTAGGAATGAATTATAAAATATTAATTCATGAAATTCATTGTATTTATAGAGAAACATCATATCCTTACTTTTTATAACCTTTGATTCCAATTTTATCAAAGTGGTAAAGGCTTCATGAAAAAATATCTATTCTTTTAAATATTTTTTATGTTCAAGGATCCATTGAAAAAAATGATATGTTCTTATTCCCATGAACTAAATAAAGTTTATTTTCATCTTGTAATTATTATGTTTAACGTGTTGTATATCCATTTCATCCCATATTGATTAATGATATATCAATAAATTTGTTTCCATTTGATTCTGATCTTGTATCATATTTTAGAATATGAATTGTTCTCTTCAGTATTAATGTTTTCTAACATGTTTTAAATTATGTAATTTTATAATAATGAATTTTATCATAATTCTATTTTAAATAATCTATTAATTTATTTTAAAACGTATTAAAAAGGTATGATTCTTAATGTTTTCGTGATTGGTCACTTTTGATTATTTTCACAAAAAAGAATTTAATTCATTTTTATATTTAATGTTAACAACAAGATATGATTTTTCACTTTCATCATAATTATTATTTTTTGAATATTAATTTAATTGTTTACATGGGTATATTCAATTGAAATTCTTTTCATAGTACTATAGGAATTTTTATTTATTTTTGTGATTTTATCATTTATAGGGTATTTTCATGAAAGATATTTTTAAATCAATTTTAATGGCAATTTCACTCATCATCATCAATTACCCCTAATTTCACATTCACTATACTGGGGACATGTCATAATGATACCATCCATTTTTTTACCTCTAGTCAGATTATGTGGTTGACATCAAATTTATTTATTTTTTAATTAGTGAATCATGTAATAAAATAAAATTAATTATAGTTATAACGAAAAGTGAAATATTATATATATTTTATTCATTAATGGTACATGGATATCATTGATAGTGATAAGGGATCATGATATATCTTACTTGAATACATGAGCCACATTATATCACGATATTAATGGATGAGCTAAATAAAACATATAAGGAGGACAATAATACATTATAGCTCATGAGGAAAGGGTGAGACCGATACAACTTAGACTATGTGATAAGCCCCATTATAGCTCATTATGAACTTGTGATCCTAATATATATTATAAAACGTTTTATCCCTATTAAATCTATTTACCACATTGTTTAATTTTTATTATCACTAAAGGAAAGAAAAATGGGGTGACCAGAGGGTTTATCCAATGTTTTAATTGGGAATTAGTTATTTCTCACATGGGTTGTGAAGATAATATTCTAGGATACCAATATGTTTTTTGTTCTTGTTATTTGTTATCAATGTTTACTTTGGCCAATATTGACATTATAAATATCAGTATTAGTTATTCCAAAAAATATAAATTTTATTAAAATCAATTTTTCTTCAAGATTGATGATATATGTATTCATGATTATTAATTTTTTTATGTTACTATCAATCAATTTGGTTACATCATCATAACCTTAAGATAATTGTATTCTCATATATTACATTCAGTTGATAAGGATTATGTTTACCTTTATAGATCATTGTAGCTCACCCTTATTATATTTCCCCTCCCCTATGTTATAGAGAATAAACTAATTCTACAAATGATGTATTTGTGGGGTATTTTAGGGGATACATTTGAGATTTAATAAGGAATATTAAAAATTGGGTATAGTAGAATAAATACAAACTTGAATTCATGAGTGTTTTCTATGTAAGATTTTATCCTAACTATGTAAAAATATAATGAAAAAAGATCATTGGATATGTATGTAACATGATAACATATTTCCTTTTGATTTTGTAATTATTTAGAGGGGATTGGGTCACATTTAATAGAATCAAATTCATAAATGTATGGTTTATGTGATTATCATTGGACCCATGATTTTATGTTTGGTAACTTTACACATCAATCCTTTTTTGAGTTAGAGTTTTTTCATGGCTAAAAGTCCTAGGATGTGGATAAGAAATATATTATGGTATTGTGGAGGGTGTATTATTTTATAAAACTCTCTAACAGTTCAAGGAACATAGGATATGTGCTTTCTATTTAAATGTGAGGGGAAGGGTACTCTTAGAAATAAATGAAGTATTAAATTAATATAAGTTACACTTTTAATCAAACGACCTCAAATAGTTATATATTGTTTATATGATTAATATAAGTATATATACTCAATTAAAATAAAATATAAACATTTTTATGGGATTTTAAACCCATATCTATTTATTTTAATCCATATTTACCCTTCTAAAAATTATTGAAGTATCTATGTTTTCTAATATTTGAGGGTCAACAGTGTTACTAGAAAAGAGAATGCTAACTGAAATTAGATGGTGGTTGAAATTTACAATCATATCCCATTTACGTGGATGATGATGATATTTTTAAGAATTTTTAATCAATTCTTAAATTATTTATTATTATAAAATATCATTACCTTTATTTTTTGAACTATTCATCTACATTGTATTTATTTTTTCATTATATTTATTGAATCTAAATCTAAACCATTAACACCTCACAAATATTTAATTTATTAAAATCTTTTTTGAAGAACAATAATTCATCTTTATTTTATAACACATATCATTTAGAAATTCATTTGTTCAGTTTCTATATTAGTTGAATGAACACTATATTGGTGTTATGTAAGCATTTAAGCTATTTTTTCAATCACTAAATTTTGGAAATAAATTACATTGATAAGAAAATAATTTATCTATAAAATAACCCTTTATGACCAAAATTATCGTCTATTTATCCCAATGTATAAAAAATAAGACACTGATAGGATTTTGAAATTATTTATTTATGATTTTTATAAAATAATATAAATGACATAATCAACGAACAAGGAACCTACTGGCCATATATTCAATAAATTTATAAAAATGTATGAAAAATTATCATCTAATATGATAATAGAATATTTTATTTTAATGTCAATGACATGTCTCGAAATTTTAATCCTATGTCACCTGTGTTTCACATAATGTGGTGAATAATATTTAAGAATGTCATTATTCATAATGACCAAAAATAAAAAGGACCTAATAGTGTTTTTAATTATAATTCAAAATTTGGAATCAATTTTATATGAGTAAATTCATAGAATAGTTGAAATTTAATTTAAAATTAATCCCAAAAGGTGATGAAAAATGATTTTTAGAAAAACACGATTTGTAAAATAGAATTATTTATATAGAAAAAGCCTAAAAAAATTACAATGACCTTAATTATATTTCATTTATTTTTGAAATAATTATTTAGCACATTTAAAAATAATACATTGTGAATGATTTAAGAGAAATGAGTGTTTTTAATAAAATAAACATTATCCACTATTCATCAAAATATCAATCCTTTAAATTTTTTGAAATAATCACTCTTATATAATTAGTAAATTAATCTTTATAAAATATAGTTAATTGTTTGAAATAAAGTTTCGAAAAGTTGTTGAAATTAATTATATTATTAATTCCAAAATAAATAATAAACCTTTTGTGGAAAAATGTATTTTAAAACATAAAATGTATTTAGTAAAAATGAAATTTCATTATCCAAAACCATTATGTATATATATAAACTATTCAAATTTATTACACCAACATAATGGATATTTTTTAATGATATTCTATATTAAAATTCATTAGACTAATGGATTCTTATATAACAAGATATTGAAAAAATTTAATTTATGCCAACAGCTATATTTAATAAAATATCAACGGTTTACATTATAGAACATTTAAACCAAATTATCCTTCACATTTTTATCTTCTTTATCAAGAGATAATCCTTTTATAAAAACCTACAACATAAATATGGATAAAAAAATTTGGTTTGACAAGGGAATATAGAAAAACAAATGTTTATCTGAAATGTAACAATTTTGGTTCCCATATAAGGTGAAACATTTGTGGTAATTTACAATATAGATATGGAGGAGAAAACTAACATTCCATGAATAAAATAATTATAACTAATATATTATTCCATGAAATTCATATTAAAGATAATATTTCCAAGCCCACAACACAAAAATTAACATTTATTACACTTCGAAATTCAAAAGTATTTCCCTTTTTTCTAAACATATACCAAAAAACGTTTATCACAAGTTATCTAAAATAATACATTAATCTATAAAACCTGAAAAATAACTCCCAATGTTCAACATAATACCTTTTTAATTATTTATCCTTAATACTCATATATAAATATTTATGAATAAATTATGAACTGAAAAATCTGAGATATTTGATCAAATATAAATTTTTTATAAAACCAAATATTATCTTAAACAATACAAATTTATCAAAATTTCATATATTAAAAATATATATACTAAAATTATATACTATATAAATTATGATAATCATTTATATAAATATTATAAATCATTATAATTTTATAATAAATTAATATATTCTTCTATAAATTAATCCAATATTTAATCCTCAAGTAATGTTTAGATAAATCATAATATATTTTCTATATTGTACATTCGATGAAATCTAACAATGAACACTTAAGGATTGATTAAATATTAAATAAAATGGTTATATATAATATAAAGAATATATTCCAAAATCAAATATTTCTTTTATCCCATCCAATAATAATTACCTCAACATTAATGATCATATTAACTTCAAAGGTTTACGGATAACATTAAAATTGTTTCCATAAAAAATAATTATTACACAAACAAATATTTATCTAAAACATTCATTAAAACTAAGGGTTTTATTCACATAAATGTCTTTGAAAATACCCATAATCATATTAAACATTAATCATAACAACCTTAAAATGGGTATTAAAAAACTATACTTATGATATACCATATAATTATTATCCTGTGACACTTTTGGTTTGTCCAATACTACTATAGAATATCATATGTTTCCATAGGTTATAACCATTAATTTGGAAAAATAATTATAAAATAATATTTATATTAACATTAAAAATCATGTCAGTGGGTCAACCTAGTCATGTGGTAAAATCACACATACCATGAACAATAATGATGTACAAGACATATTCTACTATATTTTTTCAGTGATATAACACTTAAATGAATCTATGACAAAACCACATAAATTTATTGTTTCTTCTATGGGATTTATTGTTAGGAAGACCACATAATCTCTGCCCTAAATTTTTTTGTATGATAATTTATTGAATATATACATATCCTTAATGTATTTGACAGAGATACGTTATCTAATATATGTTTTACAAATCCAGTTCCCAATGTTTTTTTTATAATCATTATTTAATAGAAATAGTAAGAACGTATACACTAATACCCAAGAGTTAGTCCATACATTATTACATTGGAAGATGATACAAGATATTACATCACAATATATCTAATATTTTTGTAAGTCTTGGTAAATTAGATAAATAATTGAATCACAAATAAAAATTTAAAAAATAATATAAACCATAGTATTCTATTTGATAACATCAGTGTTATCTCTATAATATATATTCATATAAATCATTGTACACTTCAATAAATCAATAGGAAATTAAATGTAATAATTGGGTGAACTCAAATACAAAATAATTCAATAGTTAAAGAAGAATATACCATACATTAAATATGTAATAGTTAATATGACTATGTAAATAACTAAAAAAATAAAATTTAATTAATACATTGATCATGATGGTTAATCTGATAGGTATAAACCATGATAAAATAATTCAATTAAAATTATCACATGAGATTGGAAGTAATACATGGATATCATAACTTTTCCAATCATCACAATAACATTAAAAAATATTACATTATTAATGAATTAACAATGTAGGACATTATAAGTTACCATTCAGTAATCATTTAATGATATCTCATATAAATTCATAAAATGTATAATGCATTAATTATATGAATAAATTTTACATCATAATTATTATGCCATATAATCAATAATTTTTCATATTGGAAAAAATAAAAACTAAATTGAAATACAATCCCTAGTGAAATTGATCAAAAAACCCATCGAAATATATTTTTTTATGTCAATATATTATAACATTTATAATTCATAATATTCATCAAAAATTTTCAAAATAAATGAAATTTTATGTAAAATGTCACTTCAGGATTTCATGATGAAAATACAAATTTTATTTTAAAAAAAATAATTTTATATTTATAAATGAAATAAATAATAATTTTTTTTTTGAATTTAATATAGGTAAAATAAAAAACAATATTCAAATAAAACATTAGATATGATGGTAGGAAATGAAGTTCATGCATTCTACAAAAAAACAATGATTTCATTCACACCTTCTGTAAAGGGTTCCTTATTTGAAGAAAGGACAAGATGAATCATTTTAAACTACTTCATAAAATAAAAAAACTGGGTAAAATGTATTTACAAAATCATTTCAAATTTTTTTTTAAATCTTTTAAACATTATATGGTCATAATTTAATGAGTTTTTTTAGTGAAAGGGAAACAATATTGATGTTCTTGAAAGACATTTTTTCAATATAGTGAATAACTAAAATATTAAAATCAATGATTTTTTAATTTATATAAATAAAAATAGGTGAATAAAATATAGTATTTTTAATATTTATATATCATATACTTCCCCCAATGAATCATTAAACATATTCAATCATGAATAATAAAAACATTTTTAAATCGACCCTTATATCATGATAAACATGCTTCATATGTGATCTAAACTTTTTCATAATAAATTTAAATTAGTTACCATAATATAATAAAATATTTTAAATACTAATGATATCACATATTATACACATATAACATTTAATCAAATATATGATATATAAATATTTAAATACTAATGATATCACATATTATGTAGAATTTTATTTGGCATGAGATATACTATTTATTAATTATTATCATAGAGACCAAAAATAGAGAGATGTGAATGAGTCTTTATTCACATGTTAACATATTTAGAAAACATATAATTGAAGAGAGACAATAGGATGTACATTGAAGATCAAATTCTAATAGAGGTGGATTTGTTCCAAGATTGATTTCACGACCCCAAGTCTCAAAAGATACACCTCTTGGGATGCTAATGGAGAATGAGAGATAATGACCCATGAGTCCCACCTCCAGTAGGTCCTGGTTTGGAGACTAGCACCAAGGGTATACAGATCACAAAATATTGGGGGCATTACCCTTTTATTGAAACAACATCATGAAACTGGAAACACTTCATAAGAGAAGCAATTGATGTGGTAGAGGTCGAGGAATGGATTGGAAGGCCTTGCGTGATAAAGAACACAAGATTACTGACAAGATATGGAAAAAACATGGTACCACATGAAGAGGATTTTTCCATTTTGTTTTCAAATATCTGTGCTTCTCTTCTTCTTTTTTCTTTTTTTGTTTATCTTTGTTTCTGTTTTTTTAAATAAAAATATTGGCTTTGTCCTGTTAAAAATATTAAAAATAAAGTATCCACTGTAAAGTACTCAAAAACATTCAAAAGACACTACTGTGAATCTATTCCAAGACTAAGCAAGTAACATCCATCGCAATCCACATAATCCTCCTGGAAACCTCAAAAAACATTTATATAAATAGGGAGAGCATACATGTATACTCAGTAGGAAAAAAAACTTTCTCTTCCGTTGGTTTGGGAAACATACTAAAGCTCCATGAGAAAAAAGCAGAACCAACAAACTTCTTACTTATACACTAACTATCCCAACCCCAACACGTAATTCTCACAAAATAATGTGTGTTATGTAATGTAATATAATGAACATCAATAATGTGGTACCCCTCACAACATCCCACTGATTAGTTTCTCCTTCATAAAGGAAAATGTATGTCTGCTCCCACCTCTTCTGAAAGTACCACATCACAACCTGCACGCACACACCTGAGCCTCAAAAAAAAACTCCACATCCATCACATAGACAACTGGGCTACAATCAACATAAAATACCCCCCCCCCCCACATAAACATAGTACATAATGAAAATAACATTACTTATGCATACACTTGGGATACAAACCACATCACATCATGCCAATAACGACCTGGGCCACAACCTGCATCTCATCCTGAAGACACCTAGGAATGAAAAGGACATCTTCTCTCGGAGACACTAGGGAAATCATTGGTCTCCCTCACACACATGGGCATCACAAACCATAACATGTTTGACGAAATTTATGTTATCACCGCTTGGATGAGGGGATATGAAAGAGTGTGAGGCCATCTATCCATCATCCCACCGAGATGTTTGGGAAAGAAACTCTCCCTCGAGATGATGGGGGTGTTCGACACATATTTCTCAACTTGGGTGGTATTCATTTAGAAATCAAAAAGAAAAATACATTTATAAACACATATAATACGAAACACCCAATCCCAACCTTTGGATTCCCAGTAGAAATCAACTCATGATCCAACAACCTTAGTGTTGTCCCTAAAAGAATAATAGAAAACAACAAGATAAAACCTCTTTCCTTCTTATAAAAAATTTCTTTTCACCTCCCAATTCATTTTATTATTTAAAATTAACAATATTTACCCACAAATACATTATTTATTCATCAATTAACCATTTTTATTCTGTTATACAATCCAAAAAATGTCATTCCACACTTTATTAGTCAATTATTTATCTATTCCAACACAATATGATAAACCACTAAGAACAACAGAGAACACAACACTTAAACAGTAACCTTTGAAGGCAATGAGCCTAATAATTTAATAAACCTACACATTAATGTCACGTAATTCCATGTTCTCCATGTTTGACACCAACTCATGGTCTCTCATATATCAATCTATATATACAAGGTGAATATTTATTCATATTATTAATGGAATGTCACCCATACTGAACACGATGGTAATTCTTATAACACATCCGTTTCAAATACCATGTCAAATGAACCAACCCCAACTCACAACCTAGTCTTTTAACACAATAATGTACTACCAGATCACTACCCAACTGCATAACACTTCCCATAAATCCCATAATCAATCAATCTCTCTACCTGATATTCAATTACATCACTTGATCTATCAAACATCACACACCCCTACTCACAACTATACCATAAGACATAGTGGTGAGAACCCACACATCACAAAATATCCTCTTATCATTATATATATACCATGCACGCAGTCACAATAATTCAACACATCCCATAAAATACCACAATGTAATACATTTTCAAATTCAGCGAAGGGGAATCTTTTCCAATTTGAGTTCATTATTTAAGGGCATTATCACACAAACCAAATCTTAGGGAATCAATTAATTAGAAATATATATAAAAATTACCAATTTCTATATGTAAGTGTTCAACTTGAACAAATCAACATGAAACCCATTTAGTGAAAAAATAAGGGCCCCCAATAGCCATGGTTTTTATTAGGGAATAAATCCTATTAAATTCAGAATATCACAATCAATATAAAAGTTTTAAAAGAATGAAAACAAACCCCATTTTCCCCTCAGTTTTAATTGACCAATTATTTATTTTCAATTAACCACGAAAAAACAAGATCTAAAGGTTAATAAATGTATATCCCTCTAACATTATGAAGAAATGAAGAGAAACAACATATCACATGTCAAAAGGTGTCAACAATATTCGCAGAAAAAAATCAGCTATAGTAGGATCTCTGATCACCTCTCATGAAAGATATGCATCCATCTAAAGATGTAATGGAACCACTGTACAAACAGTAACTAAATAAAATACCATTTAAGACTATGGGAGATCACCCTCTATCAAACGGAAATAGAAAATGTGTAGGGAAAGAGACCAACCTGAATGAAACTATATGAACAGAGGAAGAACACACCTTTGATCGAAGATGGATCACTGTATATCAAAGGAGGAAATATATGAATCAATAGTTTCCATAGAATTTGTTAAAATACTGAATAAGTGTCTCCATATCACTTGGGGTCGATGGAGGTTTATTGTATCCATAGGGTATGACATCCCGAGTGGCTGAAAAAACTCTTCAAATTTATAGTAGGTGAGGATTACATGACATGTAATCCCGTCTCATGTCATGTAATGTCTCGGGGCTAGTTTTATTCATGAAAACCTTCTCCACTCGACTAATTTTGTTTTTAATACCTAAAATAGTACACACCATAAACCACCTAGAACAGGCTGTGAAACCAATCATCACGCCTTGTAATCTACTAACAAGATGTGTAACCCCTACAAATACTTCGCAACACCACAAAATCGGTCTAAAACTCCCATAACCTCCTCCAAACACCTTCAAAAACATATAATGTTATGTTAATTGTTCGATATTTGAAAACCCATTATATTAGATACCACTCAAATTAAAATCCCCATTAGGAATCTAAACCCAATCATAGATGTAAAAAAGGGATCTGAACGACCAACATGCGAGATACCATTCAAGGGTCCTACCACTCCTCATGGACAACCACTAGGCTAACACAACATCCCAAAAAAACATTACCACACTGATACACAAACACTATGTAATCGTCTCAACCTCCTCAAACCCCAAACCAATAACCTAGACATTCAATAAACAAAACTTTAATTTACACATGAATTTGGTAATTCAATACTCAATGTCAATATACTATCCTCTCTAAGAATTCACTACCTCACCTGCACTAGTTTAATCACATCATTGTTTATGCATATCAATTAATAATATGGTCCTCTACTTTAAACATATAAGGAGATCATCGTAGATTACACCACACACATCTCAAAATATAATAAAACATCTCTTTTCGTGAAACAATGATCAAAAATCAAATTTCAATAAAAAATATTCCAAAATAACTCAAAAAAAAAACTTCGGGTAGTATGCATTAATATGTGAATCTCAATTCCAATTACACTCTTCCTAACCACAAAGCCTCCACAAAACATGAACCAAAGGAATGGTCCATCCACACAATGACATCTCTTGATGATCCTATATCTCTACCAGCTGCTCCATGAATGTTCCCTTGACCTCGATAACCAACTCTCCCCAGCAAAGGACATGGGAGTTATTTTTATGATATCAATGATGGTAAGAGATATGGAAGAAATCATGGGTCCTTTATAACCATAGTTGAAACCCCAGAAAATAAGACACCATTTTAACTCGCCCGAAAACCTCAAAGGGCCCAGTGAACATGGGGAAAGATTACCTCATCTACCGAACATACACTTCCCACATCGAGTGTAGTACTTCAATAACACATGGCCTTGAACATTGAATTCAATGGGCCTCCTCCTATGATCAAAATATTATTTCTTCCAGTCATGTGATTCATTAATCCTCCCACAAAATAGATGAACATTCATTTTTGTGATTTTCTACACTATGGGACAGTGAAAAGTATTCACCCCAACCTCTTTCAAACACAACGCAGAACAGCTAAGTCTTTTGAAGAATAATTCAGATGAATCCATGCAAAAAGAATATTGGAAGCTATTGTTATAAGAATACACTACCAATGGACGGTTTCATACCCATGATCCACCAAATTACATGTTGAAAGCTTTAAAAATATCCTATAGAGTCTAAATAATCTATTTTGAATACCCATATGTCTGAGGGTAGAAAGTAGTGATGATGCATAATTGGATTCCATAAGCATGCTGCAATACCTTCAAAATTTTTGAGGTAAAACTTTTTTTTGGATATGAGAAAATGGATCTTGGAACTCTATACAGCCACACCACCTCATCCACATACCTCCTTTCCAAGGAATCCTTTATACATAAATCCTTGATCACTTAGAATTGAGATTATTTAATCTGCGAATCCATTATCACTCGGACTACATCACAACCTCCCTATGATCTGGGTATCCTTGTGATGAAATACACAGAAATTTTATCCCACTTCCACTTAATAAAATTCATGGGCTACGAAAAACTACTACAAAAACAATGATCATCCTTCAACTACTATAAAACCAATCATATTACCACAAACTCCTATAATGCTCACTTCAACCTAGGCCACAAAAACATTATCACTAAGACATTGTTCATCTTGGATTCTACTAAGTGTACCTCCAATGGTGTGTTATGAAACACACAAGGGACCCCAATACACATCACCATTAGAATAAAAAACATTCCACAAGACAAACTCCAGTTCCGACCATCCATTGAACATCCCTTCAGAGAATCACCATGACCAACATGATTTTGAAACACCTATTCCTTTGAGTCTCCCCAGGGAGAATCCTCCACTTGTACTTTCAAAGAAGAATTCACAATCATTTGAAACAAACAGCCTCTAACACCATCCATTTATTTAACTATGTTCAAGGTTGCAAACTCCTCCATCTCCCTCCAAGCATCTGCAGACTCTCAAACAACCTTCTTATATGATTCCCTACCCAAATCATCATACACTGCATTCCCCTTCCCTGATGTGTAAGAGATATCAAATTTCAATCCTGATGAAAATCCATAAACTTATTATATGGAATGATCTAATTTTTTTGGGAAAATATATACCTAAAAATCTTGTGATTTTTGAGGCACAAAGAGCTCACAACTGAGGTAATGAATCAATAACATCAATGAAAAAATGAATGATGCTAGATCTATATTGTGAGTTGTATAGTTACACAGAAGGGGAGAAAATTTCATAGACCCATAGGATATCACTACTAATAGTTTCATCAAGATGAATCATAATCTCATTTGGTAAGAATCCTAAAAAACCTCAAACATCACCACTTAATTAAGGAACCAAAGAACTGGATCACTAAACAAATTACATTTCAGAAATATAAATTCATTCGGACACACATAACACTATACAGTAGCATTATCCTTCCATGTAAATGAGATAATTGGGGATTAAAATTTAGAGAAATCATGTAAAAACCTTGGACAGTCGCATGCGAGACCAAGAAAAGTATAAACCACTACAAAATTCTTGGGAGTATTCCCATGAAACCATAGGTTCAAAATTAAATCGTTCTAATACCACACCCTAATGAACCACCACATGCCCAAGGAAATGCACCTCTAGAGTCCATAACATACACATGGACTACCTTACATAGATTTTGTGGCATCCAAGATCAAGTATGTGACACCATAAGATTTTATAGTACGTTATTTTCTTTAATTTAATTCAATTGCTTGTGATACACAAAACACCGAGTTGGAGCACACAACGACTTTTCAACCTAGCTGTTAAAAAAGAGGTTTTGAATATTATTAACTGAATTTTGAGTTTTATATACTCTATATAATTATAGATTTCATATTATAAGTTTCATAGAGATAATATAAGAACACCGTCATTTTTATGATAAAAGAAGTATTTTTAAAAATAATACACATTCACCACCTTTTAATGGAAAACCATTTTTTAAAAACAATATTTGACACATTTATATATTAAATTTAATGAAATTAAATTATTACTTAGAATAGGGACATAAAAATTTATTTTGGATAAATTTTTGGTACATTTCTGATAACTATTATATTTTGATAAATGATGAAAAATACTAAATTTTAACTACATTTTAATTGAAAACATTTATTGTGTGAAATTATCCATTTGAATGGTTTGGATTTATAATTATATTGTATTTTTATCATTTAATAAAATCTAGGTCATTTTATGTAATTTCACATTTAAACTAAACATAAAAAAGTGTCAATATTTTGATAGTTATTATTTCTTAAAAACATTTTTTTCGTTTTAACAACATGAATTAATTTAGAATTAATTTCTTCCACTTCAATGTTACTAAATTTAGAAAAATTAATTCCATATTTTGAATCAAGAGGTCCTAATTTTGTAAATAGGTAACTTTTATTTTTAGACATTATGAATTATTACTTTGGTAAATATTTTTTTTACCATGGATAAATGGTAAATCTGGTAAATAAGGGTTAAAAAATAATATTATAATAATATTAAATTATCTTAACATGTGTCCAATTATTATTTTTTGGAAAAATTTCCGACCATGGCCATCCTTGGGCCGATTTTGGGACCCCGTGTATCCACTTTAGAGTGCTAATGACACTTTATATTAATTAATTTAAAGTAAAGACAAAAATGTAATGAACATATATCTTTTAGTAAAACAATTTTTAAATGGGGTTATATAAGTTATAGTTTCAAAAATAAATACTAACTATAAATTTAAAAATATTTCCTTCAAAAAATTATTTTATTTTTATTTTTTAGACATTAAATAGTAACATTTATTTATGACACATTGTTGATGTAGTAATTACCTTATTAATGAAAGAATCAAATAAATGGTATTATAAATATTAAAATAAATATAATTTCAATGATTTTATGACATCCAAAAATTTTCTAGGTGAATATGACATTTTAGTGTTTATTAAATATATTTTTTTCAAAGTAATCATGTTGTGATGACTTTACCGAAAACTAAATACTAAATAGTTTCAAAATTGACATAAATGAGTTTCTAAAACAAATATTATATTATTAAATTATATAATATTCCAAAAAATATAATGTTCAGACAAATAAAATATATGAGGTTATATATATTAATAATTAACCACATGTGGTTCACTTTTCTAGTAACAGTATGTCTATTAACAATATAATATAAAAATACAAAGATACATGGTAATTGTCATACTATTTAACTAAGTGTTGAATCTAAAAGATAAGGTTAATATGTTGACCTTAACCAGTCTATAACATATTAGTTGAAATGTTATTGACCCAACCCCACCTTATCCTCTAAATAAAAAATATTTTATCCATTAGAACCAAAAAATTAATTTATTATAAAATAATATTTCATGTTTTTCATAAAGTGACCCTCACCTCTCTTATAAAAGGGTACATCCCCTTCTCTTAATTTCACTCCCCCAAATCCATTTTTCATGGCCGAACCCTACCCAAATATCCTCCCAACATTCCTCACTTTATCATATATTACTTATATTGGTCATAAATACAACCTATGGAACCCTTTACATCAAATCAAAAGGAATAACTCGAAGAAGAGGTAAATATTTCATCACCTCATTCATGTTTTTTTCATCTTCCACTTCTGATTTCTTTGTTGTTTCCATTATATAATAATAACAACAGCATATTATATATACTGTGATGCTATTATAAAAATGATACAACCATACTCATCATTCTATCCATTATATGAATGACAAAGTCACCAAATGTGCGTACGTACGGCTTACCGTCTCCACGTCGTGGTGTAGTTTATGATTCCAACACTTCATTATTTGGATGGGTATAATAATGAGTATAACTAATGAAAATAATAAATATAACATTATAATGATTCTTTTTATATGATATATCATCCAATTACATATGATTGCAATATCAATATAATGATATTGTCTCTCAAGCGTACGTAAGGATTACCGTATCCATGAACGCGATGAGATTCATTCCCCATAATAATTATTAAAGAATAATTTTCATTTTATGGTTAAAAATAATGATTAAGAACAAAATATAATTATTTATATCAATAAAATACATCTTATCCATAACAAAATTGTCTTACTTAATCGAGAATATAAAGGTAAACCAATCAGTTAACACCTCAAACGATGATACTACTAAAATATTAATAACAAAGCAATATTAAAGAATCATATATGATATCATATTTATGTATATAGTTATTGTATAATTTAATAAAATTATTTAACTATTATAAAAGAGGTTAATGTACCCTCGACTAAGGAAAAGTACGAGGCAAGGGTTTTCTTATGTCACATTTATTGCCGTGATATTTACATTGTTCGCAACTTATTTATTTCATGTGGGGTATTGCATACTAACATTTGATATATATTTTCGTGATTCTATTTATATTCATGGTGTTATGTGATTTATTTGGTGGTAATTAAATTTTGGTCCTAGGACTCAATTGATTACAACATCGTGAGGGGTTTTCATCTCACTTCTTATTCCCATGAGATTCAAGACATATTGCCACTATTTCCTTATGTGTGTTGTATGTAACTACCTATAATTATATTATTTGTTTAATATACATTAATTTATGGGCATTTACATATACATTGTATAATACTTCTTTCAGGGGGTGTATGTTTCTTATGTTACCAAATCGTTAAGGGAATTTCAAATTTCAATTTCCACTCATTGAGATTTACACATACTTCATTGATTACATTACTCCAAGATTATGTGTGAAATCACTATTTATTTACTAATGTGGGAATTTGAACTCACCATTGTGTGGATATACATTTGATACACATAATCAATCCATTCATAAATTCTCAAGTCATCGATATAAACATGATATGTGTAATGTTAAATCAATTTATATTAATTGAGTTAAACAGCTATGTCATTTGTGTTTCTTTTCAAGAATATGTATGAATGTCCTATAATGGATTTAAACTGATTATCCAATCATATTGATTATATTAAAATTAATCACATGTAATTATGTTATTGATTTATCTTTATCTTAAAGATATAATCATAAAAAATGAATTCATCTCAACGTACATTCCATGGATACATCTTTGTTGTTATGAGCCAATTCACTTTTATTTGGTTTATATAATTTACTTTTACATATTATATAATTAATCCCTTTATTCTTAGGATATTATAATACTTTTTATAACTCAATTATTTTTATTCAATCATCTCTTATTTGGTTTGGAACTTTCACTAAATATTATTTTAAATGTCTGAAAAATTTATTCCCTTAAATACTTCTCATTAATGTAAATATTTAAAAAATATTTCTAAGGTTTTAGATAAAATGAAAATAATCTTTCAAAATTCATATTAATTTTAACTGTTTCAAAGATTTATAGGAAACTTGGATTCAATAATCTATTTTAAATTACTTCTTGATAAATACTGATACTTTTAAATGTTTTCATAAAAAAATGGATATTTCTCTCAATGATTTTAACTTATCAATTTTAACTATGTCAACATCTTTTACAGGATATTATTCTTGATAGAAGTTTATTTATTATGATACAAATCTTGCATACTATATTGAAGTTTTTGTGATATGTTTTAATGTGGATGTGTTATTTTTATAATATTCATGGTTGATGGAGAATGTATAGACATCTTGTATGATAGTTTTAAAATGAATGTTTATGTTATGTTTAAAACTTTTTATGCGAGGAATGAATTTGACATAGTAAGTGATGGGTGGAGACTGTTATATCTCCTCAATGCATCGATAGGTCTAATGAGACAAACTAGTGTCTTGGCACAAGGCCTTGACAAAATCTAATTTTTAGTCATAGCACGAGGGAATGACTATGTGGTTATGATGTCTAAAATTATTCATTACACCATTATGAAATTGGATATTGATATTACATGTGATTGTTATACTATTATAATATCAATGTGAATAAGTAAATAGAATTAGTTGATTTATATTTTCCATATTATGTTGATGTTTAAGTTTAAAATTCTTGTGTTTTAAATCTTATACATTTCCATAAATGTTTACTCTTATTTATGATAGTTTCCTCTATATTGTTATCTTTACTATGAATCAGAGCTCACACATTTTTATGTTTTATTTTTCCCAAGATGCAAATAATTATATTATGATTAACCTATATGAATAGGCTAAGGGATATAATAGTTTTCAAAGGGGAAACAATGTTGTTTTTTATTTCATAGTGTAATTTAAAACTTATGTATGTATCTAGTACATCCAAGGATACTAAATTTATTGGTCTTTCGAAACATTATTATTTATATATTGACAATGTTATGTAATAATGCATTGATTATGGGTAACTGGGGTCGGGGTGTTACAGCTGGTATCATAGAAGTTTAGTATAATCCTTAAAAGTTATATTTAGAAAAAAACTCAGATTATGAAACAATACCCTAAGATATAAATTGAGGATTAGTATAGAAGAACATTCAAAAATTTTGGTAATGTAAATATTATGTGGGTTGTCTGAGCAATATATCCCTGTCTAGATATGAGTAGGTAGAGGTGGCTCTAGCACAGATGTACCTAGGAGTGAAATCTCCGACAAGGAGTTTCAGGCTTGACCCATGATATCCTAGTACACGACAATGGCCCTTGTTTTACTCTTGGTTACAACAATCCCAGGGGATATGCTTATGATAATTCACAAATTCTTTACTAAACTATTTGAAGGATTTTAATATAAGATGAGAATAAAAAAACTGGTTAATCCTAAGGTGATTTATATTAACGATAAGGTGTTATGATATTTTCTAAATGATTCTATGTCTCACATAATTATTTCTTATTTTAGTCAATTCCTAGATTTCTTGGAAATCTTAGCAACATTGAACATGACATGCAACGGGGTTATGGTGGTTGGAATGAGCAACTAAATTGAATATTGATAGTTGTAAAACCTGTCGTGTTCACATTGAATCTGTTTTCAAAAAATATGATCAACAACATATATATTAACGAACTCTCGGACACAACAATGAAGTTAAAGGTGGTGAATGTTAGGAACTCAAATAGTGGAGACCATTGAAAAATTAAGACTCAATTTCTATCATGTCGGAAATATGGAAGGAGAAACATAAGAATGTTTCTCAATGGAACAAAGAAATGATTTATTTGTGGGAAAGAAAGACATAATGTAAATAATTACTGAGGAAAAATGTAGAGTAGTATGGAATAAAATATTAATAATCCTAAGAATCCATTTAGAATCATTTTTGGTAAATGTAGGGGACCTGGGAATTACCTGAGTGAATGCCTTAATCTTTAGGATAATATCATTGTCATAGAAGAACCTATGTAGAAATAATAGTATGGAGAAATTTTTAAATGTATTAGTGCTCTTTATCGATGGGATTACATTGGATGACTTTTCACTTTTTTCTGTAACAATAGAGTTTGATATGTGAAAATTCTGTTTTATGAAGAATTATATTTTCTATTATAGGTACAGTTACAAATAACCATTTCGGATTATATGGTCTTTGAATTTGAGGCAATTATAGGTTATTAATTTTTGGGATTAAAATGTGAGGTGTGAGATAACATTTGTGGTGAAATTATTTTATGGTTATATTGAATAATTTTCCCCATTTTGGGAATTTTATAAAATAAAGTTTTCGAAAAAGGACGACACTTAGACCGCTTGATAAGCCGTCACATCATACAAAGCTGTGGGAATTGAACCCAAAATGAGTGTGTGATTGGGATTTATCGCCTACCACTGGACTACAAGAAGTCCCTGGTTAGTGTGACTAATCCTTTTTAACATAAATGATTTTATTTATCAATAATAATTTCATTTGGGATTATATGTCTTATCAAATGGATATAAATAGTATAGGAAAATGATTTGGTGACTATGTGATAAATGTTATTTTGGAAGATGTTTGCTCTGTTGGGAACACTATAAGCCTAAGAAATATAGAATACTATGGGATTTAATTTGAACAGTAATGGTGTATTTTAATCTAGGTTCTTATTATGTACTTATTGCGACATAGGTTATTTATTGAAATGACTAACCTATCTTAGAGAATATGTGATTATGTTAAATACATTTAAGTATGATACATTAATAGTAGTAGATGTTATTTAGAGATACAATTTAACCTGGAATACTACATAATCAAATTCTTCTATGTTTTGGGTTTCAATATTAGTTTGGATAATATTTAAGGATTTTATGGAAAATTGTTTATTGAATGGTATTTATTGAGATTTTGGCATTATTGGTTTAATTTTAGAAATTAAGATTAGTATTTCTTTCTCTAAAGGATTATATTTTTTTGGGGTCATCAGATCTTGTACTAAACATTTTGGTTTTGGGTAATCATTAAAGACAAGGAAAATATATATTTCATCCTTTAAGTATTATGTGATTCTCTAAAAGATTATTCTAGAACATCGGGTGTGACCATGTTATCTTGAATAATCATTATTTGATATAAAAGAAGATTTAGTGGTAGAAATATACTAACAGATGAAACTGTACTTAAAAATTTACCATATAACATTATTTTTTTAGTCAATCTGATAAATAATTTCCTCAAATTTATGAAATGGAACTTTAAACAAAAAACATTTTCCATTTACTTTTCCTATTGGGAAACTAAAGACCATTTATCCCATTACAATTTTGTTGTTTTCTTGTTGTGAAATTTCTCTTGATCATGTTTTCTATCACTCTACCTTAGAAGATGACACTTATTTTATCTTCTATATCCATGATTTCCAACATTGAATCCTAGTATGGTTTATATCGGGTGACCATTGTACTTCTCCATCATTCTTTTAATGTGATAGTTTTATTGATTTTTTTTTGATGTGGGACTTTCAATGAAGTTCCTAAGCACAAATTTTATAATTGTGAGGACAAAATTTCCCAAAGGGGGGATGAATGTAACACCCCAAGATTTCATAGTATGTATTTTTCTTTAATGTAATTCAATAGCTTTCTCTACATGCAATATAGAGTTCGAGTGCCCCACGAACTCCCAAACCAGCTGTTCAAAATGCAGTTTTGAATTTTATTAACTGAATATTGAATTTTATATACTCCATATAATTTTTAATCCATATTATGTGTTTCTTAGACTTAATATAAGAAAAAATTCATTTTTTCAACTAAAAGAATTATTTTTGAAAAAAATGAAAATTTACCACCTTTTAATAGAATACCCTATTTTAAAACCAATATTTGACACTTATATATATTTAAGTTAATGAAATTAAATTCATATTTAGAATTAGTACATAAAAATATATTCAAGATAAATATTTGGTACAATTTGGAGAACTATCATATTATAATTAATACTGAAAAATACTAAATTTTAATTGAAAATAACTTTTTAATCGAAATAATTTGTAGTGTTAAATTGTGAATTTGAATGGTTGTAAGTGTAATTAGTTTATTTTTTATCATTTAAAACAATTTAAATCATCGTATGTAATTTTATATTTAAACTGGAAATAAACATATGTCAATCTTTCGATAGTTATTATTTCTTAAAAATAAGCATAATGTTTTGACAATGGGAATTAATTTTAACTTAATTTCTGACACTAATGTGTTTTGAATTTGGAAAAATGGATTCCATATTTGGAATAAAGATGTCAAAATTAGAAAAATATGTAACTTTTATTTTCAATCATTATTAATAATTTCTTCGGTAAATATTTTATTTACCATGGTAAAAAGGTAAATCCAGTAAATTAAGGTAAAACAAATTATATTATAATAATATTAAATTACCTTAACATGTGTATTATTCATATTTTTGGATACATGTCTGTCCCTGGGAATCCTTCTGTCTATTTTAGGACAACATGGAGCCACTTGAGAGTGATAATGACACTTTATATTAATTAATTTAATGTAAAGAAAAAACTGACATAAACATATATGTTTTAGTAAATTAATTTTTAAATAGGGTTATATAAGTTATATTTTTTAATATAAAAACTAATTATAAATCTAATACTCTTTAAAATATAATTTTATTTTATTTATAAAACTTATACATTAAATAAATAAATTTATTTATGAAACAATGATGATGCATTAATTACCTTATTAATGAAAGAATCAAATAAATGGTATTATAAATTTTAAAATAAAAATAGTTTCAAAGATTTTATGAAATTCACGAATTTTCCAGGTGAATATGACATGTCAGGGTTTACAAAATATATTTTTTTTCGAAGTAATCTTATTGTGATGAATTTCACAAAAAAAATACTAAATAGTGACCTGATTGACAAAATTGAGTTTTTTTAAAAAATATTATATTATTAAATTATATAATATTCCTAAAAATATATGGTTCGGGAAAATGAATTAGATAAGGATATATATATTAATATTTAACCACATTCGGTTCTCTTGTCTTGTTATAATATGTTTATTAACCATATTATATAAATATACAAAGAGATATGGTAAATGTAAAATTATTTAATTAAGATTCAAATAAAAACGATAAGGTTTATATGGTGACCTAAACCTGCCTAAAACATATTGGTCTAACAGTTTTTTACCCATACCAACCTTATCTTATATATAAATCATTTTTAAGCAATTATACAGAAAAAATAATTTAATAATAAAATAATATTTCAAGTATTTCCTAAAGTGACCCTCACCTCTCTTGTATAAGGGTACATACGCTTCTCTTAATTTCACACATCCAAAGCCATTTCTCTCACCCAACCCAATCCCAAATGTCCTTACTACTTTCCTTCAATCATCCTATAGGCCTCACTTTGGTTATAAATCCAACCTATGGAGCCCTTCTTATCAAATCAAAATAAATAACTTGAAGAAAAGGTAAATATTTCATGACCTCTTTCATGTTCATTTCTTCTTTCGCTACCTCTTTCTTTGTGGATTATATTCTAAAATAATAACTCTATTATATTATATATATTGTGATGTTATTATAAAAATTTTACAACCATATTCATTATTCTATCTATCATATGAATGACAAAGTCACCATACGTGCGCATGTACTGCTTACCGTCTCCACGTTGTGGTGTAGTTTTTTATTCAAACACATCATTATTTGGATGTTTATAATAATGATTATAATTAATTTAAATAATAAATATAAAATTTTAATTATTCTTTATATATTATATAGCATCCAATTACAGATGATTTCACCATCAATATAACGATATTGTCGCTCGTGCGTACGTACGAATGACCATCTCCATGAACGCATAAAGATTCATTCTCCATCGTAATAATTAATGAATAATTATAATTTTATGATTAAAACAAAGATTAGTAACTTAAAATAATTATGGATATGAATAAAATACATCATATCCATAATAAACATGGCTTACGTAACCGAGCATGTAAAGTAAAATGGACCAGTTAAAACCTGAAACGATGATACTACTAAAATATTATCAACAAAGCAATATTAGAGGTTTATATATGATATAATATTTATGAATATAGTAATTTTATAATTCAATATCAATTATTGAACTATTATACAATAGGTTAATATACCCTTGACCAAGAAAAAGTACAAGGTAAGGGGTTTCTTATCTCACTTTTATTCACGTGAGATTTCTATTATTCGCCGATTATTTATTTTATGTTGTGTATTGTGTACTTCCATTTGATATATATTATCATGATTCTCTTTATTTCATGGTATTCTATGATTAATATGGTGTTTATTATTATTTTACATAGGAATCGATTGATTACAACATGGTTAAAGGTTTTCATTTCACTGTATATTCCCGTGAGATTCAAGCTATATTGCCAATATTTCCTTTTGTGTAGTGTATGTAATGCCCATGATTGTAGTTTTGTAGAATATAATTTATTTTAATGTGTATTTACATCTTCATTTTGTAATACTTATTTCATTGGGTGTATGTTTTGTATGTTACCAAATTTTTAAGGGAATTTTAAATTTCAATTTCCACTCATTGGGCTTTATGCATACATCATTGATTACTTTACTCCAAGATTATGGGCGAAATCATTATTTATTTACTTATGAAGTAATTTGCACTCTCTTTTCTGTGGATATAATTTTGATACACATTTTCACTCCATTCATTAATTCTGAAGTCATTGATATAAACATGATAAGATTAATTTTAACTCAATTCCTATTCATTGATTTAAACTTCCACGTAATTGGTGTTGTTTTTACAAGAATATTTGTGAATATACTCTAATATATTTACACCGAATATCCAATCATATTTAGTATATTTATATTTTTCACACAAAATAAAGTGATTGATTTATCCTTAACCTGTGGTTACGGTCTTTATAAAGGAATTCATCTAAACATACATTCAATTGAGACTTCATTGTTGTTATACACCATTTACCATTTATTTGGTGTATATAATGTACTTTGACATATTATATCATGAATAAATTTATTTGCATTATATTATAATGTTCTAATTGCCTCAATTATTTGTATTCAAGTGTCTATCATTTGGTTAGGAACATTAACTAAAATATAATTTTAAATGTTTTAAAAATTTATTCTTATAAATA
Source organism: Viscum album (assembly GCA_963277665.1). Lineage (NCBI taxonomy): Eukaryota > Viridiplantae > Streptophyta > Magnoliopsida > Santalales > Viscaceae > Viscum > Viscum album. The sequence goes on along the minus strand of OY728159.1, from coordinate 1,346,354,188 downwards.
TATCTCAATAATGTACATGTTTTAAAAATTGTTTTAAGGTTTTTTTATATGGAAATTAATTTTTTAAAATATAAATTCCTTTTAAATGTTTCAAAGTGTAATGGGAAATGTTTGTTCAAAAATCTATTTTAAACATCTTTTTGATAAATAGTTATACTTTTAAATGTTTTCTTGAAAAAGGGATGTTTCTCTCAATGATTTTTACTGACCATTTTCATCTATTTGAACAACCTTTACGGGATATTATTCTTGATCAAGGTTGATTTATTATGATACAAATCATTCATACTTTATGGAAGGTTTTGTGATATGTTTTTACTATGTATGTGTTATTTTTATACCATTCATGATTTATATGTAATGTATTGGCATTTCGTATGCTAGGTTTAATACAAATGATTAAGTTATGTTTAAACATTTTCTTATGAAGAATGAATTGGAAAAAGTAGGTGATTGGTGGAAACCACTATATCACCTCGACGCATTGGTAGGTCTCATGAGACAAACTTCTGTCTAGGCTTAAGGACTTGACAAAATCTTATTTTTTGTATTCACACAAGGCCTTGAATATGTGGTTATGAAGTCTCGCATTATATTTTCCATCATTATGAAATTGTCTATATATATTTCATGTAATTATTCGACTAGAAGAATATACAACTGAATAAGAAAATGGCATTATTTTATTTATCTTTTCGATATTATGATAATTTTTATGTTTAAAAGGCTTATGTTATAGTCTTATACAATTTTTTAAATGTTTACTCCTATTTATGACATTTTCTTCTATATTGTTATCTTCACTAATCATTTGAGCTCACCCCTTTTTTATGTTTTATTTTTCCTAGGATCCAATGAAAATTATAATGATTAACCTATAGGAATAGGCTAAGTTATATAAGAGTGTTCCAAAGGGACACAATGTGTTTTTTTATTTCATGATGTAATGTAAAACATAGGTATATATCTTGTACTTCCAAGGATACTAAACTGATCGGTCATTCGGGACTTTATTCCTCTTATCAGGCCAATATAATGTAATAATGCTCTGATTTTGGGTAAATGGGGTCCGAGCATTATAATGAAAGATAATTATTAGATTCTTGGAAAGTTACTCCTCTTACTTCTAGTATATTAAGATATCATTGGTGGAAAAAAGAAGAACGATCCAATAACTCATGGAACATGGGATTCATGAGTCCCATGAATAAAGAAAGATTATTCAAAACACCAAATGACATGACTACATACTCACATTTCCAATACCTTACATATGAAGGTATTATTTTGGATATATCCTTTATTCAGCATTAACTAGTGATATCTAGACCATTGATCAATTATATAAAACAAATTTACCCTATCAGCTGGTAAAAAAGATCATCTATCTTTGTAAGGTGGTAAATGTTCTTGATTGCCACCTAGTTAAACTAGAGAATGACTATGAAAATCCTCAAACCACAATCCTACTTCATTGAAAAAACTGTGGAAAACTTCGAGATGACATAATGGGATGGATAAACCTCTTCTTTATCAGATCATCTATCTGAATCCTCAACTTCAACAACACAAAAGGTGTCATTTGATAATTATCCATCGAAATTATAGAAACACATGGTTGTAATTCTATACTAAACCAAACATCATATTGAGGGGGTTATAATTGAAAATTACATGGTGAAAACATATAGGAACTTCCCAACAAATCTATGAAACTCTACCAATTTAGCGTCTAATGATTCTATTGAAAACGGTTTTACAAATTAGATAAGGGTCTCCCTATGCTGACTACCCACCAGATAACCCTTCTTGCAAACAAAAATCAAACGTTGACCATCCACATATGAAAATGAAACACTCCTATGAATGTAGTTAATAATAGAATATATTGAATAAAACTAATCAATGCTAAGGATGACATCGTATGGTTTCATTTTTATCAAGAAGATATCCCCACAGGACTCATTGGGTCCCATAATCAATCTATAACCCCGAAATATTTCAAAAAAGACGGTATGACCTCCAAATGGAATACTCAACACCAGTGGAACATGATTCCTTCGAATATATAGTTACATAAAATGTTCTATAATGGGAGAAATAAGGGATTGAAAATCTCCTGAATAAAATAAAGAACAAATAAGATTACAAAAAACTGATTGTACATTGGAAGATCTCAAGACCCACTAGGACTACTACCTCCACTACATGAAACTAACAACAATCAACTCTTATTTATATCTTTTAATGACCACCTCCATGATGATTCTCAGGTTGAGAGTCCTATACACAAGAAACATCCTAATGTTTTCTTCAACCTACTATATCTCCTCTTAGTGGAACATTAGTGTATTTACCTAATAGTTGAAAAGGCCTGATGGCAAAACTACTATTGACGTCAGTGGTAGACCATTCCAAATCAACTATACTGAGCTTGAACAGTCAGTGGGAATTAATTCATAATATGGACATGAAATCCACAAAATAAATAATTCATTTCCTTTTTCATAGAAAAGGCTTGATGAATGGAAGGTCAAAAATGAAATTGTTGAAGTCAACTCCCTACAGGTCAAAACCATGACCGTCAAAGCACATGAGACATTGTTCTAGTAACACATCCTTTAAAAGTACCCTACAATATTCCATATCATGGTAAACCTCTACATGAGTGAATATAATATATCACCTCTACCTTATAGTAACCTATATTTATGTGGGCAATGTAAAAGGAGTAACTTTGTACTGGATAGAAGGACGATGTGCCTCCTTAAGATGTATCATATGAGACTCCACATCTAGAAAGACATTTGTGGAAAAATAATGTAGATCCTTGAACTTGATCTTCAGATCCCACACTTTAATAATCTCATAATAATGGGATAGTAGCTCTTACATCTTCCCAGCCATCATGTTCACTGAAAATAAATTCATATGGAACTCCTTCTCAACGTCAACACAAAATGTTTATTCATATTTAAATTACCATACATAGAACATCTTCCACCGACTTCCAGCTCCCTATTTCTAGAAAACATTGAAAGGATCCCAACACTCCATCAGGACCCAAATCATAATAATGGCAATCTCAATCTCCTCAAGCCATATCTCTATCTCTATATATGAAACACATCCCTCATACTTCTCCAAATTATGCTGTAGGAAATTGAAAAAAATTATATACCACTTGTCATCCTCCTCAATAAGGTCATCCCTCTGTTGATCAAATAGATTATACTACTAAACCTCGACTACCTGATCCATAATTGGGTGTTGAATAAGATCTATATCTTAAATCGTAAAAAAATACTTCATAAGCCTGAGTATTATGGATTCTGTATTATGATTTTTTTTAAACCATTTAATACATGTTTATGTATTCATTCAAACTCATTCAATACCACCTAATTAACAGGAGGGAATAAGTCATTATGATGAATGTACCTTTTCTAGGGTCTCTACCCAAAAAATGGTGCTACCTCACTATGTAATTTGGTAGGCTCAAAGACCTTTTTTCATATCATAGGGGCCTTAAAATCTAGTTTCTTAGCTAGTATTCCCTAGCCTATGACATCCCCAAGATCACCTGGCATTATTTGCCTACCAAACAATGATATCCAGATTATTCTTAACTGAAAACTCCATCAATACTCTCAACCATTATCCATTGATACTATTCAATGATGACGCCTCCCTAAAAAGATATCCCATCTGGGATGGCAATGGTGAAAGGGAGATAATAAACCCCAAATTCCCTCATCGAGTAGTCCCCGAATTGGAGAATGGCACTAAGGGTATATAGATATAACAATATGGGAAGAATTAACCTTCATTAACAAGATCAAAAGATATGATAGATGATCCAGAAAAACAAATCCATGAAATATATAAATGGAATCCAAAACCATTAGACATGCATGATTTAAAATCGAACTAAAGAAAATATAAAAATGTCTTAAATGTAAAGCACCCAAAAGTATGATAATGTAGTTACTCGATAACTATCCCATTTCCAATCTAGTAAATTCCAAAAAGGTCCACATAATCATCATTGAAACATAAAATTTGTTTAATATAGGTAGGGTGATCATACATGTATACATATTAAGAAATCCAAAATCTCCCATGCACAAGTGACGGAAACATATGAATGCTCTCATGGAAAAATAGAAGAACCAATTAATACCTAATGGGTATACAAAGAATTACATTATAACCATGCTATACACAAAAAATAGGGAATTCCATGTAATTTAATATGATACCCATCAATGATAAGGTACCATATACCACTTACAAATAATTATAATCTCATTCATAACAGAAAACATCCCTGCACTCCCACATATTTTAAATGTACTGAGTCACAACCCAATCGCACACACCTATGCCTCAAAAACCATGGAACAACACTCTCTTATACACCTAGGTCACAATCCACATAAAATCTATCCCAGAGACACCTATTCCACAAACCAAATCACATCATTGTTGAAAAACTGGGGCCACAAACTACATCACATTCCACCCACAAACAACAGGGCCACAACCCACATCTCATCTTGAAGAAAACTAGAAAATCATAACACATCTCATCCCAATGAAAACTAGGAATGAGAAACTCAATCGCACACCTAGGCCTCAAAAACCAAAACATGCCTGAAGAATCATGGGCTATCACTTATTATATGATGGAGCATGTCAAATAGGGTGGAGAGCTATCCATCCTCCCACCGGGATGTTTGTAAATTACACCCTCCCCTGTGACGATGGGGTTGTTCTGCACTTAGTGCTCTTCTAGGGTGGGGTGTGTACAGAAATCACAAGGAAAACAGATATATATAAATATATGATACAAAAAATGAAATCTCATCCTATGGGTCATTAGATAGAAATCAACTCACTATACAAAAACCTTTTCTTATACCCCTAAATTCATAACACCACACTAAAATCCCAAACCACTTCTCAATTTTCAACCAATTTAATTTAATAACCCCAATATTTTTAGTATTTAGAATTAACAACATTAAACCACACGACCAATTATTTATTCATCCATTGACCATTTCCATTATATTTCCCAATAAAACCCTTTTAATTTAATAACATATTAATAAATTATTTATTTAATCGACTACTACATGAGAAACTATTATGCACAAAACAAATTAGAACACAAAAACTGTTTTTTTTTGAAGATGTAGAGGCTGATAAAATAAGGCAGATCCACATTAAAATCACATCATTCAATGTTCCAAACGTTTTATAATCATTCATGATATTAAATACATCTATCTATAGATGTAATGTAAATTTTCCTAAATGTTAATAATGGAAAATCACCCATACGAAACACTAACATAAATCATCAATCTCATCCAACTTAAATCTCATATCAACAGAACTAACACCCAACTAAAAACCACATCAGTTAAAACATTAACTCACAACCAGCTTGTAGCCCTACTACCCAACACTTCTCATCTATTCCACAATAAACCAATCTCTCAACCTAATATTCTATTAGGCATCCCTAGATATCTCATAGCACATGACTATGATCAAATCCATCTCTAATCACATACTAGAGAAAACCCACATATCTAAGTATTTAAACGTCACATTACCTCTGTACCATGCACACAACTACATCCATTACACATATCAAATCACATTCCATGATGATTTTCTTCCAATTTATATATGGGGAAACTTATCCAATTTATCATCATATTTAAGGGAAAATTACACAAACAAAATCCGTGGAATCAATTCATTTGATAAATTTTTGTGATTAACCAATGTTCATATGCAAGTGTTTAGTTGGAAAAAATCAACACAAAACCCATTTACTGTGAAAATAAGGTTCCCTTATGGATAAAAATTTTAGTGGGGAATAATTTTAGTATAATTTAAAATACCACAACTAATATCAAATGTATACAAGAATAGAAATAAACCCAATTTTTTACCATTATTTTAATTAACAAAAACATTAAATTCAATTAGCCTAACACAACCATGATCCGTAACTGAGATAAAGTATAACTACCCCAACTGATGCTCAAATTAAGTGAAACAAACGATATCCTACCATAAAAGGGTGTCAATAATCTTCCCAAAGTAATGGGCCACACAACCGATATCTGATCACATCTCTCGTAAGATATATATCTATATGATGATGTGACGACATCACCACACCAACAATAACTAATGATAATCCCCTTTATAACCATGAGAGATCATCCTCCATCACATGAAAAGATGAAATGTAATGGGAAATAGACCAAACCATATGAAATAATAATAAGGGAGGAAGAATGTTCCTTAGATAGAAGATAGATTTATACAGATCGAAATAGGGATGTTAGGAATATATCCTTTGTGTAAGAATCCCCAAGACACTGATGAGGGGTTTCCAGGTCACTTAGGGTCAAGGTAGGGTCACTGTTGCAGTAGAGTTTGAACACCTGTTGGTTGAAAAAATACATAAATGTTACAGTAGTGGTGGATTACACAACGTGTAATCACGTTTCACATCATGCAATGCCTAAGAGATCATTTTCTCAAAAAGCACATCAAATATAGATTTAATTTATTTTTCACCTAAAAAATATTACATAACATGGACCACCCATAAAAATCCATGAAACCAGTCTATACATCATCTAATCTTCTTAAATGACACGTAAACACTACTGTTTCTTTGTTTCACCCCCAACTCCTATGAACTGTCCCAAAATATCCATTGAAAACCTTAAAAAAAAATTGACAAACTAACATTATTTGAACACATTGACCATTTTAATTGGGGCTAGAAGATTGAAAATTTTACCACCATTGATGATTCATCCAAGATGATATTTATTTATATGTTTTAAAAAATTAACGGTTATTGAAAAAATATTCTGGAATTTGATGATGAATGTTCTTCGAATGGTGAATTCATAAGATTTGATGGAGAATCCAATTGATACTATGACTGATCAATTATACAGGTATGAATATTTATTATATTATATTGTTAAGGGGTATTAAATTACATAAAATATTTTAAGTTGATCAATTCCACGACAATAAGATATGAAATTAACGTTCAAGGGAGGGACCAATAGAATTTAGTGAGTTGTCCCTAAACCTTTAAAAGGAAGTGATCCATGGAAAGGGGAAACCTAGAATTAACCATTGTAAATGGAGTGGCCTCATTTAATATATTATTTATTTGTAGTGATTTAATGCATTAAACAGAACTAATACATGATCCATGCATGTAGGCCACAATAGTTGATGTATGTAAATTATTATGCCCCAATTTACATTGAGAAAGAACAGCTACACAAAACATTAAACCTAATTTATATTTAGTAAAATAGAATAATTCGTGACCCTCAAGGTTTATATGTCATGATCATTTAAGGAAACTAATAAATTAAAGGATTAATTTGTTTAATTGGTTATGCACTATATTTACACTGATTTACCACCCCTCTTAATGTAATCACATGTTAAGCACAAACACATAAAGATAAGTATACACACACACATATATATATTCAAACAAACTACAACCTAGATATCATTTATATAACTTATAACAAGTATAAATTTATTAAATTTTCATGTATCTTAGACTATTTATTTACATGGGACTCATTTGTGACACCCTATTTATCTAGATAAATATATTCAAATAATTTATTTATTTATAAATAATGTCCAATGTATATATTATTCATTCTATACTTCCACATAGGTTATATGATTTTTATTATTGGGTTGTGTGTGAGAAATAATTCATATTATATATAATGGATATCGTTGATGCTTTCTACTAGCCTATGGTTATTGGGTATCCACTTTATGAGTTATAGAGTATTGATTTATGTGATGTTTCAGGTTGATGTGAGATAGTCAGTTACTATTAATTTTTATTATTATTTATACTTATTTAATTTTATTAAATTTATATTTTTCGAAAATGCTAATGTCATTCCTCCTAAAATTTATGAAAATTTATAATATATCTCTTTAGGATAATTTTTTAAAACATTATTTTTATTATATATTCATTTTATATCATTAAAACATATACACATGTTTATAATTTTATATCCCTACCTAAAAATATGAAATTATTAACTGATGGATATTTTAATAAATTTTTAAAATTTATTGAATAATTTTCCTAAATTATATATAATAAAATAAATTTTAATAATTTTTCCACATATTTTTGTACCCTTTTAAATTTAACTAATTTAAAATTATAGAGGTTACTTTATTTACAATTTATGGTTATTAAAATTTTTATTAAGGAATAAAACATCCTCTAATTATTATCCAAATTCCAACATAACTATTTAATTTTGAAACTGAAATCTGTATGAGTAGATTCATTCAAAAAAATCTCACATTTTTATTATTATCAATATATGTTAATATATTCTTTAAACCAAATAGATTAAAATGTGAATACCATATATATTATTTTTCTGAGCCAATGTTTCTCACCTAAATAACTGTAACATTTGATTGATTGGGAAAATTATTGAAAAGAACATATACTTTATATTTTATATATAATAAATACCAAATATTTCAATGTGTTGATTAAATATAATTTACATGGATAGATTAATATTTCTTATAAATATATTTATAACAAATTTTTATTCAGATTTTTAAAATATAATTACTGGTATATCTTTATGTAATTGGTGTGCCAAGAATTATAAATCCCTCTAACTCATTGGATTGATAATTGTATTTACTAGGATTGAGTTTTTATAAAATGAGTTTATGTATTCATATTGGGTTAGAATTTTAGTAACATAAATTATTTTGTTATCTACAGACATTATGATGTGTTTGGATGTGATGCAGTATTCATTGCGTATTCTCATAGTGGCATTGGTAGTGGTCATTATGATATGTTATGATTTATTATTATTATTCATGTTAAAAAATAATTTTTATGACATAATTTTACATTATTTTTCTATTATGACCTCATATACCCATTCTATAGTATATGTTATTGTTTTAAGATAATACATTTTTGGAGATTATGCAAGGATATATAATTATGATATCATGGATCATGATGACAACTAATTATTTCATACTGTTATTCCTATAATAATGTATTTTCTCTCACGGTCATATATCTTACTAGTTTATGATCTATTTACAACTTTATTGTGCAATATTGATTAGTATAAATACTTTTTTTAAAATTTGAGATCATTTCTTTATTATGTTTCCTTATCCTTAGAGATGAATGTACTTGTTAAAAAATTAAACAATTAATTTTTTCATCTACAATGACAGATTTAGTGAATTTAAATGGAATAAGTATCGGTTGATAAAGAATACAATAAATGCCCCTATGATAATCAATTTTTTATTATTGGAGGTAGTTGAAATATACTTTAATGTGATAGGGTACTCATGCTTAATAATATATTGATAAATTTATTTATTGGAATAAATAAATGCTATAATCACTGAAATTAGTTATTATTGGTAATTACATTTGAGGAAATTTTGGGTTTAAATCCTTTGAATGATAACAATTTCTATTGATTATAGATTAATGTTTTACTATTTGGATAAACAATGGGATAACAGTTCAAATGTATTAATATAGAGACATATTATTACATTACTCTAGTTAATTTTTAAGGTAACCTTATGGTCTACTAAATTCTTTTAATATATGAAAAATAATAATTAGTATTTATTAGTGTGTAAGAAATTTGAGGGCACAAATTATTTATATGGTTAAAATGTGACCTCCTATAATTTTAATGATTTTTTAGAAATTATATTTTCCTTAAATTTTTTTAATTATTAATGTAATGTAATTTTATTTATTAATGATATTAAACTATAATTCAAATATATTTTCATATGTTTTTTATTTTCATTTCTAACTACATATTTTAATATAAATTAATAATTCAATTATCAAGGAATATTATAAATAAGTTTAATGTAACCATAATAGTATGATCACTATAAAATATACTTATTAATTTTGTAAAGATGTATAAATAAAATAACTATCAGTATATTAAAAAATACATTATTTTACACATATAAATTAAGAATTATGAATCATATAATAATAATAATTAAATAATAAAAAAATAAATATCAATATTATTCAAAGAAGAAAAATTATTTTTCCAAATAATTGTTTTTGATATATCAGATGCTATATTTTAAAATTTAGGTTTCCAAAATATATAATTTTAAAAAATATTAAAATTTAGAATCATTACACCTAAATTTCTTATGGGTGATTATTTAATTTTATTATTAAAAATCATTTTTATAGGTGAATACTAAAGAATATAGTTTTTCATATATAAATTTTTTTTACAAAATCATTATGAAATAAAAAGACTCAATAATTTAATAAATATTTTTTTATCATAAAATGATGTTATAGAATATAATAATTCATTGTAAATTAATAAGATAGATTTATAAACATATATTTCACCTCTAAGTGTTTTAGTAGTATATTGTTTAGGGAGATCCTATTTTGGAAATTGAATTAAATTCTTATTTGTAATTGAAGGTCAATTTTATCATTCCCATTGATCACAATGTTAATGATGGTATAAATCTCAAGAACATTGTTCTTATTGTCACATGAAAATAAAGAGGTAATGTGGTCTAGTATAACATTATGTGAGTTCACAATAGTGTTGGTGGAGAATGTAGAGTGATTTTCCTGAGGTTATCTCATGCAGGGATAATTTTGAAATTTTCTGGGTGGTCACCAAATTACACGTATAATATAATATCATCGATATATTTGTTTTAAAAAAAACAAGGTGATAGGTCTTCATAGGATCCATGCAGACCAACAAAAGGATTTGTTGCGTTAATTGTCATGGAAATATAAATAAGTTCCAAAGATAAGAAAATTGAATTAAAATATAACATCCTATATTATTATTTTTTGATAAGTAGTGCTTACATTATCAAATTAAAAGACTACACAAGTAAATTTCAAGGTACCTAATCCAATAATAGAGAATATTGACTTGTAGATGACATTGAATTATGATCCATGGTTGTTGAATGCATCATAATTTTTTAAGATTCTAATTTGGAATAGAAATTTAATGGTCCCATAACATTTATACTTGATGGGAATAACATATTTGGATGATAAATTCTAAATGGAATCGAGTTTTCTTTTATGTTTTTATAATTAAATAACGAAATTATAATATTTGTGGAATTGTATGATGAAATTCACGAGAAATATACTTACATAATCCCATTTAAGCATGTTGAATATATCAGAATTTGGTTTGAAGGATATTATAGGCTTGTTTATGGTTTGGGTAAAATGGATTGGGATGTTTTTTATAATGGAATTAGGTGATTATTTGGTCACTTTTTCTATTCTATGTGATTATTTTTTTTATTTTTCAAGATAAATAATTAGAGTAGATTTATAGGTATATATATGTTGTGGGATATTTTTTCATTATCAATGGGATTTTTATATTTAATTACCCTTATTTTAGGGTAATGGTAATGTTTGAAAGTATTATTTTATAGTTATTCCTTAAAATTTTATTCAAGATATAGATTTTCATTTTCAATGTTACTTATGATAGACTAGGCTTGGGAGGTATGTTATTCTATAAAATATCCTAGGGTTTCTTATAAAATTAGTAATTTATTATAACAAAACAAAATTATACAAGAATAATATTTTATTAGATTACGTATGTGATGAGGAACCATGAGATTAAATAACCCCTGAATTATATTTCCATAAATTTAATCTATTCAATATCTAGTAGAATAGACAACCATTTGTCTAAATGAACATTTAGATTTTATATATTTATAACCTTATAATTAAATTTTTGTTTATAAATAGTAATACCAAAAATATGAAAGCTATGGGTGTTAATTTAGTATAAATATAATAAGACTTATTTAAAAAAAACTAAATGTTTTCTGAAGAACATTTTTTTTTCGAAAAGGCAGTTTAGTCTTGGTTTTCACACATAATTTAAAAGTTAAATTAATATATTTATGACAAATCATATTTAAAAATAAAATAAATTTTTTAAACTATCATATCAATATTAGCATAGGGTGACTATATTGATATTTTCTGAATTGTTTCATTTTAAAATGAATAATGAAAACTTAATGAATTTTATTTGAAAAGTTCACTTTCATTTAAATTATTTATAAAGTAAAATTAAATTTTTAAAGAGTCGTATGTCACGACCCGTCCTCGGGGCCCGTGCCGTGACTACCCCAAGCCCGCCTTCCATAGGCTAGGGGCTGGCGACTAGAACCAAGGTGTAATTCCCGGTAAAAAGGGAAGGCATTGCCTTTTTAAAGTAAACAAACACCAAAGAGCAAGAAAGCAGTAGAAGTAAACACTAAGTAAAAGATGGGTACAATAGTAAGTGCAGAAAAGTAAGTGGGCCAGAATACAAACCCAAACTGAAAGTAAAGTACAAATCGAAAGGGAAAATAGCAACTGAAAGTAAAGCCGCAATGTCGAGCCGCCCACTGGAAGTCCCACCTGAAGGGTGAGTACAGATATCCTCCACAGCTCCTCGCGTCCAGCCGTCCGCTCCGAGTACGTCTCGCCCAGTGGTCCACCTCTAGGTACCGTCCTGATCCACAAGCCTCAACCACGATAAGCGCTGTCTGTCGTCTGTAACCAACACAACGTAGTGCGGGCATAGCCCGTTCAGGGGTGAGTATAAGCTACTCAGTAGGGACCCCGAGACCCCAGATGGTCTCCCAGAATCCACAAAGGATAATCCACAAAGGAAAGAACAATCACGAAGTAACATCTGACACTGCTTAGGTATATTCCCATACATATACCTATGTCACCAATTCAAGTCTGCTCCATCCTCCAAGGCCAAGTACAACCCAGTCCACACAGGATATCACTACCCAGTCCACACAGGAAAGCACAACACAATCCACAAAGGAAAACAATACAGGATTCAGCTCACACAGGTATACTACTTCGTAAGATGATAGAGTTGATCATATGTAGCCACTGATTCATCTAAGCCATCGGACCCACAAAGGATCAGTAGGTACTAACCCCCGCAATGACTCAGACATGATCGATCATGAAGTTGAAACCATAGCTAATGGGAAACTCCTTCTCTATCAAGTACAGTGGGTATTCCACTACAACCAAGCGCTTCCCTCTAACCTTGGACTGATGTAGTACTCCACCTATCGAGTACTGTGGGCCTACTGCGACAACCAAGCGCTTCCCACCATGGGTATGCTGCTACAACCAAGCGCTCCCCCTCATAGCGTCTAGAGGTACTCCTTCTGTTGAGTACCACGGGTGTTCTGCTTCGACCAAGCACACCTCTGCCATGGATCTGCTGCTACAACCTAGAGCTCCCCCGTGCTTCTACAACCAAGCGCTCCCCCGTGCTCCTACAACGAAGCGCTCCTCCGTCGTATGTCTACCGCTACAAACAATCACTCCTCCGTCGTGGGTTTGCCGCTACAACCATGTGCTCCCCCTCATAGCCTCCAGAGGTACTCCTTCTGTTGGGTAGCGCAGGTCTGCCGCTACAACCAAGCGCTCCTCCATCGTGGATCTGCTGCTACAACCAATCGCTTCTCACTGGGCTATCCGTAACACACAGAGTCATTCGATCAGCAGTCGTCAAGTCTCAACCGGCTCTAGGGTTTCCAAACACGGCAAGCTTGTTCGGTAGGGTCCGCTCCATGAGTTGAGGGGCTGATACATCAACTGACACATTGTCTAGAGTTGATGTATCCAAATGTTCCGTATCATCAACAGGAACTCAACGTCACAGACGGCGCGTCAATCGGGCGCACGGTCTGAGAGTTATTGGCTTTTTCGTCCTAGGGGCCCAGTTGGTTTTTAAGTCAAAACCAACCCGAACATACTCCACCTGGGTCCAAACCTCAGGCGGAGTAAGTCAAAAGATCCGTCTCACTAAGATGAATCCATCAAAGTCGATGGTACATCAATCGGACGTCCGGAGCTCATGTTATGAGAGTTTCCGCTCCAAGGGCCCGGTTGGTTTCGTGTACGAACCAACCCGACCGAACCAAAAGTACTCTGAAACCTTGAGTGGAATATATCGAAATGAACCTCTCGATCCAAGGATCACATCGCCGATGACGGTACGTCGATCGCAGGTCTGTAGCCCAAGATATGGAAAAAAGACCGAATGGGGTCCGAAAACGGGGGGTCTGGGCCCGGACCGAACCGGCCCAACCCCCCGGGGTCGGCCCGAACCGGGTCGACCCGAACTGGGTCCGGGTCCGACCCGGCTGGGCGCAACCCGGCCCGCCCAGCCCGGCCTGGGTGCGACCCGGCTGGTGCTGGCCGGGTGGCCAGCTATTCGGCTCGGCCTTTATGGTCTAGTGAAGCGGGGGGCGCGCTGCCCCAGCGTGGAGAGACCGCGACCACGCGTGTGGCCGGCCTTGTCAGCAGACGCGACCGGCTGCCTCATCCCGTCGGTTCCGGTCCCGCGCGGTCGCGGGACCGCGCCTTACCACCACGGCTTCAGCCGTCACCTGTCGACGTGCCGGCGAAGCGCACCGACGGGCTGCTCCGCGGACCACCGGACGAGTTCCGGTGGTCAGAAATTGCGTGTCGTCTTTGCCAATGGCCCATCTCGGGGCCTGTCCTTCACTACGAGGACCTCACATCACCCGTGCGGCCTGCTTCGTCATCGTCCGCCATTCCACACACCACGAACAAAAGGGCGGTGGGTTCGGACTTGTTCGTTGGTCTGCACCCACCGCATTAGCGGTTTTAAAAGTCTTCCAACAAGTATTTAATCATACGTTGTGGGTATAAATCACAAGGATTTAAATTAATCAAACCCATACCTCAACGTTGTCATCGAACGTGAGTTCATCGCGTAATTAACCATCACAGAAGATAAGGATCTTCACGTCGCGGAATGGGCATCGCTGTCATCGCGGTACACGGCGTTGCGTAGTCAATCTCAATCGGTTGTTGATCGAAGATTGTCGCGGGGGAAGGAACGTCCTGGAATAAGCGTAACGGAAGGAGGATCGTTGGCATCGCGGTACACGGCGTCACGTCGTCGATCTCCGGGGGTTCGGCGTTCTTCGTCTCCCTTCGTCGGAGGCCGGCATTCTTCATCGGCGACGATGCGTTCTTCGCTTTCTTCGTGTTCTTCAACGAAGGAGGATGAAGATCTTCAAGACTTAGAGCTTTCCCACAATCCTCTCAACAAGGAACCCTTTAATAAAATAAGTGTTGGTCTTATTTTATTCCCCATGCCAACATTTTGGAATGATAAAAATTAATCCATCAATTAATTGAATTAATTGCAATGCCTAAGCCGTTCAATTAATATGTGCTTTTAATATTTAATTAAACGCATGGGTTTACTTTATTTAAAAAGGGGTTTTTTCTGGTGCCTCACTTATAGGGAAAGAAACGGTGGGGCTCGTACGGGCCCCACCTCACAAATATCCAACCAATGGGTAGGATATTATGGGTTCCACCTTATCCGCATAACTTATCTTATGTGGCTTTAAGTAAAATAAAATAAAGTGTCGCACCAATTTTATTTTATTTCTTAACTTAACCCCAAAAAAATTAAAAACCACAACCAAGAAAACACAACTCCGGAAAAGGCGTTTCTAAGAAAATACCGGCGCTGCGATTCCTCTGGTGCCCTCAGAATTCGATTATGAGCACCTGTTCAAAAGTTAGAAAAGCCCACTCGTTTGTTCACTGAACTTACCCGAGCCAAACTTTGGAAAATGATTCTGGGCACACCGGGCCTTGGAATCAGGTTCTGTCAGAAACTACGTTCTTGTAAAAATCCCAAAAAAATTAAGAAAAAAATTTCTTTGAATTTGATGGGTCATTAAATAACTCCTACATCAGGGCTTTACGTCCCCGTAAAGATACATCATAAACTAGGGAAACAAAAGTGGGTATTGACCACGCATTTGAGACTCCCGCTCCCAAGTGCTCTCCTGGAGGTTCCTGTACTGCCATCTTATATGCACTAGAGGGATCGATCGTCCACGTAGGACATGCTCCTATCGATCCTCGATCTCCACAGGGACCTCCGCAAACGTTGCCCCATCATCAATGTCTAGCTCCCCATGGTCAATGATATGTGTCGGGTCCAACTCGTATCTCCTCAGTTGAGATACATGGAAGTAGTCCTGCACCTCGTGAAACTGAGGTGGGTGGGTCAAGCAGTAAACCACCTCGCCTACCCTACTGAGGACCTAGAAAGGTCTGTTGAACCTCGGTGATAAATTGTTGCCTTGGCCACATCCCCGTAACTCACGTCGATGTGTGACCTGTAATGAAACGTGGTCCCCATCCTCGAACTCTAGTGGTATCCGCCTCCCATCAGCACAAGACCTTTGCCGGCTCTAGGCTGTCCTCATCTGCTCTTGGTTGACTTGGACCTTTCTGGTCCCACAAGAGCTGCTGAGATTTCTTCTCTGCTGAGAAGATATATTTGGTCTCATCCCCTGGATGAACCACGTTCATCACCTAATACAGTCAATCCCATAATGGATGATACTAATGCATACCAAGGATGACGTTGTGAGGCCTCGACCAAGAGATCTAACCGTTACTCTTCCCTCCAAGGGTTGAGTCACACTATCGGCATCAGTGTGTGGTCACTGTGTCTCCTCCAATAGGTATCTAAATGTGAGGGTCATGTCAACGGTTTTTAAACTGGAACCTCTTAGTAACAACATAAAGAGAGGACATGAAGGTAAATGCCAAAAGAAAGGCGTCTTTTATTACTGCATCTCAAAGTAAAAAGACACAAATCATCTACAAAAAACATCAACAACGCTAGAAACAACATAAACAAAAGTCTCCAGGTCTGGAGCTAGTCCCTCTCCTGTCCATCTGCTCCCGGAGCTCCATGATCGTAGGCCTCAACTGCTTGAAGATGAGCTCTCCCATGTCCACTATCTCCCTGCGGTCGGGGTGGACCTCCTGGTGGTGGTGGTGGTGACACCTCGAAGCGTCATCCACCTCCAGCTGCATGGCCAAATCCACTGCCACGGTCTCCTGCTCCATGCTGTCCGCCTCGATCGACCCTCTGCCTCTCCCTGGGAGGTCCTTCGTTCATCTTCTGGTCATTCGTATGGCGGGTCGGACTGTCACGACCCATGTAACCAACCCCGCCGCATGAGTAACATTGTCCGCTCATGGTAATTTGTTGTCCACCCCAAGTTCCTCACACAAACGATCCTATGTCATGCGGTCAACCACCTGTAGGTCTAGTACTCTTGAACCCCTACGTCATCTGTCTACAGCCCACTGCAGAAGACTCTGCCGCATGCCGGCTAGTGGTGGGTCCTGCTGCTCGAGACTGCTCAGCAAGGAAACTCTCCACTAAGAGGGCTCACTCCATCACCCCTGTCTGTGTCGTAACGCTGAGGGAGATCAGCAATGCCCTAATCTCATGCCTCAATCCCTGCTCAAAGGTCCGGGCCTGGAAGAATGGGTCCCGTACCATGTCTGTAGAGTAGCGTGAGAGATCGGTAAATCTTGCCGAGTACTGGGTGACCGTCAAGATGCCCTGCTGCAACTGAAGTATCTCCTAGATGCGCACCGCACGGAGGGTCGCTGGGATGAAATCCGAGAGGAAGAGGCTCTCAAAGTTCATCCAGAGGAGAGATGCCTCATCGTACACCTGGATCATCAATCTCCACCATGGGCCCACTGCAGCGTGCAGTAGGCTCGCTGTGAGGATCACCATGAGGTCTGCTGGTGTCCTCATAAACATGAAAACTCGTACCAATGCCTCCAGCTAGTCCTCGGATGCCTGGGGGTCCGTCTCCCCACAGAACCTCAGCGGTCGATGGCGCTAAAACTCGTGCAGTGCACTAAAGCGACATTCATCGTCAGAGGCTGGGGCTGGTAGCATCGGTGGCTCAGCAGGTAGAGGTACCGCTGGTGCCTCTGCTGTCAAAGCGCCCTATACCGAGGCCTCGTCGCCCGGCGGGCTGTCGTCATGTAAAAATCTCGGAACCCTAGCTGGCTACCATCGTGGGGCCATCCTGAAAAGAGACAGGTGCGCCATAGTCAGAACAGTATACCTGGTGAGCCGACACAAAGTAATCACAAAGAAAACATGAAACACACATGCAATAAATGTTTTCGTATATTAAGTCGGGAATCAGAAGTCAGGGTCCTATTGTACGGATACGTCGGCCACCGCACCAACTCTAGGCTCCCTGGACTGATAACCACACCCAATACTCTTAACACTATTGCTTCACATAGAAAAAAGATCAGATTCCAAAGTTATTCGGTTGAACCGAACTCCTCTGATACCAATTTGTCGCGACCTGTCCTCGGGGCCCGTGCCGTGACTACCCCAAGCCCGCCTTTCATAGGCCAGGGGATGGCGACTAGCACCAAGGCGTAATTCCCGGTAAAAAGGGAAGGCATTGCCTTTGTAAAGTAGACAATCTCCATATAGCAAGCAAGAAGTAGAAGTAAACAATAAGTATAAATTGGGTACAACAGTAAGTGTAGAAAAGTAAGTGGTCCAGAATACAAACCCAAACTGAAAGTAAAGTACAACTCGAAAGGGTAAACAACAACTGAAAGTAAAGCCGCAACATCGAGTCGCCCACTGTAAGTCCCACCTGAAGGGTGAGTACAGATAGCCTTCACAGTTCCTCGGGTCCAGTCGTCCGCTCCGAGTACGTCTCACCCAGTGGTCCAACTCTAGGTACCGTCCTGCTTCACAAGCCTCAACCACAATGAGCGTTGTCTGTCGTCTGCAACCAACACAACGTAGTGCGGGCATAGCCCGTGCAGGGGTGACTATAAGCTACTTAGTAGGGACCCCGAGACCCCTAAGGTCTCCCAGAATCCAAAAAGGATAATCCACAAAGGAAAGATACAATCACGAAGTAACATCCGACACTTCTTAGGTATATGCACATACATATACCTAAGTCACAAATTTCAGTCCTCTCCAACCTATGAGCACAAGTACAACCCATTCCACACAGGAAATCACAACACAGTCCACACAAGAAAACACATCACAATCCACAAAGAAATAAAAAACAGGATTCATCTCACAACGGTATACTACTTCGTAAGACGATAGAGATGATCAGATGTAGCCACTGATTCATCTAAGCCGTAGAACCCACAAAGGATCGGTAGGTACTAACCCCCGCAATGACCCACACAGGATCGATCATGATGTTGAATCCATAGATAATGGGAAACTCTTTATATATCAAGTACAGTGGGTATGCCACTACGACCAAGCGCTTCCCTATAACCTTGGACTGTTGTAGTACTCCACCTATCGAGTACTGTGTGCTTGATGCTACACCCAAGTGCTTCCCACCATGGGTCTTCCGCTACAACCAAGCGCTCCCCCTCATAGCCTCTAGAGGTACTCCTTCTGTTGAGTACCACGGGTCTGCCGCTACAACCATGCGCTCCCCTACCATGGGTCTGCTGCTATAACCAAGCGCTCCCTCGTGCTGCTACAACCAAGCACTCCTCCGTCGTAGGTCTGCCGCTACAACCAAGTGCTCCTCCGTCGTGTGTCTGCCGCTACAACCAAGTGCTCCCCCTCATAGCCTCCAGAGGTACTCCTTCTGTTGAGTACCGTGGGTCTTCCGCTACAACCATGTGCTCCTCCACCATGGGTCTGTTGCTAAAACCAAGCACTTCCCACTGGGCTATCTGTAACACACCGAGTCATTCGATCAGCAGTCGTCAAGTCTCAACCGGTTCTAGGGTTTCCGCACACAACAAGCTCGTTCGGGAGGGTCCGCTCCACGAGCTGAGGGGATGATACATCAACTGACACATAGTCCTGAGTTGATGTATCCAAAAGTTCTGTATCATCAATAGGAACTCAACGTCACAGACGGCACGTCAATCGGACGCCCGGTCTGAGAGTTATTAGCTTTTTCGTCCCAAGGGCCCGGTTGGTTTTTAAGTCAAAACCAGCCCGACCGTACTCCACCTGCATCCAAACCTCGGGTGGAGTAAGACAAAAGATCCTTCTCACTAAGATTAATCTAGAAAAGTCGACGGTTCCACAATCGGACATTCGGAGCTCACGTTATGAGCATTTCCGCTCCGAGGGCCAAGTTGGTTTTGTGTACAAACCAACCCGGACGAACACAAAGTACTCCGAAACCTTGAGTTTAATATATCTAAATGACCGTCTCGATCCAAGGATCGCATCTCCGCTGACAGTGCGTAGATCAGAGGTCCGTAGCCCAAGATATGGGCAAAAGAACGAAAGGGGTCAAAAAACGGGGGGTCTGGGCCCGGACCGACCCGGCTGGGCGCGACCCGGCCAGGCCGGCCCGGCCTCGGCGCAACCCGGCCGGCGCTGGCCGGGTGGCCAGCGGTTCGGCTCGGCCGTTACGGGCGAGGAAAGCGGGGGGCACGCTGCCCCCGCGTGGAGAGACCGTGGTCCCACGTGGGGCCGCCCTTGTCAGAGGACGCGGTGTACTGCCGCGTCCCGTCGCCTCCAGTCCCGCGCGGTTGCGGGACCGCGCCCTGCCGCCGCGGCTGAAGTCGCGGCGGCTCCTCCCGGCGGCATGCCGGCGTGCTGCTCCGCAGACCATCGAACAAGTTCTGGTGGTTGGAATTGCGTGCTGTTTTCGACAATGGCTCTCCTGGGGCCCGTCCTTCACTGCGTGGACCTCACATCGCTCCTGCGACCTGCTTCATCGTTGTCCGGCGTTCCGCACATCAAGAACGAAAGGGCGGTGGGTTCGGACTTGTTTGTTGGTCCTCACCCACTGCGTTAACGGTTTTAAAAGTCTTCCAACAAGTATTTAATCATACGCCGCTGGTATAAATCACAAAGATTTAAATGAATCAAACCCCTACCTCAACATTGTCGTCGAACGTGAGTTTGTCGCGGAATTAACCAATCATGGAAGAAGAGGATCGTCGCGTCAAGGAAGGGGCGTCGCTGTCGTTGCGGTACACGGTGTGGCGTAGTCAATATCAATCGTTTGTTGATCAAAGATTGTCGCGGGGGAAGGAACGTCATGGAAGAATCATCGTGGAAGGAGGATCATCAGCGTCGCGGTACACGAGGTCGCGTCCTCGATCTCTGAGGGTTCGGCATTCTTCGCCGCCCTTCATCGGAGGCCGACGTTCTTCGTCGGTGATGATTCGTTCTTCACGTTCTTCGCATTCTTCAACGAAAGAGGATGAAGATATTCAAGCCTGAGAGATTTCCACCAATCCTCTCAACAAGCAACCCTTCAATAAAATATGTGTTGGTCTTATTTTATTCCCCATGCCAACGTTTTGGAATTATAAAAAGAATCCCACAATTAATTGAATTAATTTCAATGCTTAAACCATTCAATTAATAGGGGCGTTCAATATTTAATTAAACGCACATGTTGACTTTATTTAAAAGGGGGTTTTCTCGGGTGCGTTACTTAGAGGGAATGAAATGGTGGGGCTCATGTGGGCCCCACTTCAAAAATATCCTACCAATGGGTTGGATATTTTGGGTACCACCTTATCCGCATAACTTAGCTTAAGTGGCTTTAAGTGAAATAAAATAAAGGGACGCACCACTTTTATTTTATTTCTTAACTTAACCCCAAAAAAATTAAAAACCACACCTGAGCAAACACAACTCCAGAAAAAGCGTTTCTAAGAAAATACCGGCGCTGCAATTCCACTGGTGCCCTCGAAATTCGATTTCGAGCACCGGTTAAAAAGTTAGAAAAGCCCACTTGTTCGTTCACTGAACGTACCCAAGCCAAACATCGGAAAATGATTCCAGGCACACCGGGCCTCAAAATCAGGTGTCGTCAGGAACTGTGTTCTTGTAAAAATCCCATGAAAATTAAGAAAAAAATTTCCTTGAATTTTACAGGTCTTTACATCGTAATGGAAATTTAGTTAAATGAAATATATATTAATATAATTTAAGTTAGTTTAATAATTTTCATATTCAATTTTGATATAAAAACTTTTCAAACCTTTGACAACATTCTCATTGAAACCCTGCTTTCTCATCATATATTTACGGTAGATTTAAATTAAATTTGACCACATTTGTGAAAAAAATTTAAAAATATATTGAATATTTGGAATAATCATCAATTATATTTTATAATAATGGAATAATATTTTTTACAATAATGAATAGTGATAATAGTAAAACATAACTAAATTAGTTAATGTAAAAAATATATTTCCTAGGGGTTACTCTAATGATAAGATTGTTAAAATAATAGAAACAATTGTCTAATATCTATTATATATCCATATTTAGACCTTAATATTTATAATTATCAATAATAATCTATTTATGACCCTTTATAATGAAAAACAATTGTTGAATCATTTTCATTATAATAATACAATATGTACAAATCACCTCACTTATAAAGGGCCACCAACAATCCTCTCTTCTTTAAACAATAAAACCCTTTTGGATCATCTATTAAGATCCCAAATAACGTCCCCAAATATATAATAACATTTTATAAGAATAATTTTGGGTTGGAATCCATCCTAATAGGGATTTGGTGAATACCTAAGTAGGTTACCTAGAGAAGTAACGTTATCCAATGAGCCTTTATATTTTATATCTTCATCCACATCCTAAAATTATTACTAAGAAATTATTATATAATTACATCAATATCTAAAAAATAAATAATTTTTTATTGTAATGTAATTACATATAAAATCCAAACATCCATCATATTGGTTATGAAATCATTATTCATGTGTGTGGTGGACTACTAGCTCAAAAAATGATGTCATTCATTTTTTTCATTACCAAAAATTCAGGATTCATTTGATGTTGTATATAATGTATATATATGATATTTATGACATAATTATATCTCTATATTCATTATATCATAAATAACTTAGTTTACTTCTTATTCACTATGGGATACGATAACATCACTCATGTGTACAGCGGACTATCGTCTCACCAAGCACTGTAATTCATTTTTCATTATCATTTTACATCAATGGTAATAATGATAAAAGTAAATAATATATTAGATATAAATGATATAATTATTATATTAATGAAATATTTACTCTTTTTACCCACTGAAACACGATAAAGTTTTCATGTACATGTGGACTACCACCTTCACGAAGTGAAGTGACTCTTTCTTTCAATCACCGCACCATATGGATGATATTTATAAGTTTTTTCAATAAAATAATCTGTTATTTATGATATAGTTTTCATTAAATCAAGATAATATATTACATAAATACTTTATATAATGAATATTATAATATGGAAATGTTACTTACGCATAAGTATGACCAACTTTCTTGATGATTGTAATATACATCACTTCCCAAAACCATCCATCTTGATTGGTCCTAAAATTATAATTGATGTATAAATATGATATTTATTTAATTAAGATTATTATGGGTATTATAGGACTATATAATATAAATAAAAATCATAATATTAATGATAAACAATTAATTAGAAAAAAAGGTTATTAACACCCAAAGTGATTCATGAGGTAATGTATTTTATCTCAATTTCCCACCATTAAGGAATATTGTAATGTTATGAACCTAATTTATTCTATATTCTTTATATAATACATCTTCTATATGTAATGTCATGATTCATTATAAATTCATGTATCCAAATTTTTTCATATTAATTATTTCATTCAGGGGGATGTGACTACAAAATTACCAAGGGGTAACGAATTTCCTAAAACAATTTTGTTTCCAAGGGTAATACTAAATATTCATTATACCAGATATTAAATGATTATGTCTGTATATAATTTAAATTATTTTATATTTTATATATATAATATTTTATTTTTAATTACATTTGATACACATAATTTATTTATTAGTTAATTATCACATCATCACTATTATCATTATAATGGTTTATTGAAAAATTGCATTTAAATTGAGATTCTCAAGGATTTAATTTGAATTTATGGAAATTATCTGATCATTTTCTAAGAAAGACCTTTCATTTTCTTCAAATGTACTTATTAATAAAATTTTTAAGTATTAGTACCATGTTTAAACTCATTGGTAATTATAATTATTGATATTATGTTTTTAAACTATCTAACATAATTTCCATCTTTAATAAAAAAAATATTTTATTTCATAACCAATTATTCTAAGAAAAATCCACTTTTTTATCATTTTAAAATTAAATGATTAATTAAATTTCAACCCTATTTTATGTTTTACAAATTATTTTGAGTGGAATCTTTTTTTAAACAAGACTCATCTATCATTTATAGAAAAATAGAAAGGAATCATTGTTTCAATTTGATAAAGATAAATAAAATATACATCCATCATAAGAACTCAATTGTTTTTAATATTCCTTTTTAATTTCCAAATATTATTTTCAAATAAATTTATTTAGAAATTTTTACATAAAATTTTAGATTTAAAAGGTTATTTTCAATGTGAATATGATATTTTCATCATAAATGTTTTAAGGATCTTTTCATGTAATTTTTATGAATAATTGAATGAAACTCTTATTCCACATATTCTACAAGATAGATATGTTATATTTATACAATATTTATTCATTATAGGGATGGTTTAGGATCATTTTTTGTAGGTAAATTATTTACAATCACATTCATGTTCATTTTTATAGCAATTAACTATACCCTTAAATATTCACTAACATCTGATCTTTGACAGTTAAATTTCCCCTATATATTTTTAATATTTTAGATTGATATGTTTATTTTTTAAACCATATATAATTTTTACATATTATATTTTATATTGAATTTTATTTGTTAATCATGGGAAATATTGAAGAATCTGTATTGATTACTCAATACAGATATTTGATAATACGACACCTTTTTGATGAATTAAATCAATTATTTGATATATTAAAAACAATTTAGACATGTAGTGATGGGTGTGGCATGGAATCCGATATCCACTCTATTCATTGGTAGTATTAGGAATAGAATTAGTAAGCTAAAAATAAATGGGTTTAGCTGATGGTTTTAAACAACATTGTGAATGGACTAGATGGTAGAGGTACCATATTCCGGAGAACCTGACATCCATTAATTAATTATTTACATTATAATGAATTAATTTATTACAATCAATGATAATTTCTTATTTATATTATCTTCATATTTATTTAATTCTTATTTTATTGATCAAATTCCATGTGTTTTGGGTTATATACCTCACCATATTGATTATTCCTTATCTTTTTATACAAAATATTATCACAATCATATTGTCCCTAGTTGCATTTCAATCATATTTTATTGATTAAATAGTATTTATTTTCTTTTATTTACCATTACATATTAATTATTCCTTATCTTTTTTCCTTGATATTTTTTTAATGATATTATCTTTGGATACATTGTATTCTCAATTTATTAAATATTTCGAATATTCATTTAGTTATTAATCATTACCCATTGATTATTCCTTATCTTATAAACGTAATCAGATAATATAAATTGAGTATGTGTTATTTTCATTACCTTTACATGTTGATTATGTTTATTCGATCATGATATATTCCATTGTACTTAACCCATACTGAGTACTTCAGATCACACTTATATTTTATCCTTTCCATAGAGTCAAGTAAGTGTACAATTATTGATATAAAAGTCTATTCTACAAAGAATAATTTTATTCTTTAAAACAATTATGTTGTAATTTTTTATTCATTAATATAATATGGATCATGTATGTATATATTTCAAAAAGAATAAAAAACTACTCATTCTTTTGGGATATGATTCCTGGTATATTATGCCAATGTAATAATGTAGACACTGTCTCTAGTCTACTGATGTTGAGGTCACAACAATTGGTATCATCAAAAATATAGTAGAATATTTGTGATATATATTTTTAAAAACATATATTTATATACATAACCCTCTCATATACTTTAATTATAAGAACATATGAACATGGTAATGTTTTTAAGTAATATATTATGTTTTTTTCCTATAAGTACATGCCTCTACATATTAAAAGTGGAGAATGTTCTATAATATATGTCCCAAGGGATAATAACTCAAAAAGGGTGAAATGGTATTGAACCAATCATCACATTGTGCATAAAAATGGGCCTTATTTGTAAAATTGGTTTGACACTCCCAGGAGATGAGATTTGAATTATTCACAATATCATTACAATCAATCATGATGTATTTGAATAGATGATGAAATTTAATAAACAAGGTTAAATCTTTGGTTACTTGTATTGAAAATATGGTTTATTTTTTTAGACAACCTTAAAATTAATATATGGTTTTCCCATAATTATTATTGTTACATAAACTATGCGTTTCAATTTTAGTCAATGATTGGATCCCAAAGGAATTGTTCTTACACTGAACATGAAGGAAAACCTAGTGACCATGATAAACCCAAAAGGATGATGAAAATAGTGAAAGAAATCATTAATATTCTTAATGAATTGTCTTGAAATATGTTTTAAAATAATACCATAACAAAGTCTAGGACACACCAAAGTATATAAGGATAGAGTCAGCTGATAGATCGAGTGGTGGATACCATAGAAGAAACATGGATTCATTTACATATATTGATAAATTTGGAAAAAGACACTAAGAATGTGTGTAAAAAAATTTGAAAAATATTTATGTTTGGAAAAGAAGAGCACAATGTAATTAAATTCTAGGAAAAAATGATGGGTAATATGGATGAAATAAATTATCCTAATAAGGACCCAATTAATGTTCATTTTATTTAATCTACGAAAACTAGGTCTTATTTGAGTCAATTACATTTTTTAATGGTTAGAACATATAAAAATAAAGGACCCATTAGGAAGTAAAATAGATGAATTATTTCTATATTTGGATTGAAGAATCAAATAGTAGAAGTTTTGTTATCTATGGAATTTGGGTTATAAGAATAATGAATCATCTGAAGACTATAAAACATTTCTAAATCATATACATATTAATTAAAATAAGTACTACTTATACCATCATATGTTATGACTTGAAGTTTGATAATATGTTCATATTCATTAACACATATTTTTTTGTTTTTATTTGAGACGTGTTTACAAAGTTTTAAGATATTTTTAGAAAAAATTTATGGAAATGCACCCTTTTGTTTAGTATATGAAATATTTATATGAGGAATAATACCATTACAATATATGTATTTAATATTAAAGGTATTAGAAACCATTAATGTTTATCTTACCCTAATTTTTATTGTTACTACGGTTCATCAAATTTTGGAAAAATATTGTAAATAAATTAACATAGATTCATAAAAGGAGAACCCACATTCTGAATAATGATAAGAGTTTAGATCATATAACTGAACTACAATATTTTTGGTAAATATTTACTTTTTTAGCTAAATGATTTAATGAAAAAAATAACTGTGAACAAGTGGTGTTACTGTTGAGTTTTATAGACTAATGTATTATACATGATTACCTTTTCTAACCATATTGTATTCAAAAATAGTTATAGATATAAGGAAAGCATATTCACTCATTTATTGATCTTATGAGACATAAAAATTTAATTTTCATTATTTATTAATAAAATATTCCGCTTTGAAAATTCATTTCATATATTATGAAATGAATTGGAATGTTATTGAAGGAAAACTACATGATAAATTTTTTTATGAAATAAAACCATATCATGTAAGTTTATTCCCTAATATTATTAGAAAAAAATTTATTCCTAATATTTTATAAAAGGATCTTGAATAAAAACCATTATCCTATTACCTTCATATCTGATGAATCCGATTTTATTTTAAATCATCACAGAGTAATTTTTTTTGAGGTCCTTAAATTTATAATGATCATTTCATTTCTTGTGATAAAAAGACTCTATCAATCTGTAAATTTTTTTACACTTTTCATTCACGTACACAAACTCAGATAAGTCAAATTATTTAATATATAAAAGCCTTTTTATGATTGATTACATATGATATTTTTTTTGTTTCTGTTTCACTCTTACCAATATTATATTTTATTAACCCATTTTATGATGTGGGATTTTCAGCAACGGTATTTACAAATATCATTCCCTTGTTTATTGAGACCAATTTTAAATATAAAGGATGAAATTTATTTAATTTGGGGTAAATTAAACACCAAAAAATTCAAAATTAAGAATATTTCATTTGATAGTGTATGTGATAAGCAGCACTGAGCATAAACAGCCCATTGGATATATTTAATTAAATTTAATCTCTTTGATATCGTGTATAACACACAACCTCAAATCTAAATGAACAGTAATATAATATACCGTAAATAAATATATGATAAATTGGATGTTATTAATAGTTATAACTAATTTATTAAAAAATTTATCTATTTTCTGAAATAAAATAATAATCATTCAAATGTAAAATAAAATTTTTCTGAGCTAATTTATTTCTTTTCTAAAATTCGGTTTAGTCGTGATTTGAAAACATTATTTAAAATTAATTTTTAAAAAAATTATAAAAAATTAATTTGCAAAAATTAATTTTTTAACTCTGAATATCAAAATATTATTATGTTGCAATTTTTGGGTTTTTCAGAAATGTTTTATTTTTCAGTGAATACTGAATAAATAAATGATTTTAAATTAAAATTGTCTTTTATTTTAAATTATTTATAAATATTTGTTATATTATTTATTTATTTATAATGTTAAATTAGTCAAATTATATATTTATAAATCAAATGTCGGACATTTTAATATTTTTTATATTTAATTTTGATATAAAAACCATGTAAATGTTTCAACATTTTCTCTTACAAAACCATCTTTCTCGTTACATGAGAGAGAATAATTTTTAATTAATATTTTCTAATAATACGATTGGAAAAAAGAAATTGGTATTTATTATTTTCTTCCAAAATAAATTATAATTTTTAATATGATAAAATTAAATTTTTACCATAACAAATATTGAAAATAGTACTAATTAATTTCCATGATTAAGGTATAAAAATAACATACGTATGGGTTTAGCTAAAATTATAACAGTTAAAATGACCTAAATAATTGAATAAAATCCATTTTATTGAAATATTAAGATATTTACATGTATAATTCATACTAATACTTCATTTTACATCATTTATTCATTTTAAAAATGTGGGTTCCCATTTTTTAAAAAATTTAAATGTTTGACACTTGACTCAATTATAAAAGGGAACCCACTATCATCTCTTATTCATACTTTCAAAAAAATTATTCAAACAATAAATTCCCTAATAATTTATCAAATACTCTCATATCATCAAAATATCATTATATTGGGAATAAATATATCCTATGAGGGATTTTGGTGTAAACATAAGGACAAAACATGAAGAAGAGGTAAAATTCTTCAACACATATTTTTATTTTATTTCTTCCTGCAAAAAAAAGAAAGTATTATTAAAGAATGTTAATATATTAAAATAATTATATTACATATACATATTTTTTATACTTATTTAATTTCCAAAAACAATATAAACTTCCATCAAATGTATTATTATGCTTTCATTTGTGTGTTCGGTGGACCACCGTCTCACGAATCAATGTCATTCAATTTTCCAATACCATCTCCCACAGTTGGGTATGATGTTGAAATTAATTAATATAAATCAGATATTACTAAAATAATTATACCCCAAGAGTAAATATATCATATTTAACATTTTACTTTCCATTTTATAAGGGATACAAAATCTTCATTCATGTGTACTACAGACTACCACCTTGTGAAGCGATGTGATTTATTTTTCACCAACACATTATATGGAAAATAATAAGGATAAATTTAATAAATATATGTGATAGAAAATAAGTATATCTGATATTAATTAAATGTTTTTCATTATTAAAATACAATATATCATTTTGTTTTCTTAATTTCCTACATGGAATGATGATAATGGCATTCGTGTATTGTGCATTATTGCCTTCATGAAGCGACATGACTCTCCCTTTTCATCAGCACAACACATGGATTTCATGAGTTATTACATTTAAATAAATATTATATTATTGATTTTATTATTATAAATATATAATTATTAAATATTACTTATCTATTATCCATAATTATCATTGAAATTATAAATGTTAATCACGCATACATACGACCTACCGTCTCAATAATCTTAAATTACTTCATTTCTCAATATTGTTTTTATTTATTGGTCTAAAAAGTATTATTGACATATAAATTTTATAAATAATTAATTATTAGTAATCAAGATATTATAAAACTATATAATATGTACATGAATGGTAATTTTCTTGTAAAATCACGAATGAAAAAACATATAAATTAACACATACTCGACAAAAATAACGAATGATTATTAATGAAATGCTGATACAATGGTATAAAAAGTTGACACATTATATTATAAATAGTATTCTTTTTATTTTTAAATTTAAATACTTATTTAAAACTCTAAATATGATGTTAAATCTCATTCAATCAAATGGATGATTGAGGTAAGGGACATCATCTCAATTGCATACATTGAGACTTATAGAAATGTTATGCAACTAATTTATTTTAAATAGAGTATATAATTAAACATTAGTATATAATATCATAATTCATTAATAATTAAGATTTTAATATGATTCAATATAAATTATTTCATCTAAGGGTATGTTATGTGAAAAATATAAACTGGTAATGAATTTTATGACTTGATTTCTTTTCATTGGGTTATATTACCTGGTCGTTGACCATAATATTTTCTGATTATGTTTCTATTGAATTATAAAAATATTATGATTTTATATCCAATTTTTTAGGTTTATTTACATTATAAACAGATAATGTATTCGTCGTTTAATTCTCACATCAACGTTACGGTCTTTGTAAGGTTTTATTTTCCAATCATATTTTAATCAGGATTATTTTAAAAAAATTATATTGAAGGAAATTCTTTTACCATTTTAAAATTAACCCATTTAATTTTCTTAATATATGGTTATTCCTAAATGTCTTATGTAATATTACTAATTTCCCACTCTTGGGTACATAAAATGGTATAGAAAGTAATTTAAAGAAAACTTGACTTCATTTTTCTCTTCAATCGGGAATAAATTTACTTTCAAAACTATATTTTATAAAAATGATTCTAAAAAAATCATTCTATCTATAAAAAATTGATAAATTAATTAAATTTTAACAAATTTATAATTTTTGAAAAAAAAAATTAATGGAATTTTTATGTCATATTTCAAAACAATGCTCATTTGGATTTTTCTAAAAAAGTTAAAGGAATATTAATTTCAACATGTTTAACATTGAAATTATTTCTAAACATCATTAACACTCATAAATTTTATATAATATTTTATAATTTTCAATGTATACTTTCAATAAAAAAAATTATTTTTCTTGTGTGAAATATTTGTTTTAAAATGTGACTTTTAAAGTGAAAATTTAATTTCCATCAAGAATTTATATAGAATCCTTTTATGAAATTTATATTCATAAAAAAAACCATGCTCCATATTCTATCCAATGAGGTTATATTACCTTGATATAATCCATATTCATTCTATGGATGTTTTATAATAAATATGACAAGGTAATACATTGAAATTTACATTCTAGATTCATTGTTTATAGTCATTAACTTTCCCATTAAATATTTATTTCATATGATCATTGGTTATTATATTTCCCTTAAATTTCCTTATTATTTATCATTGACATTTTTATTTATTAAACTACATATAATGGTCTATTCATTTCAAAATATTGTAGTAATAAAATTTCATTAGACAAAATAATATCCTATGGATACATAGGTTTAGTTCATCTAGAGAATTGAAATATAGTATTATTATCTTACAATATGTGAGATCATTTATCATTAAAGGTATTATAATAGATCATCTACTCAACCTAATTTTACTCATGTATACATCAACATCGTGAGTCACTAATTTTCACCCATCCTTTTGAACAAAAAAATATGTTCCTTTATATGTATATATATCACATGGATTAAATTATTACCATTGCATTAGAATGATATATAGAACCCCACTAAAAAATCATCAATTATTATGACATACAACAAGAAATAACTCACATCTAAAATAAAACATTACCCATAGAAATAATATTGGTTTTATACTATATCCAAATTGTATAAAATAGTATCATATTTTAAAGAATTTGAAACTAAGAAATTGTTCACCCTAAATTATCACACTATAAAATAAAAACATAGTGTGAAATATGAAACATTACACCATAATAGAAAAATCCTTTTAAATATTTTGTGACAAAAGTAAACCAAATAAAAAAATATCCCTTGGAATAAATTGTATGCCTTGGGGTAAGATAGTAAGCTTCAAGTCTCTTATCAAAAAGTAACATTTGATTTCCTATAATAAAATTAAATGTAGACACCTTATGGAAGTGGATATTGAATGGAAAAAACATTTTTCTCCAAATTTGTAAAATATATAAAATCATTTAAAATTTCAAATTTAGTGAACATAGAGGAATGAAATTTATGAAAATGTTTTATAACACAATGAATGAAGTTTGAGTTACCAAAATCATTACCTTTAAAATTAATTTAAATGGAAGCTCTTTAAACACATATAATATTAATGGAAAAATAATCATTACCTATTTTATAACCTTATTAATATAAATTTCTATTTATTCAATTCTATATTTACTATTATATTTATCTATTAGATGGATATAATCTATTTTCAATAGTGGGTGTTTATAATCTCAACTATTTTACACAAGTATAATAAAAGAAGTGACTAACATCCTTCGTCTCCAAGTTTTCGTTATCTATAATCAAATCAAAATGTAATGATTTTTTATAATGAAATAAAATGTTTTAATTTAATTACATGGGATTTTTAGTCACGTCTTCTTCAGAAAAAACAATAATGACCAATTTTCGTGTAATTCAACGATATCAATGGATTAACTTATAAACATCGTTAAATTTTGAGTTATAAATAATGAACCATATTATTGATATATAATAATAATATATACCATATATTCTGATAATATGAATATAAAAACCATCCATAAAATAAGTAATGAAGGATGTAGTCATTTTTTCCCGAATGTGGTAGTCTGCATGTATGCATAGATGATGATTTTTATTTTTCAGATGGTGTAAAAAATAAGTAACATATATTATCATTTAAGGAACCTACATATTATATATATATATATAACATATTTTGTTAATTGTTCTTTTGAACTAACTTGTTTATGCGATGAAGGAAAATGAAACACATTTCTTTTTAGAGGTGGTAGTTCGCACGTACACGCCATTCATGTATTAAGTTTTAAAAATGGAATAGGTATATATAGGTAATGATAGTACCATAGTAATAATAATATAATAATATAATAATGATATTTCTATTTTAATTTAAATGTGTTTTAATGTAATTTGATGAAAAAGTAGTGCTCCTAATGAAATATAAACAAGAGAGAAGATGTTAGAGATTTTAATGTCTCTTCACGATTTATCTACTTTGAAAACATGGTTAAGCTTTTAAGGGATAGAATTTTGAGAATAAAATAACATATTAAAGGTGTATATGAAAGTTTAGGATAGGTATGGGTTGAATTTTTTGAGAACTAATATTGTTATTTTGTGTGGAACTGAGGTGAGGAGTTCTACTATTACAATTCAAATGCGGTGAAATTTTATAAAAAATTCAAAGATTCTTAATAATGTATAGTCAAAAACATAAAAACATTATATAAAATTTGGAAAAATAGAAAGGTTAAGATATAAGTTATTTAAATTCCCCAATAACCCATTTCAGAAGATTTTTTAAACATAACTCTAGTCTTTTCCACTTGGTAAAACCCATTTTCTAGTTTTTTATTTTTTATATTTGTAGCTAGTTTTTACAAAAGTAATTTATTCCTTTTTATTTAAAATAAAAAAGATATTATTACATTATTTTGACATCCAAAAATCAAATTTTAAATCAATTTTATTATATTATTTTTTATAAGAAACAAATTTTAATTTAAAAAAAATCAATATATAATGTATTAAAACACTTTTTTGGAAAAAAATCATTTTTAACAAAATTTCAAATAGTGTTTTGTAAATTAAAACCAACATTTAAATTTATAGAGTCACTTGTAAAATAATATTGTGTACCTATAAATGTTTTATCCAATAATTTCCAGCTCATACTTATTGGCTAATAATGTCTTAAATGTCATGTTTTTGAAAAAATTGTATTTTTCTATATTTACAAAAAAATATAAATTAATCTATTAATATTATTTTATTTAATTAAAAAAATATTTAAAATTTTCAAATGAAAATTATAACTTTTATAAATTATAATTTAATATAAAATTATAAAATACTGTGAACAATTTTTCATTATAGGATATCATTTTTTTGTTATATTGAGTATTCTTTTTAAAATTATTGATAATCATAAATATGTCAATGTTAAAAAAATATCAATTTTATAAAATAAATTTTATGTAAAAAAATTATTTTATTACCTACTTATCCACACTTGATGAGATAGTATTGACCTTTATTACATTTGATGGTCATAATTATTTGTAAACTCTTACTAAGTTTCTACCATACAATTTCTTAAATCTATTGTAATAAAAATTGTTCTAGTCCATTATGTTTTGGTGTTATTCTTATAGGAATTTATAAAATAAAATATTTATGTAATGATGAATATTTTTATAATACACAGGTCTTTACATTCTTCACCCCTTAAAATAATTTTTTTTTTGAAATTTTATTACATGGATGATAAAATGTTTTGATTCATTTCTAATAGAATTACTCAGTTTCTCTTGTTCCCTCCTCAAACTAATTATTTTTTAAAATAACATTTTTCATATTGGTGGTCATGTTCCTTGATACCCTGTCTCAAAAAACTATGATCTATATTATTTGATGCTAATATCGGAGATTACTCTATAATTACATGAATTCTGAGATTATAAAAGTGAAAGGAATGGTGTTAAATTATTAAAACGTGATACATATAACACATGGTGTTCTAAAGAGAGTTCTGGAGGGAGTACTATGTGAAAATATATAACCTTAATGCCATCAATGATATTGAAGGGACTAATATACTAAGGGAGTATCTTTCTTTTCTTCCCAAATATTATAAAATAATTCAATAGTAATATTATAAAGAATACATTGTCCCTAAATTCAAGCAATTTTTCTAATGGTTGATTATCAAAATAAATGTTATGTTAAATTTCCAGTTTCACCTACCCATGAATTTTATTATTCAAAACCTACATTAAATAATAATGGTCAAGGACCTTTAAATTCAATCATCTAACATTATCTCTACATGTTAGAGACATCAAAATAATCCAAATAAGATACTAATATAGCTCTATATAAAACATATAATGGAAACTATTGTAATAATATAAATCTACCTATGTAAGTATAACTAGATTCAAAAATATCATATTCTAAGGAGGTCATCCTTCCTAATAAAAATATCACCAAATAACGCTTAATTATGGTGTTATAATATGATCAGATGTATTAACACTTGTTTGATTTCTCACTTTCTTAACATAGATAATTTGGTATTCTATAATTATCATGGAAAAACAAAAAATTAGAAATTATTATGAATAGTTTAATTAATATAAATATAGTGAAACAATAACCTTATAAGGAATATGTAATAGCTCAAACCATATATAAAATTAAATTACAATATAATCTGAAAATTATGGTGTTTTGGGATGTCTGGTCTATTTGTGGGACATGTGCGACATTCCGACGATGAAAAATTCCAACAATTTTTTGAATTTCTATATTTTTGGTGGTCATTAATTTGGGCGGTGAGTCATTTCTGGTGGTGTTCCAGTAATTTTTGTGAGTCATTCTATAGGTGAGTCATTCTAGTAGTGGGTCATTTCTAGCGATTTCATTTCTAATGGTAACTCATTCTAATGGTGAGTAATTATAGTGGGGATTTATTTAAGAAGTGATTCATTCTTGTGGTGAGTCATTTCTAGTGGTGAGTTATTTTAGATGGTGTGTCATTCTGATGTAAAGTCCTTTCTTGTGTTGACTCATTCTATTGATGATTCATTTCTTACATTGAGTCATTTATGGTGATTTGTCCCAATTGAGATAAGTTATTATGGTAGTGATTTATTTCTGGATATGGGTCATTCTTGTGGCATTTCATATTTATGGTGCATTATCAGGTAGAGAATCATTTCTAGTAGTGATTCATTCTGGTGGTAAATTATTATAGTGATGATTCATTTTTTCTTGTGAGTTGTTATACAGGTCAGTCATTTTCTGTTGTGATTCATGAATGGTGTTTTTAGTTTTTCCATGAAATATATATAGCCTCCATTTTGATTTCATTTATGACACGAAATGGGATTAAATTCCTCAAATAAGGGGTTGAAATCCATTTCAAAATAAATTAATAATATCCTTAATTTCTAAACAGTTCCATGAAAATTTAAATACGTAAAACTAAAACATTTATGAGATCTGCCTTTAATAGTTAGTTAAAACTAAATCCAATTTCTTTTAGTAACATATCTCTTCATTATAAATAGGAGACGTTTCATTACATCCTTTAAGAGTACATTATCTTGATATAGGAGGACCCAAATTCTTGTTCCATAAGAGTTGTAGAACTAGAGGATATAGTTTTCTAGAGTTTACCCCAAATAATATCCCTCATATACACATTCCCCCTATTTTGATTCATCCATCTTGAGAAACACTAAATTCATCAATGTATGTTCTGCCTTCATCTCTTTTTATGTGTTTCATGAAAAATAGATTTATTATTGTCATATATGGTGAACATGTCTGCATCCAGAATAATAATGATATTGAACCCATTTAAAATGATTTTAAAGTGGAATGGGAATGAGATGTTTTATCTTACAATTTTTTATTGATTGGTTTTGTTTTTATTTTATTTTATTTTTTATAGTCAAAATTCATTGATGAAACTCATGTATACTGGGGAATATATTATGTTGTGTCAAATTTTTTAAACAACTTTTTGGGTGATTATTTTATTTTTCATTAAGTAATTTGAAAACAAGGTATATTAGGTTAATGGAATGAAATCAATAGGATATAATGGATTGTGTCTCAACAACCTTAATTATTGAAGTGAAATTGAATAAGATACCCCTTTCTAAATATGAATGAGTGTTGTGCCCTAGTATTTGATGTGATGTGTATGGGAGTAATTCATTTAAGGTTTAAATTGAATATATTTGTTGATTGGAATATTGAAAATATCATAATGAAGACTAAAATATGAATTTTTTATTTTGTTTTGTTTTTGAGTTTTTATACTTCTAGTGGCGGAATTTATTGTGTGGATTCTATGATATGGTTATTTATTTAGTAAACCTATTGGATAGGCTTGTGTGATGTAACACTATATGTATATACACAATTTCATCATGTGATTTCTATAAGCATCCACCCTCATTGAGTACTATGTCACAACAATAACATACTCCCACGAGGGGTGTTTTTTTTCAAAATACAAATGGGAGGATGGATGAATGGATACCAACTCTTCCTCGCTCCCTCATACAGGAGATGTGAATGAGATGTATAGGTTGTGATAGATAGATGTCAAAAGATTCACTATAATTTTGGGATGTGGTGTTATTTGATGGCGCATGTGTGTGTGGGTGGGATGTGATGTTTTTGAATGGACTAGTTATTTGAGGTTAAGATGTTATGTGTTTTGATGTTATTTGGAAGAGGTGGGGGTGGCATGATGTACGACATTGGGGAGTGAGAGAATAAATTTAGTGCAAATTTTTTGTGGGTCACCCTATATTCAAATTTATTAATATTATATTATTATTCTCTAATGCACTATTTGGTTATTGATTATTGTTGAATTCACATTTTGGATAGTATACTATTTTATGATCTATTTGGTTCTATTACTTTTCAACAAATGAATTAGAATTATCTTTTAAAATGAGAATGAGTGACTTTGGTTTTTTGACTATGTATTATTGTAGGCTCACCAAACATATATTAAAACTATTCTCATGATTCTAGGAGGATATTTCATGTCATGCTGACCATTTTTACTTCAGATAAATGGAGCTGTTAATGGTCCACTTACACATATTTCATTCTTTTTGGATTTCATTTGGGGACTCTATATATATCAGCTTAATATATCAACGAGTTGTGGGATGGTTTGGATTTATTTTTATATTATTTCAAGGAGTTTATTTTGGATGATTCATTCTATCTTCTAATATTTTTTCCCAATAGAGGGTAATGCATACCATATTAGTGACATTTTTATACCCTCAGAGTCAGTCTCAAACTTGGGGCCTTCTATAGGCGGGACTTGGGGGTTCTTTGTCTCTCTCCCCTCATTATGGTACTTTTGAAATGGGCATCATTATATAGAGGTATTAGAGCTGATGTTTGAAATATTGGATGTGCTATGGAGTTACAGACTATGTGGATTACTTTGGACGGTTGGAAAACTGGGTCCGATGATCTTGGTGTGTGACATTTTCTCAGGAAAACCCACTGGGAAACGTGATTTTAGGGCCCCCCATTATCCGATATAAGGACTCTGAGCCTACTGATTGACCAAATGAGGTGCCACTTCTTGTAAGGTTGAGACCTGTGCGAGGTAAATTCATTATGATGACTTGTGTTCTTATTTCAATAGTTTTTTCATTGGATGTTAAAATTAATTAGATAAATAATGAAGTTTTGTTTTCCTTCCTCATTGATTTTACCATTCTACTATACCTAATAAGTTTTTAAATTTTTTTTAATTATTTATATAAACAAAAGAAAGGAGTAAAATGATAGTTAGCTATCTCGAGAAGTTCCTGTGAAGCATTATTGTGGTTTTAATGTTTTTTCCATACCTATTATAGAATTATTTTTATTAAATTTAATTTTTCATTGTTAGCAATGTGTAACATTCCATCTATTTTTCAAACATTAGTAATTTTTAGAGAATAATGTTTACTGTATTTTTGGTGATCAATTGTTTAATTATGAAAACCATTTTGAATCATATAACCTCAATGTATATTTCACACTAACATGATAAAATAATTTTTTTAAACCACTCTTATATGTGTTCTAGTCTCATATTGGTTAATATGTATTGGGTTTCATATCATGTTTAATTTTTCATGAGCATGTGTTGTGAAACTATTGTAAAACTAGGTCTTAACATCTAAATTCTGGAATTTCAAAAAATGACAATATCTATAATTCTAGAGAATTTTTAAAACTATATAAGATTAACTTGGGCCTATTTTTTCGTTATTTCACTTCTACAGTATTGATATAACTATATGTTGTAATCATGTGTTAGGGTATAAATTATTATGAAATTTATCTCTAAAATTTAGAAAATGATAAGCATGGTTTTTAAAAATGTTTTCTGATTTAAAACTATTTAAATGATTAAACATTTTATTTTATTTCTGATATTAATTTTATATAATGAAGTTAACTTACCTGACATGTTGAGTGATGATTAGTTTATTATGGTAGGTATGCATAAAGTTGAAATGAATTGTGTTATAATAAGTGAAATTATTATATGGGTGACATGATAATGTAGCATATTTAATATGTTACATCTAAACACGTTATCATTATGTATGTATATAGTCATGTTTTTTTGAGCAAGGAAATTATTATATAATTTAAAGTTTGAGAATGATAAATCATGAATCATAGTAATACATAATGTGCAGTTTTAAATTTACTATCAAGAATCATTTTTTATTTTTAAGATTATGATTGAATGTTTTTTATGTAATATAGTACATAAAATGAACATAAAAACATATCATGTAAACTTTTTAAAATTATGTTGTAAATTTGATGTTTTATTGGTTGTTGCATTGCTATTTTTCATTCATGTGTTGTTATGACAAGCTAAAAACAAGTGTTTTTTGGAATCTATATTATGCTATTATTTTTATATATCATTAGACCCTTGAATTGATAACTTGATTATTGTCACCATGAATAAAAAAATTTAAAACAAGTTTATATGGATAATGTTCCAAAATCCCATATAAAATTTTAAATTGTGTGATAATTCACAAGCTAAATAATTAGGTGATGTAATGTTCGATGATGTATAATTATGGAAGACCGAATATGTTGGTTATATGCGTTCTTATTCTAGTTGTGGGTCTTTTACATATTTGTTATTAATGATTTAAATAATATGAAATGGGGATAACATAATCCATAATCGATACACATTACACATTGATGAATTTGAAACAGGGAAAGTGAATCAGTTCCACCCAAATCAGATAATATCTCGACATTGGAATGAGAATTCCTTGATTTATATGATATTATATTTGATGTGTGATGATCGTTGGGATATTTGGTTGGTGTAATTTAGTGGATGATATGGAGAATATGGTTATAATAAAATGGTGGGTGTGTGTGGATGGCAATGTGGGGAGGTTATGTGGTTGTGTGAAATTTATCTTGTATATTATAGTTGATTGGAATGTTTGGAATGTGACTTTGTTGTGCAGTGGTGGGGATGTGTGGTATAAGATATGTGTGGTAGATGTGGTGGGAAGACTTGTGTTGTTGTTTGATTATATTGATTGAATACATCACCACACATGAAAAGGTTAATAACATTAATTTAGTATTAAAATAAAACTATATTTGTTTGAAATCATGAAATTAACGATGGTAGTATTTACTCCAATATTTAAATATTATAATAAAGGAATATATGGGAATTATTTACTACTATCATGTTTGATGGTTTTGTTGTGATTGATCGTATATTAATGTCAGTAGATATTAGTGCCTGTATTGGTTTAAAAATGTTATGAAATTTTTTTTCTTCAGAATGTACCTATTGAATAATGATACAATATAGAAATGTAGAAATTTTAAAATTATGATATATGTTTTATTGAAATCTTATTTTTTTTGTTTATACTGCAAGTCAGATGTAAAGTTTGGGACTCTTGAAAAAAATGATTCCGAATATGAATCCAGTGTTTTCAAAAAAATGGACAAGAAACATATTTAATGTTTGATTTTAAAAAATAATATAGAATTGATAAATAAGAAATTTATTTGTAAGAATTGAAAATATTTGGTGAAATAAAAAATAACAAATAAGGAAAAGGTATTTGATTATTTGTTTCTAATTTAGAACAAATGACTTTAAATAAAGTGTGATTTTAAAAGCCGTGTACTAATTTAAAATTATGAATGATGAATTGAGATGAAAAAAATTGTTCATAATTGGATGATATGAATTTCATGATGTGTTTTTATGACCAAATATGTATCCTTGTTATTATTTGAGTGGTATATCCCCTAGGGGATTTTTTGAATTCGTTTGAGTTAAATTTTTTTTGACATAATTACATTATCCCAATTAAATAGAGAGACATGATAGTTA
The DNA here is from genome assembly GCA_963277665.1 of Viscum album. Taxonomy (NCBI): domain Eukaryota; kingdom Viridiplantae; phylum Streptophyta; class Magnoliopsida; order Santalales; family Viscaceae; genus Viscum; species Viscum album. Next base: position 1,346,312,632 of record OY728159.1, on the reverse strand, counting down.
TATCATGGGTTTGTTGTTTAGACAAATGTTATGTTTTATTCTTGTGTATTTACTCTCATGAAAAACCCAATCCACTATTTTTTTGAAATAGAGGTATGGTGTCTTGGAAGAGAGTACTTTGGAGATTGTTTCATAGATGTGATCCCAGTAACTAGAATTGATTTGAGATTTCCTTTATCTGTTTTCATAATGATGTGTTGTTCGAACCTCAAAATTTTATGAGATATAGTTTTCCCTAGGAATATTTCTGTTATTTGTAATGTGTGGCAAAATTACAACATGAAAAAACAAGATTACCTGATTCATAATCAAGATTCATTTAAGTATGTTTCTACTAAACCCATTCGAGTGGGTTAGTGCCACCCAGAGTAGATATTATCATGAAATGGGAGTTGGAATTCCCTAATTCGTATGTTCTAGGAAATAATTAATATTTAGTTGCTGCTGTTTTTTGGGATATTTTTTTAGTTTTTGGTAGTGTTTTAGGCATAATGAGATCAATGAGATGTATCCCGATGGATGGTTGTTTATAAACATTCTCACCTTCCTTTCAGTGTGGTTTTGAATTCTCAAGGGAGAAAATTGGTTTTGAGGTATCTATAGTAATATTTCAAACCTTATAGACTATTAAATTACACAAAATATTATAATTAATGATTATGGGTGAGTTCTTGTGTTTCAAGGACTAGTGATACATTATAATGGTGATACATTCAAACAGTTTTCCAAATTTACAAATTTATAGAGGTTATTCATTCTGTTTGTGAGTCATTATGGTGGTGAAACATTTCAAGAGGTCAGTAATTTCTAACACTGATTCATTCTGATAGTGAGTTATTTATGTAGGTGATTCAATATTGTGTTGATTATTTCCAGTGGTTAGTGATTTTGGAGGAAAGTCATTTCTAGTGCTGACCTTTCTGGTGGTGATTTATTTTGACAGTGAGTCATTTTTAGCATTGATTTTTTCTAAACGTGAGTCACTATGGATGTGAGTCATTCTGCCAGTAAGATATTTCTATTGGTGAGTCATTTTAGTTGATATTTGTTTCTTTTGGTGAGTCATTTCTAATAGTGATTTGTTTTTGATGGTGATTCATACTGGAGGTAGGTCAATCTAGTTGTGAGTCATTTCTTGTGGTGTGTCATTCAAATGATGTTTCATCCTAGAGGTGTTTTATCTTGTGGTGTTTCATTCTTCAAATGACTCATTTTGGTAGTGAGTAATTTCGTTAGTGATTCACTCTCCTGGTGAGTCATTTTTAGTGGGACTCGTTCTGGCAGTGATTCATTTCTGGTGGTGATCTGTGAATATTGTTTCTAGTTCTTCTAACAAATTTGCAATGGATCCATGTTGACATATTTTATGAGGAAAATTAGGTAGAAATTATTTAAATTAGGGTTTTAAATCTATTTCAAATGAAATTAATAATGTCCATAATTTCTATAAATTCATAAGACCTTTTAAATGCATAAAAAATATATATCTAGGGGGATCCACCTTCAATGGGAAGTTAAAACTGTATCCAATTCCCCCTAGTATAAGATATTCTCATCCTAAAGAATAGAACTATTATTCCTTCCATATAGAATAATTTTTATTAGTAGGAGAGGCCGCAAATTATTCTTCACTAGGATTCATATTACTTATTTTTTTAGTAATTATGAGTTTCCCACAAAGAGGATCCCTCCAATACACACAACACCTATTTTGTTGCAATGATTTTCGGAAAAGCTTCTTTCTTTATAGTATTTTTTTCCTACATTTATAATTATATGTATCCTATAGGGTGGGTTTAATATTATTACAATTTATAAACATGATTACATATATATTAAGAAATATAATGAATCATTTTCAATAGATTTTAAAGGGGAACGAGAATGCGATGTTTTAATTGATTTTTTTTGTTTTTTATTTTATTTTATATTATGTTTCGATGGGTGTTTTTAGTGATTAAAATGATGTATATTTGTGGCCCAATAAGGTTGCAACATATTTATTTTTGAAACCTCTATTTTTTTTATTTTTGGCTATGTATTATATAATTGGATAACTATATATACTCGGTTAATGGAATGGATACCAAATTATCTAATTTCATGTGTGTCAACAACCATTATAAATTTAGAGAAATTGAATAAGAGAGCCCTTTCCCATTCTGAAATTGTGTTTTATTGTGGTATATTAGGTGATGTATATAAGTGAAGTTGGTGATATATAGTTGTTTAGTGGGGATTTGATGTTTGTAATTTTTTGGGTGGTGTAGTGGGGATGAAATGGGAATTGTGATGTGGTTACGCAGTAGAGCTATGACAAAAAGTTAAACTAGATATAGTATTTTTTATTTTGTTTTGTGCTATTTGTTGTGTTTTAAGTTGAGTTAGTTTCTCGATTAGTAATGGATTGTGATTCTAATTAAAATATTGGGCATATTTAATGAATTAATATAATAAAAATGGGTGTTTGTAATAAAAAATGAAAGTCTTAACGAAAGTGGTTGTTTATGGAGAATATGGAAAATGGATTAATGAAAATTAACATATGAATTAGGTATTTTGTTTTATTTGTGAGTTTATATATATATATATATATGTGGTTGGGATTGTCTGTATTCTATGATAAGGTGTGTTTTATTGTAAACAAGTATAATGAGATACTGTGTTTTAACTACATATGTATATACGATTTATGTTACTGTGATTTCTATATGCACCCTACCCTAATTGTGTACTATGTTACAAAACCTACATAGTCGCATGTCGTGTTCTTTTCCCACCATCTTGATGATATAATGGAAGGATGGATTCTTGATCTTTCTTGCTCCCTCGTCTATGATATGAGAAGTATATACACAGGCTGTGAAGGAGAGAAGTCAATAAATCCACTATCAAGTTGGGATGTGATGATAAGTGATGGCCCATGTGTGCACGGTCGAGAAGTGATGTGTTTGGATAGCCCATCTGAGTGTGTGTCAGTGTGATGTGTTGTGTTGTTATTTAGAAGATGAGGAAGTTCCAGGACCTACGACATTGAGGTGAGGGGGAAGGAAATAAGTGGGAATGTGATGTGGGTTACCCTATCATCGATGTTCTTCATATTATATTATTATACATGGATGTTCATTTGGTGATAAATCCTTGGTGAGATTGCAGTTTTGATTTGTATAACTATTTAGGTGTTGTTTGGTTCTTCTACATTTATATGGGTGAATTAGTATTCTCTTTTCACATGAGGACATGAGACAATGAATTTCTTACTAATTATACCTATATGATCTCACTATATATATAAAAACAATATTTTTGATTATAGGGGGTCTTTGTGAATGATGTTGGATATTTCTAGTTCATATCTTCACAGTAGTTGTGGTGTCGTTGCCATTTCATTTATTTTTTTCCGATTTCATTTGGAGATTTTTTATATATAATTTTCATTTATAAATTAATTATTGGATGGTTTGGATTTATTTTTGTATTATATCAGGATTTTAGCATGGAATATTCATTATATCACTCAATATTATTTCCTTATAGAGGGTAATGCCTCCCACATTGTGTTATTCGTATACCCTAAGTGCTAGTCGCTAACCCATGGCCTACTATAGGTGGGACTCATGGGGTCATTATCTCTCTCCCATCATTTTGGCTCCATTGGAGTGAGAATTTTGTGATAGATTATTTCATAAATTAAATGAATATTTTAATATGTGAATCTCATGGTTTAATTCTAGTTTAATCACGACTAATTGTCTACTCAATAAAGTTATATATTCAAATAAGCCACTTTTTTTAAATTGAATTTTCATTAAACAGATCACTTCCCCCAAGAGTGTATTTTTTTTGTGTATTAATAGCCCAACTCATAGTCCACTAGATTGATTATATAGTAAATTATCAATTAGTCTTTTTTGGGGGTGATTATCCCAATATGAATTTTTTCCACAACCACATCCACTTTCTTATTTCGATACATAGATGTAATTTCTACTAGAACCAAATACTCGAAAAATTTAAAAAAAAGGATATCATCTAATATATAGAATCATATCTAGGGTTTTCACTAAGAGTTTATAAACTCCAGTCTCAAAAATAGCTTCTATAATATCCACAAATAACAAATCTGTTCCTATAAATAAACAATAGTGACCCAAGAAAAATATTCTGTTAATTTATATAATTTAAGAAATTATCTATGATAAAAATTAGTAATACCCCATAGATAGATATGTTTATTGACATTTTAGAATAGCTACATAATCATATTATTTTACAATACTTGAGATCATATCTATTTAATGGAACCTCACTATACAATCCTTCAGACATATTATTACTAAAAATAATCATCAAATTACAGGGAATGAAACCATAAAAAAGTGATATTTAATTCTCAGTAATATATAAATAATCATTTCATCATGGATGATATCTTAATAATATGTTTTAATGATATAAATAATAGAAATATAATTAAATTATAACTCATGATCATATGACATAAGGGATCATCAAAGCTTATGGATGTATAAAATAAGTCATGAAAAGGTCAACATAGATACATAATAGATATTACATGGATTATATGAATTTTAGATAAATATTTTTTGAATAGAATTTTTGATAATAATTAATAAAATATAGAAGTTTTTTCACAAAAAATATTATATGGAATAATTATTTTCTTGACTCACACAATTGTACCAATTCTTGTGAGACATCTTGATTGTAGACTCATATACATCACATTTGTTAGTAACACATCTACACTCTCCCTTAAGAACAATTAAATTCCTCATTAATATATATAGTTCATGAGATTTAATATTTTAATAAAATAATTGGATGAAAAAATATGTACCCATTCATCATTTATCCATTATTATGAGTTCCAAATAAAATCATTCTCTTATCACATCATAAAGAACCAATGGAAACAAAATGAGTTTCATAGAACACCTAAATGGTATGAAATAACATCAGGAATCAAATATATTGTTTCCAAAAACATAATCACCAAACAATATCACACAATAAATGGAAAATATATGATGAAACATGAAACATTACTCAATTGGTGATAAATATTTTTTAATATATAGTGGAACGTTAATACCAAATCGAAAAAGATATTTCTTGAAAAATATTTTTCAATCATCGATGTAAAAGCAATAGTTATGAATCTATTCTAAAAAAATTATCCGATATTTTTATAAAAATATATCATAAAAAATGTCGAAGTAGATTTTAATTTGAAAATATTTTCAGCCAAAAGTATATAACGTATAAGATCATTTGAAGTTATAAATATTGTTAACATAGGGGAGATAAATTCATGACTTGTCACATAACACCAAAGAAGTAGTTTGATTTATAAAAACTATTACCACTCCCAATGATTTCTAATGAAGTGTGATAAAATCATATATCATAAATAAAAACATATTAATTAACTATTTTAGAACATTTTAAATATAAATTTCTATTTATATTCTTCTTTAACAATAATCCTATTTATGTATTAGATTATTATATTCTCTTTTAAACATTAGGTTTTAATAATTTGACCACCTCATACTAGGTCTTTAAAATTAGTTTATGTATTCCTTACTATCCCAAATTTAATCAATAAAAAATCTTTAAAGGTTCTATGATATAGAATTTTAAATACTTTTTATATAATTCCATTACATGACAATTTTATTCACGTTCCATGATGAAAAAAATGGTGATGAATGAGTTTCATATTATTTATCATTCTTAATGAATTAAATTTTAAAAATAATTAAATTTTTATCAAAAAATATTCATACTAATGATATATATTTATTATATATATCATATATAATCAATATATATGGTAAAAACACAAATAAATTCATTTTTGAATGATAGAATTCTTCACTACCTAGAGAAGACAATCCACACCAACACATGGATGATTATTTTGGTTTTCCAAGAGATGATGTAATATGTAACATATGGTATCATTTAATGAAGATAAATATTATATATACGTGTCAAAAATATTTATATAATTACCTTTCTTGATGCACTAGGTTAGGTGGTTATTGAAATAAACACATGTCTTCATGGATATGTTAGTCTGTATATACACATGATGTACATTTTTGTTTCCATGAAGGAAAAGAAAAAGATTGTTAATTATTATACAATAATTATAATAACATTAGAGTATACTAATTATACATATTTTTGAATCTTTAATAAATTTTCATGGAAATTTATGATGAATAAGTTCATATAATGAAACAGAAATATGAAAGGATCAAATATAGATTTATTCTTCACTTATTTGATAATCTCCATTGCAGAAGAGGTTAATCCTTTGAGTGATGGCATTTTGAGAAGAATATAACAATTTAACAAAATATATGAATTTTTAGTATATTTCGGTGTATATTTTGAGATAAGCTAAGGGGGTGATCTTGTTAGGGTATGCAAGGGGGAGTTCCCCTTTTATATGTGTGAGGGATAACATTTTTAAATACCCAAAACATTTTAATAATGGTAATTCACACAAAAGGAAACTATAGAAGAAAACATAAAATAATGAAGAGGATAATGGATTAGAACATGGAATTACGGAACCACTCATTCCTCGTCATGTTATAGAAATGTTTTTTTGTCTTTCCCTTTTTGTTAAAACGTTTTTACACTTTTTTATTTATACCATGGTAAGTAATTTTTACCAAAATAATTTATCTATCTTGATTTAATGTAAATGTTCTTTATTTAATAATTTGGATCTAATGATTCCAATTTTTTATCTTATTTTATGATATTATTTTTCTATTGTTGATAAAAGATAAATTTAAAATTATATATTTATAATTTATTAAATCCTATTTGTGAAAAAATAGAACATATGGTAAAAAATGTAAAACATGTCCTTTTAAATGGAAAAAACATTGAACTAACAAAATCTATTATATAATAGTTTTTTTTGTGGAAAAAGTTTTATGCAATTTAAAATTCATTTAATATTTGTAAAAATAGTTTTTTCACTATTCACCTAAAAATCATTTATAATAGAAAAATATAGAAAATTAATATTATTGTAATATATTTATGAAAATATCACAAATGATTTATTTAAAAATTAAAATTATTATATTTATAAATATAAAAATAAAATAAAATCATAACATACATTAATAATTTATTTTTTTATTTGAAATTATTCTTTGAATTATATAATTTTCTTATAAATTTTCTTCTAATAATAAATATATAAAACATGAATGATATAATTTTATAATATACATTTTTAATTTAAAAATGGTTTTATGATATTCTTATCCATACTTGTTAATATTGTTTTAAAGGGACATTTATTTTAAAAGTTGGCTATAATTGATTGTACCTACTTACTAAATGACTAAAATATATTACAAAATATACATATTAATAAAAAGAGTTATTGTAAATTAGGTTGTGGTGGTTTGTATGGAGAAATCTATGGAGCACAATACTTATTTAGTGAGGAAAATATTGTGCGTTCTTGAGTCATTACATTCTACAACACATAAATAATTTAATTCCCCAAATTTTTTTATATGGATGAAGACAAATGATGCTACCTTTCACTCATCACATCCTAGGGTTTCCATATAACCACCTGAAGAATTTTATTTTATCATATAAATTAAACTACATGGGTTTTCTTGTAACTTTACAATGTTCGTTAGTGATCAGGGGTTACTTAGGTTTGTTCCTCAGACAAGAAATCATTCTCCAATTACTTTACTAATGATATGATAACAATTTAAGGGTTTGGTATTTAATTTCACAAGAAAAATGAACGAAACACGGAATTTACATTATAGAGGTCGTGGGGGAGTTATAGGTGATATGCTAGAAGGACAATATGATCAAGGATATCTAAGGGACTAATTTACCTAGGTAGTAGATTCCCATTCATCTCAAGTATCATATGATGCTTCCAAATAAATATTCAGAGGATCACCTAATCAACAACTTAAAAATCAGGATCTCAAAAATTTTTCTCAATATAACTATTATATCAACCTATTTTTATTTATTTTGATGTGGAATTGTTTGAAAATGCTCCTTCATTTATGGTAAAATTTCAAGAACTATCAACCTCCTCTCACTATGTTCATCGTAGAATGTTGGGGAGTGGTATCACTTCATATAAAAATCATCAAGTGGTGGAATACGAAAATTATAATGAAATAAATATTTATTTTATTACTATACTAGGTGAAGGATAACTATATTCCTTGGTATTATATACATACTAGGTCACCCATACTAGTACTATTATTTCCCAGGTTCTCGTAATTATAGAGTTGTAATGGGATCTGATGTTTTATTACTAGTGTTATCTTTCCCATTTTAACTCAGTTTTTTTGTTTTCATTCTAATATCCATAAATAAAGAAATATTTATGATGAGTGTAATTAAATTAAATAATTTGTATATAAATAATCTATAAACATAGACGGATGATTTAATAAATTACCTGTATAAATTAACTTATGAATCTGAATGTCAAAATACATGTTATCAACGGTTAGTTTAACAATATAGCTAGATGTATATTTATATTATTAATTTTATGATATATAGTGAATTTTAATTAACAAAAATACACCCCCTGACAATTTAGCTAGGAGTGGATTTTCAGGCCCTGTCAACATGCACCAGAGTGATGATTTATTCAATCCTCAATCATCCTTTTTTCAAGTTTGAAGACCTATATATATATTATCCATATCCGCATCCACCATATTTTATGTAAAAATGGTTTCCGTATCTTGAAAATATATATACCCAAGAATTTAACAAAAATTTGAGGTATCATCCATTACATGGACTCATTTCTAGGATATCTGATATTGGTTTCTACTCCAAAATTCTCAGAAATATATTCTCAAATCCCTAAAAATAACTAAAACTATCCTCAAATAACAAATAAAATAAAAAAATATAAACTATAAATTATTTTACATGATTTAAGACAATATATTTCATATAAAACAATAAAATTCCTAGGTGATATAAGTTTCATATCTTTGGAGACTATCTATATAATCATATAATGTTACAATACATGAGGTCATTTCATCTAATAGGAACCATAAATGAACATATTCAGAAACATCATCAGTAATAATAATCCTCAATACCTAGGTAATGAATACAAAAAAAGGGGTGAGTTCAAATTCTCAGTAAGAGATTAATAAATAATTCATCAATACTTTTTTCATTTGAATAAGTGAAAAATATGAATCTAAATGAAATAAAAAATTTCCTGAAAGCCTTCATTTTTTATTGATTTTTGATAATTCACCTTTCAAGGGGTGAAGTGGAACCTTTAAAAAGACCATAGGTGTATGTATTACATGGCCCATAGGCCTTAGAGGAATTGATTTCCCATATGCTTCAAACATTACACAAAACCCAGACTAACTACTTGGAACTGCTCCTCCCCAGTATCTTCATCGTGAAATCGGCTCTCCACCTTCACATGTCTCTTTGGCTAGGTTATCCTGTGCATGCACAAGCTTGTCGCAATGGCAGGTTTCTTACCCTCTCCTTCTTGAAATTTGTTTAGCTTCTACTATGTTGAATTCTTATTGCTCGTCCTCCTATAGATCTTTTTCTTTGTATATTGTTTGGTTTGCATCTTTTCTTAAGGGGGATCAAAGGCCTTGAGGTGGCCCGAATGCCTTACTGGACCGAAGATTGGGTGGCCTGATGGCCTTCAATGACTCGAGGACCAAATCAGTGGCCCGAAGGCCCAAATATGTGATACTTTTCAGCTGCTACAGTGTCAAACTTTGCCTGCTACAATACCCACTAGAGTACCTGCTAAAGCAATGCTACAGTACTGTATCAACCTTTTGAGTCACACACATGAACCCAAACATGAGATAAACAATATTGTGCCCATGTTTAGATATATCATTAGTTTTAATCATTTATGAAATACATTATGGGTGGTATAGGAACCCAACTAGCATTAATTAATACTTATGTGTCCCAAATAGAAAACATTATCTAATAACATCATAATTAATATATGTAAACAAATTGTCTTTTATAAAAATTCTAAATTGTATAATAAACATCATGAATCATGTCGATTGAAATTGAAAACATGATCACCTAAAATAGTCTCACAATTAAAAGAAAATTTAGGGTGAAAAATAAAAAAATCACTTTATCAGGGATAGATATTGTTTTATATATAGAGTAACGTGAAGACCAAATCAGAAAAGGGTATTCCTGAAAAACATAACTGTTGATGTGAAAGTCATTGTTACAAGTTACTTTTCAAAAATTCAACATCATTTTTTAAACAATTCAAAATGTAACACATTATGGGAGTTTATTTGAATTTACAATTATTTTTAAAAAGATATATATAATATTCGAAATCATTTTAAAATTATTATTTATTGCACGTAAGGTAATGAAATTGATGAAAATGTCACATAACATAGTGGTAAAAGTTAGACTTACAAAAACCCTGACCTTTAGCCTTTTTTTCAATAAAAGTGTACTGACATCCTATATCACAAAGAAAATTAATTACCTATATCATAATCTAATACATATACATTTACATTTGAACTATATATTAATTAAAATTATATTCATATATTATATTTTTATAATCTCTTTTCAGCTTTGATTGTAAATAATCTTAACCATTTTAATCAATATTTGTAAAAGTGGTGTTAATATTCCTTCTTCTCGAAAATGTTATAATTTCAAAAAAAAATGTACAGAAATTTATGTTTTATAAATACCAATAATATTATAACCCATTACATGGGTGTTTCAGTTTCAGTTTATAAATATGAATATGGTGATAAACATGTTTCATATTATTCAATAACATTTATGGATTACCATATAAAGATCATTGATTCATTTTTTATCCACAGAGAAAAAAATTATTGAAATATTTTTTCTAAATACATATAAAATATATTAATAAAATATTAACTAAAACAATAAATTAAATTTTTATTGAATGATATAATTCATCGTTCCAATGAGGTCATATTTCACATACATGCATATATGATGATTTCAATTTTTGAAGGGAGGAATAAACAAGTGGAATAGTTCATCATATCAGCAAAAAAAAATATTATATATATATATATATTATATTTACTTAATTATATTTTTGGACCATCTGGGTTTAGAAGATTAGGAAAATAAAACTCATTTCATTAAGAAGGGGGTAGTCTGCACGTACACACGATTCAGGATTTCATTATTCATAATGGAAATGGTAAAGGTGATTAATGAATAAAACATCACTATAATAATATACCAGTATAATGGATATACTAATATTATCACATTAGTATTGTTTAATTGAATTTTAGGATGTGTAACTGCACAAAATATAATAGAAATGCGAAATGAGTGGTTATAAATTTATACCTCACTTCTTGAATTATCTCCTTTGATAATAGATTTTTTCCATTGTGGGATTTTATTTTTAGAATAAAATACCAATTAATTGTGTATTTTAATTTTTGAGATTGGATTGGTTATATTTTATACTGAACAATGTGTGTTGTGGTGTGCGTTTAAGTGAAGAGAGGGCACTGTAGCGGCGGCAGGGAACTGTAGCGGCGGCGATACTGTGTAGAACTGTAGCAGCAGGATACTATTCACAGAATGTGAATTGGCCTTTGAATTTGGGCCTACGGTCTATATAATGGGCGATAAGCCCACTGGGCCTTCGGGCTATGTAATGGGTTTCCCTCTACCTAGTTAAAAGAGGACTTTGCTTTGATTTAATAATAAAAATGAGGCTTCGGCCCCAACCTTTTAAAAAAAAGTGAGGAGAGGAGTCTCCCTTTGATAAGGGAAAGGGATGATATGTCTGTAAATATCAAAAATGTTTTTAGAATTGGATGTCACACTAAAGGAATATAGATAAAAAATTGGGATATAATGATATTTTAATGGAGAAGTTCTATTAATGCCTCAACCTTCTATTAAGACAAATTTTTTAATCATGTTTGTGTTCTTTCCCAATAGGTTAAACCATTTTACCTCACTCATTTTTTAAAGATATAACTACTTTTTAACAGAATAATTTATCAACTATGATATAAAATAAAACTATTATTATTATAAAAGAATTGACCTAATGATAAAAAACTTCAAATCTATTTTGTTATTTTAATTTTAAAAAAATATTAAAATTATTTTCAAAATACTAAATTTATAATGTATTAAATAAAATAATATTAAAAACATTATAAAAGTTATGAAATGTGAAATATGGGTTTATAAATTAGGAATATTAAAAATAATATATACACTTGTTAAATAAAATATTTTTCATATATAAGGGTTTATTAAATTTACTCTTCATTATAAGACACTAATAATTTCATAAAATTCATGTTATTTCATAAACTAAATTTTACACTAGTTTCCTTATAATCAAACTTTTTAGAAAAATATTAAAAATAAATTTTTAATAATGTTATTATAAATAAAAATTTGAATTTAATATTTTGAAATTAAAAATATAAAATATATCAAATTTACATTAAAAAATTTTAAAATATTATAAAAATGGTTTTGATTGGATATCATTTTTTATATATATTAACTTTTATTATAAAATTAGATCGAATTGTAAATTTATAAATTTTTAAAATAATCACATTATAAGAGATATATTTATCATAAATAAAATTTTATCAATTTTTCCTCACTTGTGGTGACATTTTTAAGATAGACCATTATTTCATAATTTTGTTTTATCTATTTTTACCCACTTACTCAATGGTTACCATATGTTGGTTAATATCTATTTAAATAAATCTATATTTTTTTAATAGGATTTATTTTGAGTGAAGTATGATTTTTGAAACAATATTTATTTATGCGTGAGCATTTTATTCAAACCAGGTCATTACATTCTACAATTTAATATATTTTTTTCCTCCAAATATTATATCACAGAAGAAAATAAGTGAGGGGTTTTCAACCCAAAATTTACTCAAATTTCCATGAATCCCTCTCAAAAATATTAATTTTTTCATAGACAATTTACCATATTGGTGGGGTTGCTACACAGAACATTCTCATCAGTATCTATTATATTTATTGGTTGTACCTCACCTGAGAGATAATGTTTCAATTTCATTGCTTTTGATTTTTGAACATGTGAATGGTCTTGAATATACATTATAAAAAATTATATATATCTAAAAATTCATATATTTAGGACATTAATGAAAGATCATATAAGAAATAAATTGAATACCTATCATAATCGAGGATCTTGAATGTATTGTATACCTTGGGGCCAGCATAACATTCACCCCAAACCTCATTGTGCACTTCAAAAGATATATTTGAAAGAACACATTGTCATTATCTTCAAAATTTAGATCTCATAGAGGACTACATTAATTACTCTTTCATATGATTTTATTCCACTTTCATCTATCACTAATTTTTTATAACCTTTAATATAATTTGTTGGACATGGTCATGAACTATTAGCTTCGAATTTCTAACATTATCCCAACATTTTGGTGTCTGAAATTTATTCCCATACAGATCATTATATCATGCCATATGTTATCTATGATAGGAATTTTAATTTTATGGGAATTATACCAAATGATGTATAACTAAATTATTAAGGTGTATCTTTACATGATTCAACCATACCGGCACTACTCCCTACTACAAACACTTATCTATAGTGTTCTAGTGATATCCAATGCATTAATACTAGTGGGATCACGCCCATTTTCAACTCAGTTATTTTAGGGGTCCAATAATTACCATTATTAAAGGATAATTGGGAATGAATATAATCAAATTATTCTATGTATATATAAGGAACTAGAAAATTAGATGGTGCATTTCATAAGTTATGTTCAGGCATTAACCTGTGAATATCTAGGTATCAATCATGGTTATCCATTATTAGTTTTATAACCAAGGTTGATATGTATTCAAATAAATTATATATATTTATGAATAGAATGTGAATTAACTATATTTATCGTTTAAGATCATCTTACCAGGTTTATAGGATATTTTCCGCTCATCATTCCATTAATTAAGGATATGAAAATGATCCATCAACCATTTTGGAATGATAATCCCAATATACATCTGTTACATATCGAATTTCTCTTTTCATTATTTATATAGGGCTATAATTTCAGAGAAAACCTTAAAAAAATACATTATCTAAATTTTAAGCTATCATACTATACAATGACTTATATATATGATTTCCAATATGATTTTCTTACTCTATTTCTCAAAAATATCTTCCTTGATCCCCAAAAATGATAAAAACCTTTCCATAATGCCAAATATATTGACCTAAGATAAAAATTCGATTATTTTAAAATATTTATGACATTACATTTCATTGAAACAATATAATTTTCCATAGACAAATGAGAATAGTTTCAATGGAGACTAGATAAAAAATCATATAATTTATTAATATAAGAGTTAATTTCTCCTGAAATGAAAAATAAAATACCTTCTTTTAGACATCTAATTATTAAAACTTATCCTCAATACCCACGGAATAGAAACATAAGGAATTTTTGAGCTGAAATAATAAATAATGGAAGAACAAACATTTCACCTTGAATGAGAATATAATAAAAATATTAAAACCCAATAGTAGGGGAAATATCATAACATCATGAGTGATAGTCATTAGACATAAGTGAGCTTCAAAGTAAATATAATATGAAATTAAGGACACAAAAGGTCAACATAAAGGTAAAATTGTTGTAACATGGATTATAATCATTTAATATAAACCATGATACCTAAGAATTTACAATGATAATGAATATATACATTTAACAGTGGTATAATCCTTTTCATATAGATACATTAATTTCATGAGGCACACACTTTGAATCATTTTGGAAGTACAAATCAATTATACTCACATATACATCACCTTTATGAGTCCAATAGTTCCACCATCACATAAAAAACTATATTATTCCTATGTATACATTTCTCACAAGAATTATACTATTTTAATAATGAATTATAGGGTGATATAGGAGTCCACGTATTGTTCACCAATTCGTTCAAGTGACATTTGAAAATCATTCACTTATGAGAACATCAACAACCCATGAAAACAGATAGGATTTCATAAAACATCCATATAGTATGATATAACCTCATGAATTAAATTAATTGATATTGAAAACCTAGTGACCTAAAATAATCATTGATTGTAGAAAACATTTAGGGATTAAAATTAAACATAATTCCATTAGAGACTGATATTTTTGAAAAAATAGAGGAATGTGAAAACCTATTTTGAAATGATGATTCCTGCAAAATATTTTTTAAGAATCGATTCAAAATTTATAGTGATGGTTTACTTTTCCGAAAAAATATATTTTACTTTATCAATTATAATTGAAAATAAAACCCTTCATGGATGTTGATTTGACTTTATAAGTATTTCTTCCAAGAGATATATACTATATAAAAACATTTAAAATTTTAGATTTAGTGAACATTTGGGAATAAAGTAAAAAAATTTGTATAAATCAAATGAAAAATTTTTTGTTAACAAAACAATTAATATTACCATTGATTTTAATAAAAATGATTTAACCTATTGTATAATAATGTAAAAGATATTAATTACCAATTTCATAACCCTATTCACACGCAAATATTTATATATATATATTTATATATTTATATATTTTTTAAACGTCATTAATAATAATTATATTTATCTATTATATTGTTATAATGTCTTTTAATCATCCACTGTTAATAATCTCAATAATTTATTAATATTTTTCTAAAATTAGGTTTGATTTTACATATTCTATAAAACATTATAATTTTTGGACCCTTATTATGACATTAATTAATATTTTATATACCATTAATTCTAGAATTAAATTATATTGGTTTTATAGTTTCATTTAATGAAAATGAAAATAATGATAAACTAGTTTCGTGTGATTCACTAATATCGATGTTTTGCCTAATAACGATCAATAATTTTTGTTTCAAAAATAAATAGAAATATTAATGGATTATTTTAATTATAAATTGACCATATGTAATCATAAAATATAAAATAATACCATCCATGAACATTGTAGTGAAATGTATAACGCATTATTTCATAGAAATGATAGTCTTCATGTATAAAAGGACACTGATTATATTCATTGATAGAAGAAAGAATGGTGTATCATGGTGTTTCATTGTCGTAAGATAAAAATTATATATATATAAATAAAATAATCAATTAATTAACCTTCATTACTATCATTTTTTGTGGTTAATAAAAAAAATAATTTTTTGTTGATAGGGGAGTACTCACATGCACTTAATTCATGTTTTAATTTTCTAGTAGAAATGGAAAATGTGGTTAATGATCCTAAGATCATTAAAATAACATAACTGTATGAAAATGACACTATATTTATCAAAAATATATTTTTTAATGATTTTATGCTGTATAATTTCACTTAATGGAACATAAATAAGAAATGATCGGTTTGAAATTTAAACCACACTTCATAAATTATCTATTTTTAGAAGTGTGTTAAGCCATTGAGAGATGGTCATTTCAGAATATCATAAACCATTAAATAATTAATTGAATGTTTAGAAGTTGTATGATTACATTATTTGTTAATTTATGTGTGTGGCAGTTTGAGGGGAAGTGAGGAATGGAGTGTCTCTTATATAAGTGAAAAAGGATGAAATTTTTGTAGGGACCCAAAACTTTTTTGTTATGGGAAACCAATATTAATTAAAGTAGCATAAAATTGGGTAAATTATATAGATAAAATTTTATAATTCTAATAAAGACCTCAAACATCCATTACCAATCATTTTTAATCATATTTTTGTGTCTTTACTCTATGATAGACAATTTTAATTCCTCTTTATTTTTATCAAGTTAACTAATTTTTATCAATGTAATTTTTATTTTATACCTGAATAAAACTATTATTTTTACCTAATTTAATAATAATAATTTTAAATTTTTAATCAATTATATTATATTAATGCTTCAAATATGATAAATAATAATTTGTGATATACTAAATGTTTTATGTATTAATATTTTTTTAAAATTAACTTATGTTCTAAATTGTAAAATATGGGTTTGTAAAATATATGTATAAATTAATAATTATAAATTCAATTATAAAATAAAAATTTCTCTAACCCAAACTTTTCATGAATATCATATACTTACTTATTCTATAATAATTTCATAAAAGTGATGTTATTTGTTAAAACAGAAATTTTTACTATTTATATAAAACTACATCTTTTTATAAAACCCCTAAAAATTAATCATATATTATTATTATTTTGATATTATCAAAAATGAATTTAATTTTTCTAAATTAAAAATATATTTTTTAAATTTAACATTAAAATGGAATAATAAAATATTGTCAAATTATTTTTTTATAGAAAATTTCATTTTTGTTATATTAATAATAATTCTAAAATTACTGTTAATCCAAACTTAATCAAAGTAGAAAAATTATTCATTAATTAATTCAATCCATTATTAAAAGGGACATGTATTTTATAAGTTTGATACACGTTTTTGTACCCACTAACTCAATGACTAATATTTTTTAGTCAATATTTATTTTCACAAAAAGAGTTTTTATAGTCAAGGTTTGTTGTTTATTTAATTGTAAGCTATAAAACACAATATTTATTTACGGAGGATAATTTTACGGAAACTAATGTCATTTAAATTACTATTTTTGGATAAATAGATAGTATAATTTTAATAATCTCCTTCCTTTTCCGTTAAAAAATTGACTTGGGTTTTTAGGAGGGAGTTGAGGTGATCGAGAGATTAGAAACCATTCTTCAATACTATATATTCCTTACCACTATTATTATATTAATATTAGAAATAAAAATTGTTTGGTTTTGATGAATTTTTATCAAAAAGAATTGGATTCCAAGGATTGGTATTATTTTTATATAAAACTACATTTATAACCATTTTCATGGAAGATATTGATGAATTATCATATATTATTAGGAATGTGTTCCTTGAATGATAAGGTGGGATCAAAATACTAAAATTTTATATGAATCTAGGTATTTTGTATTGTGTATGGTAATATATTGGGGCTTTGACCACCAATAAAAGTTTTCTTATGATCCCATTGATCTCACTCAATAACTCAGTTATCATTTTTTATGTAATTGATTAAATCACATGGGTTTGTTTCTCTTAGTAGGATATTGATTATGTAATTGTTTTATATTTTCAGATATGTTATATATATGATCATTTGAAACTATATGGGTTTTATCTTTATGTTCAAAATCACATATATCATCAATTAGGGTTATTGTCATCACAAATAACCCTTCATAAAATTATTTTAATAGGATTATTTCTATAAATTCATAGTATATACAAGTAGACATGTGTTTCTTGATATTCTCTATGCATTCATGGTGTGATTCCTTCAATAAGTTATTAGTCCCTCTAATTTTCATTAAGATAGAGGTTATGAATGTGCATGGGAGAAATTTCTCTAGAATGTGTTAACTATGCCATTCAATGAGTTCATGTATATATGATGAAGTCAGTAGATTGATGATTTATAAATGTAAACATGGGTGAATTGTAATGCTTGAGGGTTTTTATTTTTATCAAAAAATCATTGGGGATTCATCTTAGAGTATAACCCTTGGATTGTTATGAATTTTTGATCTGGATTATCACCAAAAAGCATGTGAGAATGATGTACAAATGAATAAAACATTATTTTATTATTTATTATTCCTTGATATTTGGAAATGATAGGTATATAATATTATTATATCATTTATCTTTCAAAAAGTTTCATGAAATCGATATCCACTTCCCCAAAAAATTTCAATTGACTATTGCAATTAGTAATACATTAATCCCCTCTTTAATTATCGTATTCATGATAATCAAATTATTTTGGAATGTTTAAAAATCATTGAAACCTTATGTATTTTTCATTCTTGTAATCCATAAAATCCTCATGTTGATCCAAACATGTCAATAACTCATGAAATATCTATTTTTTATGAGAAATGTTTTCATATATAATATTAATTTTGAATAACCCACAATCAAATTTACATCCAAACATTTTTACACACCAAAATGTGAATAATTACTCAACTATTGAGATGGTGAAATTTTTTTTTGGATTTGGATATGATAATAATTTTGAACACAAAACTCAAACACAAAAATTATTATTGGAAAAAAATAATTAAAACTTGATTAGGAAAATACATTCCTAATTAATTTAATTTAAATTAATACACATAATATAACATTAATGATATTATATTAAAAAAAATTTATAAGAAAACCTTCGTTAATATACGAAGAAAATCCCAAAAACAATTATAAATTATTAAAAAATTAAATAAGATGATATTCATATAAAGGAAGAGTGTTTTTAAAGGCCCTCTCACACCATTATCAACTCATTGATTATCCTAATTACCCTCCTTGTGTTACGAAGACCCTACCTTTTCCAATGTAAGGATAAACATAAATTTTAAGCCCAAGGTTATGGTTTATTTTACCTCTAAAATGGTCATAATTTTCTCTATCATAGTTGACCCTCAATGAATCCTTATAAAAAAACAAATTATTCTAAATATATATATATATAGTCATTGAATATACACCCTCAAAATATCATATATATTTATGTTTTATACCCAATTATGTGGATTTTTACACAACAAAATGTTTTAAAATATGAATATTAAATGTGTTAAATTCCCTGAATGTGGTCATATTTTACGAATAGAAAATGGTACCATATAAAAAAAATATTCTAAAGATTAGTTTCCTATAAAATTTCCATTTTCCACATAAAATCTTAGCTCATTACGACATGTTTATTTTGATAAATATTAATAATTGTGAGTTTTCCTCAAATTTTAATGTGAATTATAGGCATAAATGTGTTATTTTTATATGTCCAAATAATCTTTTAATTAGTAATATTAATGTTTAATAATTCTATATAGTAATATTTTTGATAAAATGGTCCATTTCTATACAATTTTCCCCTAATGATTGATACCATTAAATAGAGAATCAATATTATTCTCTATTTTATGATCATCCAGACAGGCATTCATGTGTGATATAAATGGTCCATAAAAATAGAAAACTCTCCATGGGTCATTTTGACTAATTTATAGGAATATTATTAAAGAATAATAAAAAAATTTAATATAATAATTTAAATTATTACCATGATATTTATAATAAAAATAATAAAATGTGTTAAAAAGCGATGACTAAAAATAATGCTCTCAAACTATAAATATTTTTAGTACATAAACTTTAATTTATAAATTGAAATTTGTTTATTAAAAAATATGTATATAAAGATATATTAAAAACATGAATAAATATATAACATCATATTTCAATTTCTATAAACTATGTAACATAGTTTCCACCATTCCATTAGCTTGCGTATTCCCATTTTATTTATTCTTTTCATAAGTGATTCTCAAATCCCATGAATTTACTAGTCGATCATATTCCCCATGATAATGAATATTTCTTAACATATAGAATTATAACCCCATATAACATAACATCCCCTATTTAGAAAATATATATTTTTCTGTAATATCTCTCTATTATCATAGGAATTAATTATCATTAAGAGAAATGAAATTTATTATTTCCCAAGATGCGTGTAAAGCTTTCAAGGAGGAAATTTTTATCATATTATATAGATATATTGAAATCCCCATACATCTACATAAAATTTATATATAATACTTTTAATTTCTTTAATTATTGGCCCTATTTCTTAATAGGTATTCCAACGTTATTGATATAATATATTTTTTTATTTGTCTCCTTATTAAAAGAATCTCTATTCATATATGGATTTCCCTCCTCCACTAGGATGCTTCTTCCGAAATATGCAAAAAAAATCCCTCATTCGATCCACCTCATGTGTGTACATTATTCCATCTAATACCATTATTTCATTTAACATGTGATTTCCCAAAATGGGAAACCACTCTAGAGTAATCGTTTTAACCTCAATCACTTACTGTTGTAAACTATTAGTGATAATCATGTATAAGTCCTACACTATAACCATTTCTAAACAAATATCACTCATATGAACTAATTGTATTACATTACACTAAAAGATTCATTATTCATTGTTGTGCGACATTAATGTGAAAAATTTGGTCATTGTTTTATGATCATAAATAGAATCACAATGGTCCTAATGGTATGAATGTAAAATATACAACATTGACCATGGATTGAAGGCCATAATTCAATAACCTTTATCCTCATCAAAAAAAAATTATCATATTTATTAAATATATTTCAATAAAATTCATTTTATTACTTTTTTGTAGTATATATTTTTCCATAATATCCAATAAGTATGTGTAGATGTCCTAATAATATGGTGTAAAAATATTTCCACTAAATTAATGGGGTTTGAACCCCCTATAATAGATATATGTGGATCCTAATATATACCCAATCCTAACACCATGAAACCTTTAATCTCTCTTTAAAACCATAATCATTCTTGGATGACATAATTATTTATTATTATTCTCTTATGTACTTTTATGGGACCCTAAATACAAGAATAACCTAATTAATTAATGTGGATAAAAAAACATCATTGTACCCAAGTTACTCACTAGTGACAAAATAATGATCCTAAATAATCATGTGAATGATAAGAATATATATCAAACCCTTATGCCATTATATATAGAATAAAACTCCATTGCTACTCTTGTAAGCCATCTTGGAGGACCCTAAATCTCACTGTAACCCAATTCACACTCAAGGTTGACAGAAAAACCTAGAATAATTCAAATACTCACTACTGGAGATCTTGTGATACTAATTATTTGGTCCCTATGGATAGTAAACATCGAATCGTTAACATTACATGGATTGAATAAGATTTCCACTATAACTCTCATCAGTCTTCCATAGGAAAACTAAATACTATTTTAACCAAACTCACCTTCCTATGAGTATCTTAACTCTATGATAAGCTAATTACTCGATGGGTAATAACCAAAAAGAATATATATTAATGTTAATCATGAGAATATATTTCAAACCCTAATACATTAATTTCTGGAATGAAAATATCTCATAATTATCTTATGCATTATTACTGGATCATGAATATAACCATAATAAAATTAAATCACATGGAAATAAAAATTGAAACATATAAAAAATTATATTAAGTCGAATGATATATATCCTGAAGGTTCATGTGTGTGATGTGCCTATACATTAGTCACTTATGTCTTCCAATCATGTTCAAAATTATGGAATATTCTCTTTTATGGACTAATAGATAAAAATAAACTCTATAGTTTCTTTCTATATATCTAAATAATATAAAGTAATACTATTAAAAACCTCATATAATATGAACATGATTCCATGTTCCCTATATGTGGTATGATATAAAATTATGTGGTTTCCCTTTAAATACAAAAAACCTAATCGATCCCATTTACAATAAGTGTCTTCTCATTAGAGGTGACAAAATATGAAAAATATTGGTGTATTTTTTCAATGTAGAATCTTATGAAGATGTCATAAATTTAAAAGAGAGATGTTGAATAGATAATAAGATCATTTATGGTATTATTCAAGCTCTCATCCATTCAATTTTAGAATATACACACCAAATTACACCTCTGAAAATTTTGAGTGGAATTGAAGAATAAAAATCATGAGAACCTAATAGATGTATTGTATATAGTATTGAATAAAATATATGTACTATCATTCATATATATATGAGTAGTTTTATCACTACAGAGGTTATAGGGTAGAATAATATTCATTAACCGTGTTTGATGGTTTTGGGATTATAAGACATAACTATCTTTAATATGGAATTTTTTTTTGATTCATTTTATGGTATAAAAATTTATTTCTATTTTTTTATTATTTAAATAATTTGTGAGTATGGATTATGTGGGGATAATATGATAAGTAATAAAATACTGTATGATTCATAGAAAATGAATTAGGAATAAATTTACTTTAGTTCATGGATGTAATTTGTTTTTTGGAAGATTTATATGTATGAGATAAATTAAGAGATTTATGAAACCATGAATTTTTGTGTATGTTTGGTTTTTTATTGAATAATCTAGTTTGAGCCAATAATATTTTGATGGGAAAAATTTCCATGATGTTTTCTGTCAGTTCCTTCATATTTTTTGTTAAATTTATATCTAGAGAGTTGGAGGGAATTATGATGAATATAATGATTGAATTTAAATGATATAAACGTTAGATAACATCATGATGAGGTGGTTTAAAATGCTATAAATGTAATAGGGGAGTTTTAAGAATAGATGGTTTATTTGATATTTCAAATAAAACAATTCTAGTAATTATTTTAATACAATTTTTTTTAATGGATAATTGTGATCGAAATCCTTTGATTAATATAGAATTCTTATTATATATTTATTTTTTCATTTTATGATATCATTTTCATAATTGATTGAAGATAATTTGAAGGTGTAAGAATAAAAATTTAAAAAGGGGAAACATATCTTTTTTTAGAGATTTCAATTAGATTTGATTTTGTATAATTCCATTATATGTACCTTTGGAGATAAAATCTAAATTATGGGTTAAAATAATCTTTGGGAGAAATAAATTATTCTAATTATTGATAAATTTGTTCTAGTATGTGATGATGTTTCTTTAGATGAATGTGTTTTGAAATAATGTAACGATTCAGAAAATTGATAATGATTGAAATAGTTGTATTTTTTGGTTCCATGGGCTTTCTGTATAAATTTAATGAAATAAATTATGTGGGTGGGTGGATTAATGTAAAGAAACATTTCAATTTTAATTCAATATAACTTTGATCATAAGTAATAATATATAATTAGATCAAATAATATAATTAAAATGTACTAATATATGGTAAATTATGTTTCATTAATGTTAAACACATAATTAATATATAACAAGAAATATATTAAAAATTATAAAAATGGAATAAATGTATATAACTGATGAAAATATATTTGGAAGTATAGTTAAAAAACCTAAGTTAGAAAAATTACTAGAGTTAATTAAGCTAATTCATTAACTCCTTAAAAGGATACTAATTGATTTTCGACTACCAATTCATATAGAACATTTTATTTAATCCTATGTAGAAGAAAAAATCTATAAACTTGATATTGATATTTTTATTCCAAACTTGATATATCATTGACTAAAAAAACTAATCCTACTATATATGTTTCTTTCCCCTGGACAATTTTTCTAAATATCCATGGAACCCCTCTATCACACACATTACACAAATACATACCAATCAACCAGTACTTTTTATACCATAAATATTTCAGAAATGCTCTTCCTTAATATCCTTATTATATCTCAAACAAAATGATAAAAAATATAGTTTCCCTACACATGACCTCTTTGACCTCAATGATCAGTTAATAATTATTATATAAATATAATCTTAGAGCATTTAATCTAAACTCCTCAGAGATAAATTCTATATGAAAACCACAATGAGGATGATAATATCATATTTCATAGTTAAAAATAAATAATGAAAATAATCAATAGGATTTAAAATACTTCAAATATTTATTTTATTTCACTATTATTCCTTTAACCCTTAGTTTCAATTTATAGGCATCCATTGTAAGAAAATATAATGTTATAATTCCATGATAATTGGGTTTAGTTTCAATATCGGATTAAATTCTCCATATTTTGAGGGATGTTTATTCAATATAAATCATCTGATTCAAATTCAATCATAGTTATCCCAATGTACATTGTATTATGTTTAATATAGCTCCACAATGTACTATAACATCAATTTACCTAATTTTTTCATTGGAAGATAATCATTAATCCATTAATTCTACATAACACAAACTTTAAAAAAAACTACTAGATTTTGAATTTCATACATAGTGTATTGTGATTAAAAAAATGGATAATTAAGTGTTATTTGAATCAATAATATTATAATTTATTAATAAAAAATAAAAAATAATATGATTAAGGTTGGAGGAAATTAAAAAATGAATTTTATATAACGTATTATGTTACAACCATTGAATTTATCATCACTAAAATTTAATACTAGAATATTCTAAAAAATTTCCCTATTATTCACATGTCAAAAAACCTTATTATTAAATCCAACAAAATAATAAAAATTAAAACATCTAAAATTTATCCTTGCTTCTTCTTTTGAAAATGAAATTAAAAATGAGATAAAAATGAGATCATTATTATATGTAACAAATATAAAATTTTAATTAACTATCCATGTTATTATTTTAATAGATTTTATTATATACCACCTTTATTCAAATTGTTACCCTATTAAAAAAACATTCACATTCTTTAAAAAAATTCCGTTTTAATATAAAATGTCTCATCCTTAAAATGTTCTCCTCTATTTGGGAAATAATACAAGATAATTTTTTTGGTAAAATGTTAGTAAAATAAAAAATATTAATGGATGATAAGATAATGAAGAGTGTACCCTCTAGAAGTTATCTTTTTATACCATTTAATGATCTAAAACTATGATAGACATTACCATACATTGATCAAACATTCTTCTCTTATGTTTTGTAGATTACAAAAATTATCTTAAATGAAAAACTAATGTGGAATATTTCTCTCTTTTCTAAGGATTAATCACATTATTCCAAATACTTATGGAATAATTTAATTGAAAAAAAGACAAATTATATGATATCATAGTCTGAGAGATATGATTGGTATTTCATCATTTTGGGCATGAGGAACTATATCGAATGAATTTTTTAATATTAAAAAATTTAATAAATCATACAGATGATATTTAATATTAGGTAAACTTTATATATGTAATATATTGAAATGATTTTTTATCAGAATAAAAAATCAAAAATTATGTTTTAATATATTAGAGTATGAAAATTATATAATTTGAAAATTTTGGGGAACATATCATAAAATTTATTATTAATTAAAACATGCCTCATATTAGTTAATTTCTATAAATTTTATCTAATTGTAGAACTTTTTATGTGTCTTTCTGATTAAAGTAAAAGGTACCTGAGTAATGTTTTGTAAAATTACCCTTCATTCACTAAAATTATATAAAATTTATTATAAATGTATAAAATTTTAGTATAATTATATAAAAAAGAAGATGATCTATATATATCTTTGGGTTTTTAATGATAGTTGGTAGTTCAAATATGTACTTAAAATATGTATCACTCAAGGTTGATCATATTAGGCTTCTATTTTATGTTTGTTATTCTATATCTTTTTAATTATTTTTTTAAAACATCATGAAAACAAATTATTTTTTAAAAAACATCAGAATAATATATCATTTTCTATGTGATCACAAAAGATGCGGTTAATATTGTTTATCAATTTTAAAAATGATTGATATATTGGGTTTCTAGGTAATTATATAGAACTTATTTTTTCTTCAAGAACTAGATTTTAAGAAAAACACAAATAAATTTTTTTGATTGTGTGTTACATCCACAATAATAGTGTGAAAAAACCTTCACCAACAACATATTCGATTTCAGTGGTGTCTAGAGAATATCTATGATCTTTATTACTCCGCCCGGAAACCACGGAGACAAATATTATATATATTGGTTCATAAGTGATATTTCAAAAAATTGTAAATATTAAAAAATAACGATAAAAATAACTATTTAGGTAAAACAATGTTCTAAATGATTGTAAAAGTCTATGTTCCATTTTTTATTTATGTTAGTAGAAGGTTTGCTTCACTTCCTTAAGAGTATACTCCTTTAAGTTCTTAGGGAACATCACACAAAATAACATTGAATACATAATTTCCATTTGAATAATAATTATGTATATTAATATTATAATCATCCATATTAATAATGTTTGATAATCTAGTTTTTGAGATTCATCATCATCAGTCTTATCAGATGTTCCAACCCGAGTACCAATATTTGAGGCATTGTTAAATCCAAGTAATTTTGAAATCATCTTATATACATATGTGTATTTATGATTATTCTTTTTTTTATAAGTTTTTTGGGATTCTGATAATGAAATTAATTTCATTAATAAATATTATCTCAAACTCACTATGCATAATATTTAACAAACTATCAAAAAAATTTGTGTAAATATTATTATATTTTCATCAATATAATTTTGAAAAATCATGGTTCCCAAAAAAATTAATGATAAAAATAGTTGGATCCTCTTTTACATTAACGATTTTACAATAAGAATCCTATAAAATGGTAATACTAGTCCCTCAATCCTTATATTTTTCAATGAAATGAATTTTATATTTAATAATAAATTTCAAAGAATTTATTTTTCAAAAAAAGGAGGCTATTGTAAAAACACATTTCACAAAATTTATATTAACGAAACCACTAATTACATCATATTTGAATTGATAATAATTATTATTATCAATAAATATTAATGGTATATTGATGGACTCAATCCAAGATAACGAAAGAAATATTTTTCTAATATTTATTCACACTTGTTGATTATATCGCTTAAAAAATTATATACTTATTCCAAACAAAAATACAATTTTTATCCCATTTATTCAAAAAGATCCATTTTAATTATATAAAAATGAAATCTTTTGGACACTCGTCCAATTTTTATGCCTAATTTTTTTCAAACTTATTAAGCTCATATTTTTTAATAATTAATCTAAATTCTTCATAAAATTATTTATTAATCATTTTAGGTTTATTTTTTGATATGAATGAAATATGGTTATATTCATTTCATATGGAAATTTTGGTTTTAGCCTATTTCGTAACATCCCTTATGATATTCTCAGTGGGATAATTATTTAAGATCATTTTCATTATAAGAAAAGAAAAACATTAATATTTATTTCTAAATATATTAATTTTAGTTTGATTACATTCTAGAAATGTTTCTTCTATTTAGTTATATTTTTTAAAGCTAGTCTATGGTGAATTTTATTCAACACACTCTCTAAAAAATGTTGTTTAAATATAAGGACCCATCCTTAAACCATACATAATCTTGAGTTATATCATTAATATACATTGAGTATCTTTTCTGGTTAAGTGTTTTTTAGAATTTCTCTATAAATATTACATTACATCTCAAAAAATTCAATGTAGTCACTTCTACTCTATCAATGTTTTTCAAAATAATAAAACTCCTTAAATAAAACAAGAATTTTTTTGTTGATTCAAATCATGTTGAATTATTCCTTTGCTTTATCCATTCTTATAACCTATGAAAAACATTTCAGAATCCTAGGATGTGAATAAAAAGATCAGTAAGGAATATAAAATAAGGAATAAAACTATTAGTCTATGAAGGTTTAAAACAAATGAAAATATTTTCCAAAAATTGGAATTTTCACCCATAAATCACAAACTAATTACCATACATCACGTAATAATAAGATTTATAAAAACTTCATAGAAATAATAAAACATAAAGGTAGGTTTTGCAATCCTTATCACGCTTACATTGTAGCTTTCACAGATATATAGGGAGTAACCTTCATGATTACGTTTTGAATACCCATCACAATATTTTCAATAAATATATTAGGAGAATACATTATCACATACCTCTATCATGTTACCCAATGCATTGGATATATTTCATAGTATCACACTACCTTGGATTATCATTGAACCACCCATATACATAGGCAATACCCATGAACCATAACAAAATCATAACACATAAACCAAGCATAAAAGAAACATAACATTTCCTTTTTTCAATCACATTTCATCTTTAAAACCGCACACTCAGATATGAAAACAATGTATATTATAATAAAATTATTAAATTTTAATGTAATCCTCAACACATAACATGGACCTAAAAGTGAGAAATTTCATTTATTATATATATATATATATATAAACATCCCATTTTAAAGAAATAATCTTTGATCTTCCAAAACATAATTAAAAAATCTTAATAAGTGATTTTTTAATCAAAGTGTCCCATACCACATTAAACCTTTTGAAAAAATTCTTGATTTTTTTAAAACATTTATTTAAATATAAATAAATCCATAATTTTTTTAAAATTTGTTAAATGAGAAATAATTTGACAAATAAATCATTAAATCATATAAAACAATGCTTTAGTTAAAGAGTCCTTTACCACATGAGTAACACTTCGATATAAAATCATTTAAGATTAACATTAAAAAAACATTGAATATCATGAAAATATATTAATTCACCCTATAACATGTCAAAAAGGGAATGTGTATAGAACATAAAGGTTGTTAAAGGTGCACAATATCAATATAAGTATCAATGAATGGAAATTCAGACGAAGTCCCTTATAGTGATCGTATCATTAGATCAAGGATAAATCAATGACATAATTATGTGTGAAAAATATAAATACACCCAATATACCTGAATATTTAGTGTAAAACAATCACATGTCATTCAAAAATATTTATGGAAAAACATAATCAATGACATGAATATTTAACTCAATTAATAAGGATTGAGTTATGATATCGCTTACAATGATTGTATAAATGATGTAAGAATTTATTAATGGGGAGATTATGTGTATAAATATTATATCAACACAAAGGAAAGTTTAAATTGAATCATAAAAAAATATATAGTGATTACATGAAATATATTTCATAATATAATCATTGAAGTATGTGTAAAACCCAATGGGTGGAAATTGAGTTTAAAAATTCCCTTATGATGATCATTTTATTAATCAAATAGAATGATTAAGAATATTAAATATAATCTACATAAATCAAGTATAAATAAAAAAAAATATACAAAATTCATTTCTCACATAATCATTGAATGATATATTCATGAAGTAGAAGATAAACCCAAACAAAGGAAATTGGGTTAAGAAGTTCCCTAACTTTCAGTCCAAATCATCATGTATGTTCCCTATTCTTCCTGAATATTAAAAATAAGTTATTTTATACTCGATTCATATCCTTTTTAATTTCTATTTTTCATTTTATATTACATATTATCGTGTTATTAAAATTACTTAGTTATTTATGTTCATATCAGACGTTTCTCGATGTTCAATACATGAGTCAAAAATGAACATGTTTTTATTCAAATTATACATGTGATCACAACTCCATTAACTCTAGAATATTGTTCAGAAATTAAATATCATATATATATATGTTCATTATATTAAAATTTACAATAGTCCATATAATTTGGATATATGAAATTAAATGAATTGTTCATGGGGAAGGTAGGTTTTACGTACGCATGAAAGCTATATTCATTTCATTGTCATATTAAATGAATGAAAAAATATGTTTGTATCAATTAGATATAGTTGTGTTGAAGTGTATTTATAATCCTTCCCTTTACAACATACTTTTATATTGAGGATACTTGTTTTTTATGTAATAATATAATAAAATGATCGAAGGGAGAACAAAATGAAAATAATGGAAAAGGACATGAGAGAAGACGTTACCTCTAAATCGGGTAACTTATTTTGATTTGAGAAAAAAAGATTTCTTGATTTTCCTATAGTATAAGGTATGTATTATAGGACAATGATAGGTATGATGTGAGATTATTTTAGAATATTTTGGACTAGCCCAATGGCCTGATAGGGGTGAGTAAGTGGGCTGATGTGGTGGCCTTTTATAAGAGGTGGGATGGGAACATTAAAAATGTGTTGATATATTTTTTATAATAAACTTATTTTTGGATTATAATATTAAAAAAGTGATATATTTATAGGATAATATGACAATGGGTTTAAATCATATAGTCAAATAGGTTTTAGATAATTTTAGTTCACAAAATTAACTTTATCTTTTAACATTAACCCTTAGTTGAAAACATTAACTCTAGCCATAACTTATTGTATTTTCATAATATTTGGTAACTGTAGTTACTATAAAATACAAATAGAACCATATGTAGATCATTAAATAAATTTATCACATTATATAAATTAGTTGGACGAATCATATATTTTTAGGACTATTTTATCTTTTAAGGAAATGGTATTTCTATAAAAACTCATTTATATCAATTTTGATACTATTTAGTAGTTGGTTTTCATTAAATTAATGAAAAACTGATTTTTTCGAACCAAAATAATTAAATCAAAGAAAATATGTCATATTATTCTATTAAAATGTGTGTATGGAATCAAAATTTTCAAATTATAGTTATTTTTATATTTATAATATCATTTATTTGAATAATTCATTAATAAGTTAATAACTGCATCATTATTGTGTCCTAAATAATTTTATTTATGTGATTTTAAAAAATAATAAATAAAATAACATGATGTAAATTTTTTTTTAAAATTTATAATGAAAATTGGTCATCTAATATATAAGTTATAGAACCCAAATTAAATTTTTTAGTTAGAAGATACATGTTTATGTCATATTTCAATTTTCTTGTAAGTAAATTTTATAAAAGGCCATTATCGAACCTATGTAGCCCCATGAGGTCCCAAAATTGACCTAAGGATTCCCATGGTCTTCCATATCTCATCCAACATGATTAGTATATGTGTTAGGGTCATTTTATTTTATTATAATATAACTTTTGTACCCTTATTTACCTTATTTACAAATTAACCTTGGTAAATAAAAAATAATTATTTGTGTAACTATTCATAATGTCCAAATAAAAGGTACATATTTTTACAATTTTTACCTTATGATTCAAAATATGGAATAAATTTTTCCAAATTTAAATTATATAAGTTTCTATAATTTATTTAATATTAATTGTTGATGTTAAAACCAGAAAGTGGGGTTTTATGAAATAAATACTATCAAAATATTTACATGTGTTTATGTTAAATTTGAAATATAAATTACTTGAAATGACCAAAATTGAATAAAATTATAAAAACATAATCGATTCATACAATAAAAAAAATTAAAAAGATATTCTAAATATATAAATAAATTAGATGAAAAAGAAGTTTTGAATTAAGATGCAGCATTTTTCACTATTCATTTAAAAATAATTGTATCTGAAATAAACCAAAAATTTAACCAAAGTAAATTTTGAAGTCCCTATTATGTATAATAAGTTAATTTTTTCATATTTAAATTTTTAAAAATTACAAAAACTATATCTAAAAAGGGTTTACCTTCATAAGGCTGTAAAACTACATTTCTAAAATATTTGATTATTTTATCATTATAATTGGATAAATTAAATTTGAAGCCTTAAAAATTAATTGGATAAATGTAAAAACATTAAAAGAATATATAAAATAACAATATAGATAGTTATATTTATTCCCACGGATTCAACAACTAGGATTTAACTACCATTTAAAATAGTAATAATATTATTGTATTATTTTTTTGCATAACTCAACAACGTGTGTAACGTACAATTTCAGAGAAATCCATTGTTGTGTGTTATGTATGCTATCAGAAAATTTTCCCTCTTTCACATAATATTAATTTCTTATTTATACATATAAATGGATATGAAAATGCATTTTTCAATAAATACATGGGTCGTTATATCATTCCCCCCCTTTGGAAATTATGCATTTCAATTTTAAAATTGTGCCCTAAAATATCATTGATAATCCCACATCAAAATAAGACTCAACAAAACTAACACATTAAAATTAATGAAAGGTAAGTGCTAGGGTCACCCAAGATAACGCATACTAGTATTCCATGGAGGAAAATGTATATAGATGAAAAAATGACCATTTAGTTTGGATGGAGAGTTATAGAAATCTGGATTAGGAGAAAGTTACCAATATGAAGACCTAAAAATTTTGATAGGTTAAATTGTCTTTGATTCCCCAGAAGGAATAGTAAAGGGAATTTTTTTTGGTTTTAAGGTCTTTTCATAATGATGAAGAATTTATTTTTTATCTTGACTAAGAACATACAGAAATATACGTACTTGTCCAGTAGAGTTTCATCCAATAATAAATATCTTCCACAAACATTTCATTTCTATAAACGATTTGTATACAAGATGACATGGCCAAATATGAAGAGCTAGAATTAAATCATAAAGAATCACAAAATCTAAAAAATATGAACTATATATTTCATTTGTAATTAGATATTAATAAAAATATGGTTTTTACAAATTAAGATAATCCCCAAAATTATTTATCCATTATTTTATGTAATACTACTCTTAATCTCCAAAATCAAAAAAACAAAACCAAAAGTTCAACAATGACTGTTCAATAAAAAATTGTCCTTAAAATTCTAAAAAAAATCCAAACTATGACTAAAAACAAATATTCATAAAAATTGGTAACATCGTCTTTAACAATAAATCATAACATTTATATATAAATAAAACTGACTACACTTAAAGTCTCAAACATATAAGTAATTAAACTAATTACATGCTCTCCTTGACAAGTTAATAATTTCAATAAATAACTAAAATCTCCATAAATCCACATTATAAACATAGATTCTTTCCAAATAAAAGTCAACCATTTCTCCTCAAATAAAAACACATAGTATTCTTTTTTCCATTGACAAATTGTGTTCTCAAAAGAGCGAATGTTTTACAAAATAACATTTATCACTTAATCAAAAAATCAATTTTCTATAAGAAGAATATCCATTTAATAGATCATAATTTCCCAAAATCATCTTAGTGATGATCATTATAAAAATTTATCTAAATAAATAATTGATACAAACTTGGGGCTTCACATAGTCCAATGGTAGGAAATAAATAAGAATAAAAATTCATATGTGGGATTGATTTTTGTGGCTTGGTCCAATGTGATAGGTTGTCACACGGTCTGCGTGTTGTCGTTTTTAAAAAAAATTCAAATTATTATAAAATTATAAAAATGAGATAAAATCCAAAAAAATAAACAAAACATGTTTTAACATCAAATTTTATTTCATACCTCACATTTTTCATCCCAATATATAATAACCCATTATTTCCATAGTGGTGAATGTCTCCAAAAATATCGTTAATCAAATTTAAATTTCATAAAATAAGCCTCCAAAGGGGTTTCTTAGTCATTAAACTTATAAGATACTATATAATTATAAACTAATGATGGTATCCATAACCCTTATGAAAATATTCAAATCTCCAATGTTGTCTAAAACTCCCTTTTATAACAACCATAAGGCCACAACCTTAATTGTAACGACCAAATATTTTTCAATGGAAATTCCTTTCTTATAAATATTTCATAATGAAATACTAAGTACTATGTGACCTTTAATCATAATTTTATCACTTTTGTGATGTAAATTTCAAAAATATGACTTACACGGTTGCGATCAGTAAGTTATGTGTTGTCTAATAATAGAAACAAAATTTTTGGTTAATAGTAACTTACTCTTAGGATTAATAACATAGCCTTATGAATATTGATATACACTAATGAATAGTAACCTTACCTATGATAGTATATAAATAATATTCAAGTGGAAGTACAATGTACCTAATCTTTGGAATATGTAAGTAAATGTTTTAAAACTTTTATTTTTAGAATAAATTTGAAATTTAATTAAATATTTAATTAATAATATTTTTAAAATATTTGTTAAAAATGTACATCAATTTTTTATTCTAAATGTCAAAAAATGGTTTGGGTGAATTTTTTAATTTTTTTTGAAAAACTCAAATTTTTTATGAATATTGAAATATGGTAAAATACTGTATATACAAATTATCAGTTAAATAAACTATTCAGGACATCACAAGTGATGTAAGCCCACTTTGTTCTATCTCACATACATTTATTACTATTCTTGGTCATATAATCATCACTATTTCTCTACATGAGAGAAATTAATAAACTAATCATTAAAAAATAATGAAAACACTTCTCTCATCCACTATTAAAACCCCTCTCACTCCCACTTCTCCTCAATCCCTTAAATCATTGTTTCTTCTACATGTTATTTCCAAATATCCACCCAACCTCTTATACCACTTCTATCAAGCCTTTTTCTCATAAAAATATCAAAACCTATCCCTTAAGGAGTCTCTCAAGTTAGTTTGGTTCAAGAGGTAAATTCCTCTCTTTTTTTAAATTCTTTGTCCTTCCTTTCAAGTTCATTTGTTTTCTTTTTCTGTTATTACCGATCCTTATGAAAATATTATGATGACTCCAATAGTCTACATTAATTGGAATGTTTTAATGACATTGGAATAAAGTTTCATCATCTCTTCCTTTTACCTTCTTTATAATAGTAGCAAGAACACCATTTGTGATGTGTCAATTTACCACATTCAAAGACGACAAGCTTTCGATTTCAATTATCATTTTATATTATAGTAATGAAAAATTTATTATTATGGTTGAAATATATTATTATATATTTAATATACCCTATGTAATTTTCTATAATCTCATTGTACAAATGGTATTATGTTATAAAGAAAAATGTGTTTGTTGTAATAAAAACCCAAAAATTATCTGAAACAGCTATCCTCAAATATTATATAATAATTCATCCTCATGACATGTAACCAAGTTATATAAATGACCAATAACAACTATGTATGATCATAAGTAATATTTATTTTCAATTATAAAGATTTATATCCATTCCACAATTACTGAACTAATTAAGAACAAGTGAACCGTTTAATAAAATAAATAAAACGAACATTGCGGAATGACAAAATTCAATATAACAACTTATCAATAAGGGAAGAAATGAACAAAATTGAATTATGATAAAATAAATTAATTTATAATACGATCGTAAATATTTTATTAATAAGTATAATTTCATATTCGAGGAGCTTAAGTTCAAGAGTGGAACATGTTCAGATTAAAGGATCAAGTATTTCCACCCGAACATCCATTTTCATTCATGTTACTTTTAGTGTCTCTTATCTCAATTAAAATATTTATTATTTTTATGTAATACACAAAAATTATGTCTTTTGGTTATATATATGTTCAAAAACTAGAATATTTCTTCATTTTAGTGATGGTTACACATTTTAAAATAACTTTTGAAGTTGATTCCGAAATACATGCATGATCCAAGGGAATTTATCTATTTCATAACCATTTTCAAGGGAACTCTAAAAAATGTTTTTGGGAAACATTATCTTTATAAAATCACAAATTTTATTGTTAAAATACTCACTTAATTCATTTATGGTTTTATATAAATATTTTTCTAAAGTAACTCTTCTTTTCTAAGTAAAAGATTATTTATCTCAAGATTTACTCGATGATTTTAGAAGAGTATCTTCATCTATTTCAACACTCTTGTTGATACTTATATATTACTGGGATCAGTATTCCATGATATAATCTGACATATTTAATTTAATTCTTTATTATTTCTTTGGAAGCCGATGTGCTATCTTAAATATATTCCCCAATTTACTCCTAATGGTTAGTGTTTATGCTTAATATTTGGGGAATGTTATTGTCATTTCATATATTAATTACAATATGAATATAAATTTTTTTATGTATATCCCCATTCATATTTGGAATTCATTGGCCATATTAAGTGTCGGGTGTGGCCCTCTTTAACCCCTCGGTGCATCGGTAGGTCTCATGAGACAAACTACCATCATGGCACAAGGCCTTGACAAAATGATTACTTATGGACATGGCACGATGACCTGATGATACGGTTATGTTTGCCAACATTATACATTCCCTCATTATGAAAATAATATTTATGGTTCATGTGGATAATAGAATATTAGAATACCCATGACTATGTTATGTTATTTTAATATTTACTCACCTTATTATCCTGCCATATTATGTTCTACATTATTTTTAGAGGCATGTGTTTTCAATTCTTCAACATGTCTATTGTTTTTTTCTGCTATATTACATACCCTTACAAAGCAGTTTAGATCATCCCTTTATTATGTTTCATTTTGTTAGGTCAATAAGAAGTTTTTTATGAATGTAATGCTGAAATAACCTAGGTGTTATGGATGTTGTCTATGGAGTTTCTATGCTGTATTTCATTTTAAGATGTAATTTCTAACTTGTGTATGAATCTTGTATCTAATAATTCTAAAATACTCGGTCCTTTGGGATGTTATTCCTTGTTTTTATTCCAATGTAACCAAATAAGGCACTGACTCTGGGAAACTATAGTCGAGTCTTTACAGTTTGTATCAGAGGATGTTTAGTAGAAAACATGGAAACTAGATTTAGATAATGTAGATTAGGGAAGTGTCCCTAAGATATGATTTGAGTATAAAAATACAAAAACATCATTTTATTTTGTTAAGGAATAGTTTATATGGATCAATCAAGCAATACCTCCTTGTCTGGATACGAGAAGGTAGAGGTGGTTCTGGCACAGATGTACCTAGGTGTAAAATCTCAGACAAGGTCATTTGGGATTGAACTGTGGTATCCTAGTACACAAGAACGGGCCTTGCAGCACTCTTGGCAATGACACTCCATGGGGATATGTTTTATAAAATTTAAATTTTATTTACAAAAAATTATGAAGGATTTAAATGTAAATTTTTCCTAAAAAATACCATGGTTATGATTAATAAATGTTCTGTACGTAGAAATTCCATTTATGGTAGGTATTTTTCTATATTGAGATTATATATTATGATTTATACCCTAATCTAGTGAATCACATTATTTAGAAATGTAGCACAGTGGAAGGAATGGAAAGTTCACAAATACGCGTCACCCCTATAGATATTTCCCACTGATGCAAGATAATGATGTTGGATATGTTGTTGTCACTCATTTAGAGAAACTTTTAACTATATTGGGAAATCATACTGAGGTTATGAATAATAACCTTACTCGTCTAGAGGATCTGGATCCACCACACGGAGGATCTATGTTAGATCGCTTTATGTGACAACAACCTTTATCATTTAATAGGAAAACAAACCCGTTTTTAGCAGAGTAGTGGATATGTTCCCTAGAGAAGATATTTCTCTATTTGGGATTTAATGAAAGAGAGAATGTTTTCATGGTAGTTTATCATCGAATGAGCGATAAAGATCAGTGGTGGTTGTTAATCCAAGCGCGGATAAAAAATCCACTGATATCAGGATTGTAAGGGGTGGAAAGAAGCTACCTATTTTTTTGCTACAATTTCAGGAAGATGAGACTTTATGCACATTAATGTCCTAACAATCAAGGAAATGTTCCGTAATGAAGTCCAAGGGAGAAATCTCAGGCTTATGCGGTCAAAACTATGGAATTTTAAGTTTCTAACGAAGCGGTGACATGTACATTGATTGTTTCATTCAACTTAACCAATAAATTATTTGATTATAGATTTTCACATTCATTTATATCATCCTTGATTTCCATCATAATTAGATATGTCCAATTTGATTTAATAATGTATTTATCAGTCAAAACCCCTAGTGGATGTAACATTGCAACAAAGGCGTGTCGATTATCCCCCTCATGAAACATGACCATGCTTTAGTTGATAACCTTATAATCATACCAGTTGTTGACTATGATATAATTCCTGGTATGAATTAGAAATACAATTATAATTCAAAGATCTATTTCAAGAAGAAAAAAGTTACAATATTTGAGAATGGTGTATAATCCCTTATTTTTGGAGTAGAACCCACTCTATTTGATTCTCATATAGATCCACCCCCAGTAGCTCTAATAAATTCAATTATTGGGGATGAAGGGAATGAAATAAATATGGGTGAGGAGATGAATTTATAGATAGGTGATGTTCCTATTGTATAATAATTTGTTGATGCCATTCTGGAGGATTTACCCTGACATCCTCCAGAATATAAAATTGAGTTTTCCATTGACTTAATTCCTGTTTCAAGGCCCATATCAAAGACCCCTTATAAAATAGGCATTTTGAATTTAGTGTCAAAAAAGAAATCACTAGAATAAATGAGTGATAAATGATTTATTCGACCTAATGTTTCTCCATGGGGGTCCATGTCCTCTTTTTCATAAAGAATGATGGGGCCATGAGGTTGTGCATTTATTACAAGGAAATAAATGCTATTACAATAATGAATAAGTATCCTCTACCAAATATTGTTGATTTATTTGATCAAATTCATAGACCCAATATCTTTTGAAGATTGATATTCAATCTGGATATCATCTGTTTCTTGTGAGGAAAGAAGAGATTCAAAAAATAGCACTCTGAACCTGGTACAAGCATTACGAGTTTATAGTGTTGCATTTTGGACTAACTAATGCACCATCCTTTTTATGGAAATGATGAATAGATTTTTTAAAGAATATCTTGATGACATTGTGGGGGGGGGGGGTTTATTGATGATATCATGGTATACTCTAAAATCCATGAAGATAATGGAAATCACTTTCTCACTATTCTGAAGACACTTAGAAGAAATAAATTATATATGATTTTAAAGAAGATTTATTTTTGGATGTAATCAGTTTCCTTTATGAGCCACAAGGTCACTAATGATGGAATATCAGTAGATCCTGAAAGGACAAAGGCTGTGCAAGAATGACCTACTATGAAAAACGTAACTGAGGTATGTAGTTTTATTTTTTTAGACGGTTATTATCAGTTTTTCATTCATAACATCACCCGTTTTTCCAACCCAATGACTATGCTCACACGAAAAGGGGTTAAATTTATATGGACCAAGAAATGTGAAGACTGTTTTGAAGAATTAAAGAGGAGGTTAGTGAATGCTCTGATTCTAACCCTACAATTGGGGAATAATGGGTTTGTTATCTATATCGATGCATCAATGAAAGGACTTGGTTGCGTCCTTATGTAGTATGCTCGATTGATTGCCTATGCATATTGGCAGCTAAAAATTTGTGAGAAAAACTTTCCAACTCATGATATTTAGTTAGTAGTTTTAATCTTTTATCTAATGATTTAGAGGCATTACCTAAATGGTAAATTATTTTTGATATACAATGATCATAAAATATTGAAATATATATTTTCATAGAAATATATCAACATGAGAAAAAGGAGATGGATTGAACAACTCAATGATTATGATTTCACAATAAACTACCACCGTAGGAAGGAAAATAAGGTAGTATATTATTTTGGAGGAATGATCATGGAGTTCTAGACAAGGTGAGAGTTGAAAGGGATCCTTTGTTTATGGATCTGGTAATTATGGATATGGAAATTATCAAGGAAGGTAACACATCACTACTTTTTCAAATGGTTTCCAAACATTTATTACTTTAAAGGATAAAAAGTTATCAGGATTATTAGGCAGAGTGTAAAAATAAAATTAATGCTGTAAATTATGGGATGCCGATGTACTTCACCTATGAATATGAAATGTTTAAATTTGAAAGGAGGCTATGTGTTCCTACTATTATTGAGCTGAAGAGGGAACTATTTGATGATTCTTATAGATCTTATTTCTCTATACACCCTTGAATCACAAATATGTATAGAGATCTAAATATACATTTTTGGTGGGAAAACATGAAAAG
Source organism: Viscum album (assembly GCA_963277665.1). NCBI lineage: Eukaryota > Viridiplantae > Streptophyta > Magnoliopsida > Santalales > Viscaceae > Viscum > Viscum album. The sequence continues at coordinate 1,346,272,065 of OY728159.1, read as the reverse complement.
GGAGATTTTTTTTATGTGTCGACATATTTTTTTTTTTCAACATGTGAAGGCTAGAAGACAACTATTTGGATGAGTCATGCAACCACTTCCTATTCTTGTATTAAAATGGGTTGATATTATGATGGACTTTTTTATGGGGCTACCAATGACTCTAGTAAATAATGATTTGATATGGGTCACTGTTGACCGTCATAAAAAATTAACATATTTTAATGATATAAGAGAAGATTTACCATTTGAACATTTAGTAAGAGTGTATATAATTGTGGTTGTAAGACATCATGGTGTAAATTTATTAATTGTTTTGGATCGTGATCCCTGTTTTGCAACAAAATTCTTGAAAAGTATTCAGAAGGACCTAGATACCGATCTTCATTTGAATATTGTCTACCACCCACAGACTGATGTGCAATCTGAGCAGCCTATTCAATCATTGGAAGACATGTTCAGGTCTTGTTTTGTTGACTTTCAATGAATGTGGGATAATTATTTACCTCTCATAGAATTTTCCAATTACAATATCTTCCATTCAATTATTCATATGGATCCATATGAAGCATTATATGGAAAAAAATTTCTTACACAAACTTGTTGGGATAATGTTGGTGAAGGAAATCTTGTGGGCCTAGAACATGTTGAAGAAACAACAAAAAAGGAGACGATTATCCAAACCCCTATCAAAATAGCTCAAAGTGGGAAAAATTTATACTGGTAACCGATCGAAGGATTTATAATTTAATGTTATAGATCATGTTTTCTTAATGTAATCTCTATGAAAGGGAATTATACTATTCGGTAAAAAGGTAAAATTAAGTCCAAGGTATATATGACCTTTTTAAATTCATGATCTAATATGATCCGTAGATCACTTATTTCAATACCTCATAGTCTCTCCAATGTTCAAAATGATTTCCAGGTGTCAATGTTAAGGAAATACATTCCATACCCAACACATGTACTCACCTATGAAAAAATAAAACTTGAGCCCGATCTGTCTTATTGTGAAGAGCTTATCATGATTATTGATACCATAGACCATGTATTGAGAAATCTAATGACACTTCCAGTAAATTTCCTTTGGAGGAACCATAAGACGGAAGAGGAATCATTAAATCCTGAGGAGCCTGTGTTGAAGGCATACCTGAATCTTTTTTATTAATATTTTTTGAATTTTGGGGACGGAATATTTTTATGAATGAGAGAATGTCATGACCCAATATTTTTCAATGGAAATTACTTTCTTATAAATATGTCATAATGAAACATTTTATGATATGTGACCTTTAAACATAAGTTTTTCACCTATGTGATTTGAATTTCGAAAATATAACAGACATGGTTGGGATTAGTAATTTATCTGGAGTTTGATAAAAAACCTATTTTTTTAATAATAACTGACCCTTATGAATAGTAACCTAACTTTATAAATACTAATATACCATAATGAATATTAACCTTATCTATAGTAATATATAAATAATATTAATGTGGAAGTACGCTATACATAAGCTTAAAAATAAGTAAATAAATGTTTTAAAACTATTGTTTTTAGAATAAATTATGAATTTAATTGAATATTATATAAGTGATATTTATAAAATTATTTTTAAAAATTTGACTTCATTTTTGGATTCTACATGTCAAAAAATGGTTAGGTTGAATTTTTGTTATTTCTCTGAAAAACTAGAATTTTTTATTAATAGTTAAATAAGGAAAAATAATGTATATATAAATTATCAGTTAAATAGACTATTCGTGACATAACAAGTTATTTAAGACCACTTGGTTTGAACTCACATGCATTAATTACGATTCATGATAATGGAAACATAACTATTTCTGGTCTTGATGGAAATTAAGAAACTAATGATTAAAATATTATGAATACTCTCCTCTCCTCCACTATAACCCCCCTCTCACTCCGCCATATCTTCACTCTTATCAACCCTTGTTTCATCTCTAAATTCTGTCCAAATATCATTCCAACTGGCTATCCCATTTCTAGTAATCCTTGGCCTCATTAAAAAACCAAAACCTATTTCATAAGGAGGCTCTCAATGAAGTTTGGTTCTATAGGAATAATTTTTTTATTCTCTCTCTTTTCTTTCAAGTTCATTTGTTTTATTTTTATGTTATTACCTCTTATTATGAAAATGTTTTGATGACTCCAGTATCTTAAAAGTATAAGAATTTTTTAATGATAGTGGAATAATTTATCATCATCTCTTCCTTTTACCTTCAATATACTAGTAGCAAGAACGCCATCCAAGATGTGTCAATTTACCACATTCTAGGACGATGGGCTTTCGATTTCTATTATAATTATAAATTTTGGTCATGATACCATTATTATTATAGAAGAACCAGTTATTTATATATTTAATTTATCTTGTGTATGGTTTGGTAATCTGTTTTGTACAAATGGTATTATGTTATAATGTAAAAGGACTTCGTTTAAATAAAAACCAACATATTAACCGAAACAATTATCATTAATTATATATAATAATTCTTCTTAATGAAATGTAAAAAAGTTATATAAATGAAAAATAACACAAATGGATGATCATAAATAATAATAGAATTCTATTTTTGAGATTTACATCCATTCCACATACACTCAATTAATTAAGAACAAGTGAACTTTTTATGAAAATAAAAAATAAACGAACACTGTAGAACGAAGAAATTCTATATAATAACTTTATAATGAGGGAATAAATGAACTAAAAATAATTATAATAAACTAAATACATGACTAATTGGATATTAAATTTATTATTAATAAATATAATTTTATTTTATAGGAGCTTATGTTCAAGAGTGGAACATGTTCATATTTAAGGTACTAGTTTTGTCACCCGAACATCCATTATCATTCGGGTTACATTTATTGTCTATTACCTTAGTAAAACTATTTTTTATTATTATGTACGCCTAAAAAATTATATTTTTGGGTTATATATATGTTTAACAATGAGAATCATTCCTAAATTTATTTATGCTTACAAGTTTTAAAAGAAACATTAAAAATTGTTTCTGAAATACAATCCCGATCAAAGGGAATTTCTATAATTCTTACATATTTTCAAGGGTACTCTATAATCAGTTTTTGGAAACCATAATATTTATAAAATAACTAATTTTTTATGAAAATAATACCTTACATCACCTCTTGTTTTATACAAATATTTTTCCAAAAGAAATCTTCTTTTCCAAAAAAATGAGTATTTATCTCAAGATTTACTCGAAGATTTTATAGGAGTATCTTCATCTATTTCAACAATCTTGTTGATTATTATTTATTATTGGGTATATTATGCCATGTTATCATATACCACACTTTATTTAATTCTTTATGACTAAATTTCATATGGATGTGATATCTTAAATCCATTCCCCAATTTACTCTGAACAGTTAGTGTTTATGATTAATGTTTGGGGAACGTTATTTTCATTTCATATATTAATTTCAATATGAATATATAAATTGTTTATGTTTATCCCCATTCATATGAGGAATGAATTGGACATAGTAAGTGTTAGGTGGGGCCCACTTTTTCCCATTTGTGCATCGATTGTTCTCATGAGACAAACCAAGGTCATGACACAAGGCCTTGACAAAATGATAACTTATGGTCTTGGCACAAGTCATTGATATTTTGGTTATGTTGTCCCACATTATGAATTCCCTCATTATGAATATAGTATTGATGGTTCATGTGGTTATTCCAATATTATAATTCCCATGATTATGATATGTAATGGTAATATTTACTCTGCTCATTTTTCCTCCATATCATGTTCAGGTTTATTTTTAGAGGCATGTGTTTTCAATTATTCCCCATGTATAATGTTATTTCTCTTACCCTATATTTATTTCCCTTGATGAGCATTTGAGATCACCCCTTTATTATGTTTGATTTCCTATGGACATGAATATTTTTATTATGAATGACATTCTGAAATAACCGGGGAGTTATTGATGTTGTCTAAGTAGTTCCTATGTTGTATTTCTTTTCAAGGAGTAATGTTTAACTAATGTATGAATCTTGTTTCCAATAATAACAAACTAATCAGTCCATCTAGATTCTTATTCCTAGTTTGTATGCCAATGTATTAAAATAAGGCACCAGCTCTGGGAAATTGTGGTCGAGTCCTTACATTAATCCTTACAAAGTCATTAATTATATAAAAAATATACTTTGAGGATCTCTTAATGTAAATAATTTTAATGAAATTGTACATTAATATTACGTTACTTCTAAAAAATTACTAATTTGAGACTTATACTATATCATAAAAGTTCACAATAACAAAACTCCTTAAATAAGAAAAGAATTATTTTCTTGATACAATCCTTTGTAAATTATTCATTTCTCTTATCCTACCGTAAACCAATGAAAAATATTTCAAAAACATGGTATGATCATTAAAATCTCAGTAAAGAATATAAAATAAGGTATAAAACCATTAGTCTATAAACAATTAAAATCCGTGAAATCATTTTTATTAAAAAATATTTTTCACCCATAAAACACAGACTACATTACTTACATCATGTAATAATAATATTCCAACATAAAGTCATACAAATCATAAAACAGAAATTTTAATTGGGGCATCCATAAAATAAAATCATTTAATCATTCACAACTACATAGGGAGTACCATTGCAGGTATCATTTGGAATACCCATTATAGTATATTCTCTAAATTTTAGAGGTAAATACTTTATCATATACCTCTATCACGTTACCCAATGCATTAGAGAGATATTCTAGGCTTAGCCTCCCTCAGTTTATCAAAAAACCAACCATATAACTAAGAAAATCCAATTAACCATAACCAAATCCTAACACTTATACCAAGAATAATGGAAAAAATAACATTTATACATTAAAATCACATTTCATCATTACAACTGACACACTCATAAATAGAAAAACATTACCTTAAAATAAAATCGTAAACATGTAATGTAAACATAAATACATAATAGTGACCTAAAATATGTAAATTTCATTCATGATATATATATATAAAACAAGGTTAATAAAATAATCCATATCATATTAAAAAACAATTAAAACATTTTAAAACAATTTTTTTAACCAAAGCGTGTCATACCACTTTGAAAATTTTAAATGAAATTATAGAAATAACATTTTGACAGATTTTTTTCCATATAAATAAATCCAGAAATTTTTTTGAAATCATGGACATTATTGAAAAATTATTCTACATACAAATCTTTAATAAACTTATAATGATATTTTGTTAAAGTGTCCTTTTACCCTTGAGAAAAACATGAATAAATTTTTTTAAATTATTAACATTGAAAAAAACATCAAATATCTTGATAATATAGTAATCCCTGAAATAAGATGTCAAAAAGAAATATATACACCTTAAAGGTTAATAATGGTAAGAAATATCAATATATGTCTCTGTGAAAAGAGATTAAGTGGATATCTATTACAAAGATCGTATCATTATATAAAGGTTAAATCAATGAAATAATTATGTGTGGAAATTATAAATACACCATATATAATTGAATATTCTATTTAAAACAATCGGATTTAATTCACACATATTCTTAGAAAATGAAAACAAATGTCAGGGATATTTACCTCAATGAATGGACATTGAGTTAAGATTTCCCTAACAATGTTTGTATAAATGACGTAAGAATTTAACAATTTGGTGATTATGTGTTTTAACAATCCACCCAATGGTAATATAAAATTAAAACATAAATAAATAAATATTTATTCCCCACATAATCTTGACATAATATAATAAAAGAAGTATGTTTAAAAGCCAATGGGTGAAAATTGAGTTTTGAAATTACCATACAAAGATGATTTTTTTTAAAAAGAGACATATTATGGGTTTAAAATAAAAATACCTATCAATAATTTATAAACACAAGATAATATATAAACACTAATTTCTAACATTATCATTGCATGATATGACCACGAATTAGAACTTCAACCCAAAGAATGGAAATTGGGTTAAGAAGTTCCCTTATCGTAAGTCTAAAACATCATGTATGTTATTTGTTATTACTGAATAATAAACTTAAGTTATTTTCAAAATTAAAAATTCATTATAAAATTATATTATTCTTTTTATATTTCCTATTATAATTTTATAAAAATTATATAATTATTTAAATACAATTTACTAGTTTTGTCGATGATCGATACATGAGTCAAAAATGAATATGTTTTGATGGAAATTATCAATTTGTTCATAAGTCCATTAACTACATAATATTATCCATAATAAATATATCATATTTATAGAGTATATATGTATTTAGAATACTCCATGACATTTGGAGATATAAAATGAAATGTGTCATTCATTGAGATAGTAGGCAGTATGTATGCATGAACGCTACTTTAATTTATTTATCGTATTGAAGGAATGAAATCTAACTAATAAATAGGTATATTATCATTAAATATTAGTATCTATATTATATATGATACATTTTTTATTTTACTACATCCTTTATAAATTCCATTAATGGAATGAACAAGTCATATCACTTTGAGGGGGTGGTAGTCTGCATTTCCTCAAATAAAAATTATCATATTTACACATTATAAAAAGAATAATGGTATGTTTTAAATAAAAATTATATAATAACATAGAAGAAATAAATATAATATTTTACATATTTAAATATAGTTCCATAATAATGTCCACCTTCATATGTGGTATATGAAAATTGAACATTCATCGTTTAATTGGGATGTAGTTCGTCGTACACTGAAATAGCCAGTTCGTATCCCTTAGATAGAGGTGTGTGTTGGTGTAGTTATAATAATTCCCATAAAAGCATCATAGTTCATTTATTATAATGGTATTTCAATTTAATTATATTATAATAATAGAATAGGTAGTGGAGAAGGAAAATAAAGGAATGTCACATGAGAGAATAAATTACCTCCAAATCAGGTAACTTTATTTGATTTGATACAAATGGATTAATTGAATTTCCTTATTCCCATTGTATGTATTATAATATAAAATGAGTAATTTTTTTAGCTTATATGTGTATATTTTGGATGATACAAGGGGGATTTAGAGGTGTGGGTAAGTGGGTAGAGGTGGTGACCATTTATAAGGGGGAGGAGGGGCACATTAAGAATGTCTGAAATATTATTTTATTATAAATTAATTTAATAATTATAATAGTAAAAAGAGATATATTCATAGGATAATATTTTATGGGTATAAATACTCTCAAAAAACAGGTTTTAGACAAGTTGAGGTCAAAAAATTAACCTTATCATTTAGAATTAACCCTTAGTAGAAAACATGAACTCTTACAATGTCTTCATTTATATTAATATTATATATGGATACTATAGTAACTATTAAATTAAAATAAAACCATATGTGGATCGTTAATAATATTTTTATCATTATATATTTATTTTAGAAGAATAATATATTTTTATTACTAATATATATTTTAATAAAATGTTATTTTTTTAAACTCATTTATGTCGTTTTTGAAAATATTTAGTATATGGATTTTTTATTCATAAAAACATCATTCCTTTGATCCAAAATAATTAACTAAAATTTAATATATCATAATAATACATTAAATTCGTGTATGGAAAAACAATGTTCATATTTAATTATTTTAATATTTATAATACCATATATTTGAATCACTCATTTATTAGGTAATTGCTACTTCATCACTGGGTACTAAATATATTTAATTATATAAAGTCTAAAAATAATAAATAAAATACCTTGATGTATAGAATAATTTTTTCATTCAGGTGAATATTTATATTATAATAGATAATTTATATATACCAATCTATAATAATTTTTGTTTGGAGACACAAGTTTATGTTATATTTTTCTTTTCTTTAAAATAAATATTATATAAGGTCCTTATCACACCCAAAAAGCTCCATGGGGTCGAAAAATCAACCCAAGAATTCCAATGGTCGTCCATATCTCATTAAATAGAATTATGATATGTGTTATGGTAGTTATATATTATATAATAATAATTTTTTACCCTTATTTACCCGATTTACACATTAACCATGATAAATAAAAATAATTAATAAGTTATTATTCATCATGTCCATAAATAAAAGGTAAATATTTAAAAAATTTAGACCCTATGATTCCAAATATAGAATCCATTATTATAAATTCAAAATAAATAATTTATATTAAATAATTTAAAATTAATCCCCGTTGTCAAAACTCTAATGTGGGGTTTTAAGAAGTCAAACATTTCAAAAGATTGATATGTGTTTATGTCCAATTTAAACGTGAAATTACTTCCAATGAAAAAAGTTGGATTAAATTAAGAAAACATAATATAATTTCACATTGAACCAATTAATAAGAAAATATAACTATATAAATAATTTTTATGGAAATGCAATTTTAATTTAAAATGCAGTATTTTCCACTATTCATTAAAAGATGAACTTTATCAGCAAATTACCAAAAAAATTTACCGAAGTAAATTTTTATGCCCATATTCTACAGAATAAGTCTATTTTTTATATAGAACATATCAAAGTGATAATACCTAGAATTTAAAAGGGCTCTCTTTCAATAGGTTGTGTAGGTACCAATAAATTTTTTTTTGTGTATTTAATGTTTAAAATTTGATTCATTTTCATTTTAATCCTCTAAATTCATTTGATAAATATAAAAACATTTAATATAATTTTAAAAACATAACATATTTAATTATATTCATTTTGTCCAATACAATGGTAAGACATTGTCTACCATTTAAAACAATAATATTATTATTGTATTATTTTTCGGTATAACTCAACATTGTGTACAACATAATATTTTGGGGATACTCGTTGTATTGTATCGGGTATGATATTAGACATATTGTCCCCTTTAACATAAAATTAATTTCTTAATCATAAAAATTAATAGATATGAAAATTAATTATTCTATAATGACATAGGTTGTTAAATTGAAACCCATAATCTGGATGTGTAAGATTAGGGTTTATTTAAATAAATAAGAGTCTCATTAACATTAATATGTTCTATTTTTTCAAAAGAATATTTCCATCTGTTGAAACGATGATTCACCATAATAGGGGTGTAAAAACCATGAAATATACTTTCCATATCTTTTGGATTATATTTATGAAGATTATATATAGTATTAAAAAAATAATATTTTACATTAAAATATTGAAGTAAGAATGTATAGGGGTTCATCCTGTCAACAATTTACATTGAGTTTTGATGAACACGAGATGAAATAAATAAAAATATATAGTGTAGAAGGATATACTAATTAATTCCCATAAAAATGATTATCTATAGAGTATTCACAAATAATTTGTTTGGGTAATCTATTAAATAATTTTATTCCATCATTCAACTACTCTATTTTATTATGGATTTTATTGTTTTGAGAGATTATGTGTTATTTATTTTTCAATACTAAATGTTTCTAAAATAAAAATTACAACCTCAAAACCAACATCCCCGTAGAATGTGACAATATGTAGACATTTTGTGTATTTAAAATTATATTTTTTAACAGAAATAGAGTGTTTTCAGTTTATATGAAATAAAATAATTCAATGTATATCTCATACAGTCATCAATAAGGATATTCACAATGTATTTTCCCTAGATGCTCAATGACTTTTAGGAGAGAAAATATTCATTTTCATTGCCTATAATGAAAAATATTTTAAGACTTCACTAATTGACTTAAATAAAGATTTATGTTACATACATTGCTGGAAATTTCCATATAATGGTTAGTTATGGTTTGGAAATTAAAATGCATTAATCTACTACTCCAAAATCATAAAGAATCTTCATGCATAATAAGTCTGGGTTTGTTCTAATTTCTAAGGTCTTATATTTTTATCATGTTAACATTATCTTTCCTTTTGGTAGATATATTGTGCACTCCATTCAAACTTATAATGATTCATTTATCGTTTTAAAAATTCATAGATTATCCTCAATCAAATAGTTGTATAATTGCAGTGAGTTTGTTCGTATATCTTTGGATAAAAATGACATTATAAATGTATCCCATAAAAAGAAAAATAATATATTACCTATGGTATTGATTTACATATGTTCATTATCACCAAATGTAATTCAACCACCCCTAACTTATTATATATACCAAATTTTAGAATTTCTACAATAATATTATAAAAATAACCATCATCCAAGTACCAAATATTGATGTGTTTTTTCATAAATTATTTCATCATAATAAATTCATGATTATGGTTTTTTCTAAACAAACTTTCGTGGTTCAATTAATATAAGAACATTTATAATTCGGAACTCACATCAATCATTACTAGATGTGTCAAATTATATGTAGGATCTATATAAATATTATACCTGTGATATCCATGATATTGAAATTTGTTCAATAGAAATAAATCTCCAATTTATTCTAAACTAACATTTATTTAAAAATGTCCATAATTAGGTATTAAATAATTTGGTAAATAAATTCATTACCGGTGTATTTATATCGATGTCTAAAAGAATATATTTTAGCTTTTATTTTTTTTGTAAATATTTTTGAAGACCATCATTATCATATTAAAAATAAATAATTATTTATTTATGATTTAATTTTCTTATTGAAAAATAAAATTTTCAATCACATCATCTAATGATTTCAAGAATTCCTTTTTACAATTAAATTAATTATTTTTCTCAAAACATTCTCTCCCAAATTCATTAAAATCAACAATGAGATTACTTATATCATCATTTATATAATAAATGTTAACATAGATTATATTTATTTCATAATTAACATTTTAATTATAAGAATAATGTTTAACTATTTTATCTTCCACAGTAGAAATATCTCTAATTGAAATATTTAGATGTTTCATCATCCTATAATTTTTATCATGAAGTTCTATATTTGTTTATTTTTTACAGTTGAGGTAATATGATTAAAATATTCCAATGAAATTATCCTATTTTCATATTTTGAAGAAAAATAAACAATATCATTTAGAGATAATTATATAAGTGTATTAAGAGTAAGTTTTTCAATAGGGATAGATCATTCTATGAAATATTTTAATGGATAACAATAGTCTCCACACAACTATTGTCTTCTATATCAAGGAGAGTTTCAAATAATAGATCCTCATTGAAACTCCATGTATCATTGGTATAACGTAAAGCCTCTATTTCAGTACACTTTGAATATTTATAATTTTACACTTCTTCTTAAAATTTGGACTATTAGTCCAGATATTTTTTGGTTTCCTATATTTATAAAAAATAGAGTATGAATAATGTTTTGTTTCATATTTATCTTTTTTATTCATATTATTATCAAATAAAAAGTCTTATTTTTTATAAATTGTTTCATACTCTTCATTATATGAGTGATCTCAATTTCATTATCATATGAATCATTGTTATCTAATTGATGTATAGATTTATTATTCAATATAATAGAATTATAGTTCTATGTATATAAAGGTAAAACATGATACAATGAATAAATATAAATTATATCATTTTTATTCCCCTTCTCCGCATATCACTATGAGAAACATTCTGACTGTATCATTGTTCAAATATGATCATCATGATTAAGCTTCATTGGATACTTGGTGTCATATATAGCTATCTACATGGATTCCCTTTTCATAAGAATAATATTAATACATTTATTTATACGATGGTTATCTAATAATTCCCTTTCACATAGTGATTTAATTCTATAACTAAATTATTTAATATCTCAGTTATTTGTCCAACTAAGCCTCTATGATGAAAATAAAACATCTAAAAAATAGTACACATAATATAACTTCTAATTTAAATAACATTGAATATTAAAAAGTTAGATTCTTTTACCCTTTTCATTATTATGTTCTTCATCCCATATAATTTTTTTTACTATAGATATTATTTTTCATTGAGCTAGAATATTTATTTTAGAAATTATATTTCAATTGATTATCTATATTTTTATCATAAAGAAACATTGAAAATTTATTCACTGTATTATTCTAATTCATGGTGAGTATATGAAAATGTTCATGTCTAATGTTGATAAATAAATATAACTATTATATCATCACAAAATTTCTAATACACACCATAAAAATGATGGTTAAATCAGATTAAAATTCTTTATATTAATGATCGGTAGTCCTTTCATATCAAAAAAAACACGCCCCATCAACTTCATTGATTAATGAAATTTTTATTTATTCTGTTGAAAAATTGATTAATATAAAGATGATAAATTTTATTTGATATTAGATGTTGGTCCCTAAGGGTATCTAAATAAATTAGTTGTATCAAATTAGAAGGGGTGATTAATTTTTGTTTAAACACAACATTAAATATTAATTCAATATAAAGTTAATTTTAATAGAAATAATATAATCAAATCATATCAAATTAAACCAGAGTATAAATATAATGAAATAGAAATTACGTTTCTTGAATGGTAAATAGTTAATAGATATAAATTATTAAACATAATGAATAATATCTCAACAGAATTAATATACATAACTAAGTAAAATATAAATGATAATATAATCAAACAACATGGAAAATGTTGAAACAATTTAGATAATTAAGGATGAATATACAAAACCTTTTAAAAGGAGATTTATTAACAATATACGCCAACTTAAAAAAGAGGCTTCAATATTAAAAAATGTCACAAGATGATCTATAAACTTGATCCAGGTATCGTTATTCAAATCTAAATATGTCCATGATCGAAAACACCATTAAATATTATCAATATAATATCACTTTAAACCACATAAGCTTATCTTTTGAAGATCGTGATCAAGTTGTATAGATTATGAAAGCACAATAAATCTAATATTCAATAACTCTAACCCTATTGTAAGGGCTATATCATCTAATCCCATAATGGCTTGATCACAACGATTGGAAAATCCTGCTTATAAATCTTAGATATAAGTGATCTTAGTGACTAGAAACATAAATTAACAATAAGAAAATATTATATCATTTAAAATGAAAAACTCACTAACAAATTATATTTTGAAATTAAAATAAATAAAATATAGTCAAAAGTGTTGAACCAGAATACTGTGATTAATAAACTCCAATCTATTAAAAACTCCAAAACTCGCATGTATATATATTTTTTCAGTTCCTCGAATCCTCACGTTTCATTTAAAAGAATCCATTATGAAAAGCCCATCATTTAGAGTTTGACATTATTAGTTTCAGTTGTATTTTTATTGAATGAAACTCACCATCAATCAATGTATGTAGCTTAAAAATATGTCATCTAATGTGAATGGAATTATAACCATCTTAATGTCCATTAAATTAAGACCAACATAGCATCAAAAAAAATTGGAATATAAGTGTGATAAATTAGTACACCCAACATTGAACATTTAATCATTAATTCTTCACAACAAAACATCAAATAATAAACCACATGTTAATTAAATTAAATATGATTTAATTATTATTTTAAAAATAAAGGACCAAAAAGATTCATTTGGATAAATAGTATTACAATAATTTTCTATGGTTGTTTTATTGATTATATTCACTTCATTTTTTTCCTTATGATAATATTGATTTAATTTTTAGGATAGAAATATTGGATTAATGAAAGTATTTTGGTTTGTTAGATATGAACATTTATTAAAGGAATTCAAAGGTATTATAGAGAATTATAGAGAGTTTAAAAATGTTTGGAAGAGTTATTAAGAAAAAATTGAAATTAAGTGGGAAATGTTTGTTCCCCACCACTGTTTTATAAACTATTCAAAAAATCCAGAAAGATTAATAATTTATATAACATGATAATGGGTGGCCTCATGCATGGTCGGGGATTCTTTACCATCAAATCATGTATGTTTCTAAAAAAATCATAAACATTATATTTTTACTTGAAACTCAGTGGATCAATCTAATATTTTTGGTCACATTGAAGAGGCCAATATTAAGAAAATTTTTATGAATTTTGTGGTGATTTGTTTCCTTAATAGCTACATAAATTAAAGTTGATTCTCTTATTTATTCATCATTTATTATTATTCATAATATCCCTTCATTTTCATTGTTGAATCTTGAGTATTGAGAATGGTTTCATTTAAAAAAATGTTGAAACCTAAAAAATGTTTATGTTTTTTATTTTAATGGAGAAGGTTGTCCATGGTGGGTGGATTAAAAATTTCTATAAGTGTATTTCATGAATTATTAGTGTATTTTTTTCATTTTTTTCTATTTATGTATTTAGTGTTTTACATATCAATTTATTTTATGTATTTTTTCAAAACATTAATTATGGGTGGATGACATTTATATATTTGATTTGAAATTTTAATCTATTTTTTGAATCATGATTGATTAATGTTTTTTTAATTCTCATTATTGTATGGTAATGTAGGTTAGGTTTCATATTATATGTCAAAATAAATCATTAAAATTGTTTGTTAAGGATTTACAATTAAAAAAATATAAATAATTGATGTGGTTTTTGGGTGAGTAGATTCCATGGAATCAAAAGGGTGATCTTTTGGTTGTATGGGTTTTTTCCAGATATTCTAAATATCAAAAAAATTATTAATTTAATGAAGTGACTTATGATATAGTTGTTGTCATAGTATATGTTTTTAATTAATTTTTAATAAGATGAATGAAATTGTTTATATGGATTGGTTTATGGTTTTGATTTTTATTCAATTCCACATTAGTGTGGCGTCTCCTCAAGATTGGAATAGTTGGTATGGAAAAATTTTATATCAATGTGGGAATGTTATTTTCTTTGAAAAAGAGGATGGAATCCACAATTTTTTTTGTTACTTACCAAGGTTGAAGGATATTGTAATTCCCTTTAAATATTAAATTTATTATTTTTTGATGGTTGATGGAAGGACTTTGGCTATTTGGACTAATCACGGATAGAAAGCAAAAATTAGCTGTTAAATATGACCAAAATTTCCCTTGGTATTGTTTGATGTAATATAAAAAATATTCTATGTATTTATTATGTGGTTTTATTAGTTTGGAAACAATACATGTTGCTAGGGGTTTTCGATAAGATAATATTATTTATGAAATTAGTGTAGAGTTACATCATGTTTGAATTTGAATGTTTTTTTTTTGATATAGTAAGAATGAAATTGACGGATTTATGTCTTGTTTGGTTTTTTATTTATGAAATAATTTTATATTAATGTCATATAATATATAGCCATCTGATTATATAAAATTATGAATAGTTGGTTATTTTTTTATAAAACTGATATGAGCTACTTTGTTTCATATAGGCAAGGTAAATATAATTTTGAATAACGAAAACATAATTAAAATATCATAATCACCACATAATTGTGAATAATGGTACACATATTGATTAAATTTCCATCAGTTATAGTTGGCCGGTATTGCATCGTCATTATATTTGAATGAGTAATGAAGGATAGATAATGGATCATAGTAGAGGATTATATTTCCCTTGATGGTTTGTTTATTCTTATTGTGTTTTTTTGGTAATTTGGATTATTTTTACTAGTATGGTATATTATTATTCATTTTCATTCATGATTCTATTTATAATTTTTTAAATTTATGAATTTTTAATGGGTTTGATTTGTTACCCCAATCACTATTATTTTTGGATATTATTTGTTTATTTTCAACCTATTTGCAGTTGTTGGATGCCACCAAGGGAAAAGTAATATTATTATTTTAATAAGAGTATAAATTTGGTTTTAAGTATTATTAATGATGTTACAAGTTATATAGAATCCAATATTATAATAATACATTTAAGTGTATCTTATATTCTATAAGAAACCTTCGCTGAACATGTTATTTGATTATTTATTACTGCAATGGATTTCTTTACTATTTTTGGAATACTAAAGAAAATCATTAATTTGTTTTTAAAAAAAGTGGTAATGTATAGACCTATATATTGTATATAATGGATTAAGTGACATGGTAGTTTTATGTATGATTCTACTTCTGTTGAGGATTTCAACAAAAATACTTCGACAGTATAAAATGAGTAACTGATATCAATGTTCAGAAATAATGGATTTAATATTATTTAATATATCTATAACCATATATTTAAGAATAAAATCTATAAGCATAATAAATTTTATATTTTTAATAATGGTTTGGTGATAACATCACAGAACAGTTGGGGAATTTTATTCCTACTTCTTATATAAAACTATTGTCATCAAAATAGAAAATATGATAGATAAAATGAAATATTGTTGATGTAAAACACATAAAAGTGTGAAAATTAAATTATTTGGACTATAGAAAATATATTTTCATTGAAAATTATAGTTAATATTAAATGGTTGAATAATGTGAAGAATGTGATGATAGATTTATGTTGATCTGTAGTAATAGATCACTTAAGAATAATTTATGAGAGAATCCAATATGTATTATGATGAAATTTTTTTATAATTAATGTCACAATGTTTTTAGTGTGAGAAATATTAATGGATCTAGGAATGTCATGAATTAATCTAATAAATTATACACACCTTGGGTGAGGGATGGAATAATTCTGTATAAAGGAGTTTCAATCCGTGGAAACTTATAGCATGTAAATAGAAAAGAAGTATCATGATTTGTGAAAAATGAGGATATAAATTAGATATTGAGTTAAAAACATAAAAAAATCAATCATTTAAACATGGGAATATTAGTAAGATGAAATGTTTTTTTTATTAGTCCACAATTACATATTAACAGATAGAATATACATGTTTTATTATAATAAGGTTATAATACTAAGAATATATACAAGAATAAAGAATTAAATTTTATAGAACTAATTAACATATATAAAACGTATATTTATTGAATAAAATATTAATAAAATAAAAAAAGGTATAATATAATATCAATATTGTTTTAATGATGGTAGTAGACTCATCTACATCATGACAATATATTACAAAAAAAATTATACACAGTATAATTAAGATAAATTGTCTTACTAAATATAAATTAAAAAACTTGACAAAACTACTCAGGTATTAGAAATAATAATGTAAATATAAAAATTTAAAAAATAATTAATTAATAAAATGTCATTCTTTAGAAGAACCCAATATAATGTTGTTGTTGAATGTAATAAAAAAACATTTGAGAACATTGGAAGACCACTATTATTAGAGAATCATGTTACCTTTATATTTTTGATGCATTTTAATAATAGTTATTTATTTTCAACATAGGGTAGTGTTAACCGTCGTCAAATATATTTTACCTTGTGAAATGTTTTATAAAAACTATATGAGTATTTTTAATTTCAATGTGTTTTATGGAGACTATTATATTTTTTATCAATATTATTTATTGTAAATTATAATAGAAAATGTTTGGGAAGTATTTTATATGCTATAAATTTATATGAAAAAAAGGATTTAAGAAAAGAATATAAGAGAATATAATGATTCCTTATGTCACATTCATTGAAGAATAAAAATATATAACATGTTTAATTTATTAAATGAATGTGGATTATTATTATAAACTATAGCATGAAACATCACATGGAATAAGTATTTCAAAACTAGAATATAAAAAGTAATAAATTGTTATTTAAACTCTATATGTAGAAAAATAAATTTAAAAAATAATATTTGGGGTTAATGAAAAGAATATATATCATGATAAAATAGATCCTATTAAAACTAGGTGACTGTAATATGTTAAAAAAATATTCCTTAATTTTTTGGTACAAAAAAATCTAATGAAACCAAGATATGAACACTAGATCAGGTATATGAATAATAAACTTGACCAGATCGGTAAAATATATACTATAAAACTTGTTCCTTAGCCATTAATTAAAATCATAATTTTCACTAAATTGGTTACTTGATATAAACAAAGGACCACAAAAAATTATAATAAATAAATCACAGTTTATATGAAAATGTTGTTCAAAGATAGAAATAGTGGATATAGATAAAATTCATTCCCTAGTAGATATGTTTGAAGATATTTTATGTTTTTAACCCATTATAGTTTTATAAAATTTTAATTATTACAAATGAATATAAAAAATCATTTATAAAAATTATTTAGAAGAAGATTTTAATATCAATAAAAATAAGTGTTTTTAGATACATGAAAATGGAATTAGATTATGTATACTAAATAAATACATATTTTTTATAATAAATTTTAAAAATGATTAGTACACTTCGTTAGAATCAATATTGGGGAAACATCAATTTACCAGAGGTGGAGTATATCATAATATGTCTATGAAGAATAAATAATAATGTCAGCTAAAGGAAAGAATCGTTAAAATTTTATTTTTTCATATGTATGTGAAGAATAAATTATAATCCATCCTTTTATATAAACTTTATAAAAGTACTGAGAAAGGGAACTATTGTCACTGCTAAAAATCAATGATAAAGGACTCTTTTATTAGGTATTCTTTTTTATTATCGATAAAAGTGATCTTTATCTATACTTCATATTATCTCTAATAAAATGATTAATTAATATAAAAAATTTATATCATTGATAACATATATTAATATATAAACATAATAATGTTATTTATTATGATATACACAAGGCTATATATGAATGTACACTTAATAAATAAAATATTTATTGAAAATAGCTGATAAAAAATTTAAAAAAAATATTAATCATTAATATGTAAAATATTATTATGTAATAGTTATATAATAACAATTTGATGACATAAAAATATTGTAAACCAACAAATGAGCTATAATATGTTGAAAATATGAGTTTAACATTGAACAACCATAAATTTTGATTCGAGTGTCCATTGGGGATCAAGAACATGTAAAACCAAATCTTGGGAAGAGATATATGAATAATTGGCTAGGGATGACCCATGTTACTATTTTTTCACTGTAAAAAATTCATGGTTGGACACTAAATATACTTTTTTAGTTGGGTTACCCTAAATGTTATATATTAAAATGAATTTAAGATCTATTTAATAGAGACTTATTGACACTATTAAGTGGATAATAAGTGAATTCTCATGTGTTATATTTATATAGATATTATGGTTTCTAAATTTATTCATTTTCCATATTGTAGTTTTATTTGTTATTAAATATCTTCATGTTTTCTAATATTTACAAATAATAAATCAATTTTAAAAATAAATATTTAAACATATTTACAAAATACACTATTTTAAAATATATTAAACTTATAGAAATAAATATTTATTATCCATTTTATATAAATTAAAAAAAATCATTTACCTTATAAAATACATTAATTTATATTTTCCTATACATGTAAAATGTATATATAAATATTTTGTGTCAAAATATATATATACAGATATATATATATATTCTAATATATTTAAATATATATATATATATATATATTTGTTCTTGAATGTGTGAAATATAAAAGTGTATGTGTGTGTGTGGAAATATGTGTGCATGTGTTAGTCTGTGTCAAAATGTTTAAATAAATAATATTGAATTATATTTCTATAAATATATAACTATATTAAAATAATATAATTATATACGTTTTTACAATATATATTTATAAAGACATTATAAATAATATATGCTTTCAATTATATGTAAATTTGTGTAAATTTGTATATATATAAAGATACATAAAAATATATCTCTAATGTAAAAATTTATATCTAAATATAAAGTGTATAGAAAAATTTTCTAAATTTTAATAGAAATAATATTATAAATAAGATAGAAATAATTATTATCTAATTTATTTTAATAATATCTAAACATTTTTTTATATTATAAAAATTTATGAATTTATATATACTTATAAGAATGTATATATACTGTTTATATATACATATTATTGTGAATCAACAACATAATATATATTTATTTTTATCTTATAATATATGTAAATAAATATGAATATATAATATATTAAAATAAATAAATGTATATGTATATATCAAACACACAAACATATTGTTCACATGTGTATTAGAAAATTATTAAAAAAAATATGAATAAAAAATATGTATTTAAAAGTACAAAAAATAAAAAGAAATACCATAAAATTTTGAACAAGTTAATATTGGGGAAGTGATAAAAGGGTTTTAAGATCATAATAATTTTCATGTGATCATGACATGGAATGTACGTGGGTGAATAGGTAGTTGGGATATTGAAAAGAACTATGTGGAATTGTGAGTAGTGAAAAATATAGTTCGTGAGAGTGAGAGGAGGGAACAATGGTTTGGGGAGATTGAGCAGTTCAAATATATATATATATATATTTGTGTTTGAAAAAAAGAACCAATAAAATTCATGACATTTGATGGGGCATAGATCATCGGAGCTTATAAGTGCAAACAAATCCCATTTCTAGGTATTTTAAAAGCACAGTCAATAATTATGCATCTGGATCATGTTTTAACCTACAACCATAGTATAATTTATTTATATAATATATATTTCATTTAAACCATTTTTTAATATGTTATTAAATCATGGTATATTTCAATTAAAATTCTCTTTTTATTATTATACTCATTCATTGATTCTGTTATTTATTATTTTACCATTTGTAAAAACTTTATTAATATTATATGCATTTAGGCACCCTTATGATAGTCTCCCCATACATTTACATGGTTTTGGGTACCCTAATTTAGGTGTCCCTTACCATTACATAATAAGGATTTACCCTTTCACGAGGGTCCTTGATTCCTTAAATGGTTTTCCATACGTCGAGCAATACCCTTTATAAAGGCACCCTTAAATCATGTATAACGACCCATACTTTACATACATTGTTATCACATTAGAAATGAATCATTCTTATTACAGCATATAACAAAACCATGAAAGGACCGTATAGGCATAGTGTCTTTAGAAACTGGGAAACATAAACAACTGGTTCATAAATCATCTACATTGTCTCTCATTTATTTCATCATATCTAGACTCCCTTTTGGATTATCCTACTTAATACCCTTCTTTCTGACCTAGGGAAAAGAAAACATACAAAAAGGTGAGCTCAAATGCTCAGTAATGGTAAACAAAAGAAATATCAATCATATCACATTCATAAGAACATAGCATTTTGAAAATCATAACCTACAAAACATATCATAATATCATAACATTTGATAAATTATAGTATTGAAATGTAATCCCAATAATCATAAATTAAAACATGAAATGTTGTGGCATACACACATAATCATAGAAAATCATTTCTTCTTAGTCAAGGCTCATTTCCAAGACCAACATAGCGGTCAAATACCATTACTGAAATGAGTTCACTCATCATTCCAGTCTTGTATCTCTGAACCGGATGAACTTGTTGTTCCAGCCATGTCTATCTCATGAGATATAAATCTTTACCCAATGCATTGGAGGGAGATATTGGTCCCACCCATCTCATAATGAAATCATTCTTACATGTGCCACAACATAAACATAAATCATTCATCATAACCCAAAGATTAAAATGGGTTTCTTAAACATCATTCCATCATAACATAATCCATATAAAACAACTGGATATCATTTCATCATAAAAAAGTGAAACCATCTAAATCATAGAGACATTATACTTGAAACATACACATATGAAATATTTTCATCTTAGAAGTAAAATGGTTTTGATAAATCATATGAAATGAATTCATGAGAAAAATATCCTTTCTTATTCAAAATAATTTTCTTTTCCCAAAATTCCATGAAATTTAAAACGAATTGGATTTTGTAGAAAATAGTCATGAAATCTTGTAGAGTAAGATTCAGGAAAATAAGGTGTTATGAAACCATAAATATCTATACATGCTGTATAACTTAAAAAACATTCTCCTCATACATTTAACAGAAAAGACAAAAAGTACCACATACGCTAGACAAAAAAAGATTCCTTCCATAAGACAAATAAATGTCAAAGAGGGGTAAAAATGACTTTAAACATACATGTAATAATATTAAACAGTTTATAAAAAACATTTCTATTGACATGGATGAGAAATATAACCCCAGTAAATACTTACATATAAAAAATCTCAGATAAAAATGAGATTGCAAAATTATCCCTTACCTGAGGTATAATTTTCTTCATACATATCTGAACCTCATGTATAATGATTTAAATAATGTCATTGACTTATTACAGAATCATATTCATTGTTATGATATCATATATTGTCATATTCTTATCTTATTATTAGTAATATTTCATTGCTACTTGTTATTCGGGTGTTCATTGCTTTTTCTTATTATGCATGTTTTGTCGAATAAATTCTTATTCTTCTTTTTAGGTTATAGATACCTCATTTCCAGAATGTTACTAGTGTAATATATATCATATTTATTCATTAAATTCACTTATATAATCATTATTCAATGAATATCTTGTAGAACGAGTTGCATCTATTCGTGGAGACCGAAGGCCGTATGTATGCACGAGCGATGATATCGTTCCCATGATCGTAGAATTGTATTGAATTGTATGTATAAATTTTCAGAATCAATATAACTTTACAATAATTATATATAGTAATTCTTTACACCATTATACCCATCCAAGTAAGGTGGTGGTGGAAAACAGATTACACCACGGCGTGGAGATGGTATTCTGTACGTACACATGTGCGGTGATTTCGTTTTCTGTAGGATGGATAAGAGGTGAAATAGGGTGGTTTCATATTTATAATAACATATCAGTATATGAGTGATACCGATGTTATTACTTCATAATTAAACAACTAAAGAAGAGGAAGTAGAAGAAGAAATAAATTTGAAAGAATCGGTAACAGATATTACCTCTTCTTCAACACGCATCATTGAATCCTCCTCTTAGGGCACTAAAATTGGTCTTTGAAGAATACCAAGACCTCTATTATGTTTATAGGGAAGTTGAGAAGGGAAATGGGCCGGTTTTTTCCTAGATTTAAGGCTCCAAATTGTGTGAGGAGGAGAGGGAGGAGGTTCCCTTTTAAAAGGGAGGAGAGGGGCACCATTAGAAATCTAAAAAAATATAAATTTATAATAAATTAAAACCCCACATAAATACATCCAAAATTACTCAAATTCTAATATTAGATTTTATAGGGTTGTAATCTCATCAAAAAATAAAATCTAGACATGTTGGTAATTTATTTAAAACCTTATCAACTTGATTTATCCTTATTTAATATATTTAATTTTATTTGTGGTAAAAATATTCTAAATTTTAATTTGATATAAATAATTACATATGTACATTGAATTATCCATAATTATATACTTTATGAAATTTTATACCATATAACTATAAATTTATAATTTATAAATATTTTGGCGATTTTTAAACAATTTAATAATATGTTATTTTTATAAAATAACAATAGTGTCAATTTTTGACACTATTCATTTAGTTGAATTTAAATAAAATCTACATAGAATATATATTCAAAATAAAATCATTAATAGATTCATAACAAGTAATATTAATCATGAAAAGTATTGGAGCACATTAAATTGTTCATATAATAATTATTTTAATATTTTTAAAACAATTTATTTGATATTTCAATCAATAAAATAATTTCAACATCACTATTGTGTCATAATTATAGATAATTTTTTAATCCCTAAAAATTATAAATAAATTTACATGATGTAGATAATTTTATTATCTTTCTGGAGACTATTTATTTTTTAAGTTTTATTAAGTTTATCACTACATTAAAATTATTACACTTCAAATCTTTAAGAGAGTGACATATTGTCACTTTCTTTATGTTTAATAATAATTATATCATTTTCATGGTAAAAGGTCCATGAAATGAATCTATTAAGACCCTTATGTGATATGGGTAGAGTTTTATTCATCCAATAGAATTTTCGCAAGTGTTAGGGTAATTTTAGAATCTTATTTTTACACTCAATTACCTGATTTACCTTTAACTATAGTAGATAGAAATTATCATAGTTACTATTCATAATATCAAAAAATTAAAAGTAACCTATTAACATAATTTGGACCCAATAAATATAATTATGGAATCCATTTTCCAAAATTCAGAAAACGGAATTTGCAGTATTTAATTTAAAATTAATCCCATTGTTAAGAAAATGGGTTTTAAAAGTTAAAACATTTCCAAAGATTGAAATGTTTTAACCTATGAATTCAATGTAAAATTAATGAAAATGAAATAAATTATATTAAATGGTAAAAATATATTCTATTTATACTTTAAAACCATTCAATAATATACTTTAACCATATAAATTATTTTGAGGAAAAAAGTTGTTTTCAATTAAGTACTAGCATATTTTTACTATTCATCAAAATATGAAAGTTATCAGAAAAGTATCAAAAAATAATCCAGTGCAAATTATTATATCCTATTTTAATGGAAGAATTTATTTTGTAAAATTGAACTTATAATCTTGTGTAAAATTATCCTTAAAATGGTTGCTCCATGAAAAGGCAGAAAATTTCATTTTTGAAAAAAAATAATTCTTTTATTTGAAAAATTGATTTTTTTCCTGTATCATATTTAAAACGAATTATAATGTTATATAAAATTTAAAATGTTTTTAATACTATTTATAACTGCTAATTTATATACTATTTTAATAACTTATCGTTGTTTAGTGAAACTCGATATTGCGTACAACACACGCTATCGAGGAAGATTGCTCTTGCGTATAACGCAAGCCAAGATACTGTTGTGTGTAGTGAAAGATTCATTTGATGTTGTGTATAACATAAGACATAAAAAAATATATTTCTAATAAAATATCAAGGTGTTACATTCTACCCCCCTTAAAATGAATGTCTCCCTCAAAATTCATCACTTCGTGACAAACAGATGAGGATACTTCTCCCTAATCATATCATCAAGCTCCCAAGTAGCTTCTTCTAATTTGTGGTTCCTCCATAAAACTTTTACAAAGCGTGTGGTCTTGTTCCGTAGAACTTTTTCACTACGATCGAGAATCTCTATCAGCTGTTCTTTATAAGAAAGATCTTTCTCAAGTTGTACAACATCTGATATTAATACATTTGATGGACCAGGTATGTACTTTCTCAGGAGAGATACATGGAACTCATCGTGAACGTGAGAGAGATTCGGTGGAAGCGCCAATCCATAAGCTACCTTCCCAACACGATCGAGTATTTTGAATGGACCGATATACCTAGGGCTCAGCTTTCCATTCTTTCCAAATCTCATTACTCTCTTCTAAGGAGATATTTATAAGAACCCTTTATCACCCACTTCAAACACTAGGTATTTTCTTCGGTTGTTAGCATAACTTTTTTGTTGACTCGAAGCTGTTCTTATGTGTTGTTGAATAGATCTAACCTTTTATGCAATTTCATCAACAATATCAAGTCCTAATAGCTTTATTTCCTCAACATCATCCCAAAAAGTTGGTGTTCTGCATTTATTTCCCTAGAGGGCTTCATAAGGAGACATCTGAATACTTGATTGAAAGCTATTATTATAAGAAAATTTCACCAAATGTAGGTGTTGATCCCAACCACCTTTGAAATACATAGAGCAAGCTCGTAACATATCTTCTAGAGTTTGAATTGTTCTCTCAGACTCACCATCTGTCTGAGGATGATAAGAAGTGATGAAACTCAACTCTGTATCTAAAGTATACTGAAGACTTCACCAAAACATTGAGGTAAACCTCATATCCCGATCATATATAATGGAATGTGGTACTCCATGAAATCTTACCACTTCCTTCACATATATCATGGCATGTTGATCCAGAGAAAAATCTTCCCTAATAGAAATGATGTGTGCCGACATCATAAGACAATCCACTATGACCCAGATAGAATTATTTCCTTTGGATGTTTTAGGAATTCCAATGACAATGTCCATAGTGATGTTTTATCATTTCCATTCAGGTATGGGTAAGGGTCGTATCATCCTCTTAGACTTCTGTCTTTCAGCTTTAACTTGCTGACAAACCAATCATTGATAGACATATTCAGCAACATCTCTTTTCATGCCATCCCACCAGAAGTACTCTTTCAGGTCCTTATACATCTTCGTGTTTCTATGAGGAATAGAGAACGATGAACTATGGGCCTCATCCAGCATCTCCTTCATTAATTCGGGGATGGGAGGAACACAAACCTGATTCCTGGACCTTATTATCCCATCACAATAATGGTTGAATTCCGGAACATTTCTGACCTTCTTTTGTAACTCTATATCTTCTTTTTGTTCCTCTTTAATCTTCACATGTATATATGGTTGAACATTCATTTGAGAAAGACAATATTTTTTCCCTTCCATTATAATTCCAAGATCCATCCTTTGTAAATCCATAAATATTGAATCTTTTGTGATCCTCATCATGGATAAGCTACATGGTCTTGTCAACCTAACGCATCTGTCACCTTTTTTTTCTTTCCCTATGTGATAATGAATTGAGCATTTGTATTCTTTAATCAACTCCAACCATCTTCTTTGGCATATATTCAGATCCTTTTGTGTTATAATATACACTAAACTTTTATGATCATTATAAATATCACACCTTTATCTATAAAGATAATGCCTTCATATTTTTAATGCATTGATTATCGTGGATAACTCCAAATCATGAGTTGGGTAATTTTGCTCAGGGATTTTCAACTGCCTTGAGTAATATGCTATCACCATATTATTTTGCATGAGAACACACCACAGTCCCTTCTTGGATGCATCACTATAGATGAAAAACCTTTCTCTACTACAAGGTAGTGTGAGCACAGGTGCACTGGATAACCTTATGTTCAACTCCTTGAAATCCTCTTCACACTCCTCCGTCCACATGATCTTAACTCCTTTTCGAGTCAACCGGGTGAGTGGATTAGATAGTCGTAAAAATTATTTCACAAAACGTCGATAATATCCTGCCAAACCAAGAAAACATCAGATGTCAGTAACTATTATTGGTCTCGACCATCTTTCAATAACCTCTATTTTTTATGGTTCCACAGATATTCCCTCTTTTGAGATTACGTGACCCAAAAAATGAAACTTTTTGAATCCAAAATTCACACATGGTAAATTTGGCATAATGCTTCTCCTTTATTAGGGTCTTTAATACAATTCTGAAGTGATCATCATGTTCTTCCTTTCACATTGAATAGACATGAATATCGTCTATAAAGACTACCAAAAACTGATCAAGATAGTCTATAAAGACTCTATTCATTAGATCTATGAAGATAGTAGCGGCATTAGTAAGACCAAATGGAATCACTATAAATTCATAGTGTCCATAACTTATATGGAAATCCCCATTTTGTATATGCTCCTTTTTGACCCTAAATTGATGATACCCTGAATGAAGATCAAACTTGGAAAAGTATTGAGCTCCGCATAGTTGGTCAAATAAGACATCAATGCGTGGGAGAAGATATTTGTTCTTGATAGTGATCTTGTTAAGTTCTCGACAATCAATGAAAAGTCTCATGGATCCATCTTTCCTCATAAAAAAGAGATTAAGTGCCCCCCAAGGTTACGCACTAGGGCATATGAATCCTTTATCAAGATTCTCTTGGAGTTTATTCTTCAAATCCTGCAACCCAATTGGGGCCATTCTATAAGGTGTCTTTGAAATGGGCATATCATCTGGTATGAGTTCTATTGAAAACACAACATCACGATTTGGTGGAAGACCTGGAAATTCCTCCAAAAATACATCATAAAACTTCCATACAATGGGCCTATTCTTAATCCTTAGTTTCTCTCCAACCATTTGACATAAATAACCTTCATTTATTGGAATGAAGACCCATAATATGGAATAAATTTCCACTGGAAGGTTATATTCATCCTTGCATCGATTGATGATATTAGATTGATCAGGAATATTAAATGTGATTTCTAATCATTGTCAATTGATATGATCTCTGAATAAAAAAAGCCAATCCTTGCCAAAAATCACATCAAATTACACTATAGGAAGTATCACATGATTTGCAGGAAGCACTTTCCCAGAAACTTCAATTGGAGAAGAATTATAAACTTTTGATGCAAACGTTGTGCCATTAGGAGTTATCACATCTTACTCAACATCTAATTATTGAGGTAGTACGACGATACCCTTAGAAAATTATTCATAAATAAAAGAGTGGGTGGATCGAGAATCAAATAAAACATTTTCTACTTTAGACTGGATGGTAAGTGTACCTTTCAACACTTAATTTTCATACTCCACATCACCGATAGAAATTGCATGTGACTATCCTTTGTCTTTGGCATTAATAGTTTGTTGACATCGATCATCATCAACAAACATTGGATTGTTTAATTGATTGGCATAATGCCCATATTCCTTGCACATGAAACATTGAAGTGTAGGAGGTGCATTCTATGTATTTCTTTCATTTTTCACATCATTAGGCATCTTCTTCCCATTATTTCGACATTAAACTGCCCGATGGCCTTCTTTTCCACACTTAAACCATTTACTTGTCCCTTTAATAAAATTCCATTCATGTTTCTTTCCACACTTTTAGCATAAGGGAAAACTCATCTTCTTTTCAGTGTGGTCTTTATATTTCCCTTTCAATTCCATTTTCCCCTTCTTATCAAACCCATATGACTGATGGATTACTCTAATATCCATCTCAACCTTGAGAGCACATCGAACAATTTCCTCGAGCTATTGAAGTCCATTATGGATAACTCCCTTTGAAGACACGGTTTTAATCCACTAAAAAATCGATTGATATTACTATCAGGTTGGATAATAATTTCGGAAGCATACCTTGCATGTCTTGTAAAAGTATCTTCGTAGGTACCAACCGATTCATCATCCTTTTGCTTCAGTTCAGGAAACTACTTCTCCATCTTTGTTCGAAGAATACATGGGAAGTACTTATTGAAAAATATGTTCTTGAACTCATCCCATTCCATGGACTCAATTTCATCCCTTTGACACATATTATTAATAAGATTCCAAAATTTATCAGATTCACCATCCAAATGATATACTTCTTAGATCACTTTATCATGTTCATAACATTATAGAACTGAAAATATCTTTTCAGTGGTACTGATCCATTGTTCAGCCACTAATGGATCAGATGATCCACTGAATGAAGGTGGACGCCGCCTCATGAAGGATTCAACAGAATTTTTCTCCTTCCTCTGCTCATTTGGATGTCCACCATGATTCATATCTTGAGAAAGTTTTGTGGGAATGGCTACCAGATTTTTCATTCTAGCTCCCATAACATTTTGTTGTTTAGGGGGACAATCATTTCATTTCTCATCGCATTCTGCATTAACATGGTTTCTTCTAGTTCCATCCATTGACTAAAAACAAGAAGAATAGTGTGAGAAACACTAATCATAACAGGAAAACCACATAATCTAGAATAAAATTTCACACTTTAGGTCTTATCATAGGTTGTTCATGGCCATTTATAAAACACCAATATTGTGTTCTATGTTTACACATATCCTTAATGTTCTTACTAAGGCTTTCACGTCCTAGTTTCCAAAGATTGACTATAACCTCCCTTTGATACCAACTATAATGACCCTTAATTTACATAAATTGTTATTACTTCATAATTTAAGCATACATAATACAACATAAAAAAACCATGAAAGGACCGTATAGGTATAATGTCCTTAGAAACTGAGAAACATAAACAACTAGTTCATAAATCATCTACATTATATCCCATTTATTTCCTCATATCTAGAGTCCCTTTTGGAATATCCTACTTAATAACCTTATTCCTGACCTAGGGAAAATAAAACATAAAAAAGGGTGCACTCAAATGCCCAATAAGGTTAAACAAAAGAAATATTAATCATATCATATTCATAAGAACATAATATTTTGAAAATCTTAACATGAAAAAGTGATCATAATATCATAACATGGGATAAATCATAGTAGTGAAATGTAATCTCAATAATCATAACCTAAAATAGGAAACTTTTTGAAAAACAAAAATAATCATAGAAAATCATTTCATATTAGTCAAGACTCATTTCCAAGACCATCATAGCGGACAAAGTCCATTACTAAACCGAGTTCACTCCTCATTCCAGTCTTGTATCAATGAACAAGATTAACATTCCATTCCAGCCATGTCTATCTCATGAGATATAAATATTTAACCAATGCATTAGAGGGAGATATAGGTCCCACACATCTCATAATGAAATCATTCTTATGTGTGCCACAAAATAAACATAAATCATTCATCATAACCCATAGAATAAAATGGGTTTCATAAACATCATTCCATAATATAATAATCCATATAAAACAAATGGATATCATTTCATCATAAGATAAGTGAGACCATGTAAATTATAGATACATTATACTTGAAACATACACATATGACATATTATCATCTTAGATGGAAAACAGTTTTGATAAAATACTTGAAATGAATTCTTGAGGAAAATATCCTTTCTTCTTGAAAATCATTTTCTTTTCACAAAATCACATAAAATTTTCAAAGAAGAGGATTTTTTTTGAAAATAGTAATGAAATATTGTAGAGTATTCTTCATTAAAATAAGGCCTTATGAAACTGTAAAAATCTTTTCATGCCATATAATTTAAAAAAACATTCTCCTTATTCTTTTAATAGAAAAGTAAAAAAGTACCACATATTGTAAACAAAAGAAATATTCCTTCCATAACACAAAGTATAAGTCAAAGAGGGGTAAAAATGACTTTAAACATACATGGAAGAATGTTAAACACTTTATGAAAAACATTTTGATTGATATGGATGAAAACTATAACACCATTAAATACATACGTATAAGAAATATCAGATAAAAATGAGATTGAAAAAATTATCCCTAACCATAGGTCTGATTTGCTTCGTACATATCTGAACCTCCTGTATAATGATTTAAATAATGTAATTAACTTATTACAGAATAATATTCATTTTTATGATATCAATATAGAAATATTATTATCTTTTTATTAGTAATATTTCATTGCTACTTGTCATTTGGGTGTTCATTGCATTATGTTCTTATGTATGTTTTTTCGAATAAATTATTATTATTATTTTTAGGTTATAGATACCTCATTTATAGAATAGTATTAATATAATATGAATCATATTTAATCATTAAATTAATTTATATAATCACTATTAAATTAAGATCATGTAAAATGAGTCGCATCACATCGTGGAGACGGTAGGTTGTACGTACCCACGAGCGATGATATCATTCCCATGATCATGGAATTGTATTGAAGTGTATGTATAATATTTCAGAATCAATATCAACTTAAAATAATCATATATAGTTATTCTTTACACCATTATACGCATCCAAGATAGGTGGTGGTGGAAAACAGATAGCCCCACGGCGTGGAGACGGTATTTCATACGTACGCACGTGCGGTGGTTTCGTTTTCCGTAGGATAGATAGAAGGTGAAATAGGGTTGTTTCATATATATAAAAACATATCAGTATATTATTTATACTGATTTTATTACTTTATAATTAAACAACTAACGAAGATAATGTATAAGAAAAATTTAATTTTAATGAATCGGTAACAAATATTACCTCTTCATCGACACACCTCTTTTACTCCTCCACATAGAGAACTAAAATTGTTCTTTTAAGAAGACCAAGACCTCTAGTTTGATTCTAGAGATATTGAAAAAGGGAAATGGGATGGGGTTGTATGAGATTTAAGACTCAAAATTGTTTGAGGAGGAGGGGGAGGAAGTGCCCATTTATAAGGAAGGCGAGGGGCAACTTTTGAAATCTGAAAAAATTAATTTATAATAAATTCAATCCCCACATAAAAACATCCAAAATTACTCAAATTAAAATATTAAATGAGATAGTTTTTTAATCTCATCAAAAAATAAACTTTAGACATGTTAGGAATTTATTTAAAACATTATCAACTTGATTTACCCATATTTAATCTATTTAATTTTATTTGTGGTATAAATATTATAAATTTTAAATTGATATAAATAATTACTTATGTGATGTGAATTATCCATAATTAGATACTTTATTACATTTTGGACCATATAATTTTAAATTTATAATTTGTAAATATTTTTGTGATTTTTTCACAATTATATAATATGATATTTTTATAAAATAACAATAGTGTCAATTTAAAAACTATTCATTTATTTGAATTTAAATAAAATATACATAGAAAATATATTAGAAATAAAAGATTGAATAGATTTATAACATGTCATATTTATCTATAAAATTAGTGGAGAACATTAAATAGTTCATATAATATTTATTTATACATTGTTAAAACCATTTATTTGATATTTTAATCAATAAAATAATTTCAACATCATTATTGTGTCATAATTAATGATAATTATTTAATCCAAAATAAATCTAAATAAATTCACATGATGTAGATAAGTTTATTATATTTCTGGAGACTATTTATCTTCGATGTTTTATGAATTTTATCCATAAATTAAAATTATTACACTTATAAGATATAAGAGAGTGACATATTGTCACTTTCATTAGTTTTAATAATAGTTACATTATTTTCATGGACAAAGGTCCATGTAAATGAATCTATTCTGACCCTTAGGTGATATGGGTCGACTTTTTTTCATCCAATAAATTTCTTTCAAGTGTTAGGGTAATTATACAATCTTATTTTTACCCTAAATTACACGATTTACCTTTAACTATAGTAAATAAAAATTACCGTACGTACTATTCCTAATATAAAAAAATAAAAGTAACATATTAACATAATTTGGACCCACTAAATCCAAATATGGAATCCATTTTTCAAAATTCAAAACACAGAAGTTGATGTAATTAATTTAATATTAATCCCGTTGTTAAGAAAACAGGTTTTAAAAGTTAAAACATTGCCAAATATTGAAATGTTTATACCTATGAATTCAATGTAAAATTAATGCTAATGACATACATTATATTAAATGGTAATAATATATTGTATTTATACTTTAAATCCATGCAATAATATATCTTAACCATATAAATTATTTGATGAAAAAAGTTGTTTTCAATAAAAAATTTGCGTATTTTTACTATTCATCAAAATATGAAAGTTATCAAAAAAGTAAAATAAATTTATCCAATATAAATTTTTTCATTCTGATTCAAAGAAATAATTTTATTTTGTAAAATTTAACTTATAAAAGTTTCAAAAATTAGCCTTAAAATTGGTGCGCCATCAAAAGGCGGAAAACTATATTTTTTAAAAAAATAAATCTTTTATCCGAAAAATTGATTTTTTTCTCATATCATATGTAAAATTAATTCTAATGTTATAAAAAATTCATAATATTTTTAAAAATATTTATAAATCTACTTTATATAATATTTTAATAATATATCATTGTTTTTTGAAACTGGATATTCCGTACAACACACGCTATTGAGGAAGCTTTCTCTTACGTATAATGCAATCCAAACTAGTGTTTTGGGTAGTGAATAATTCTTTTTATGATGCGTATAACATAAGACATAAAAATATATATACTTCTCATAAAATATCAGGGTTATACATCATGTGTTACCATTATATAGGTACCCTTATGCTAGCTGGTACCTTTACATATATACCCTTATGAATGATAGTAACCTTACATAGGGCGACCTACACGGATGATACCCTTATGTGATTGCCCTTATGGGAAATGTACCATTATGGGTTCACCCTTATGTATTGGGGTCCATCTTTAGTATCCTTATGAGGTACCCTTACATGGTGTAGTTCCCTTATGGCAGTACCCATATTCTATTTTTACCCTATAGAGTTCCCTTACATGGGTACCGTGACATGGATCTAGACCCTTGTGTGGGATCTTTACACACTAGCTACACTTATGCGGCGACCCAAAAATTTCACATAGTTTGGTTAAATATTCATTTTCATTTTCTATTTGTATTTTGCAGCACATCATAGAACCTTAATATGGTCCATGATGTTATTCTCACATCCTTGATTAATATTTTTTTTAACTGCTCCCTATGGTACCATTATTTTTACATGGATAAAAACTTATTTTAATATGTTCATCCCCAATGCTCTCACTCACTTCTATTTAAATGTATAATAAAATTACATCGTTGATATTCACTATAGAAGATTGACATTTCATACTGTCATAATCTTTTGAATGATGATTTGGAAAGGATAATTTCAGTTGAGCCACCTTATCTGATTATCAGGGGAAATATATACTAGTTACTCCTATGGTATGCATTTTAAGATTTAATGAATGTATTTTTTACATCTATAAAGTATTGATAAATATTTCCTAGACATTGGTAATATTATATTGGATTTTAATATTTTTTTCTTCATAGATTTTTTTCTAGTTCAATTCTCTCTTTTAATATTAATATATATATATATATATATATATTGATCTCACATATTTGAGAATGATTATTTTTGAGTGTGTGTGTTGTGTTCCTATCATGCACACTAGATCCCAAAATATTTGAATCATCTGAGATCTAGTGAACATTATTTTTTTTCTCTTTCCTTTTATTATTCTATA
The DNA here is from genome assembly GCA_963277665.1 of Viscum album. Taxonomy (NCBI): domain Eukaryota; kingdom Viridiplantae; phylum Streptophyta; class Magnoliopsida; order Santalales; family Viscaceae; genus Viscum; species Viscum album. Next base: position 1,346,237,482 of record OY728159.1, on the reverse strand, counting down.
TTTTCATGTCATATTCACTCACTAATCTATTATATGATACATATTACACAAAAAATCCATAAAATTGGCTTACTATTAATTTCATAGGGGCATATATATGTTATTTTCTCCAAAATATTAGTACTAGTTCGATCATTTATTAAACAGATTCCACCAAATATAAATTAGAATGGATTGAACATGAAAATTAATCAATAATTTAGATAATCAAGATGAGATACTTGATTACATAATATGGTATTATTAATGCATTACATCGGCTTAAAAAAATATTGTTTTACAATTTCATGACGGGTATATTGTCCCCACTTATCACGATTTCCCTGTTGACACCATGTAAAAGGCACAAATCTCGGTTATTTTATCCCTATGAAAAAAAATCATAGAGAAGTATTATATTTATCTATTTATTCTAGTATATTGTATAAATATATAATAAAATATAAGAATACCTCACTTTTTTTGTCACCTTTATGAGAAATATACATTCTAATCCTTTTGAATGATCATGCTTATTACAATTCATAATCTCCTTGATATATAAAAGATTTCATTATATCAATCTAATCACAATGTTAAAATTGATACTTAATACAAAAATATCGTATTATTAATCTCCCATGAAATATTCTATCATACATTAGTATGGATCGTTTTTTATGTCTAAGACTCTCTTGAAAACAAAAAAGTACAATAAACAATTCATTCTAATGAATTTAATGAAAAAACTAATGAGAAGTTTGAAGTAGAAATCCCTTTCACAAGGGATATTTCTATAAGTATGAATAAAAAGGAATATAATAAATATGGAAGTGAAAAAAAACTAAAAACAGTAAAAAATTAGTAATGGATAGAAGGTCAACTACTATAATTGTGGATAGCCTGGTTACATTTCTTTAAAATACTGAATCCCCCATAAAATAATTAAACCTAATGAATATAATATTGAATGATTAATAATTGATACTTTATATGATGAAATTAGAGTGATGAATGTTACCATAAAATAATTTTTAATCAATTAGTTCTTGAATCAAGCAATTCCATTCACATGTACCCTCTTAACAAATTTCTTTTTGAACTATTAGATAAATTTTAAAAGAATCATATTCTAGGTAAAAAAAGAGGTGTAGAGTCTAGGGTATAATCTAAATTAGGATAGATCTTCATTATAAATCATTAGATAAAATACTATATATAAGGTGGATACCCAACTAATAACGTGTCATCATTCTTATTAAGTTACATTTTCCCAATCTGTTTGAATTTTCATTTTTGGTGTTTAAACCAACAATTGTTTTATATTTGAAACTTAATTATGCGAGTTTCATTGGCCTAATTTTTTTTCGAAAATGGGTTTTATGGCTTCGCAATTTATTCAGGGTTTAAGGGGATTTATTGGTTTTTCAAAACCCAGAAACACCATTTTGAGAATTTTTATAGAGAAGAACATGCATAAGAAAAACCATACGACCTCGAAGAATAAATGATGTTTCCCTCTAGGAGCATTAGATATAGTTTAAAAAATATTATATTTGGGGAGAAGGACCACTCAAAACATGTGAAATTTATATCAGAGTGGATTTTCATTGTTTTGGAAATAGTGCACCTGATCGTGCAAGGTGAGTTCTATGTAAAATGACATCCACACGGGCTGCTCATAATTTGTTAAACTGTGCGCCTAGTCAGGCAAGGGTAACCCCACTTGGATCAAAGAATAAAATGGTTGGGAAATGGTTTGACAAGTCATGCTAGTTAATCATTCACCTCATATAAAAGTGTGAAATTATGATTCTGTACCTATGCTCTATTTCTTCTTTCCCTTTGATTTTCCTCCTTTAAACCGAACATTGAATGGGGTTATTTATATCCTCCTCATGATTAGGCATAGTTTTTTTATCGTTGTTTGGACTCTAATGTACAATTTTTTTGGCAAGAGATCAATATCTGTAAGACCATTAATCTGTTGCATTCTTTTTTGTATTTCTTTACAAATGATACACTAAATCAACATGACCTCTTTTACCCTATTTATATAAAATTAACCAAAAACTCCATTTTATTCTAATTCAGCTCATGTTGGAGCCTTATATTAAATGATTGAGTGCATACTAGTACAATATAGGTAGTTTCTAGGCCTCTACTTGATTTTTTGGTTGTTTTGCTGGTTCATAATATATGTTCCATGCGGGTCGATTATGTGTGACCCAAATAAATTAATATCAAATATTTAAATTATTAAATTGATGTTATGAGTCACATATTGCATGATTCTAACACACTACAAATGGTTAAGCTGGGTACGTTCCCTGAACAAGCTAATGATTCTTAGAGTGGGATTATGAATTATTTTTTAAAATTAAATTAATATATATATTGATTGTCCAGTTCCATGGAACATGATAGTCTTAGATAATGAATTGAGGTGATGGTGATCACCTAAACTAAGGTGACATAGATTGTATTCACTGGTGATGATCCAGATACATGGGTGATGACGATTATTAAGTTTAGGTAACATAGTCATCAAATTAATGCGACGGGTTCCTCATGAATAGTGAATAGACCATGTTACATGACATAGTGTTGACCATCATTATTTAGAAACATGATTATTGGGTACTGATGTTCCAAATGATGTGTTATAGGTTTTTTTGTGATTTTGGCTAATCGTTTGTTGGATGAAGTGTCATTGGAGTTGTGTGCACATATTTATGACTCATTTCTAGGTGATTTCGACCAATCATGTAGTTAAATGACCCAATAGACTATGTGGATTAAGTGATGGTGTTTACCAGCTATTATATTTATGGGTTCTCACCATATAAAGACACATGGATAGTGATGGACCATTGGTTTACAATGATGATACCATTAGTTAGGGGATGATACTCTTGTGATACTTGAGGTCATAGGTTCAAAATTTTTGCAGTTCTTGTATCATCATTCCTTGTGACATCGATATTTGATCAGACATTGATAATTATTTTGTGGAAATATAATGTTGTACATATAATCATTTGTCTATGAGTTGATGAGGAATTCTGAGATTATGTCTGAGGGACCATGCACTTATTATTTTGGAATGGTGTATGCGTGTAGGGTTACTAGATTTATGGAATGTGGTTCTAGTGAATTTATTATAGGTGGAACCTAATGATTCACCTGGTTTTCACTTTATAAGAGGTTAACATGGAATTTATGTCATTGATCCTTACAACAATAGTTATAAATTTACTGGCATGTATTGTGTTATTTATATATATATAATTATGGGAACATGATAAAAGATTTTGGTATAGGCCGAAGTATGTGACTGCTTCCTTGTGGCCATTGATTACAATGGAAACGATTTATGCATTCAATGTGAATTTTCTACCATTGTTTGATTTTTTAGAATAACCTTCATAATTCTTGAGGTTGGACATGTACTCGTTGGTGGTGGCCTATTATGATTTATTCTCACACCCTACAAGGGTCGATTTAATCATGTGAGGTATTGAGCTTAAAAGATGGTCCATCATGATCAAGTTGTTCTTCTTATTATGGGACATATGGAAAGGGACAATGGTATTTCGTTCATCAACTAATGTTTTCATTTTTTTCATCATGCCTTATATATGTATGTATTGATGGTTCGACATGGGAGGAACTGTTTTTGATCTACTAATTTTATGACCTATTATAGAGTGGCTTCTCTAAAAATCGTATGTTTTTGTATTCAACATCTAGGATTGTCTATTATTATATTGTACTATTTATTTATTCTTCTGTTTCATTGTATTGTTTTCACATTATGAAGGTCCTTCTTCTACTATAATTATTTTTGGACCATTCTTATTATCCTCACTTTAGGGTATATTCTCCCTACTATGACCTTTTTCCACCCTAAATAAATGTTTCCAACCATTTTCATATAGGTAGGTAAGCCAAAGGCCATGTGTCACTCCATCCCGTAGCACCATTTAGTGTGTACTCCATGTAAGAGTTCTAAAAATGGTATGAGAGTGAATTCTTGTAATTGATTTTTGCAAATATCACAAGAATTAAAAATATAATGGTAATTTCATTCAAATGGATAATAATTAAATAAAATGGTTTCAATTTATTTTTTGATTTTCTATTTGGGATATTGTAGAATAAATACAATGATGTATATAAATCTAGGTAAATTGATAATTCTTGGATTTATTTGGCCACATGAATAGGGGATAGAATATGTTTATATGGATGCAAAATTGATGTTCTGTAGTGTGCTTCAATAGTTGATTTGATATCCACCTCGAGTGGCGCACATGGGCGTGATTCATATCCATCATATTTAATTTGATCATTGACCTAGTATGGAAAGGGAAACAGGATTATTCATTTGATAGAATCTTATAATCATATGATTATAATTTCTTGTGATTCTCACTATGAACCTAGATTGCTCTAAGAGGGTCTGGGTTGTTTAAAATGGAATCAATGATAGCTAATCAATGGATTCTTACATAGTCTTACTTGGTTTCATTCTACTCATATATCCCATGAATGTGGTACCAATAAAATTTGTATGTGATCCTCTGTGATTTGATATGTGGGCCTAAAACCGATAAAGGTAGTCATAGAAGATTAACATTTCCGAGTTGTTTATGTGTAAAATAATGAATCTGAACAATATTTTCTTTCTTATCCTCTCATTGGTGTAATTTTACCAAGTTACCCCTTATAATAGATATATATAACATGTGATGGCTGACCTTATTAAAGGTAGTAAAGTGTTCATGGATCCAGGTTATATGTGATGATAGACTCCAATGTGGGTAGCCATGGGGTCATGAGGCTAGATGATTCACTTGATAACTGACCCTAATAGGGGTGTGTAAGTGACCATGAGGCTGGATGTCATCCAACATGGTGTGGTAGGGAAGTGTAATGGATGTGAAATTGTCCCACATATTATATCATTATATATATATATGATATATATATATATATATATATATACTATTATGGATATCTGACAATTATGATTTGTATTATGTAGGATTCCACTTGGATGATTTCAATTAGAGCCTTGGGAGGATGGTGATATAATGCTGCTTGAGTATGCATGGGATGACGCCCCATAGGGTTGTGTTGATCCTAATCCATAGATATAGTCATAGTTATAGGCTTAGGTATAGGCGGGACACCATTATGATATAGAAAATTTTGGGCCATGGTTGGAAGAGTATCTCAGTGCAATCCTGGTCTGAGTAATCTATGAAACTGTTTGGGGAGATTAGGGAGCTAAACCATCAAGGGAATATCTGATTTTCATGTTCCTTCTATATCATCAAAAACTATTTCAGGGTGGGGGAAGGATACATGTGGTGTAGAACATTAGAGACTTATTACAATCAATCTTCAAACAAGTCAAGACATCCCTTAATCATATGGTGAAGCTGGAGACATAAATTCATGTATTATTAGAAAGGAGTTGGTGGGATGTACATGTTCAAGAGGGAAGACCCGAGGGTCTGACATGGAAGAATTTTGAGTCTTGGTTCCTTAAGAACTGCTACTCAGATACACTAAGGGAAGACAAGGCCTATGATTTCAGGGATATCCACTAGGGGAAAAATCATTAATGGAGTATACTACAACATTCACAGAAAATGTTTCATTTTTTACATGCCATGGTGGGTGATGAAATCTCTTGTGTGTGGAACATCAAAGATATATTATATTACTCTATAATGATTTTTATGAATATATATATTTTCAAATATTTTTTAGAGGTGGTCAAGCAATAGATAAAAGTAGAGGGGAATTTGATGAATTGTAATTATTAAAGATGACTGATAGTGTAAGGTGATTTTAGTAGTGATTCTTCTATTAATATTAAGAAGGGATATGAGGAATATCAGTATAGTAGTTAGGTCATATTCAAAAGAATACTACTGAGGGGTGGGTTATCTATAGAGTTCTTATATTGTAGGAAGTGAGGACATGTCTAGACTTAGAGTGTGTGGCCTGAAATTGAGTGTCAGTCAAGTAGACATGTCAAAAATCTTGAGATGTTTTGCAAGATGCATTCTCGGATTTTCGGGATCTAGAGACCAGTGGATGACTGCGGGAAAGGATGTTGGACAACAATCAGTACCAATATCTATAAGATGTTATTCAGATACACATAGATGACATGAGAGAGAATGTGAGACCCACCATTGGAGTCCATCGATGGTTGCTGGTGTAGCTCTATAGGGAGTTCATGCCTTGTGTAGTCTAGTTGTTAGTCTAGTACATGTACTGGTGTTTTCCGGTTCAGATAAGGCTAGGGAGAAGACAATAGTTAGAGAAATTTCATGGGAGTGGCTGTGTTTTATTTGTTTGACTTTAGATAATTTTGGAGCATGAGGTGCACCTGTAATGTTATTGGACTAACCAAGAACTAGGAATTAGGTTGAATCATATATGATGAATGTTATATATATATATAAGGTGCATTGTAACAAGGAATTCATATCGGAATTGATACAATATAGGAAGTTTTGATGTGTTCATGCATAGATATTTTTATGGGCATGTATATCTATATATGATATATGTTATTATGGGTTCCATGTATGGAACATTTAATTAGTGTTATATGATGAGGAACTAGATAATATTGGTTTCAGGTGAGAGATGGAAATTTTTTGAGCACAAGAACATGTCTAGGGGTGAAAATCCATCATGGTTGGAATTTGGAGTCTAGGAATAGCTTATGGAATGTAAGAATCATTTGTTATGGGGTCAAAATGTCACTAGGAAGGTAACTCATAAATTGTGCAGTGGCTTGAGGGAATTAGACCTGTGTATTAATAATTGGGGTAGAACGAGTTTATTTAAATGATAAGGGTATGTTCAGTACCATCACTACATAAATATGGATACCTGAGCTATGATCTATGTTATTGTGTGGAGATTATAATGTACTAGGATTTTTAGCAAGTTATATTTTTCCTCCCTACATGAGTTTTCATGTTTGGTGGTTGGAATAAATGTATTTTTATATTTTTAACTTAATTATGGTAGTTTCATGACCCAATGTCTTTTTAATGCGTTTTATGGTTGGGAATGTGGCTATAGGTTTTGGGTGAGTTTCAAGTCCGTCAGAACTCAGATACTCCAATTTGAGAAAGCATAGGCAAAGGTGCCGCCTTTGGAAAAACATTATAGCCTCCTAAAAGAATCATTCATGTCTTCCAATATCACTGGAAAAAAATTCCAAAATTGTGAAGGTGGTAGATCAAGGCTATGGGAGGCCTCTATAGGATGATATAGAGGGTATTCAAATATAATGTATACGATTTTTGAAATCGTGTGCCCGAGTAAGTGAAGGGGTACGTTAGAAAGGAGCATCTACATGATTAGGACATAGTTTAGTAAATCAAACACCTACTAGTGTGTGGGGGAAGCCTTCTTTGATAGTGAGTTTTCACAGTTGGTTCACAGTTTTAAGAACTATGCAAGTGAACCATGTGCCTCATTTAAAATTCTAAAATTAAAATTCTAACCCTTTAATCTATTTTATCATTTCTTCACACATGTCATCCTTTCATCCAAACACAGTAAAGATTTTCCCCCTTCATCTTACCACTGATGATTTGTCCATTACTATTCTTTCATTCACTACACTATGACCCACTGATTGATACAGATTCTCCTCGAGAAGACATTAAATATTTATCATTTTATTTTGTGATTATCTCTCCATAGTTTATACTAAATATGGTTGAGAAATTTTGACCTGTTTTTTAGGATTTCTTATAAAATATTATTTTCTTCTACTTGAGCTTGAGGGAGATTTTGATATCAAAGGATCACTTTCTTATTTCTATAAGGTAGGTGGTGGATATATTTCACCTTGATTTGGTAGATTTTTTGTGGGTGCACTCTATATGAGCCATGTGTTTTGACCGACATAGTCCCAAATAAATTAATTTATTATACAAAATATATATAAATTAATGATATAACATTCCATTGGGTAGTATACAACCATATTACAATTGGTTAATCTAGTTAAGGTGCTTAGGAAAACATCACAAAAACCAACCTAGGTCAGTAATGAACCAATCACCCATGTTGATCTAAGACAAGACATGTGAGACATTCATTATCCATATGGGTTGGAAATTAATGTAGATAAACAACAAAATAACCAATAGCTCGATTTATCAAAATTTATATAAATAAAACACCAAAAAAATTAGAGCAAAATAGTATAAATATATATCCAAAATCAAAATCATTCATGAATATACAAAAAAATACAAGCAATACATAAAAAACCAAAATTGATCCTGAAAAATACAAATTCTCAATGTGACCATAAGGGAAACTATCCGATAAAAAAACTAACCATATCCCATATTGGTCAAAACTATGCTAGAACCTACACTAAAAGATAATTAAATGAGATAATTAGAGGCGTTAGTTCTAAATCTTCGTAGGTGTTCCTAAACAAATATATTCACAATGGAATTACATTAAATAAAATAAACATCTTCTTCTAGGTTGTGATAAATTATATAAAATTACCCCGTCCAAAACATTTCCTCTTTATCACAAAAAACATTCCATTTCCCTTTTACATCAAAAATCCAGATTCATTACCATGAATAAGAAATAAAATTTTCAAGTAGAAAGGTGATTCATTCTAAAAAAATTGAAAATAGAGTGTCAATGTTCTCCAAAACATTTTCTCATTAATCATTGAAATAAAAATCATAACATTCTAATGAAATACACCATATATTATGGCACAAAAAATGATTGAATAATTTGGGAAATGAAAACAATAACATAAGAGTAATGGACTAACAATTCATGTCCTTCATCCACTATAGACAACTATGTTCCATGGGACATGTGAAATAATATGATCATAGGGTTAAGATCTATAACAAACAATACATGTTTACTTATATTGAAAACATTACTCATATGATGATTTGAAATTCCACCTACACACTTGATCACACCATACCTGGTATCACCATGGGGAACTATCCTATATAAAAACCAATTCTCTTCCATGGGAAACTAGACAGACTGTAATATGATGCTAGTGTAGTAATCATTCACCAAAAATCTACTAGCTACACATGGTTCCCTTGTCCTGAATATAGTAAAGTGTTGGTTATACAATAGTGAAAAATTAGAATCAAATAACATGTATACACAAATATATATATATATATATATATAAGAAACTAACATAAAAAGTCCCCCAAGCCCACCCCAAAGAACAATCTCTTGCCTTACAACTCATATATCACAAAATAGTCCACACTATGGATCTCCCATTCCAATAAAATTAAATGGATCCCAAGGAGTCTATAATAAGGATATCACATCCATTCATCATAAATGGATCTTGATTCCTACATAATGAGAAAATCCAATCCATTCAATATAAAAAATTAATTACAATTATCCAAGGAGAGTTTTTTCACCAAACCAATTTCAAAAACTGACACAAGGGCCTCAAGAACCCCCTTTTTCAATGAAACAAATCCATATTTCTTAAAAGGTGAAATACCACCATTTTTTATTTCAAAAAAAATATATAAAATCTCATTTATGCACACATAACATACATTCAAAACAAAGACACTTTCATCAGAAATCTAAAGGGCCACACATCATCATCACAAGCCAAACATTTTTATATAATCAAACATACACCCATTCTATGCCCAAAACCATTTGGAATATCTTTTGAAAACCCCAAAAAAATAGTTTTAAATTCCACAATAAATCTTCAAAATTCTAATCGATGCTTAAAAAAGTCTTTCATTTCAAAAATTCAAACAATCATTTTATCAAACACTTGGTGTTCATCACATAAAAAACAATGCTATATACATTAAAAAAAATATGAAACCAACTTCATTATACATAAAATAGTTATTATAAAAATCAACCATCAATATTTAATATATAATTAAGGTGTCAAATATTGAAATGAATTATTCATAAATTTAATGTATAAGTGAAATGGGAATCCTACATCAAATCATATGCACTTCAACAACGCCAACACGAAACAACTCCATGAAGGTTCCAAGAGACATGAAAACAATGATAAACCATAACCAAGATAAAAAACCCAATATAAAATAAGGAAAAATTGAACCAGAGATCAACCTTACAATGGGATATAATGAAATCAAGTGAAAATGGATGAAGAATGAAGATGTAAGAGATATGAGAAGATTACCCTGAGATGTTACCCGAAAAACAAGAATAAACCACCGGATCAACACCAATGAATAAGAGAAGGGGAATGGTGAATAAGTTAGGATCTTCCATTGGGTTAAATGAACTAGGAGAATAATAGAAGGGGTATATGACATAAAAATACAGATAGGGTAGAAAGGTGAAATTTCCTTTTTAATGACATGGGAACTATGAACGGTTAGGATACATAGTTTCCCAAACTGTTCTCCAATTGTAAACCCCTTACTAGACACACATGAAACATCACACTTTTGGGTCCCACACATTGAATTTTTTTTCCAACCATGAAAAATGGTTCTACCCAAAATGGAATAACCACATTCATTCTTTCTCTATGGATTGACAAGCCAAGCATAACTACTGTGCCTTAAAATAGAGGGAACATATTGCTTGATCAATTTTGTGGTCTAGTCCACAAAGATTCCTATAACAGTGCACTAACCATTCACCACCTATTTTCAAGCCCATAACTCCACCATTCAACAAAATCTCTTAGAGGAAATATAGAATAGTCATGGGGAAAATATAAATAATGGATCACCTCTAAAATTAAATTTTTCTTGCAAAAAACACGAAGGGAAAACCAATATCCAAACAATGAGAAAAAAAACATGAAACAAAAATCTAGGTGTGTTAATTATCCCCTCCATAATTCTTTATCCCCCATAAAATCCAAAATATTTTCTAATTTATCAATTATATACAATATATTTCCACAACTGAATGATCAATCCTCTCAAGGTAAGAACACCTCAACAACCCCCAAATGAAACCCATACATATTACTTGAAAAAAAATAATTATCCAAAAATTATTCAAATTAAAATACATAAAACTCAAACTATATCCTGTAAAATCATAACAATACAAACCAGTTGGGAGAGCTACAAAATCCCGACATTCAACCAATAAAATAGGAACATAGAATTCAAAAATCATATAATGAAACCACATCACAGTTGAAAAACACCTGAAACCAAACGGAATTACCAACATGAGAGTCTCAGATGGGCTCCCTACCAATAGAAAACATCTAGCACCTATAAACATCTGATGATTCCTCAACAAGAATAGTTATGGGTCTCCACACCATTAAGAACTGACAATTGTACACTAACTAGCACAAAAAATTGGGAAACCTCTCATGGGCTAGCTTGGAATACTCCACACTGACCAAAAACAAAAAAATGACACTTAGATGTCCACAAAATCCACCAAAATTATATGTACCAACAACAAAAAATCACTATGTCCCCATTTCAACATTAAATACAAGACTATACCAATGTCTTCCACTCCCCTAATTACGGACTACATGAAAGAATTATTTTGGGGACTATGGTTGGAGTACGGATTTCTTGAATCATCCACTACCTAATAGTCATAAGCTAATACTCCCAAATCGTAACTCCTTCATTCCATATAGATAATTATTCAGAAGATACACACACTCACCCTATTTCACATTAAACATGGAACTGTAGAAATATGATAGAAAAACGAATACTCTTCCATAAATGATGGAAATAATTACGAAAATCCAAAATGAAACACATATCCATTTAAAATGAAGTTATTATGATTTATAGAACATCCATTTTTACAATTTATGGAGGAAACAACACCAAAAAACACCACCAGATTCTAATATTAAAAAAAATAGAACGCATATAATGATACATTAATCTATGCTAAAAAAACACCCTACTTATGTGAAAAATATCCATGTCCCTATCAGGGAACACCCCCAACAAAATTATTCAATGTGGCCTAGGTGTCCAGAGCCATGATAGCTATTTAGAGCATTTGATCCTGACAGATTATTATGATCTATTTTTCCGCACTCATGACACACCACCATATTGTTCATATAAGAAGTTGACAAAAGAGAAAGAGAAATTTTTATTCCCCAACTAGGTCCAACATCATTAAGGTGATTCCTAATCATATTATTGGAATATCCTTCACCACATCTATAGATTGGTGGAATGATGGTTTCCTCAGCCACTCCCAATAGCACAACATTTACATGAACATCATTCCTCACCAAATCATAATAGAAGGTTAAACCAAACTCTAATAACATTGACTGTAGATGAAGACAAATACTTCCCTAGAAAGGTCAGGCCTTCAAGGAATCATCTATATCCAACTCCAAATGGTATGGAACGTGATCTAAAAAATTATAAAATAAATTTGATATTGATCAATTACCATGATACAAACAACGCATTACCATCACCATTCTAACCCTTACATCCTCATAAAATTATTACACGATAAACGAGGTTGTGAATAATTCCTAGATAAGGCATTCTAAAATATTGGTTCATGATTTTAACTTCAACCACTTCCAGGTCGGACCGTGAAGCAGAAATTGAGAAACAATAACAATTAAATACTCTGAAACATAAGGATACTTATGAACCATTCTATTTTCCTCATCCAAATTACACATAAAGATGATCCACTTAACTATAAAAGAGTGGATTTCTCATCTTTTTAAACTCAATAAGGAAGACTATAGACTTATCAATAGGGAATTATACAAATGTTAAATCACCCATAGAAGCACCTTAAATATCCATTAATAATTTAGTTATGGAGAACACTAGCTAATAAGAAAAAATTATCTCAATCCAGACTAACTCAACTACAAATATTTTATTACTTTGGCACAAATAAGAATCATGCCCAAATCATAAGAATACTCCCTACAGAACATCGGTTTCAAAACACCATAGTTATATTCCTAGAAAAATATAAAATAAAAAACTTGGTGGGTTTAAATCGCACCAATGGTATTCCTTGTATCCTAACATGTGCACAAACACATGACACTCCGGGCACTCATCAACTCATGCTAATCTTGGAACACATATATCCATGTCCTCAACCATCCACTCCCTCATACAGATCCACATTTAAGAGCACACATGAGAAATCAAATGTTAAAAAATTATTTCCATTTTACAAAAAAAATCACCCATTTATCAACAATGTCAATCCACTTCCCATTTTATTATTCACAAAACCTATCAAAAATCATTGAAACTCTTTCTGCAAAAAGAATCATTTTAAAAATTTATTTATTTTTCAAATTTCTAAAAACCCCACTCAAAGGACCACAAAAATTTAATCCAAAAACTATTTACAAAACATTCATTTCAATCTATTTTATACTAGTCAATATAAAAATAACATTTCATCATTCCAAAGATTCAATTCATCCTATTCATAACATATTATGCAGCTTAGAATAACCCATTTCAGAAAAATAAATCGATTATAACTCATTTTAAAATAAATAAAAAACCTGAATTTAAGAAAATTTATTCTTCCAAACAACTGGTTTTCATAAACTGCGAGTTTTATTTATATAATCACAAATCTTCTTAAATATGTATTTGTTATACCAAAAAAGTAGTTTATGAAAATCAATTTTTTATTTCATTCATCTGAATGATTCTAAAAACTCTTTTTACATCTATATAGAATGAAAAAATGAAAAATATAAATTTATTTTCCACAATTTTTAAATAAGGGTTTTGAAAATAATTTTTAGAATCAAGAAATAACCTTAAAACTCACAAGGGGAATATGGTGGCGATGGGCGACTTGTCCATTTGGATGGTGGCCATATTCCAATCACATCACCATCACAGTGTGTCTTTTGGGACCAATCCTTGGGATCCACATGGATTTCCATGACATCAGAGCTCACAGATACCTTTATAACAACTCTTTTTTTTCTTCCCAAACACTAAACAAACTAAAAGAAATAATGAAACCAACAAAAACAAACTTCACATGGAAACTTGTGTTTTTTTACAAATAATAATTCCCAGACACTCTTATAGACCAACACCACAAGTTCTGATAGTCCAACTCCATCTACCATGACATCCCAAACAAGAAATTCCACTTTGAAAGCTAGGTCCCTTAAAAACCATCGTCCCTTTAATACAATTTTCTCACGAATCAGCATGGATCAGCCTCGAACCAATAACCCTATTTGATCCCAGATATGAAGAAAGAGGTGTTCCCATTCTTACTAGATTGGAAACAAGTGTCGATCATTAAAAAAGAAAACAAGGTAAATTGTTTTCCAAATTTAAATATATAAAACATCATAAATAGAGTATCCAAATATAAATATATACCAAAGGTTAACATCATTCATAAATAAACTGAAAAATAAAATGAAATAAAAACCCAAATTGGACCTAAATGCCAAAAAGTATCTATAAGACCCCAAGGGTCAGTCTCTGATACAAAAACTATCCATCATCCATGATGTTAAAAACAATATGGATCCTTCACTAAAAGGTAATTACAAGAAATAACAATATATGTGAGTTTTAAAACTCAATAGGTATGCCTATGAAATATATTTAAAATGCACTTTTTTTAAATAAAATAAACATCAACATCATGTTAGAGATAAAAAATATTAATGTAATATTATCTATAAATTACCATTAAAAAAACATGGTCCATTTCACTTTTTCATTATAAATACATATTATTTACAAAGATGAAATATTAACATGTTCACGATGAATTGTGATTATTTCTATCAAAATAAGTAAATATTGTGTAAAAAAATTCCAAAGCATATTTCCATAAATCATTAAAATCAAACTCATCTCATTCGTAATAATAATCAAAAATTTGAGCACCATCAATGATCACATAATATGGGAAAGGGATATAATCAAAACATAGTAAACGAATAATAATCAATCTCAATCAAACTACACAAACAACTATTTTCCATGTTACATTAGAAATACTATGATCTTGTGGTAATAATCTAGAATATACTATACATATTTATTCATCTGAAAGTCATTCCCCACATAATAAAATAAAATTAATTCTAGATGATCGATCACACCCTACTAGGATCAACCGAGAGGCACTATCCCATTGAAATGGGAATAATTAATTACTTGTTATGGTCCAAAGTCAAGATCATAATAAAAATCTAGCGTATAAATAATTCACCAAAAATAAACTAATAGAAGAGAGTTCCCATGTCAATAATAAATTAATGTGAGGGTGAGACACCAATTTCAACCGAGCATCAAATCACATGCACACCAACACACACACACACACCCACACACATAGATATATATATAAATATCACACGAAATGTAACTATAGTCCATAAAAAATTAAAATCTATTTCCATACAATACATAGATCTCAAAGGAGTCCACATCAAGGATCTCTCATTCCACTCAATTTATACAGAGCATGAGGAATACACAGTGGGGTATTCCCATTGAGTCAATATAGATGGATCATGTGGATTATAAAATGAGGAAATATCATCCACTCAATATAATCATGAAAAGAGGATTATTTTAGGAGATTGTTTCTCCCAAAAAAATTTCAAAAAAATAACAAACGACACTCAATAAATTCGCTTTAAGAAAAAACCAAGAAAAAAAATTCTTAAATGATGAAAAAACACCATTTTTATTACATAAATATTTATAAAATAACATTTAATAACTGACACCAAATTTTCAAAAAAATCAACATTCATCAAAATTACAAAAAGGTGACACTTCATCATCTCATGTCAATCCACTTTCACTAAATCAATCACACACAACTTCCAAATAAAAATACATTTGGAAGACCATTTGAGAAACCAAAACAATCACTTTAAAAGTAAAATAAAAAATTTTATAAGCCAATCCATGATTCAAAAAACCATATTTTACTTAAAACATCAATCCTATCATTTTATCAAAAAACATGGTGTTCATTAAATAACAAAAAATGTTACACACTTCAAAAAAATATTGAAAATTTCGTCATTCCACAACAAAAAATTATTCAAAAACTCATAAATCATTATTTGACACTGAAAAACGGTGTGAAAAGAATGAGAACAACAATTCATAAATTTAAAGGACATGTGAAAATTTAAACACACCTCAAATCACATGATCTTCAACCATGCCAACCCGGAACAACATCACAATGCTTCCCAAATCCATGAAAAAATAATAGAAACCCTAAAAAAGAAAAATCCTCTAACATAAACTAATGTAAACATGAAACCTTCATCTACACGATGGAGGGAGGAGAATACCTCAAGATAACATGGAATGATAAGAAACATGGAGAAGAGAGGAGAATATAACCTTGATAAATAATAACCAAAACAAGAAGAAACCATTATATACACACCAAGGGATAAGATTGGAGGCTGGTAGAATATGGTATGAGACCACATAAGGCCGCATTAACAAGTAAAAGACAAGAAGTGGAGTTTTTCTGTAAAAATCCCAATATGGTAGAAAGGTAAAATCATATTTTTAATGAAATGGGAACTATACATAGTTAGGATACATGGTTTCCCAAACAGTGTTCCCCTTACAGGACACACAAGTAATGTCAAACATTGTTTCCCCACAGTTTGGTAAAGCATTCACAAACTATGCGACATTGTATTCTGAAAAATAGTAGAACCATGGGCATGCCGTATGCAAGTCTTTCCTAACCACCAATAGTCCATATTCTATCATCTAAAGACAACTCAAGGCTCACATGGTTTCCTTTTCATGGAAACAATGTTTCCTATAACCATGCACAACCTAATGTCACACCCAAAAAATGCACATTTCACCGAAAAATCCATGATGAACTAATTTATAAACACGAGGCCAAAAAAAAGATCTCCCTAAAAATTAAATCTGTCACCTTATTAAATTAAGAGGAAATCAATATTCCAAACTATGAATGAAAACAATTTAATCAAAATTCTTGTTGGGACAGACATCAGTAGTTTAGGATGGATGTTTGAATTGTTTTAAATAAATTAAATTTTTATATGATTTTATTTCTTGGTTATATATGAATGTAATGGGATTGGACTGAGGATTGAGGTGACGAAAATCACTTGGACTGATGTGCCTTATTTTTAAAGGATGGGTAAGTCCTAGGATACATGGTTCATACTGATCATGAGGATCTGGTTACATGGACATCAGAATGAGGTGACATGGTTATTACGATGAGGGCATGTCCTGAGTGAAATGATATGTTTTTGGACTTCGTGATTTAGTGAAATGGACATTGGGGAATGGGGTTTCAAATTTTTTTCATTAGTTTTTTTATTTCATTCTTCTCATCAATAATTTAATGAAATGACGTGGTAGACATGTTCACAAAGTTAGGACTCATATAGAGGTGGTGTTGATTACTGATGTCATTGGATGACCTCATTGATTATCCATCTTAGGTGATGGTCATAAATATCTGTTATATTTTGGGTGATCACTAATAAAATCTATGTACATGATGGTGGAACATCAGTTATCAATGATGTGATCGTCATTTTGGTGTTGATACATAGTTTGATACTTGAGGCTGTTGGGATGGTAATTTGGGAGGATAGACATTTCTATGCCTCAAGATGTTAGGCATTGAACTGGTGACGATTATGAGGGAATATATTGTTGTGCTTTAGAACATCGGGCCTCAGGGCAAGGAGTATTTATATGTTGAGGTCTGAGGGACCAATTACTTATAATTTAGGTGTTCTATTTTTATGTCGGGTTATATAATTAATTGTATGAGGATTCATTTACATTATTATAGGTAGATCATAAGGGTTAACCTAGTATGCTATTATTCAGGAGAGTCCTTGGGATTTTATTTATATATCCTCACTACTAATTTTATATATATGTCGCCATGTATGATATTCAATATATATAACTAAGTGAACTTGATCAAATATTCCACCCCTGTCCGAAGCGAGTGCTCAAATTCTTGTGGTTGCTGAGTATAAGGGAAGTTGTTTATTTATTCAATGTTCACGTTATTCCTTTTTTAGAAACAACTACATAATTATAGATGAAATTTTGGAACACATTGGTGATTTCCTATTGAGATACATTCTCACACACAGTATAGACCCCTCTAAATGTGCATAGAATTTATACTTTTGAGTTGTGGTAATGGATCAATATTAGTAGCTAGTCATTAATCATTGAGTTATTCATCATTGAATGAGATGGATCACAAGGGACCATGTTGATTCCTTCATCAACCAAAATTTTCATTTTTGTTTAATAATTCCATATACATGTATGTATCAATGGTCATCCACAAGTGACCATATTTGTTTATCTACTTTTTTATGACCTATTATAGCATGTATTTTTTCTATAATGGTATATTTTTTATAAATTCTTTGGGATTAAATATTATTATCTATTGACAGTTATTTATGGTTAAACTATATTTTTTTAATTTTACACTATTAAATGGAATGTTTAATGATATAGTTATTTGTGGACCATTATTGTTATCACCACCTAATGATAGAGTCTCACCACTATAAACAGTTTACACCCTCACTATTAGTCCGCAACATTAGGTATATAGGGTGGTGAACCTAAGGCCCCATTGAACACCATCCATGATCAGAATTTAACTTTGTGTAATAGGTCAGAGAGGTACACTACATACATAAAGAAATAATTTTCTTTAATTTATTTGATTATAAATGTTTTACATTCAAGTTTGATTCATTCTTTCTAAGGATCTCTATTGGTTCTAAGACAATAATAAATTTCAATCAATTATATGGTTTGTAAGATTTCGGTTGAAGGAAACACCATAAATAGATTTATATTACATATTTCACTAACATGGATCGTACTTTGAATTGGAATAAAATATTAGGGAATGTGATATCAAATGTTTTTTTGGAATTCAAAAAGAACTGTTTTATGATTTGTATAACACAAAAAAATATATTCATTTTTTCTGAATGTGTTTTTTAAAAGGTTAAAAGATTCGTCAATTATAATTCATCTTTTAAATATTTGTACCCTTTAGAATATGTCCTTTCTGGCATGTGGGCACCAACTATGTTCACCCGTCATAGTAGAGGCTCTTATTTTGTAACATTTGATGATGATTACTCAATAAGTATTTAGAATTACATCCTTAAAAAAATTGATTTTGAAACATATAAATCAATGAAATCCATTTTATAGATTCAATATATTAGAAACATAAAATCATGAAATGTAGACAATGGATTAAAGAACATATCATCTATCTTCATCCAATTTTGTTGTGATTGAAGGAATTTTTATCCATCTAACTTTTAGGGAAACACCCAAATATAATGGTTTGGTTGGGAGTCTGAGTTAAACCATTAATGAATGGGCCAAGTGTATTTAGAATACTCAAGGATGACTAAATAATTTTGGGAATAATTTTCATCCAAATTTGTATTCTTGATCAACCTATTTCATTGTTCAAAAAATAGTTTTATAAATCTACAATTATGGTGTAATTGGCCCCATTTTAGAACCATTGGAAAGTGTTTCGATGTCCAAACTATTCTCATATAAAAGAATCTAAGATACGAAATATATCATTTATATTTAAGTTCATAGTATATCAATAGGGGTTTAAGGGGTATAAGCTTTGGGTGGATAAATCATGTTACAACAAGTGAATTATACAAAGATATATAGTGTTTCTTGAGTCACAAGATCACAAATTCAAATATTTCAATAATGAATGTGAAATTTTGTCTAAAAATTACGTTATAAGGAATGATAGAGAATCCTTATTTCATTCTCCAACAATCCTTGTTATATTAAACACTCAACTTTAAGATCCTACTAAAACCGATTATCATGTTTAATTAAATGGTGAGAAAATATAGGCCCATGTTGATTACTAACTTACTAGGGAGAGATCTGGGAGGGTCATCAAGCCTCTAGATTTTTCTGACCAATATGAAACATAACATTTTTTGTTCAATGTTTCTTAAAATATTGAATCGTAGGACCCAAAATCTTAAAGGAAATATAAAATTGAAAGAGGCGCCAAATATTTGGTCAAATAAATTGATAGAGAAATGAAATCATTAAATGATAATATAACATAGACTATTATTGATTATCCAATAAATAGTAATGTAATTTAATTCAAGTGGATATTAAAATAAATAGAAGAAAATATGTATTGGTATTAAATTTAATTGAATGCTAGTCATAGATCCAAGTGATTTAACAAAAAAAGTGGGAATTTATTATTCTTATATTTTTTCTTATATGGTTAAACATTCATAAATTCATTTACTAATTTATTTTTATAATTACTATAATTGGAAAATCGATTATATAGATGTACAAATATACTTCTATTATGGTGAAATAAGTGGGAATATTTTCATGAAACACCTTATAGTGATTCGATAAACATTAATTCTAATTAGGTATATATTTTGAATAAATGTATTTATAGTCTAAAGCTAGAATATTGGAAGTTTTATTTGACAAATTCACAATTAATAATTGCATTAAAATATATAAATGAGATTCTTCTATAAATTACAACACTTTAAAAAAATTTATTATCTTTTAACTTCTATATATTTATGGCATGAATTTTATTTGTAAGGATAAGAAATATATCATTGGTTTTAAGTGTCAATTGAATGATGTTTTTGATATAAAATTCATACGAAATGCTAAGAGAATTTTTTGGATGGAAATAATATGGAAAAGGGATAAGAATATTCTATACCTATTATGACATAGTTATATATTGATAAATATTTTAAGATATAAAATTAAAATCTTAAAACATAATAATGCCCCAATAACACATCATTTTAATCATTCATTGCGTCAATATACTGCTACTGAATTTGGAACTCAGTTTATGTATAATATACAATATTCTATAATAATAAGCGGTATCATATATTCCAGAATTTTCACATGAGCAGATATTACATATTATTTTTATAATATTAGTTCATTACTATAAATCCTATAAATCTACGTTGAAAATATTTAAAATTCCTACTTCAATATACTTTTCAATATTTATAATTTCCCTTGCGTTATAAAAATAATGTTTATATTACTAAACCTAATGTTGGTTAATCATATTTAGATTATGTAGGGAATATAGACAGAAGAAAATAACTCACGGTGTTTGTTTCATACAAATAGTACAAGAATGTATTATTGTAAATGAAATATACAATCCATGGGTTCCCTCTCAACCATAGATACTGAATATATATATTTAAAAGAGAATATCAGTGAAGCTATTGTATCACAAATTTTATTTTTTAACAAATTATTAATAAATTTTAAATAGAAATTATTTTAATAGTCATTATTTTCTTACATAAATATTAATGTTTCATATTCAAGTGTAGGTAAAACCATATAGACATTATATTTCAATTCAATAGATCCATCAATGAATTAAGAATTGTTTGTTTTAGTATGACAAACACTGTTGAAAATTGAACTGATAGTTAGAATAAGGTTGTTATGTTATATATGTTCAATAAATGTTTAGAGTTTGTGGCCTTTGTTAAAATTCAACAATAAAATGTACAACAAAATCACCAATTTAATATAAAAATAGAGGAGTTTTTTTAATTATTTATATATTAAATTGATCTCTTTTTTCTCCCATTTATACATTCTTATTTTAGCATGAGAAATTGGAATAAAATATCTCTTTCACTATTATAATAATGTTTTTCTTCTATTCCATTTGGATTCCCCCAAACATAATAAATTCATTATATTTACATTTTTTAGGTACTATTATGTGATTTTCCATTTACCTTTACATGTTTTTTGATATCCATAAATTGGCACCCCATAACATTACACAACAATGATTTACCATTATGTGAGGGTACATGTATTGTTATGTGGTTACCCATATACTAAATAGTTATTATTAATTATGTACAATTATGTCACATGTTTCCTTCATGTTGGAATCCTTTTATTTCTTGTACCATTATGATTATAACCTTATATAGGTAATTACACTTCTGTTGTGACCTTTACGCAGATGGTACCCTTATCTGACTACCCTTACATGAGTGGTACACTTGCAATTTTACCCTTACATATTAGGGGTACATTTGGGGTAACCCTACGTAGAACTATTATGATGTATGGTACCCTTATATTGATACTCCTATGAACTCGTACCCCTATTCATCGCTGTTACATGGTTACCTTACTTATAATTTGGACACATAGAGAAGACCTATGCACATCATCTACCCTTAAATGGCGACCCTTAAAAAATGTTCCTTTCAGTTCTTGTTTCATTTGTTCCTTTTTAGTATATTTTGGTGGACATCATGTACCATTATGACCGTTTAGTAAGTTATTATCACCTAATATATTTTTACTTACATTTACTTCTCCAAAAGTTTTTACTACTAGAAATTAAAGCAATAGCCACCGACCTATAGCCACAGTTTTATTGGTCTATGGATATAGCTATCTTATTTCCAAGATTAAATTAAACCACCATTGCAATAAAGAGTTTTTAAAAGTTTTCCCCCATTCTATATCGGGCTCTTCCTCCACTGATCTGATCCTCCTTCTAAACTCACAGTGCTCCTCCCCGATGGCCTCTCTTCACTGACAAATTGTTCTCCCTGACCTATCCTCACCACCGCACCCTCCTCCCCGACGAATTATACTGCCGACTCTCCTCATCGTTGGGCCCTCTTTCTATGATTGATTGAGACCTACCAACTCATGGTTTGGATTCCTCTTATGATGAATTAATTAACACCTCTCATACAATAATTCGTTCTGAGAAGAAAATGAATTTATTAAGTTAGGGATTATTGATAGAATATTCTCCTTGGAATAAAATAATGTGGTGGAATTTTGTAGATCAAAATATGGATTTTATCAAGTTTTTGATATTGTTTTCCATCATGATCATGCTTTTCTTATCTCACATTAAATATTAGTTGTTGTAAAAATAGTGTATGGTATTAATGATGGTCATGATCCGTGAGGTTAAATAATATAATATTACATGACACGGGTTATCCAAATGAGTTGACTCTAATATTGATGGTTTGTAATTACCCTCTTGTAATGTAAATTCACATGATGGTATATATAGTCCATCTCCATGATGTTTCACTTAATTGGAAAAACACATCTATGTCCTTTAATATTGATTCTCTTCAAATTATCTATTTCTATTTAATATCCATTGCATCTATTCTCAGTGGAAGGATCGTGAAATCATTTATGTGGTGGGTAGGATATATCCATGAAATTTACATTTTATTTAGTTGAGTCCTTCCATGTCACGGAATATATAAATATTTTGGGGATCTTTAATATATTTATTCTATCTCTTAAACCATGTGAAAACTCATTCATCATGTACTATTGTGAGAACCATATTTTGGGTGGATATAATATCATTATAAACATCCTTGTTTGTTTCATGATATATGTTACCTACAATGATAATTATAATAAAATTCACTTAAGTAATATTAAATTTTTTGATAAAACTATTATAGGGGGATTCATTTCAATAAAACTATTTTTAACTGTAAAAAACAATCATTACTATTTTCAATATCGGTAGTCCTTTTAGATAATGATCACTATAAGGTTCATTTCTCTATATATCTCTAAACTCATCCATCAAAAGATGTTTTTGATAGGTAAATGTGAGTGAATTTTCAATGGATTGTGTTAAATAATATCCAAATGGGGGAGGATGGACATAAGGTGGATAATGCCAATATAATTATTCCTATGACGTCCCTCCTTACCAAGATATATCCAAATACTTTTAATGGGAAGGGTGTAGTTATTATCCTATCTATATTGTTTGAGGTTACTATAAAACCATTAGGAATATTGTTGAGGATGAAATGGTTGTAATACTATCTTTGAAATTATGTTGTTGGGTTTCTCCTATAATACAATATAGGTATTTCGTTCCACAATATTTAGTTATGTTTAGGATTCAACTAGATAACGAGTGTGTTGTAATATGTTTTTGGGTGAATAGTTCACATGAGAAGTGGATTTATTATGTTGTAATGTTTTTCCCTAAATTAGAGGCATATTTAACATAATTGTAATCTTAATTCATGAGTCTATTAATAGATTTTCTTATCGGGTATTTTCATTCCTTGATTTATAAAACCCTATTATTTTATAACATAGAACAAATTAAAATAAGGATCTAGGACCTGAGACCTATTAAGGGAGTGAAGTGTGTAGGAAGGGGGTAGGGGTGTAGGGTGAGGGGGTTTTCCAAGGGTGGGTGCCCGGGGTGGGGGTTGGGGGATAGTGTGCATGGGGTATGGTGGTGTAGGGGGTGGGGAGTGGGGGTGTGGGGGTGCAGCAGGGGGTGTCCTGGGGGTAGTGTGCATGGAGGGGGTTGGGGGTTTAGGGGGACGGGGATATCCAGGAGGGGGGATTGGAGTGGGGTGAGGGGTAGTGTGTAGGGAGAAGGGGGTTTGGGGTGCATTGGAGGGGGGAGGGGGTGAAAAGGGTGTAGGGGGAATGGGATGTCAACTGAGGGGGGTGCATTGGAGGGGGGAAGGGGGTGAAAGGGGTGCAGGGGGAATGGGACGTCAATTGAGGGGGGTGTCCGGGGTGGGGGTAGGGGTTGGGGGGAAGTGTGTAGTGTGATGGGATATGGGTTATGGGTGAGTAGGGGTAGGGGTTGTTCAAGGTAAAGATTTTAGGGAGGGGGTTCAGGGTGAGGGAGTTGTCCAAGAGGGTGGGGGAGGGGGAAGTGTGTAGGGAGTAGAAGGTGTGGAGTTATAGGGGGAGAGGGTGTCTGAGGTGGGGGTTGGGGTGTAAGTGTGTAGGGGGGTGTGGTATTACTGGGGGAGGGGTAGGGGTGTGGGGGTGCAGGTGGGTGTCTAGGGGGGGCAATGTAGAGGGATGGGGCAAGGGGTGATGGGGGATGGGGGTTGTTCAAGTGGGGATGGGGAAGTGGGGGCAGAGAGATGGGGTGTGGGAGTCTTGGGGTAGGGGTGTTTGGGGTGGAGGCATTTTGTAGGGAGGGGGGTCTATCCAATAGGGGTGAAGTAGGATGTGGGAGAAATGTGAAGGGGGTTGGGAGGGGTTAAGATGTGTGGGGGTCCCGGGGAAGGGGGATGTCCATGGGGTTGTCCAGGGTTGTCCAGGGTTGTGCCCATGAGAGAGGGGGGTGTCCAAGAGGGATGTGGTTTCCTAGTGGGAGGGTGTCCAGGGGGTGTCTAAAAGGGAACATGGTGTCTAGTAAAGGGGGGGGGGGGGGTTGTCTAGGAGGGAGGGGTGTCTAGGAAGGAGGGGTGTGTCCTAAAGGGGTCGTGTCCAGGAGGGGGGTTGTCCATAAGAGAGAATCTATAAAAACATAATAGGTCATTTTTAGACATATAAGTTTTAATTTGGGTGTTGGAAGTACACCAAAATAATCATATGTGGTAATAAAAAGGCATGACTATTCATGATTTTTATAATTTGAAACATTTATGAATTCCCCTAACCATAATATTTGTTATTTTTTTATTGACATGTTTTGATGTTTACTTATTATCTTATAATAAAATACATATAATATTAAGTCATTTTTTGATTATTTATTTAATGTATATTTATATTCCTTAGAATGGATAGATACTTGATGTACAAAATTTATCGGATCCCTGATGAATTTCTAGAGTTATGATATTTCTTGGACTTTTCATTCACTAATGATTCATATGGCAGTTTGATTAATTCATGTGTCTTGATTGTGTTCGAAGACCATGGTTACATCGTGAGGAAGTGAGTTACTATATAACTAAACAAGGTTTCATATAAAAATATCATGTGTGGTATCACATTGGAGAAAAATCATAGGTGGTGAATGACATTGATTCAATGGTAAGGATTGGTATGAAAAATATGATTTTTGATCTGTTTACTATTGTTTCTGAAGATAGATCTTCTTATAGACTGGTTCAATAGGAAAAGAATTCTAGAACATAGTATTCATCTATTAATCAGGATGATGAAATTGAGAGCATTATAAAGCTGATAGAAGATGGAAATACCCTTGTATATCAGGCATGTGGAAAAATGAACAAACTTGTGTTTTTAATGCGATTATATCATGGGAAAACAATTTATTGATTTAGAATGACTGCAATCGACTATCTCTATACATTTATTAATTATTTACTTCCCGATGATGCATGTATTCTTGAATATGATAACATGGCATCAATGTTGGTTGAGAAATTTTTTATTTTGATCTATTAAGATTCATTTCTTTACCAAAGATTGTTTTCTGTTCTGGAAGAAAATAGCAGAGTTGAGTCAGTGAAAATAGTGTGGCACATCAAGGTGGAAGAAAAATAAATACGAAACTCAATCTTTCATACCAGATAAATTAATGTGGCACTTCCCTTTAACACCCAAGAATCAATAACTTTTTATGCCTTAAGAAATGTCATGGAATAAGAGATCTATTGAAAATGAAATAAGCAAAGATAATGATGAAATAATGCATCCTACTGATGGGATGTCTTGAATGAAATTTGATAGGTAACATCCTAATTTTACAACTAACCCACGAAATGTTAGATTGGGATTATCTTGTGATGGTTTTGAGCTTTCTCACCAAATGCATGATTCACACAGTACATGTCCTATTTTCATTCACATTTATAACTTTTTTTCATAGATGTGTATGAAGAAGCCATTTTCTATCATGAGTATACTGATATCTGGACCCACTGATCCTAGAAATGATATTTATATATACTTGAAGAAATTAATAGGCGAGTTGAAGAAGCTTTGTAATGTTTGTGCATAAGCGTATGATGCATTTAGGAAAGAGTACTTTATGTTTTGTACATCTTTATTATGGATGTCAAATGATTCCCTTTCCAATATAATGTTGTATGGTTAGAGTACTTAATGGAAGCATCCTTCCTTATTTGTATAAAAAAATACATGTTCCCGAAGATTAACGTTTCAACAAACATTCAGCTTCATAGGGCATCGCTTGTTTCAACCGATGGACTATCCATACATGAAAAATTAGAGATAGTTCAATAATGTCGTTGAGACAGATGAAACATCTCAACTAATTTCAGGGAATGATATTGTTAAATAACATGATGATTTTAATTGTTTTCATGGAAAAAGTCATTCAAATATCAGAAAGAGAAAACATGTTAATTCGAATTCCAATAGCAATTGGATAAATAAATTCATATTAATTGATTTTCTGTATAGGTGATCGAATTTATTGCATCATTGTTTGGATGTAATTCATATAATGAAAACAATTATTGGTATTTTACTTTCTACTATTTTAAATCTCAATGAAAAAAACAAAAGACATGGTGTGATCTTGTCGTGATTTGATGGATTAGGGTATAAGTGAAAAACATCATCCTAAGTTAATTGTTCAAAATAAGTGGAAATTCCATATTTCCTGTTATTAGATTACAAATGTGGAGAAGGAAAAATTTCTTCAGGTCATGAAATTATTAATGGTTCTAGATGGTTATTAATGTAATATTTCAAAAATGGTGAATACACAATGTGGGAAACATAAATCTCTTAATATCATGATTATCATGTCATGTTACATGATTTGATTACTATTTCCATTATGAATTTAATTTCCCATAATGTTAGAGTTGCAGTGATTATGTTATTTCATTTTTATCGAGACCTTTCTGGCAATAGACTAAGAATAAGTGTTATTAAAAAAATTGAAATGAGATGCACTGATTATTCTTTGAGACTTGGAGAAAATTTTCCCACTGTCATTTTTCACATGTTTGTTATATCTGACTATGTATCTTCCCACAAAAGTTCTTCTTGGTGGTCCTGTTTTAATTCGATGGATGTATCCTATATAATAAATGATTTATACATTGAAATCATATATGATAATTAAAGATCACCCTGATAGATCTATTCTAAAAAGTTATTTAGCGCAAGAATGGGTGGATATTTCTTCATCATACTTGGATAATGTCCCTATGAGGTCTAACTGACTAATTTGAACTAATGGTGACCAATATGATACCATTGAGACTACATTTCCTTCAATTCCTCAAACCGGGGGGATATCTGTATCATACATGTTCTGTACATTAAGCATGGAGGAGTGGGAAATGGTTCATCATACAATATTATTAAACTATGGTCTTCCTGGTGATAATATCAAGTTACTAAACTAATAAATATGATTTCATTCAATTATATTATTTCTTTTTAACATATTACATATTCAATATTTCATATTTGTAGAGAACATTTAGAAATTATAAAAAATAGACATCACTATCTATCTATTAAGAGGAATGAACAGTTTCACAATAATGAATTTGCAGCTAGGTTAAAGTCAAAAATAATATATTTTTTTCTTATAAAAAAAATCAAAAGTCTCTATTTAATATTTAATTTTGGTATATTTTAGGTTTTTATTCTACCAATGAATGATGTATCAAATGAAGTAAGGGAATTTTCCTTTGGTACAAAATCTGTGGTGCGCGATTGTATAGAAATTGTTGTCAATGGATTTAAATATTTTATAAGAAGATGAGTAAAAAAATGTAAATAAAGCATGGTATTGTCATGATAACCTCCAGAACATATTGTTTTGTGATTGAATTAGATATAAATCCTCAATTATAAAATATATCATAATATAGTGTTGTTGAAAGAATCGTTTAATAAGATTACTATGCCCATGGTCGTATAACAATGATAAAATGTAAGTGGTTTTATTCGATGACACGAAAAGGAATTCCTATTGATAAATATTGATTTAGAGTGACTGATATGAATAGCCATCTTTATACTGATAAACCTTATATTTTTGCATCATAGGCTAGAAAGGTGTTTTATGTAACTAACCCATTACAAAAAACAATTTTGTGTTATTGTTGGTGTCATTCCTATATATATTTTTTATGAAGACATGGATGACCATAATGTTGTAGATAAACCAATCCATATTTATTATAATGTTTTATTCGATGAAAAATATGACTCAATTTCTAAAAAAGATTGTGAACCATAAATTGTCATAGAGGTGACATAATGTTGAAACATTTGTAAGAATTTACCAAAAAATATCTTAA
The DNA here is from genome assembly GCA_963277665.1 of Viscum album. Taxonomy (NCBI): domain Eukaryota; kingdom Viridiplantae; phylum Streptophyta; class Magnoliopsida; order Santalales; family Viscaceae; genus Viscum; species Viscum album. The sequence continues at coordinate 1,346,208,267 of OY728159.1, read as the reverse complement.
TATTGAATTATTTTTTGTAAACATACATACATGATATTAAATTAACTAGTTTATTTTATAACATTATCACATATAAAACTATTTATAGTCTGACCAATTTATGTTTAAGCACATATGTAGTAAATTTTGAACATAGAAAAGTCTTTATATTTAATCAATATAAATTTCACAATGAAAATGTATCTCACTATTTTATGACACAATTGTATTATTTAATATTTTTCATTATTTCTATTTATTTGGGAATATTATTTTAAATTTCTAGGTTAAAATGTATGAATATGATGTCATAGAAGAAATAAAAGAATACAATGAAATGAAAGACATATGTCTCACATGGACAACATTGTGTGTACAATTTATGTTTGAATATTGTGGACTTTAATATTATTTATCTTGTTATCTTTTGTTGTATTTTATCAACTCTGTTATTTTAGACTACTTCTTCGAGGAGATGGTTATATCAAACTACAGAGGTTAACAGTATGGTGGGGGTATTGATTCTACAGTTCAGCCTACTATTATGCCTCTTGAGTCACCAGAAGGCCATCATATCATTATGAAACATCCATATTATCAATACCCACCTTTTCTATATCCCTTTCCTCCCACACCCACATTGGATGGTTTTTCTCAGACCCACGTCTCTCTTTATTTTCCATTCCCACTATCCACAGTACAAGTCATTATGCCCTCATATATCCCCTCTTCATGTAAATATCTGTATCCACCCTCATCTTTACAGGGTTATCCAATAGGTCTTATCCCTCCATCATTACACATATCAACATCTACTATACATAGTACACCTACCTTAGATATCCCACCCACCACAGAGGCTTCTCCACCTCTAGACGCTGCACTTCAGGGGTTAGAAGATCCCCCAACTACTGGAATGTGATTTAACATTACTGTTAGTGATTAACAATAAATTCATATATATTATTATCCTTTATTAATTTTTTCCATGATTAGCTCCATCCTCCACCAGACGACGAGGATTCACATATATGTGAGAGGTTTAGAATGGACACATGAAAATCATGGATGAATACAATTAGGATAAGGCCATAATAAAAAAATTCTACATAATGTAAATTCTATATGGCAACACATTCTACAAATAGCAATATCATTCTCGTTAAACTAATAAGTGGGAGGGAATATGGAGAAAAATAAAGGGAAATGCTTGGGCAGTGATCTGGGTATGTAATGTTAATCAATATATATATATATATTAATTTATAATATTTTCTGAAAAAATATTTTATCCATTGTGGCTCCAATAAAATTTTCTGATGGAAAAAATGAAAAGGCTTCGAGGTTAATGGATTAGGTGAAATTTGGAGAGTGTACAAGTATGAATTATATATTGGTTGGTATAAAAGTGTTGGCACTGAGCATGAAGAAGTACTACGGATTCATGATTTAACAATATCACAATACAAAGAGATAATCTGCTATTAGAAGAGTCTATAGTATATGGTATTTGTTAAATATATATATATATATATTCATTTATTTATTTGAAAAAAATATATTTATGTTAATAAAATTATATATTTAATTTTTTATAGTAGAAATAAGAGAGAAATAAAAGAAAAAAGAATGTAATAAAACATGTTTATAATCATGGACACATTTCACTCCTAGAACTTTTTCGAAGATATGTAATTTAATATTTAAAAATGTTATCTTCATTTACTTTAATTTTTTTGACTTCAAAATATTATTTATTCTATATTTTTTCCCTAAAAATCATTTGATATCAAGGATCGCGTTCCTCTCTCTACTTTGTTTTGTATAAGATGAAAAAAAGATGGTATTGTGCCAAATACCGACACTAAGAATGTGATTGTATGTAAATATCAATTTATTTTCATTTAAATGAATTTAATTCCTTATATTATTTTATAATTTTAATTTATTTCATATAAAAATCAACATAATTCTTTGAAGGCATTGGCTGAAAAAGAAACTGACAATTTGGGCCCGAACGGTCATCTACACCGGGTATTTGGAAATGAGAATTATGGAAATGTGCATTGTCAACCAGGGAATAAGATTGTACCATCTTAGTTCTGGTCTACTGACGAAATTTATTTGAGTACCAGTTCTGGTTTGGTTATAGTACAACCGATTAATTCCATAATAAATTGAACAACACAAAAAGAAGAAGAAAGGCCATATATGAAAATATGATGGAAGTTATGTCTGTCATTTCTTCTAAAAATTCACCAAAATCAGCTGCATTGGTTGACACATGTTTGATTTTGTTGAGTTATTCTAGTGTAGAATCTAATTCCAAAGCCATAGCTGGAGCCGGAGCAATAGCCGGAGCCATTCCCAGAGTCGGTGCTAGTTCTGATGCTGATATCGATGATGATGTTTGTGGCATGAGAGGTGCTGATGGTGTTTCTTGTAGGAAGAGTGGACGAGGGTTATCATGAATCTATTGATACTGAAAATGAGACTCACAATTGATGTGATTTTTTTTTGTTAAAATTTGTAATTTTATTAGGTAGTGATGTTTAATTATTGTAATAATGAATTTTATTTCCTTGTTTATGATTATTTCTACATATATTGAATTTTTCTATTATGAGATTTTTATTATGTAATTGATAAGTTTTATTACTATTATATAGAATCGTATCATCTTCCAATGCGACCATCGTACCACCTAGATGACATTGTTCTGAGGTGGACCCTCTATCTCATATAGCACACCTTCGATGGTAGGTAGTCCAATTTTCTATTTTATAATGGAGGTAGCCCCCCCACTATTTTCCTTGATCATATTGTGAGTTTTATGACTTGTATTTTTTTACAGGATGGGGATGCATTCTATGATGATAACCAACAAGAAAACATAGCATATGTAATTGATTTTAATCCATGACTAGCAACTAAAATTGACTTAAATATAAAATTCTGGATTTATGGTTAATTTATACCATTTTTTGCATGACAATAGTGACCATTTGTTGTTTTTTTAATCAAATTTACTTTGCATACGCCATTCTTGAGGATTTAAGATTTCGATTTTACTCTGGAGTGTGTAATATTCAATATCTTGGACATTGGTTTATATCATGTTTGTATAGTTGATCCATATGTATGGAATTTTGAATCCTGAACCTTTATATTTTGTTTATAACAAACAATAAATCAAATTCATACCTTCATCGTATTTATTTATTTGAAAAATCTAAATACTTTTGAATAAAATAGGTTGAATATTAATATAAAATGGATATAATCTAATCATATAATAAGAGTGTATGACCATAGGAAATGAACATATCTATAAACTAAGATAATACATTTATAGGTGTTATATATATAACTATACTGAGGATCCTGGAACCCCCTCTGAGATATGATCTTTCCATGTAACCTATTATTAATTGAGGACCCCTATAAGGGTGCCACTCTTATGTAATGAACTAGGGGATCCCATTGGGTGCCCCAATGACTTACCTATCATAAGTGGGTGTGTTACTAATTGGGTGGATATGGTATTATGTGTCACCTTACAATCTTTAAAGGACATGTGATGATGAAAATGATCTCAAATTCCATATCTTCATCCTAATTCATGGATTCTATTGAATCATTGGTGTATCATAAAAAACCCAGTTCCATTGATTTTGTATTCCATTATTTCTATGAATCAGTTGATTCTCATGAATATCACTTTATTGATGTCTCATGGAAATCTCGTGATATATTGTTTTTTGGGTTCTAAATATCTAATTCCACTAAAATATAAAATATATTGTTTTTTCCAATTTGTAACATACAATGTAAAAAAATTAATTATGAACACATCAATTTCCTAAGATTATTCCTGCAACAATTTTTACCAAGGATCCTCAGGTTAACCACTAAAAATGTACAGGGGCTACTGTAGGGCGGGGCATGTTCGGGGTGTGTAGTGGGAAGGGGGTCTGCAAGGGGAAATGGGGTGGGAGAGGGGGTGTTGTTCATGGGGTGGGAGGGGGTGCAGTGGTAAGGGGGTGTGAATTAGTGGTTTCTTATTTACAAATTCCTTTTCATTCAAATTAAAACTCTTTAACTTGTAATGATTACACTCCTAATGAATGATTAATCCACCGTATTATAATAAATAATCTTCCTAAAAAAATGCATGAAGGAGGTTCATATAATGTTATTTAATATTTTATTCAATATAGGTCATTCAAAATATTGAATCTCTTCTTCTAGAATCATCAAATCAATTTAATTATGTACACTTCATGCATGGGATGCATGGAATCGAAAACATTAACACACTTGATTATATATTATATTACATTATGTGTTATTTAATAACTGGTTTTAGGTTCTTAAATTATTCTTGCATTAATTTATGGGTAGCATGAAACCTTTGTCCTTTTCTCATATTTTTTAAAGGGGGACTACTATAGGGGGGTTGCGTAGGTTGGGGGCATGGGTGGGGCGTGCAGGGGGTGCAGGGGGTGTGTGCAAGGGGGAAGGGGTTGTGTATGGTGGGTGGTAGAAGGGGGGTTTGGGGGGTGCAAGGGGGAAGGGGTTGTGCAGGGGGTAGGGGGAAGGTGTGTAAGGGGGGAATGGGGGTGTTCAAGGTGGCAGCGGTGAGGGTGTATTTTCCTTGTGGTTGGGGTGCCAGGGGAGTGAATTAGTGGTTTATTTTTTAGTAATTCATTTTCTTTAAAATTGAATTTATCCATGTTGTTAAGATTACACACCTAACGAGGGCTTAATCCACCATATGATAATATTTAATCATCCTCAATAAATTTCAAGGAAGATGTGCACATAATTTTTTTTGATATATTTTCTAATATAGGACATTCATAATATCTACGTTTTTCATCATTTATCATCAATTCAATTTAATTAGGTACACATCATGTATGTGATGCATGAAATCCAAAACATTAACAATTTTTATTTATTTATTATATTATATTATGTGTTATTTAATAATACATTTTATGTATGTCAATTATGATTGCATAAATTTATGGGTATCATGCAACCTTTTCCTTTCGGTCATATTTTTCTAGGGGGTACTGCTGAGGGGTGGGGAGCCTTGTATGGTGGGTTAGGGGTAGGGTGTGCAGGGGGAAGGGGGTGTGAAAAGGGTCATGGGTTGTGTATGGTGTGTGGGGGCAGGGGTGGGGTGTGCAGTGGGAGGGAGTGTTCAAGGGGGAAGGGGCTGTGCAGGGGGGAAGGGGTGGGGTGTGTAAGGGGGAATGGGGTATAAGGGGAAGGGAAGAGGGGTTGTAGTCCCGGGGGTGGGAGTTGGTGTGCAGGGGGAGTGAAATTGTGGTTACCCTTTTTTGGAATTACATTTCTTTTAAATTAAAACTCTCCAACTTGTTAATATTACACACCTAATGATGTCCTAATCCACTGTAGGATAATATTTATTCTTACTAAATAAGAAGAATGAAAGAGGTGCACATAATGTTCTTTAATATTATATTCAATATATTAATTTCATAATATCAAATCGCTACTTCATGACTCATCAAATAAATATATTTAGGAATTTATAATGGATGGGATTCATGGAATCCAATATATTAACATTATTGTTTGTATAATTTATTGCATTATGTGTTATTTAATATATTTTTTTAGGTATTTCAATTATTCTTGCATGAATTTACGGGTAGCATGAAACCTTTTTCTTTCACTCTTAGATGTCTGGGGTGCTACTGTAGGGGGCTATATAGGAGGAAAGGGGGCATGCAGGGGGAGGGGTGTGAAAGGGGGAAGGGGAAATGCAGGTTGGAGGTGGGGTGTTCGAGGGGGAAAGGGATGTGCATGGTGGGTGGGGGGAAGGGGTGGGGTTTGAATGGGGTGCATGGGGTTCAAGGGGGCAGGGGCTCGGCTAGGTTGGGGGGCATGGTGGGGTGTGTAAGGAGGAAGGGGGATGTTCAAGGGGTGGGGGTGGAAGAGGTGGTGTTGCCCTGGGGGTGGGACGGGGTGTGCAGGGAGGAGCAGGGGGTGAGAGTTTTTGGGTTTCTTTTTTAGTAATTCCTTTAATTTTTACTTTAAACTCCCCACCATGTTAAGACTACATACCTAATGAAGGTTTACTCCACTGTGTGATAATTTTTAATCATCCTCAAAAAAATTCATGCAAGTGGTGCACATAATGTTCTTCATTATTTTATTCAATATGGGACTATCACAATATCGTTTCTTCAAGAATGAGAAAATAAATTTAATTACTTACAATTCATGCATGGGATTAATGGAATCGAAAAAATTAACACAATTTTTTATATATTATATTACCTTTGTGTTATTTAATAACTTGTTTTTAGCTATGTCAATTATGATAGATTGAATTTAAGGGGATCATGAAACGTTTTTATTTTTTGTCTTATTTGTTGTATTATGAAAATTGCATGATAGGCTGTTTCTGTGGACGTTTAGGGGGTATCTAGAGGGTGTCTTGGGGGATCCAGGGGGTTCAGGGGCATCCATAGGGGGTGTCCAGAGGGTGTTCAGGGGGTTTCCAGGGGGGTGTCTATGGGGGAGGGGTGTCCAAGGGGTGTCCAGTGGTTGTCTAGGGTAGAGGTGGTGTCCAGTGGGGTTGTCGAGTTGGCATGGCCTTGTGTATGGTGAAAATATTACTATTTATACGTTTTGATTCTATTCATGCAATTTCTGATATACAATATTCTATTACTAAGAAACAACATGAATTTGAACTCCGACACAATTGAGTTGTCACAAGAAAAATTGTTCTCCCTGGTTGCAGGACACATAATCAATTAAAACAGTAATGTCAATGTAATCTCCCTATTTTTGCCTTATTGATGGTTTTTCCTATTCAATCATTTGTGTATTTGGATTACTCGTATTGGTATGATGGATAGGGGTGGCTGATATGTAGGGAAATAGAAACAAAACATAGCCCAGTATTATGCATGTGAGCATATATATCAAGATTCTCTGGTGTATGGCTTGTCTCCTTTGTGGTAGAGTCCCTTTCCTAGCCTATTTAATTCCAGAATATTTTAATCTAGATTTAGCTTCCTTCTTGATTCTTCTTGTTTAAATTAAATTGGAATTCTTGATCATGTGTTAGATAAAAAAATGTTTCGTTTAAAAAACAAGTCATGGTTTTATAATAAAACCCCTCCAACATATGTGCATTGTCTACAAAAACTCACAATGGTAGTTTATTCTTATACAACATGTTCGACATTATTAGATTTTTTTCCATTTTAATCCTTAAAACTTCTTCTCTCATTTCAGATAGCACCAACATATCCAAATATTTTTTTGACTCATAAGGGACAATGCAGGGGGTGGGGGTTGTGATGGGGGGTCTATCCAGGGGGGAGGGGGTCTGTCCAGGTGGGGGTATATCCATGAAGAAGGGAGGGTGTCGGTCCAGGGGGGCTCTCTAGGGTGGGTGCTGCAGGGAGGGGTGGGCTACTGTAGGTGGGGGGGAGAGGTACTGTGTGTAGGGAGGTGGGGGAAACTGTGTGGGAAGGGGTGAAAGGGTCAATCTAGTGTGGCATGGGGGTGCAAGGGGATTTTCAAGGTTGTGTAAGGGGGTTGTCCAGGGGTGCAAGGGCTATATAGGGGGTTCTAGGGGGTTTTCCAGGGGGTGCAAGGGCTATCCTGGGGGGCATGGGGGTGTTTCGGTTGTGCAAGGGGGTGTCATGGGGGTATGGGGGTGTAGGGGGGGGGGCTCTTTAAGGGGTGTAGGGGGGATTTCTAGGGGGTGCAAGGGGTAGTCCATGGGTGTGGGGGTGAAATGGTGAATCAAAGGGGGTGTAGGGGGCTGCCCATGGGGGAAAGGGGGATATCAAAGGGGATGCAGGGGCTATCCAGGGGGTTTAAGGGGTTGTCTAGGTGGGGTGCAAGGGGTTTGTCCAAGGGTGTACTTGGAATTTTTCCAAGGGGGTGCATGGGGGCTGTCCGGGGGGTGTGAGGGGGGGGGGGAAGGGGACTATCTAAGGGGGACATGGGGGTGAAAGTGGTTCTCTAGGTGGGGGCTACATGGGGGTTTTCCACAGGGGGCATGTGTTTTTTATGGGGAGTTCAAGTGGGGTTGTGTGGGTGTTTTTTTAAGAAATTTAAAGTCTTATAGCCATTGTTTTAAACCATTTATATGAATAATATTTCCACAATTTTAAAATGTGGCTATATCTATATACCAATGGTTTTGAATCATTGCTATAGGCCTGGTGTGGCTTAATATTCTAGCATGGTTGAAAACTGTGGTTATGGGGCTATAATTATAGTTCGAAACCATGGTTATAATTACTTCCCTATATTCATGGAAATACCAGCCACTATCCATTGAACAGTTCCAATAATATATAGACATTGTTTTGAGGGTTATATGTACTATTTTAAACTGTGGCCAAAACATAAATTTGCAGTAATGTGTGTTTCATTTTACATAGATAATAATGTCATTTGAACATGCTGGTCACTTCATCTCTTTCCCTCATATGGTGATAGTGATAACTTATACCTTCTTCATTCATCCTTGGTAAAGCTCGAACATTCATGTTGTAATAATAATATTGAATATACTACCATAAGAAACAGTTTTGTTGATGTATCTTATTCATTTCAATATAGTGACTCGAACTAGGTTCATCTGTGGTGATTTATTTTTGATTCGGTATAATTTGTTTTGAATTCTACCAACTATCGACATAGCATTCCTAGGGAGTGGTAAGATTGCATAGGAATTTTAAGATTCATTTCATTCATAATATTTTTCATGGTTGTTTATAACAAGTCAATTTTTTCTATATCAGTTTATCTCACTTGGATAAGAATAATAAAATATGTTTACATTGGTGGTGGTATTTTAATTCATGTATGATCCCAATGGATCTAAAAACGTTAAATTATGTTTATTATCATCATTTCAATTTTTTTATTTTGTTCTTCAGTATACTAACCTAATCATGACTTACCAATTTATTATATTATTGATATAAGTGGAAAATAATCCATAAATCCTGGATTCTCATCTTTATACTGGGGAGTATCTCTTGGATTGTATCCAACACATTGGTTATAAATTAAAGAATATTCGTTAATATCAGAACAATTTTATTTCTTTTGGTGGAATAGTTTGAAACTAGTTGGGTGAGGTACATTTCATATGCCTAGTGCCCCCATATTCTATGTACCTTGATAATGGTAGATTCCTATGAAATTATTCTTTGTCATTCACTCCTCTCCCAATAGTGTATTCTAATGAACAATGTAAAAGTTAATTCCCAATTTGTATTCAAGAAACTCTAATAACCAATATCTTTTCCTTGGTCTGTCCCCAAAATATTGTAATGTTTCATAAATATAACATCATATATTACTTCTACTGAACACACAATATGAGTAATGAATAACATTGTTGATGAATTGTCTCATTTGGGATGTAGATTATAGTATATAAGTACCTTTATAGGTGGAGACATTATTCCTAATTATTTTAATATTTTGATCACAATGATGCCCTAAATATTTATTTTTTTAGTATTTCATATCTTATTATATTTTTATCTATTTTACCATTTAATAATATTTGTTTATTTGTAGTATTATTAATCATATTAATGATATTTATAAAAAAAGTTTCAAAATAAACCCAAATTATTACATCGTGAGGAAAAAATATATCATGAATCAATCAATAATGTTAGAGGAAACAACAATAAATAAGAGGGATATTATACATTAACTCTTATATAGATTCAGTTGGTTGCAATAATATTGTGATGTTATTTTTTGGATCATTTTCATATTATGTCTATTGAAAAATTATTTAAAAATAATTACAAAACAATCCAGTTTGATTATTCTATTGAATAATAGCAAAGTGTTTGTATACTTTTAGATATTAATATAACATATTTTATAAGTAAAATCTTGCATTAATTATTAAATTAATAAATATGTATTATTGATTATAATTTTAGCTCTATAAAATCAATGATATAAGAAACATTATTTTATGGTCATTAAAAAACCAATTTGGTGCTCATTTTCACATTTGATTTATGAAACCAACATTAAATTCATATTTACATCATCTAAGGAAGTATTTTTTCCTAAATACCATGATTAATTGAAAAAATGATGATAAAATAGTATCTTTTTCAATATTAGTGAGTTCATTTTCAGTTGTTTATATGTAATTAAATTTATTTATTTTTCTAAGGAGAACAAAAATATATAAACAATAAGAGAATACCTTTTTTGATGGAAAAAAATTTCATCCCTAAATAGATTTAATCATTCCAAACATGATATCATTGGGATTTGTTGTGTTGATATCTCTACTAATAGATGATTCCCACCAAATTAATATTTGGTAAATACCAATATCAATCTATGGAATATTGAAAATTTTGGAAGAAATCACAAATAGTGGATTTAATAATTCTAGGGTATAAAATTAACAATGGAGATGGGGTAAAAATAATTATAATTCTATATGGGATATACTCCAAGATATTAATTAATTTTTAAAAAAATTATTACAGTCTCAAATTATTAATATTTCTATCATTTGATGTTATAATGTTGGATGAATAAAATTACTAAAAAACAATTTTATATCTATGAATATTTTTTTATCTTTATATATGGATATGTGGAATATAATAATCATTAAATCATTAAAAAAATTAATGTAAATTCATCAAACATAATTTTATGAGAATATATAATCACATGGGAGTTAGGATTGGGATGATTAAATGATTTTAATATTTTATAACAAAATTAAGGAATATGATATGTTAAATATATTATATTAATTAATAAATATGGAACTATGAATAAATTTTATTCAAATATTTTATAAAAATAATGATTTTGGTAAAAAATGTGTGTCTTGATAAACAATCAATTTTTGAAGATGATAATATAATTAATAATGAATTCATGCCACATTTATCAAAACTATTTCTTAAATGAAAATGAATGTAAAAGGGTATGTAAATTTTTAAAATTTTTATTATTTGAATTTTTCAAATTTCATAAAGATGAATTCTGGGGAGGATGATGATGATCAACTAAAAACACCATCATATTGAAAAATAAAAAAAAATTATTCCTTATAAATAAAACATCCTAGTTATCTCTAACATTACTGAGTTGGTAACAAAAATACCTCAGGAATTCCTCCCCACATGCCAAAGTACACTGACTAGAAATGAGGGTGTAAGGAATATAGTGGGTAGACTATACTCTATAGAAGATAATTGTTCCCACAATAGAAATAAGATACTAAATAATGATAATAATCCCAATTATATAATAGATTAGTACCAAAAAAACACATAATAATAATATCTATCCTTGTCATTACATATTGTATCCCAAACTACAAATCATTTGGATAGTGATACAGTAATACAACTAAAACAAACTAAATAATAAAGAATCCAAAAGACCAAAATTTTGAATTCCATGATCAGTATCATCTCAATGTCCAATCCCATTCTTCAAAGAGATCAATTATTAATAGTGTCTCATTCACATTCCCATACCTACAACCAAGGAGTCTTCTTGGGTACGAATTTGGGGGTGTGATCAGGGTATGAGTTAGACAAAATAGGATGAAAACCATGGTGTCAACACAATATTATCTGAATAAATAGTGAAATAAATATTATGATATATATATATATATATATATTAATTAATTAATATATTATTATGGAATATCAAATTAAAATTTCTTCCCTCGAGCTCAACATTGATACATAAGGTCAACCAAACATGATTTGGCACAATTCGAAATAGCCATGTCCATTTATAGATTATTCTATATAGAATTAATTACCCTTTCAATAGATGGATTCTTCTTTCTAGGATGAATCACTCGTACCATGATCATGAAATATCATTTGGTTCACCTATGTATAAAATAAAAATGTATTTCACACTTTTCAATAAATATAAATATACATCTCACCCTTAGGCATAACGTAACTATGAATCTATCTCCCATGTGCAATATACACCATAGTCTATACCATAATTGGTATATAAAAAATCATTTTCCCCTAGAATATATGTAACCATAAAACAAGTCCTTAGGAGGTATGTTACCATGCATCTAAACATTAGTTAATTTTCGACCATCCACCAAGCCTCTGGGCATCAACATAATCAAAGGGTCAAAACAAGACACTTTGTCAACCAAGACATTTATAATACCAACAAACAAAAATTCATAACATGATTACTAAATATATATTTGACCCTCATTAAAATAAATAATTAAACATATTCATTATATTAATCAACATTATCTAAATATAAAATACATTTTAATAATTCAATACACATAAAAATTAATCCATATTTTCCATTAACAAGAAATTATATCTACTTTAACTCTTGTCATGATTATAATCCATTTACATGAAATTTATCCATTCATAAGTCATGTAATTTTTTGTTAATCCAATTCAATATATGAATATTTTGAAACAGTTCACATTGTACAATAAATTACATAAAGGAGTAACAATTTGACCAAATGATATTGGTTCAATCCTTCCATGTTCTTACTTTGGGTGATTGGTTGGCACACCTCTCAGGTGGATGCATGTAACGATCTTAATGTCAATGAATCTGATATGGTTTGAATGATGTCATACATTATGGAATTATAGAAACTCAGTGTAAATAAATTAGTATAGATATGTTTATCAACATTATATCATGATCATACATATTTCACATTCTATAAAATCGAAATAGATTTAGGGATTTTTTAGAACACCCAACTCAGGAAACGATTAAGAAGGAAACCATGATTGAGTGTCCTATCATTGTGATACACCATGATATAATATTGTTTTAGTTTTAAACCCCCCAACATTAATGGAAGAAGTGTGAAAAACATAAATTAAGATGATTTCCCCAATGTCAAAAAAGACATATCTATCTTGGATCACCCGATTTAAGAATGCATCAAAGAAAAAAAAAGAAGGGTATTGGATAAGCCTTAGGAGGCTGGAAATGACTCATGAATTCATAAAACCAAAATTTGGAAAACAAAATGGGAATAAAAGTGATAAACAAGGGATTTTTATTGTAAAAAAAGACATCACAGGTCCTCCATTATGTGCTCCATCCCAATATAATCATGTAGTTGATGGACACCAATTACTAGATAGTGGTATCCTCTAATGAACCTGCATGGATTGAAACCCAACTAGATGGATATTAGGTTTCATATTGGTAAAAAACTCTTCCCAATGGTATAACACATCAAATTAATTATAAATTAATTTTCTATTTGAAGAAATAAATACATGGGCTTAGGAACATTCATTGTTGATGAATATTGATCATCTTAAATGGACCTTTTAGATTTGCACCATTGATTTTATGATGATCCAATGGTATAATATCTCTAGAGGTGATCAACACATTATCAAATGGTTTATGAGAAATAGTACTCATTCTTATGGTTCTAGTATGATGAATCGAGTTTTATTTTCTTTTGATCTTGATATGTCGTTTTGAGGACTTGAAAAAATTATCTCTTTGGTTAGTCATTCTTGAGTGAGAGAGAGGGGGATATATCAATAGAATTTATTTTTCACAAAAAAATTATATATTACAAAAATTTTATATAGATTCTAATGCTTTACATGATAGACATAACTGTCTATTTATAGAGTTGGTATTTCAGTTACAAAATTTTATTGCATAAAATCCATTAAATATAACTATAATCATTAATGATATCCCATGACACAGAATAATAATAATAATATTATTAATTTTGTGTGTAGAAACAAGCACCAAATTGATAAAAAAAATTTACCAGCACCTAAATAAATATTTTCTCAATGGAGAAATTATTGGTCCATTCAAAATCCTCTTGCATTTTTTTGAATAGAGAGATAAATCTTATATTCTCATAAATAATCATTGTATCAAAAAACAGGGAAATAAATTTTTAATAAATATTAAATAAAAGATATTTATATATATATTATTAAGAATCTGGTGAGTAAATATTTATTTAATTTATGAGATCAATATAACGTGAATAAAATTATTCCCCAGTCATCATAATATTATTTATTCCATTAAATAAATTTTAATAGTATTAAATCAGGACCAATAGAAACAAATAGTGTGTGACTTTCTAGGATTCTTTCTCATTGCCATTTGGATGGCTTCCCTAAGTCCATGATTAATGTCTAGTAATGGGTAATGTCACCCAAGATAACTAAATTATTGTTGCAATGACAAAAACCTCTTATGAACATTAATTATGTAATACAATCCTTTTTTCACAATATCCCATGAAGCATATTTCCTGATGGTTTCATCAACCTATATGCTCGATATATCATTTTTTGACAATATAAAATTAATTCATCATTACCCCCAAGACATGGTTTTTAGACAAAAATTTATATTTCATTCAAATGGGAGAAAAATGAACTTCAATAAATATGGAAGGGAAAATTATTTCCATGAATTATCCATTAATAACATGTCATTACTGATGCACCCAACATAACCAACATCCCACCAACATAATGAATGTTAGTTTTTTCTAGAAAATCTATGTGTGTGAGTAATGAAAAGAATTAATGAGAATAATAAATTCAATTGACCTTTACACTTGATCATAGAAATAAATATTCAATCACCCCCAATCATTGATGTTTTATTCTAGTGGTTCGGTTCCCATAATCTCTAATATTAATGATTACAATGTGAATTGATCTTGAGAAAAAGTATCACTTACTATAGAGTACTCGCACCTGACAGTCTATATTCTATGTTTCACATCATAGACTATTATCCAACCACATAATTATATTAATAATATTGTCATAGAAATTTAGTATTTTCATCAAAGCAGGGAACTAATATGACCTTATCAATGTGAACAATCCTATATGAAATCATTAAATTAATGTCAGGAAGGAAAATGTAATATATTTAATGATATGATAAATTTAATATTTAATACACCAAATACTCATATAATAAACATACAAACATTTTGTTCTAGGAAAAAAACTCCAGAAAAAACTCACATGGACTAGACCGAACTGCTTATGATTTTCAGTTTTCCAATCGTCACAAGATAATCATGTTTTGAAATGTCATGGTTTTAGTCATGGGGTCCTCCATGATTTCATTCATGGAAATACAACTCAATGAAACCTTTCCTCTTTGAGAAAAATCCCTAAATAGATGTTACATAAGAGGTATGATCTTCATTTTCTAATGTGATCTTGGATCTATTACGAGTTTCACCACTGTATTACTATCACAATGGAGTGTGATGGGATCTCTAGTTTTAGGTAACACATCAACATATTAGATGAAATTTTTCATAAAAATTAATTCTTTATCTACATCAGAAGCCATAATATAATCATACTCTTCTATTGAATCTATGACTATAGCCTAATTTGCGCTCATCTAGATCATATAATCGCCATTGAATTTAATAATGTATCCCATTTATGACATCATGTCAACTTGATCAGTTTGTAAACTAGAATAATCATATCATATAATTACTAACTTCAAAACTCTTCTATAAATAAGGAACATATCATTAATATTCCATAGAAACTATAGGATAATCTTGTCTTCCATCCAATGGAGGACACCTATATCAGTTTTATATCTACCTAACACACTAAATGTGTTTGCATCATCTAGCCTATTACATAGCATAACATACTTGACTGACCCAATTAATGATGAGTATGGAATAATTTCCTTTATATTTCTTTCCTCATGGGTCTATGTACAAAGTTTCTAGTGTAGATTAATGCCACGTGATGTAGGGAACAATACCATCTTGGATTATTCCATACTGAATATCTTCAGTATTTTGTCAATGTATTTAGTTTGACTAAGGATGAGAAACCACTTGGATCTATCATGATAGATCTTGATCCCAAGAATATATTATTCCTCTCCCAATTATTTCATGTAATATTAATTATTAAAGAATTCATTAATAGACTATAATACAAATATTTCATTTCTAAGAAGTAATATATCGGCATCATATACTATAAAAGAAAATATTACACAACTACTAAACTGTTTGTGAAAAAATTATCAAATTTGTTCTTTATAAAACAAAATAAAATTATGGATTCATAAAAAATAATTTCCCATGACACGAATGCATTCATTAATTCATAAATGTATTTTTTTTAGTAATTTAATACCATATTTTCATTCTATGGAGTCACAAAAGCCTTTGTTTAATTCAAATAAACTTCTTCTGGAATCATCCCATTAAGGAATGGTAATTTTACATCCATTTTCCAAATCTAATAATTATGGTAATACATAATAGTATGTATAATTGTGATGGAATTTAGCATTAAAAATTGTGAAATGGTTTAGTTATAGTAAATTCCAAGACTCTATTTAAACCCTTTCTTAAGCAGTCGTGCCTTATAGGTACTGGCTAACCTTTCATGTCTAGTTTCTTATTAAATAACCATTTCTATCAATAATCATTACATCCACTAGAGGATATACCAAAAATCCATATATGGTTTTTGTACATAAAATTTGTTTCATAATTCAACGATTCTTTCCACATGGAAACATCTTTTACACTTACTACTTCCATATAGTTTATAGGATCAATATTAAAAATTAATAATAAGTCAACATCCTTTGTAACAATGAAACCATACCATTATAGTTATCTATCCTCTATTGTTCTCCTATGCATTTCCTGTGTCTCTTGAATAGTTTCTTATTCCAAGGGGTTTTGTGGAATCTGATCATGTACCAACTCATGTGTGCCATGAGCCTTGATATCATTGATGATAATCTTCTCACACTACCTATTTTGGATATGTGATACCTCTCTTAAAATATGGATTCTATTTCAATAATAAATTTCTTTATATAATGTTTCGTAGAGGATATATCCCCTTGTTTATTTGGGGTGTCAAATAAAGGTACACTTTGTACCTCTAGGTGAATGTTTGTAACTTTAAGAGGACATAACAATCTCTTGGCTTACCGAAAAAGGAAAATTGGATAACATGTTTTTATTCCAGTCCCAAATTCATAGAGATTACCATTTATTGATTTAGTTGGAATATGTTTTAGTATGTGTACCACTATTTTTAATTAATATCTCCAAAAGGATTATGGAAGACTCCCATGACACAACATTTATCACACAATATCCAATATGGTGTGGTTCATCCATGTACTTATATAACATCCCTTAGGAGTGTAAGGAAGATTGAGTTAGGATAAGATCCCAAAACTCATAAGTAATCAATGAAGTATATATTAATATATTCTTCACCATGTTCTGAGAATATTTTCTTAATCCTACTACTAATCTAGTTATCAACTCTATTCTTTATTTATTGATTTTATCAAAATAATCCTACTTATACTTCATTAAGTAAATATATCAATATATACCAAAATCATCAGTAAAATTTATGAAGAATGAGTATCCATCCCTTTCTCCAATATGAAATAGTTTACACACATTGGTATGAAGTTATTAAAAATGATATTTACCGTTTTTACATATCCCTCTATATAAGGATTTGGTCATTTTTTCTTGTAAACATTTTTTGACATAGAAAATATAGTTTAGTATGAAAGAATATAAATATACATCTTAATGTAATCTTCCCAAAAGATCATAATTTACATGACCTTATAGGTTATTCCAAAGAATCATGTGGTGTGATTCATGTGATGTAAATTTACTATTGATTACCATTATATGGATAATGTAATACAACATATAAAGACTATTATGTAAATGTTCCTTACCAAAAAAAGATATATTTATAAAAAAAATTTAATTTCCAAATTTAAAAATGAATCCAACCCTATGTTTTCTGGACACATAAATTGTTATTTTTTTAACTGATGTCACTGAATAAAAACATTTAAAATCAAGATCATTATAGATATAAATTTTAGGTGGTAATCCCTGATAGATAAAACTGAAGGTCTATCTCTTTTGGCCACCCATAGATCTACCTCCCATGAATCAATTTTTCTATATATACTCAGTTCCTGTATTTGAATAAATATGTTAGAACAAAAAAACTCTATTGATTATCCAATTTTTTGAAATAGATAAATTGTAGTCTATAAAAAATAAACCTGATGCTTCCCATTTCTTATTTAGATTGGTGTAGTTTTTATTTCAACGGCCTTTCTTCCCCTATGAAAAATAGATATAATCATTTTACCTTTCATTCCCTTTGATCTTCTTCTTCTTGGATTGTTTGAATAAGATTTGGGGTTATAGCTATTTTCATTCTATATCCACTTTTTCTTTATAAGGAAAGATGGATTTTCTAGTTTTATATCTTTTTCTACTTGGAGAAGGAGGATAAGATTATATGGTAGTGTCTTCTCGATGTGGTTCATATTAATAATCATAAAAAAACTAGAGAAGCATTGAGGTAGTGATTCCTTAATAAGATCAGTTCCAAGTTCACTGGGGAGTTTAAACCATATAATTCATAGGTTCTCAATGTATCTAATGAGCATGACTACATGATTCCTAGATATATCACCCTCTCCAAGAATACTCTAAATGAGTTCCTTGGAAATCTTAAACAGTTCATGTCTATCTATAACCTGGTAAAGACCTAGGAAGTGATGAAGCATTCTATACGTATCCATGATTTCATGAAACTTCCTGATTTCTTTAGACATAGAGGAATGAATCAAAAATTGAACATTTCCCAAGTCATTAAAATGTTTTTAATACACAAATAACACTTCATCACTCACCACATGAGTAGATAGATCAGGCATTCATGATTCTACCATGTAATATTATTATTCATGGAGTAGAACAACTTGAAGTCATCTGAACAACTACATGATGTTCCTTCCAATGAAGAGATTATCTTCATCCAATATTTATCATATGTATAGTATATATAATAATATTTTAATTTTATTCTAAAATTAAAATAGAATAATTTTATAACATTTCTTGATTACAAATTTTGTGAGAAATAATAAATTAAATGATTTCATTAAATCTCCAACTATTTTATCACATCCCAATATGCTTCACCATTGAATAGGGAATGTCTTGTTTTCATGGAATTATTGTGGAAATGATCCAAATTCTCCTTTACATATACCAAAAAGGGTTGGTCAAACTATTTTCATTGTATTTAGGTGGGAAATTATTTTCAAATTGGGGCCTCGCAGCTCATTGATATGTTGAGTGGACTCTACAATCCAGAAATCCTAACTTGGATTTTCTCTACACATTCCTCAAAATTCCACCAAGTCAGGAAAGGGATACTCGTATTTATGTAAAATGGATAATTCCACATGAAACCATCGAAGAAATCTATTTATAAAATAAGTTACCCAACATGGGGTTTTCAAACACATAGTGCCATTGTGTATTATTCCAAATCAACTAACAAAAGGCTCAGTCTGACAAAATAATATACTGAGAGATTTTATTTTATTGTGCATATACATTTATCCTCTTTTATCTATAACATGTATTTTTAATTTTTAAGTGGGTTTTTAGTAAATTTTTAACCATGTTTGGCTAAATCTTTTACATATAATAAATTATATATAAACTCCATCATTGAATATTAATTCATTTATGTGATCACATTCTTGAAACAAAAAAATAATTTCATTTCATTATATAAAAAATAAATAAATAATAATTAAAATATCTCATGATCATATCCATTGATTTATTTAATTAGTGGATGTTAAATTAACATATGAATTAGGGTAAATAAATCCTTATGCCAGACCTTGCATGAGGTGCAATATTTCACATGTACACCAATGTATAATTGAGTTGGCACAAATATGGAAACATCAAGAACCATAACCACATGCCTTGATATGCTCCATTAATTCCAAGTATTTATTATTCACACACAGGTGAGGGGACCCAAAGGATTGGTTAATGTAAATTACAAAAATATCCTTGGATGTGTAGGTCATATGTAGTAATGGAGGGAGGGATGACTTGTAAGCCATATTTTAATTTTATATTAAATAATGGAAAAACAATGCAATAAATTTAGTTAAATAACATCCAACACATAAAAAGATCTTGGTCAATATCATGATCATTCATACATGAAACTAATAGATATAAAATTAATTGTATGCTATTCATTTATTTATTCATTATTTATTAATAATGTAAAAGAATGTGTACTAATTAATAAAAAATTTCATTAATCCCCTCTGGTTTTAATGATCATTTGAACATAATTAGAGATACCCAACAATATGGATTTCATGGGAAGAAAAATAACAAAAAATTTATGAAATATTTAATATAGTAAATTAATTTATCATTTAAAATTATTTAAAACCATTATTAAATTCTCAAACACACAAAGGTGTTCCAATCAATAAAATAAGTTTTTAATGATTCTATTTTTCAAATTGGAATTAATTTTATGTTTCTACATTAATAGGAGACTAAATTATGCGTACATCTTGCTACAATCCATGCACTTAGGTTGTCGTATATCCATGTCAATCACCTAGGGCTTTGGCTTGTTAACTCTGTCAAACAACTTGATGTGGACTTGCTAGCTATACACACTGCATACTCTTTCTGTGATCTTTTATGTCCTAGTCAACATGAGGAGTGCAATTAAAAGAAAATGTTTTTTAGTTTCTAAACATATCTATAAACAATTCACATGGGTATATGGTTTTAGCTCTACCCGCACACCATGTAAAATAGATAGAACCAAAAATTAATTTTCACTTCCCGATGGATTCTCGGCTTGTTATTTAATTATTAATAAATATCAATTAAAACGAGACAATAAACGAACATGATTAATATGTAAATAACATGTTAATAAAAATATGACTAAATATCTAATAACATGAAATTAATATAAAACCACAATTACACATAGATCTTTAATAAAAAAAATTATAAATTTAAACGTAACCAGGATTTGATACTACTTGTTGGTTCCAAGTATAGTGGAAGAGTTTCGGTAGAGGGAGATAGATTAAAATGTCTTTAAATAATCATTTCTTGAAACCATGAGTGAGGATCATGCATATACAATTTATAATTAATTTATTTAATAACTAGAGAAACAAATACCTGCACTTATGAACATTCAGATTGATGATTTTTGATCATCTGAAAAGCCCCTTCCATATTTCATTCATTGTCTTTGTGACGATCCATACATAGAATCCCTATAGTAAGGATCCAAAAATTCTCTAATGGTCTCCATGGAATGTTACTCATTTCATGGGTGAAAGAATAGTGAATCCAAGGTTATCCACTTTTCTTTATTGATACTCATTCTTCGGTCTTGAATAAATTATCTATTAGATTCTTCGTTCATGAGAAGGAGAGTGTAGGTGGAATGGAGAGGGAATTTTGTGAACGTAACAATTTTCTATTCCCGGTCAAGTAATTGGTTTGAAATCCTTACATAATAGATATAGCCTTCTATTTATAGAGTATGGATTTTGGTGAAAAAAAAATTAATTGCATAAAATCCATTAAATAGAATAATAACCATTAATGAAATATCATTCCACATAATAAATATATTATTATTATATTATGGTTCACCAAAATGTGAAAATGGTTAAATAATATTTACCGGCTCTTAAGTAATTATTTTCTCACTAAAAATGTTCTTGGTCTGTTCAAACTCCTCTTGCATTTATTAAACACACAAATTGATATTGTATTTTATTAAATAAATATTTTATTCAAAAAGAGTAAATATATATTTATTAAATTTTAAATAAAATAAATAAATAAATTTTCATCAAAATTTGTTGAATAACTATTTTTTTAATTTATGCGATCAATATAACTTCAACAAAATTACTCCTCCATCTTGATATTAATGTTTATTATATTAATTAAATACAAATATAATTTAATATAGAATAATAGAAACAATTAGTGTGTTCTCCACACTGATTATTTCTTGTTGGAATTCATTGGGCTTCCCTAAAGTCCATGATTACTGTCTAGAAACAGGCCAAGTAACCCAAGAGAAATAACATAAATACACAACTAAAACAACCACATTTGAATGGTCACTGTGTAATATAATCTCTATATCATAATATTTCATTATTTTGGTATCATTATGGTGTCATCAACATATATTCTCAATACATAATTCAATGAATATATGAAATAAACTCATCATTACATCGCAGACATGGAATTAGGGTGATGGTTCAACTTTAGTCAAGTTATTGAGATATCAAATTCCATAAAGATGTAACAGAACAATCCTTTGATGAAATATCCATTAATAACATGTAATTCATGATGCACCCAACGTACCATACTTACTGCCAAAATATTTCATGATCGTTTGTTTTAGAAAATATAATTGTGTGATTCATAAAATCCATTAATGATAATATTAAAGTGTAAGGACCATTAAAAATTCTCATAGATAGGAATATCTGATGACACCAAACCATGTGTAATTCTTACTGGCAGGTCTGTTCTCATAATCTCCTAACATATAGATGACTTAGTGAGAACATCATGAGAGGAAGTCTCATTTTCATACTACTATGCGCACCGGACTATTTATATACTGTGTATACCATTATAGCATGTTATCTAACCGTGAAAAACATTTAGAATATTGTTATTTCACTTCATGTTTTGGATCATATTTGGGAACTACTATGACCTTATCAATGTGATAAACCCTATATGAAATTATTACATTAAAGTCATGATGAACAATTAGAAATATATAATAATATGTTCAACATAATATTTAGTACATTAATAATTATTTTAATCCAAGTAGAAACAGTTGGTTCTAGGAAAAAATATCTTACATGTCTACCATATGATAAGATTTAAGGTTTTATCACTAACGATATAAAACATAAAACACATCATGCATGGTACTGAAGAACAATAGAAGAGATAAAAAGTATTCCACTCAGCTCAATCTCTCCACTATCTCAATCCACCTGATGAACCAAGGTTCTAGCATTACCTGCATCCAAATATAGAGTTTCTCTATCCAAGGAAACTCTTGATGAGAAACCATATGACCAACCAAAAACTACAAAGGCAATTTTTGAGGGTCAGTGTATGATTTTTATCTACTCTGAATGGTCACCAATCACTTTTTCATAAATTATACCTACTGAGACATATTCTTCATGAGAATAGGTCAAATGAGAGATGACTTGGCAACTTATGAAAAGAAAAAATGTTGATGGAATTTCATTCATTATAATTCATCAAAAGGATCCATTTGGATAGATTTGGAGAACATGTTTTTGTATGTGGTCTCTTTGAGTACAAGATGATTCCCCCAAGAACCACTAAAATACGTTAAATAGGCTTGAAACATGTCATTCTGAATCTAAATAATCCATTCATATTTTCTATCAATATATGGATGGTATTATTTACTCAAATGAACATATGATCCCAACAAATTATGATAACCATTCTAGAAATATGATGTGAAATAGTGAGCTCGGTCCGAAATTATTATCCTTAGTAAAATATCCATTGGATCTATCTCACACACATAGATACTACCTAGATAATTAAAGGTAGGGTAATCTATGATAAGAATTAAGTGATATAAGTTCTTTAGTCAATCGATGATCACCCACACTGTATCATTCTATGACGTGATTTGGAAAATCTTGTCACAAAGACCATGGAAATTTCATATTACTTCTATTATAGAACATGAAAATGGTAAAATAATTCATTGGTCCACTAGTCACCATCCTTCACTTACTGATTGGTGAATCATTATTTATCTAACACCACTATCTCCATCTTCATCCCTAAAAACAAGTATGGTAAACTGATATCATCATATTTCTTCATCAACCCAGGATATACCACTAATTTAAATGAATAAAATTCCTTCATAATATTGTCACACAAAATTTTTGGAACCCAAATACATCCATGAATAAGAAGAACATCATCATTGTTAGGATACTATCCTGATTGTGTCTCCCAATCATGTATGTTTTTCCTTCGAAACAATCCCTATAGATGAAATAATTATCCTATGTTGATCCAGTCAAGATGTATGAGAAAAAATTATTTCAACGTCACAGTCACTCATATGTATGAATTCTAATCATCTTGGATAATATTCAATATGTGTTTCACTACCCACCACTCATCAAAAATTTCTTATAATTTCATTGTATGGGTATTCCTACTCAAGTTGTCAGTAATGAAATTTCCATTTAATAGATTTTATACCAACATGATGTTGAAATAATGCAAATACTTTACATGTATCCTATAGTGACAGTACTAGTCCTACTATTAAAAGATGTATTTGAGGCACTTTTGATCTGTGTACACCACAAACATATCACCCAAAAAATAATTTCATTAGCATCTCAGGGGGTGTACCACTGTAGTTTTCCCTAAATAATGAGTTGGATAATTCTAATCATGTGAACGCAACTGTGAAGAGCGATATACAGCCACTCGATCCTTTTATATTAGAAATCCTCTATGTCTAACTCTTCATTGATCATATTACATGACTTAAAATTTACTCAACTCAATTATTAAAATGATTTGTGATGAGTTTATCATTCTCTCTAAATTTTGGAAATCATACTCATAAGAATTTGACAAAACTAAGATACCCCAATCATGGGAATATCATATAATTATAATATAGTACAAGAGATGTCTTTGATGAATGGTTCATATTAACCTTCCATGCCTAGAAATATCAAAATCATAAAGATTATATGGTGATATTCTCTATATACCATTGCTACCACATTCTCTAGGTATAATAACACTCCAAAATCTATGATAAAAAACCTAGTAATTTCACATTATCAATGTAGACATGTCATTTAGATAGCATTGAATATATATGATACACTCTAATCGTTCACTAGATGATGTCAATATGACTGGCATGATTTATATAATCTTGGAATAAATAATGATTTAATCAATGAAAATCACAAATAAATTTTCTAGAAATGGATCGAAGATCTAAATCATCCAAGATAGGGACATTGCTAAAATATTCATTAGATCAAATGAAACAACCATGAACACATATAATCTATTCCAAATCCTATAAATAATATAGGGTCTGTCATACTTTCCCAGCCTCAACTAATGGTACACTGAATTTGATTAACACTTTGAAAAAATTTGGAACATCTCTGTTGATCAAATATATCATCAATTCATAGAGGGGAAACAAATTCATAACTATTAACTGTTCCAGTATCGGATAATCCACACATAAACACAATGTCCCATAAGAATTATTGGGAAAAATAACATGGGAACACCATGGGAAATTATTTGGACACATGAATCCCTAAGCATCATGATCTTCCAAATAACCATTCAACTCTTGAAGCTCCACTGGTGACATCTTGTATGGTGAGATAAGGTATAGTTTGACTCTTGAAACTAAATCTATAATGAACATGATCTGCCACTATAGTGGTAAGATGGAAAACTATTAAGGATATTAATCCAGAAATTTTCCCACGGTTGGAGGAAATATAATCTACTAAATCACCCTATAATTTAGAAAAAGGATAGATATTTTATCCATAATGAATCTAATCTTCAATAAATTTGTCATACAGGATCAACGTATTGTTCTTTATCACCCTCGAAAATATAGACTCCCCTTTCTAGGGAAATAAAGGAATCCCTCCATTGATAATAATTGATATGATAATATTATAGATCTAACTAAACCATACCCATGATCAAGTCAAACATATATATTTTATAAAGAAACAGCACCAAGATGAAACGATACTCAAAAAGTTAATGGGAACAATCCATATATTATCTGATATCTTATAATATCACACCTTTATATATATTTATGTTAATAACCTCATCATAAATATCCATATCCAAACCCAATAAATTTGAAAGATGAGTATATATAATGGTATATGAAAATTATTTATCTTACTAATTAAATTAGGTGTTGATTCTACAAGATTAATATTTGTAACTGTGGATGATCATGCATCCATACCGATCGAAGTATACTATATGTAATTAATCTGAATCTCCCCTCTATTTTGTGATCTATCCTAACTTATAGTAATTATTATTCTATGTGATACAATCACTGCTATGATTATTTACCACATCCCCTTCCACGTTCCAAAAATCTAATTGAACTATTACTACATAAATGATGTAGGGTATCCGAGTCCTTCATAAACTCTAGTTCATATAATGATCCTCTTCAACCATTCAACTACTAAGTGCTCATATAGAAAATTCTATGATTTCTCATCTTACTAAAATAATCAAATTACAATATAGAGAAATAACAATGGATTCCCCTTTGGGCGTCCCTTCCAAAATGAAAGAATTGAACTTGACCATTGTCATAAGGTGTATATCCACTCTTATGGGCACTCATCCCACTAAATCCCATGCAATAAATATCATTGATGGAAATATTAATTTTATAATTAGATCTCCCAATTCATCTTAATGAGACAAAATTTTGACCACATGGGGCTTCCTTCGGGTTCCCTTCTATGAGGAGTTTCTGATTCATCATGTTAGTGAAACTAATATAATTTGAATGAATTTTTTTTGTTACAAAACAATTTTATGTGAAAATAATATTATTATGGTATTTTGATAGATTATATTAAAATTAATTATTTGTATTGATTTATTTAAAGTCAAATTAAACAAAGAGTGTCAAAAAATGAATAAATCAATATTTTAAAATAAAAAATATTTTATTAAATGAATTTAATTATTTAAATATATTATATTTTCCTATAAAAATGTTATATGGTTTTAAAGACCATCCGATTTCCATTTATTTTCATTCATAATTTTATAGTAACATTATTTACCATTAAATCTGTAGGAAACATTAATAATACGATAATTATTAAATTGGATAATGATGGTTAGAAATAAATGATAATGGTAACATCATAGCCATAAATTGGAAAACGTTTATTACATTAGTGGATTTAATTAAAACCTCTACCTATATTATAACTATTTGCGTTATGATCAAATTTTATATGATAATTATTTGTTATTAATATAATACTTAAATAAGTTCCCAATGTGATCCTTCCTTGACGAAAAAATGGGCTCCTCCTATCCTCTTTTATTTACACGTCTAAAAACCTTTTTTTAAAAAAATAACAAAATTTAATCATTATACCCACTTTCACATCAATTAGTTCGTTATTTATCTTAAATGAAATCTATGAAGGTATTAGGTATAATTCTAAGAAGTATTTATAAAAAAGATGAGTCCTTTTTAACCATGCCTTTTTATTGTGTTTCTTATTAAACCTTGTTAAAATATTATTCAACCATCAAAACCTAAAAAATTAAATATATCCCATATAATAATATATTAGTATGTTAATATAATATCTTATATATATCTCATATTCAATCAAATTGGTAATAAACCCATCATTCATTTGTACATTGGACTACAAACTCGCGAAATAATGTTATTTTTTTCATCACCACCACTTCGAAATGGTTATATAGATGGATTTAATATATGTAAATATATATAGTATTTATGAATTATTTATCCTCATATAAAAGTAATATATCCTATATATTTTTTATTTTTTATTCATTGATAAAAAAAATGTCATTCTTGTGTATGTGTGGACTACCACCTCCATGAATCCCAATGATTCGTTTCTCACCACTACATCAAATCATTGGTATATATAAAATTATTTAAATAAATATTATATTATTTAGGATATTATTTTAATTCAATAAATATAAAATAATACTTACCTTCATTCTATCAAGGTCGTTAGAAATTGAAAATCGTTACTCATGTGTACATACAACCTACTCTATCTATTATTGGAACATTGTTAATATTTCTTAAAAATATTGGTTTATTAGTTGTATAAGTATAATTGATGTATAAAAATGTAATTATTTGATTATAAATATTTAAAATGTTTTGAATAAAATCCACTTTCATGATAGTCATCCTAAAGATGACATTTTGGATATATGAGATGAATATCATTGAAACATCTAACGCGAATTTAATTGAGTATATAAAGGAATATAACATGGTAATAAACAAAAGAATGTGAATAATAAAAACAAATAATCTTTTATTAGTTAAGTAAATAAAATACATAATGGTATTTTTCAAGATTATAATGAATGTTCTACTTGAGGTATGTGATTCCATCTAAATGTCCATTTGTTGAGGGTTATTTTTATATTGTGTACCTAACTTATTTTATATGGTGTATATATTTTTCTATAAATTATTGTATAATTAATCCTTCTTAATTCATGGTATATTATGAATCAATTAAAATTATTTAAGTCAAATAGATTTGAGTCTAATTTTTTCACATTGCAATAGGTTTTTTAACTCCATTTTTATTCATTAGGATATACTTCAACTTAATTTATTAAGAAATTCTATTATTATGTGTGAAACGACAGCTACTTGTATAATGTTGTATTTTTAATTGTCTTTGTGGATTTAAATTTTCCCCAAAAAAATCACTAATTTTATAAATTTTCTAATACCATAATATTTTAAAAGGAAATATTTTGTTCGCTAGTGTATAAGACAAGCAAAATCAAGCTTATATGAATATTGAAATAATATTCTTTAAATGCGACCATTCTAATCTTGTTGTTCAATTGGTTCTTGTCAATGAAAAATAAGTATTTATGAAATACATATAAACATCAGAATCAATATATATTTCATTTTTGTATATGATTTTAATATAATAAAATTATATTTAGTAAAGTAGTTTTATTCAACAAAAAAAATATCTTAATAAATAGTTTTTATTTGATTTTATGATTAAATTTTATATTTAATTTCTTTAATACATTATAAATTTTTTACAAAATTAATTAAATTTTTTTATTCATCATGTAAAAATTATATTATTATGAATTATTTGAATTTTTTTAAATGTTTTAATTTTTAACGAATATTAAAATATACAGATCTTCATTGAAAATCAGAATTTATTTTAATTTACTTAAAAAGAAAAATTATACTTTGGATTAGTTTATAAATTTTATTAATTACTTTTAATTATTAATAATATATTTTTAGTCTTTTAAATTAATTTTTTATTTTTATTTAGTATAAAAACATTTTATACTTAAAAGAACATTTATCTTAAAAATTATTTTTTGTTTTATTTTTCCAGTTTAATATCAAATTTATATATGTAAATATGGAACATGTGATACAAATTTCACTTTCAAAGACAATAAATGTCAATACTTTCCAATGTACCTATCATGATTTTTGCATACATAGCTCATGTCATACCATCCCATGACTCAAATATCAGAATATAGTGACATCACATAACCAGTAAATAACCCTAGGTGATATATCATTATAATTATAATATTTGAAGATCATGAACCATAACAACATCCCTAGAAACTTGGGATTTACCCCCACACATGAGTTTACTACTCTCATTCATGAGCTCATTTATAACCCCCAACACATCCTAATATCATACCTACATTATATAAATAGTAAAATAACAAAAATTACATGATCTATAATACAAATTTTTACCATCCTAAAACTTTTCTCCCCCACAATATCATGTAGGATTATTAGATACCTCATGCATACATCCTCATACGCCAATGGATTTTGAATAGCAATGAACGTGTGAGGAGTATAGTAGTAATACTATACCCTATTGAATATAAATGTAATCACAATATTCATAAGGAAAAAATAAAAAATTCAACTCAACAACATGAAATATAAATACTAAGGAAACCAAATAATAATAATAAATCATGAAATTTCTTATTTTCTAATAAACTAAATGTTAATATTAATATCATGCATGAATAAATTTAAGCAAACTCATTAATAAAGACTCCAAAAGACCCAGATACTAAACACCATTCAAATTATATTCTCTAAATCCCGACACCATTATAAAAAAAACCTTGTAATATTTCTAATTACCTTTTACATACCTCTAACCAAGATTTCAAATTGGATACAAAAAATAATCCCAAACAAGATGTGTGTAATATATCATAGGCCAACACCCAGAGTATTAGAGCAATTTAGTATGAATGTATAGTTCATGAAATAATATAATAAACAAGGGATTTATAAATTAATTAATGTAGAATATAAAATTTACATGACTACAATTAGTTATGGTTGACACATGGGGTTGGCCAAGACTAATTTGATATAATTCAAGGCATTCCTTTCACCTGGTGGATTATCCAACCAAAGAAAGATCAGCCATACTGCTGGTAGATTCTCTTATTGAGGATGAATCCCTTATACCATGATAATGATTATAACCATTATGTAAATAAGTAATATATAATATTTCATAGAATAATAAAATATAAATACATATGTCACCCTTAATCATCAAGTAATTCTGCATTTATCCCTCAACTTATATATACCCATGAATCTATCCCTTGGACAATATTTACCTTTTTATATCCCTTGATTTATATATAACTACTATTCTCTCCCTCATTATATATATAACCATAAATATATCCCTTAGGTAATATGTAACAAATCACATTGCCCTAAATCATAAATATAATCATGGAGTCATAACAAGACAATATACCAAGAAATTCATTTACAATGCTAACCACAAAACATGCCAGAAATGATTACAAAATCTATATTGTTCAATTCATCGCTTAAAAACTAACAAACCATTCATTATACTAATCTATGTTACCCAATAATCAAAATATTTATAATAACACATTAAACATAACAATTAATCCATGATTTCTATTCACAAGAAATTTCATACATATTCCATCATGTTATCATCCCACTTCATTTTCATTTTAGAATAACATTTATAATCCACGTAATTTTTGAAATCCAATCATATCTATTATCATGTTAATATAATTCATATTAAAAATACTATTCTTCAAAAAAAATTAAACAAGGCTCAATGCTAAATAATTTCAAATTTCAATATATGTTTAATGGTTGGAACACCTTTTGGGTGCCTGTAAGTATTAGTATTAATTCAAATGGACCGAAAATGGAATTAGGGACATTTAAGAATGTAGATTTATCAAAAAAACATGTAACCAATTTTAATTGGTTGGGATCATAGAATTATGAGGTGATCACACATGATTCACATTTTAAAAAATAATATAAATTAGGTAGTTGTTTTAGACAACCCACCTCCAAACAATATAAATAAGGAAACCAAGATTAATATTTGATTAAATGTAAAACACCATAGTCTATTATGGATAGTGATTGCCACCCATCATCTAGGATAGAATATTATGAAAGAGTAAAAAAATAATATTTAACATAATAAATGTGATTCATACTGATTCCAGATCCTAGAATCAATAAATACATTAATTAACCAGGGAAGGATACTTGAGAATCATCAACAGTCTTGAATATCATTCAATTTTCATGAAATCCAAATCAATGTCACACTAGGAGATTAAATGTTTAAAATAGTTCTTTTTGAGGTGTAAAATTTCATCCCAAACCGTCACTTATGCATCTCATCATGACAACCTGGGGTAGCCAACGGGGTTTTTTCATTGTGACTTCTTATATGGGAACCCTGTGGTAGGATGGTGGGTTTTGTATAAGAGAATCAATCTTCCCAATCCCTCTGGTTGGATGGTGGGTCTCATCGGTGAGCTAGTGAGGCTACTCTATGCCTAGTGAAATTTGGTATAACCTATTGAATGGATAGTGGTTTTGTAGTATTTGAAAATTTAAAACACACATCAATAAACTATTATTACTTACTTCTAAAGATTCTCTGAGATCCAAAAACCACTGAATAAACACTTTATGCCTCAAACGGGTCTCGGTTTTCTAGTTTAAAATATTTTATTGAATCTCAAATAGGATACAGTGGAAACTTAAATGTTGAATCATCAAAAAAAATATGGGACCTTTTATTAATATTATTCACAGTGAAAAATTTTTATATAATGTAAAATAATATGTGACCACATCCTCAAATATATATATTTTTTATTAATGAAAATAATTATCTAGTGATATGGGAAATAAATTATAGGAACAAAATCCTAGGGTTGAAGTTGATCATGATGATATTTGAAAATTTAATGATTCTAATAAATCTTCAAGTGAAAAATAAAATGGTGAGTAGGATGACAAGGAATATGATATTGAGTATGAATATTTCTTCAAAATTGAACAAGTGTTTTTCATTAAGAAGAAGTTTTTTAACATTAATAAAATATATATATAAATGAAATCCATTGTATAAAAATTCATCATGATTTTGAGAAATCTATTTGAAGTAATGGAATATTCATTTAAATCACTGGATTAACTTGTAAAATCTACTAATGAACATGACTAATGACCAAATAAGAAATTATCACATACATTGGATACATAAAAAAATGGAGAAAGTAAAGGTAGTTACTACAAGAAGGGGAAGGTTTATGTTTTTTCAACCGAAGAAGTTAAAAACAACTTTTAGTCATCAATAATTTATGTAGTATGTAAAAAAAAAATTTTTTTGGAAGACATTAGGACATTAAAATATAAAAATTATGTTTAATAGTGTATACACTATACAACACTGAGCTTAAACGAATCATAAAATATATTATTTAAATATGGTTTTATATCCTATTCATTTAATTATATGGTATGATTATGAATATCCAAATTATGATATATATATATATATTTCAAAATAAATACAAAAAATTATTAATAATTAAAAAATAAACAATCATTTTTTTTACTAAAGACATTTTATTCATCAAAATTAACATTTCTTAAGAAAATGATTAGTTTTATTTCTTGTGAGAAAATAATATAATTTTTTACTAATTTAGAATAAAAAGTAAATAATATTAACTCCATTTTGGATTTCATACTTTAAAAATTATCTTATGTTGAATTTTTGGATTTTCTTAAAAATGTTTATTTTCTAATAAATAATGAATAATACAATATTTTATTGAAAATACAATTTTTTGTGTCAATAAATTACGAAGTCCCATATTGAATTAAAATTTATTGAAACTAATAATAATTCCTTGATATTATCAAGACTAAAAATCATTTCATCTAAATAATTTTTTTATTTTTTATAAATACATTTTTGTAAATAAATGATCTTTTTTATGCATACTTATTTTTTAGGTGAATTTTGTGTTTTAATCAGTATTAATTCCATACAATTACAAATTTCTAATATTAAATGTGGAATAAATATTTGGAATCATGATGTTCATAAATGGTAAAAAAACTTCTTTTATTGTTAGTCATTTTGAATAGTAACTATAATTAATATTTTTTCCCGTAGTAAGGGTATAATGAGTTATTAAGGTTATTAATATTTTAATAAGGTATTAAATATAAACCAAACAATTAGGTATATTTAATTCGAGGAGTAATTAACATATATAATCTAAAAAACATCTATGATATGACCATAATTCCAATTAAAATATTATTTTATCTTTATAATAGTTTTTTGAGAGAAAAAGACAAAAGTGTCACTTTTTTCATTTAGTATGTATAAAATATTATTAAAGGGACAAATTAAACTAATTTTCAGCTATATATATTAATTTTAATGATTGTTTTTTAATAAAGATAATTTATTAAATATTTTTAGTGATGAAATAATTATATTAAGTATTTTTGAAACCATGACAAAATATTTAATTATTTTGTAGAAAAATAAAATAAATGATTATAAAAATTGTAAAACTAATATAATTTGAATAAATTTTTTGTTACAAAAAACATTTATGTAAAAATAATATTATTATGGTTTTGGCTAGATTATATTAAAATTAATTATTTGTATTGATGTATTTAAAGTCAAATTAAACAAAGAGTGTCAAAAAATGAATAAATTGATATTTTAAAATAAAAAATATTTTATTAAATGATTTTAATTCGTTAAATATATTATATTTGTCCATAAAAATGTTATATGCTTTTAAAATCCATCCAATTTCCATTTATTGTCATTCATACTTTTATAGTAACATTATTTACCATTAAACTGTAGGAAACATTAATAATACGATAATTAACAAAAATGGATAATGGGGGATAAAAATAAATGATAATGGTAACATCATAGCCATAAATTGTAAAACGTTTATTACATTAGTGGATTTAATTAAAACCTCTACCTATCTTATAACTATTTACGTTATGATCTACTTTTATATGAAACTTATTGGATATTTTTATAATACTTAAATAAGTTCCCAAAGTGATCCTTCCTTGACCAAAAAAAGGGCTCCTCCTATCCTCTTTTGTTTACACGTCTAAAAACTTTTTTTCAAAAAAAAATAAAAATTTAATCATTATACCCACTTCCACATCAATTAGTTCGTTATTTATAGTAAATCGAATCTATGAAGGCATTAGGTATAATCCTAAGAAAGATTTCCATAAAACATGAGTCATTTTTAACCATGAATTTTTATTGTGTTTCTTCTTAAACCTTGTTAAAATATTATTCAACCATCAAAACATAAAAAATTAAATAAATCCCATATAATAATATATTATTATTTTAATATAATATCTTATATATATCTCATATTCCATCTAATTTGTAATAAACACATCATTCATTTGTACATTGGACTACATCCTCGTGAAACCATGTTATTTTTTTCATCACCGCCTCTTAGGAATGGTTATATAGATGGATTTAATATATATAAATATATATAGTATTTAGGAATTTTTTATCCTCATATGAAAGTAAAATATCATATATATTCTTTATTTCTTATTCATTGATAAATAAAAATGTCATTCTTGTGTATGTGTGGACTACCACCTCCACGAATTCTTATGATTTTTTTCTCACAACTACATCACATCCTTGGTATATATAAGATTATTTTAAAAAATAATATATTATTTGAGATATAATTTTAATTCACTAAATATAAAATAATACTTACCTTTATTCTATAAAGATCATTAAAAACTGGAAATCGTTACTCATGTGTATATACGACCTACTTTATCAATTATTGGACAATTGTTAATATTTCATAAACATATTCATATATTAGTTTTATAAGTATAAATGATGTAAAAAAATGTAATTGTTTGATTATAAATATTTAAAATGTATTGAAATAAAATCCTCTTTCACGATAGTCATCCAACAGATGTAATTTTGGATATATGAGATGAATATCATTGAAACATCTAACGTGAATTTAATTGAGTATATAAATGAATATAACATGGTAAAAAACACAATGAAGGGAATAATAAAAACAAAAAATCTTTTCGTAGTTAAGTAAATAAAATACATAATGGTATTTTTCAAGATTATAATGAATGTTCTACTTGAGGTATGTGATTCCATCTCAATGTCCATTTGTTGAGGGCTGTTTTTATATTATGTACCTAACTTATTTTATATGGTGTATATATTTTCCTATAAATTATTGTATACTTAGTCCTTCTTAATTCATGGTATATTATGATTCAATTAAAATTATTTAATTGAATGAGATTTGATTCGAATGTTTTCAAATTGCAATAGGGTTCTTAACACCATTTTTATTCATTAAGATATACTTTAACTTAATTTACTAAGAAATTCTATTATTATGTGTGAAATGACAGCTACTTATATAATTTTGAATTTTTAATTGTCTTTGTGGATTTAAATTTTTCCCAAAAAATCAATAATTTGATCAATTATATAATTTCATAAAATTTTAAAAGCAAATATTGCGTTCTCTAGTGTATAAGACAAGAAAAATCAAGCTTATTTGAATATTGAAATAATATTCTTTAAATGCAACCATTCTAATGTAGTTGTTCAATTGGTGCTTGTCAATGAAAAATATTATTTATGGAATACATATAAACATCAGAATCATTATATATTTCATTTTTGTAAATGATTTTAAAATAATAAAATTATATTTAGTATATTAATTTTATTCCTAAAAAATGTATCTTAATAAATAGGTTTTCTTTGATTTTATGATTAAATATTATAATTAATTTTTTGAATACATTATAATTTTTTTACAAAATTAATTAAATTTTTTGATTCATCATGTAAAAATTAAATTATTATGAATTTTTTGGAATTTTTTTAAATGTATTAATATTTAAGGAATACTAAAATATACATATCTTCATTGAAAATCATAATTTCTCTTATATTACTTAAAAAGAAAAGTTATACATTGGATTTGTTTATAAATTTTATTAGTTACTTTTAATTATTAATAATATATTTTTAGTCTTATAAATTATATTTTTATTTTTATTTAGTATAATAACATTTTATACTTAAAAGAACATTTTTCATAAAAATTATTTTTCGTTTCATTTTTCAAGTTTAATATCAAATTTAATTTTGAAAATTTTCATTTTTTATTATAAAAATTTTATTCTATATTTTAAATTATAATTTCCAATGTTATTAAATATAATTATTTTATTCTTGGTCATTATGAATAGCAATATTAATGATTTTTGTTACCATTATAAAGAGTATATCTGATAAAAAACAGGAATACTATTATGATAATAAGTATAAAACAACAGTAATAGTTTCCAGAAAAAAAATTTAGAGTCATATATTTTTTACAAATAAATTAATATTCAAATATATGATCTTTTTCCATTTGGTTTTTATTTTAATATTTATAACGTTTTATTTAATGAAAAGTCAAATATGCCATACTCAGGTTACTAATAACTATAAATTTTTAATACTTATTCAACTAGAGTATATATTTGTCTATATATTTTTTGAAATAAAAAAGACTTATATTCACCAACATAACTTATTTTTTATTTATTGTGGCGAAATAATTAAATTAAATACTTATACAAAGTCGATGTGTTCATTTTTAAATTATTTGAAAAATCAATAAAATGATATCTAAAATATTAAAATAAATATAACATTAAATAATTAATTACATCCACAATTTTTAAAGATTTTATTGAAATGTTTTTGACATAATAAAATATTTAGTTTTAATATTAAGTGTTATCTTGATATTTTTAATGTTAATGTAATGAATACTATTAAAAATTGACATTATGAATATTTTATAGTAAATAACATTCCTTTAATTTTTTTAAAAATAAAAAAATATAAGATTCATAAAAATTAATGCTATATGGTTAATTAGATATATTATATTCTAATTATGTGAATTTTTTCATCTTATAGTAACAACATTGACACCTATATAGTAGAACCTTTTAATTTTTCTAAAACTATCAAAAGTGTTAATATGGGGTCGTTAAAAAGAAGATAATTGTATAACCTTGTCTTGAACATCTTAAAACATTATTGGATTATTAATATTATACCATTAAAAAAACTTGTATATAATTTTAATTTTTTAATGCTCACTTTTCCATTAAAATGAGTTATATATTATTTAAATAAATGATAGGTACAAAATGACACTCTCTTTGTATTTATTATCTTATACATGTCCACATTGGGAAAAAAGAAAAATAATAATGAAACTCAATGTCAATTCTGGACTCAATGAAATTATTCAAATTATATAAATATATTTTAACTTTTTTAAAATTATAGAATTATATTGAATTATTATAAAATACTAATACAATATTAATTTAGTTAACATAATATGAAAATAATTAAATTTAAAAAAATTAATAAAATTTGAGGGTTTTAATCTTTCAATCTAATTTTCTAGATAATCATGAAATATAATAGTGAATTTGAATTAATTTTATTCTAGTTTATCTTTTTTCTTGCTGTATTTGAAGAAAAATTACATAAATGTAGTGAAAATTTATAATAAAGAAAATTTAGCAGATTAATACATTATTAAATAATTTAATGTTAATAAAAATATTATATTAATCCATTAAAATTTAATATAGATGAACACATTAATAATGTTCTATTTATGAGGTGAAGATTTTGTGAAAAATTATTAACCGTTTATGATTAAAATAGATTTTCCCATAGCTATGGTAAAAAACAACTAACCAATGGTTTAATCAACATGGTATGTTTTAAAATAACACCAAAATTTATCTAAATTATATTTTTTAATTGGATTACAACCCTACGCTATATTTTATTTTAATAAATTTCCATTTCTAATTATTAGGAATCATAAATTAATTTTTTATAATTTAATCTTTTGAGAATCTACAAAAGTTCTCCCACATCAATTATACATGGGGAACCTCCTTCTTCAATAAATAAACCAACATTGAGCCACATATCATGGCATATAAATATGATTTTTTCTTACAAAAATACCTATTCAAGTCATGAATTTTTCATTCATCCAAAAACAGAATCCCTAGTGCCACTAAGAGGATATCTAAATGAATATTCTTTAAGAGAAGGTAATCATCTTTACCGACCCTTCAATGTTCACTTCTTATTATACATTATCTTAATGCATCTATGAAATAATATTATAAAAAATATAATTACATAAATATATTTTTATGTTATTTTTATTTTTGTACAACTATCTTCCATCTCTTATCTGTCTTAATAAAATCAAAAACATTTCATGTGGGTATGATTGGTTTACGTCTCCACGTAGCAGTGTAATTATTTTTTCATAACCAATTTACATGGATGGATATAAATATTAAACTAAGATTAGAAATTATATATATGTTATAATAATGAATATTTAATTCTTATTTATAATTCACCTTTATTTCCCCTCGTTCATTTAAAATTGAAAATAATGTTCAGGAAAAATTACGACCTACCGTCTCCGTGAATGATGATATTCATTTTTCTATCTATACCATTAATGAATTAATATAAAGATATATAAAATTAATATATTTTATGTTTTTTCATAAATAAATTTTTGGATATGATGTATCCATGATGATAGTACATGCCTCACAACTACAAAACAAAAACACACGCGAAAAAATGAAGCAATTACCACCCAAATCAATGATTTTAACAAGGAATTGTTAATTAATGGGTGATGCAGGGTTACAGGTAAGATTATATTGTGTGATATATACAAATATGGTTATATTATAAATATATATCAAGACATTATTTATTATAAATAAGGTTTGAACATAGAAAAATGATGTCATACATGGGTTAATTGATTTTCATCTCATATTTATTTTTGAAGGACTAATATCAGATATACCACAAATTTTGTTTATGTGGTGTATATACTACCTATCTGATATGATATGTTATATATGTAATATATTTTATTAATTGTATATAATTTTCCTTTTTATGTTATTTATTTGATATGGATTATTATTTAAATGTAACA
The DNA here is from genome assembly GCA_963277665.1 of Viscum album. Classification (NCBI taxonomy): domain Eukaryota; kingdom Viridiplantae; phylum Streptophyta; class Magnoliopsida; order Santalales; family Viscaceae; genus Viscum; species Viscum album. The sequence continues at coordinate 1,346,168,873 of OY728159.1, read as the reverse complement.
AAAGTGATCGGGGTTTATTTTTAAATCTCACCATTATTCATGATTTTTTTTATATCCACTAAAAAATATTTCTATTCTATGAATTTCTTTTATTAATATGTTTAATAAAGACGTTTACTATTCAACTACAACTGTTAATAATATTTTTGACATATGTTTTAATTTATAAAAATGGGTTTGAAAAGAATCTGTTTTCATTTTCTAAACTAGTTTCTTTGTTACTGTGATGAAAAATACAGAAAGGTTGTTTTCTTAAATTATATTACCTTATCTATTTTTTGCCTAAAATCTTGAATCCATAATTAGTAAAAAGTTAATTTTAATACTAAATGTTTATATTCAAATAAAAATTTTCCATTTATAATTTCTCGACATAAACAAATAACATATTTCAAAACAGAAAGGATATTTCCCTAAATAATTTTTATGTGTACTGTCAAAATAATATACCCTCTATAATAATATTATTTGATGTTACTTATTATTTAATTTTAATTTCATCTTATAATACAATCCATAATCAATCTCTATTTTTTGTATGTTTATAAAGGTGGGATGTTTATAAACCTTATTTCATTTCCATGGGTTATGCTATTATGAAATGTTTATGAAGACCATTTATGTTCATGGGTTTTAATTTGATGAATGAATTATTTTATCTTAGAACACATTTGTATGATTTTTTTGATGTTTAGGACCAATGTATCCATAAAATAAATTAGTTAATGATATATATCACACGTGATTTTCATTACTATAATACAGAGTAGACCCGGTTCAGTAAGGAAATATTTCTACTGTGATGGTCGTGGGAGTGAACCACTACTACTATGATGGTTAGGGGAGTTAAAAAATCAACTATTATATCCTTATAAATGATCCTCTACTAGTAAAAATATTATTTTTGATACTTATGAAAATTACACACTCATGTGACATGAAAACATGATACATTATTGAGTTATAATGAATTCCCAACCATATTAATCATGTATATTTAAATTTTAATGTTTTGTGACATAACTCAATTTTATTATCTATTTCTTGTTGGTATAAAGTTTTATTATTATAAAAAAGATATGATAACATTATTCTTATCATGTTATTTTATTAATCATTAATATGTTCATCTATTGATATCTTATATATTTATCCATAAAGAACATCTTGTCTCACCATTTTAATATGTTTAATTTCACCATATTATGGGGAATGATGTTAAATGAGTATTTTGGGAAGTGTTCTACATGGGTTATATTTATGACCTCAGGTGAAATAATAATCAATCTATATTTTGGGAGATAATATTGATCTTTAGGATCTTGTGGTTAATAAATCCAAAATGTTGTGTATTTATCAAAATTATGTATAAATACAAACATAGAATATTTATTAGGGTATATATGTGATCCAATATTTAATTTTTAAATTGTATATTTTTTTGTGAAAAATTGTGTCACCTTTATTGGAATCAAATCGAGAAATAAAATGTTCTTTAGTACATAATATGGATGTGTGAGTTTTGGGGCTATTATAGTTGATATCCGAGAATGGTTTTTATAACATTGGAGATTATGATACTTTCATGGGAGGATATATTAAGATTTATATATACCATTATGGATTATAATTTTAGGTTTGATCATAATATCAATTTACCTTTTTTGTTTAAAGAGATAAAATATTAATGCAATTTAAGATATTTTGGGAGATGTTTTATTAGTATGAGGAATATGTAACCCTTTATATTATCATGTTAAATGATATATGATGAATAATTATCTTTTCATTATTTGGAAATAAGTTTAATGGTATGGATAACCTTTAGAGTTTAGATAATATTTTATTTTGTAGAAATTATAGGTTATAACCTTTTTTGGGATACATTATGAAATGTATGATTTAACCTATTAGATTATAACATTTGATTATTGTTGAGAATATTAATAATTTTTTGTATTTATTTAAAATATCATGAAATGAAAAATATATTTAATTTTTATAAAATAAATTACATGTTGGATAGTTGGGAACTGATCACATATGAAAAAGAAAATGGGACCTGAACACACAACCAAATGGTGAAAAGAGTATAGTACCTACAAATGGTCTATGTGATGTCCATGTTAATATGATAATCCTTGACTTTATTAAACATAATTTCATGATTTATTACATAATAATACACATTATACAACCCATAAGATCATGATGTCTAGTGTCATTGCATAATTAGGTACATTATATGAAAAAATAAAATTGGGGTATATATAAAATATTAAAAAAAAACCTCAACAAGGTCATAATATTCAATTGAATATAAAAATTCATGTGAATATATTGGGAAATATTTAAATACCCAAATTTTCCAAGTAATTTTTTAATTATGTTGAATTTTTTCGAGTCTGTGAAAATTGACGACATGTGATTTCAAGGCCCAGTGTGCACGTAATGAATTTTTGAACAATTTTTAATATACCATCAGTAAACATGCGAGAAAAAAATCCTATGTTTTGAACTAGTTCTCAAAATTGAAATATGAGGGCAATGTTGAACTTGCAGTACTGAGATTTGCTTAAGGGAAATTTAACCTTGACCTTTGTGGGTTGTGGTGGAATGTTGTTTTTTACTTCTTCAGGATGAATAAATAAAATAACTTTGTTTTGTTTTTAATTTTCAAACTTCCTTCCACCTCACTTTTTTGTTTTGAGGGTGGGGACCAGAGAGCCAGTCGATCATTTATTGAAGGACATTAAATGCTCAGTTACACAATGGTTGTGTAAACTCACTTTTTGTTATTAATGAGGATCATTAATTACACTAATTAATGAACCTCTTAATCACATGTTATAGAGTTAAACTCTAACATGAGGTTTTTTAAATTCTTTGGAAAAGGATTAATCTTGGGTGGATTCTTGACAAAGAAATAATCTCCTCACCAATGAAGGACTAAAGAATGATGATTCAGCGGCAAAATTGGAAGCTTTTTGCGAGAATGATGATCACCGACTCTTCCTCAAACGCAGACGTTCTCCAAAAATTTTGAGGTATGTATTATCTTGTTTTAATAATATTTAAATTTTTATATTTTCCCTCCTATTCATGCTAACGAGGAGGGGCAGGCCAAACGAACAAATCCTAAACCCTATGATACTTGAATTACTGAAATCATCATCATGGTATTTTGTTCAGATTGGAAAAATTTTAGAATAGAGGGACAAGAGGAGAAGAGGAAATATAAGAGAATCTATTGGTACAATTTTATGGAAAATGACAGGACACTAGAGCTCACATAGTGTCCCATGGAAGACAGTTGGTGCGACACCATCTGGGCTGCAGCGAAAACCGACACCGACGGGTGATGGCGGCGGCTGACAACTACCAGCCCCGGAGACGAGGGTGGCATGAAGTCTCACTTCTACAACAGATATGGTCACGGCTGTAGCCATGGAGGGTAAAAATGACAGCCAACTCAGGTCAGCTATGGAAAGTGGATTGGTGTGTAATGGCACGCCGCCAGAGAGGGTGGTCGTGACTCTTTAGTTGCGGCAGACGCAAGGAGAAACCAACACCGGCCGGCAGGAAGAGGTGGAGTGGCATGCAAAAGTTCACTTCCCGAAAGGGGGGACACATCTTCGATGTCCCCGTAGTAGGGACCTACTCTATGTGGGTCCCATGGAGAAACCAGGCTGGGCCACGTGGTGTCACCCCACGAACCGAATGACCTTATCCATTCGGGATGTCTGGGGTGGGAGTCCCCCCATGCTAGCTGGGAGGAGCCATCCTCTAGCAGGTTGTGCCTCCAGCTGGTTATGCTAGTCCAGAGGGTCATTCCATACTACAGGGTGGTCCATACGAGCCTATCGAGTCACGCCATCCGCAGGACGAGGTGTGCGATCCTAGCAGGTGACTCCCTTCGCGGGTCAGGCCACACCCTACTAACGGGCCGGGAAAAACCCCTGCGGGTCTGGCTGAACCCCACCTAGTGGGTCGAGCCTGCCATGGCCCAACCCAGTCTGGTGAGACACGTACCGGGTCAGGTCAGACAAGACAGGGTCTGTCAGACCTTGTCAGACTGTACCTAGACCCCACCAGGATTTGTTTCTCTTAAAGGCCCTTATCGCCTAAACCATACATCCATTTGATGAACCGTCTAGGACACTGCAATCCTTGGAATGAGATGGTCCAATTGGAGTACTCCACTTGAATTTTGATGAAATTTGGAGTACGTCTGGGTTGGATTGAACTTGATTCCAACCGGGGCCTTAGTACTAAAATGTTTATAAGTCACAAACTGGGTGTCCGATTGACACGCCATCTACCATGTTGGATCAATTAAGACATGTCAGTCCTTTTGGATACTTCTTTATTCAACATCTTGGTGGTTGAGGTATGACCGATAGTTTGATAAAGAAATCTCCCAATAGCATGCGAGCTTAGTGAGGGAATCTAGCGGCTGGTTGTTACATGATGAATGAACAATGATATTATCTGGGCTTGCATCAATAGATCCAATGTGGGTCAGGAATCAGTGATTATTAGTGGATCATAACTCACTAATCATGTGGGGGTTAGCATATACCGATCCGGTTTCAGTCAGCAGTAGATTCTCTCAACATAATAAGATGATCCAATGATATGTCTAATCATTTGTACATTTTTAGGTATGTTATACATGGTGTGAACTGAATCATTACCATTGGGGTAATTTTACCTTTGTGGTGTTACCTTCATGGTGTTACCATTGTAGTATTATTCCCTTGTGGATTAGTTGTGCAAATGGATTAAAATCTAGAGCCGTATGATTACTCATGTTTGAGATATGTATATTTTGATAACATAGGTATATTTATGTGAATATAACTATATAGATTTGATGGGTACTTCATGCTTTTGGATTGGCATATTTATTTGTGGTTATTACATTGTAGAACTCTCAGAGACCTTTGGTCGTCTCGGAGTCCCTACTAAGTATTGTTATACTGACCCCATCACGGGCTACACCAACACCTTGTTGGGTATTTTCAAGAAGGAAAACAAAGTTTATCGAGGCTATGAGTGAGCCAGGACTGGACGATGCTTAGAGGTGGACCACATGACATGTCATGCAAAAGTGACTACTGATCGTGAGCTATACCTACCCATCATGTATGATTCATGGCAGATGAACACATGAGACGCCTTTCGGTTGTGCATGTACTTCTTCAGTAGGGATTGTATTCCAGACCCCTTTAATTACATCACTCACCCTTTTAATATATAGTTTTCTTTGTGTTTTTCTTCCAGTTATGTCCTTTTACTTTGTGTTTGTAGGTTTAAAGTAAATGCATTCCCATTTAATTGGATATGCCTTTAGGGTTCTAGTCTCTATCACCTATCCATCAGAAGGATTTCATGGGGAAGTCAAGGCACAGGCCTCAGGGGACGGGTCGTGACCAAGTGGTATCATAGGAGTCAGTTACACCGAAGAACTAGGACTCTGATAATTTCAATATGGTGATTGTGTTAAGTGTAATGAGTATGGTTTTTAGGTTGGGAATACAGTTTTGATGCGTCGACCAATGTATCTATATCACAAGACCCTGAATTCTGATTTCCGACATAGTATATCAAAACACTGATTGCATGTGTTTTTAAATTTTTTTGCGTGTGATCAATTAGAGTCAGCTCACCAGGTATAACATATTAATCATGGTTCATCTGTTTTCTTTCAGGATCTCACCACGTAGACAACCAGCCAAGGATCCATAGAGAGATTGTGATGAAGACCCACTGAGAGACAAGGATTTGGTGCATGGACCTCTTTCTGTGATAGTACCATTGAGTGGTGTACCAGCCACACCACTACCCCTTTGGCAGCCATTTCCACTATCCCCACCAGCTGATAGTGCACGCTGACTTGGAAAGATGCATGAGGTCTATCTGTTGGGTCCTTCGAGGTTCTGAGGTGAGACAGATCCATAGGCGGCTGAGGACCTGCTGGAGGCTTTGGCCAGAGGTTTTCGCTTAGTTGGGACACCAACTGATCTGCTAGTGATCCTAGATGTGAGTCATTTCCAGGGAGTAGCAGGGAGATGGTGGAGTTGGACATGACAGATACACAATGAGGTGACCGTCACCTGGGTGGACTTCGAGAGGCTTTTAAGTGCAGATTTTATCCTAAAAAACTCTATGCTTAGTGCATGTACATGAGGTACTGCACTTAAAACAGTACAACAAGATTGTGGCCCAGTACTCGATGAGGTTCCCTAATATCTCCCGCTACTCTAACTAAATGGTACATGTCCCTTTTTCAGGGCCACGACCTTTTATAAGGGTCTCCGACAAGAGATAGAAGCATTGACGATATCTCTCTGAATTATGACGTAGGCTGGGGTGGTAGAATGAGAAATTTTGGTTGAGTTCTTCCAAGATAAAGAGGCATAGACATCAAGTTCCACTACCGGAAGTCGGGTAGAAGAATAATCCACCGTAGGCAGTAGACGGAAGACATAGAGGCCCAAGTAGGCCAGACCTTTTGGTGGTTTTCCTCATGATATAGGTTTGGTGGTGTGGGGCTCACAAGAAATATGAAACTAGATTTTGAGTAGACAGTGCTACTCTAGTGATAGGCAGGGTCACATGGCTCGAGAATTCCCTACACGTCATACTGATGACCAACAAATGGTCAAGTGACCACCAAAGCAGAGGTAGAGATTTGATCGAGGAAGTCCTTGGTTAGTATAAATATGTGGCAGAAGAGATGGTCATACAGTAGGTCGTGAGTGGTGTTTCTAGGTTCTATTACCACCACCTCCAGGTAGTCCACCCCGACCACATTGAGAAGGTGGATCAGGATGAGTTAAACACTAGGAAACTAAGGCCTATGACCACATCGGTTCAGAGATGACTTGAGCTATGATTGGTGTCTACTCCACCCAATATTTAGTACTTATAAATACATGTGCTAACCACTATTTTATTTACTAGGTCCTCATTTGGAGCTCATAGATTCTGGTGGAGCAGTTGTCTAAATCCATTCGGCTAGAAACTCCTATGGGAGAGGATTCTTATGATTACAAACTTTTTCCAGTAATTTGAGCATACTCTAGGAGGTGTGAGCATTGGATGAGATTTTTTAGTAGTGTCATCAACGCCTTACGATGTCATCTTGGGTATGGACTGGTTATCTACAGTCTATTCTCATATTGATTGCATTAGGTGCAAAGTGAAGTGAATCCGTGAGGATGAGATCATGATTTTCATTCACTAATGAGAAAATAACCTTTGTAGAACATAATGGACTTACCCAGATGAGGGTTCATCTGATCACTTATCAGATGGCTAGCCTTACCCCCATAGAAGTTGATGCAGAGAGTCTGAACTATCAAGTAGTGGTGGATCACATTACATATTTCATTGTTGATGATGTTCCAGGACTAACTCCACACATAGAGGCATAAATTTACATAGACATGTACCCCAGGACGACACCAATATCTACACCAAAATATCAGATGGCTCCAGAAGAGCTTATTGAGTTACGAGTACATTTGGAGGACTTGCAAAAGAAGGGGTCCATAAGGCCAAGTGATTCTCCATGGGAATCCCTGGTTTTATTCTTTATGAAGGCATATGGGTGTTTCAGACTCTCTGTGGACTATCGTCTCATGAACCTGGTTACCCTGAAGAACAAGTATCCACATCCAAGAATTGATTATATATTTGATCAAATAAAGGGATCTCGGTTGTTTTCGAAGATAGGCCTAAGAGCAGGCTGTCATCGGCTTACGGTACGAGATGAGGATGTGTAGATGATGACATTCAGATGTTGTTAAAGCCACTATGATTTATTGGTTATTCTATTAGACATAAAAAATGCCCAAACTGTGTTATTTGGACTCATGAATATGATTTTTCAGCCATACCTCAATTGCTTCGTGGTGGTCTTCTTCGACGACATGTTGATATACTCGATGTCAGAGGAGGATCATTCCTATAATCCAAAGATAGTTTTGGATACAATCTGAGAGAACCATCTATTTGGTAAGCTCTTGATGCACCAGTTCTGTATAAAAGAGGTCCACTTTTGAGGAAATTTTATCTCCAAGGCTCATGTTTCATTTGATCCAGTGAATATAGTGTATGTTCTTTTCTTGGGAGACAACCATGTGTATAACTAAAGGGTGGTGCTTCCTAGGGTTTGCTGGGTACTTCCGAATATTCATTATTGAATTGTCAAAAGGCATGAGACCTTTGACTACATTGACAAAGAAGGGAACGACCATAGTATAGATGGAGAGATGCCAACAGAGATTTCAGTAGCTAAGAAAAAGATTTACGAGTGCCCCATCTTGAGACTACAAAAATGTTGTTGGGTATATAGTATGATGTGACACATCTAGGACAAGAATTGGATGTTTCCTAATGTAGGAGTGAGCATTGATCACTTATGGTTCACGATAGCAAAGAAAACATGAGCAAAACTACACTACCCATGACCTGGAGTTAGTAGTAGTAGTAATCACCTTGAATATGTAGAGACAATACAATATTGGTGAACTGTTTAGTATTTTATCGAATCACAAGAGTCTTAGGTATATTTTATAATATAAGGACCTAATCCTAGGACATCAGCAATTGCTGGAGTTCATCTAGGAATATCACTTTGAGATAGTTTACACTCCTTGGAAGGGGAACTTAGTGGAAGACGTACTCAGTAGGAGGTCTTGTTTATAGCTGTTGAGTGGGGTGACCTAACAGTTAGCTGTGTTGTAGATATCCTATTTAGATAGAGATGGACAAGATTTCCTCCAGTCAATGACTGTCACTCCCCAACATATTCATCGAGTTCAGGAGGCACAACATGGTGACATTGTCTACAAGGATCGACATGCCCATATATCCTTCGGATAGACACCTGATGGATTATCTGAAGGTTGTCAGAACATCATCCACTTTATAAGACACACCATTGTACCAATGGTGGTATGGGAGGAGGTGTTGAGGGAGTTCCATACATCCACTCTGGCGGTACATCATAGTGTGGTGAAGATGTACAAGACCTCCGGTGTCAGCATTAGTGGCAGAGATGAAGAATGAAATGTCCAAGTCTATTTCTCAATGCCTCCCTTATTAGTAATTGAAGGCCGAGCTTCAAGATACAACAGGACTAGATAAACCACAAGAGGTGAAATAGTGGAAGTTGGATGGTATTTCCATGGACATTTTTATAGGGATTCCACTTACGTCAAAGGTACATGATTCCATCTAGGTGATCATTGAGTCACTCACAATGTCATCCCACATCCTTCCCACCCGATAGTAGAGACCAGTAGATGGCTAAAGACGCCTCTACGTACAAGATATTGTATGACTTCATGGGGTGCTATCAATGATCGTCTCTGAAAATGACACGCATTTAACATCCTAGATGTGGAAGGGATTACAAGAGGCATTTGGGACTCAACTACATTTGAGAACAACCATTAACCCATAGACGGATGGTCAGATGGAGGTGACCATTCAAACAATGTAGGACCTGCTTCATGCTTGTATACTATATTTTTTCCAAAGTTGGGATGATCACATTCCCTTGGTAGAGTTCATATACAAAAACAACTATCACTCCACCCTTGGTATGGAACCATTTGAGTCCTAGTACGGTCTACCTTGTAGATCACCTCAATGATGGACAAACCCAAGAGAGTCAACACTTATGGGTTCAGAGTTCGTATAGTCTACCACTGAGAAGGTGCAGATCATCCAAGAGAAATTGAAGACAACATAGAGTAGGCAGAAATATTATGCTGATAGGAGACAGAGAACGTTGGAGTTCTATGAGGGAGTCTATGTCTTACTACGAGTCTCACATTGACAAGGTTTGTGGTGATTCTATTGGGGCAGCATGCTATATCTGATGTTCATCTGACCAATTCAGGTTCTCAACAGGGTTTGCGAGGTGGAGTATCCCTCATCTCTTCCCCACATATGTATTGGGTACATGATTTATTTCTTGAGTCATAGATGAGGAAGTACGTGTCTAGTCTAAGGAATGTTATCAACTAGGGTGACCTGGACATTGATGATAGGGTGATGTTTATGGAGGTTCTAATGGATATTGAAGATCGATTAGAGCATGTCCTTCTTGGACGATTAATACCTTTGTTTTACATTCTCAGGAAGAACAGGAACCTACAAGAGAACTCATAGGAGAGGGAGGCTCCGATTAATGCTCAATAGAAACATTGGTTTCCTTAGTCCATGTTGTGGTTTTCTGGAACAAAAATCCAAAAGGTGGGGAGAATATAAAGAGCAAGATTTTCCATGTAATTTGTTTTTATTTATGGAATTTGTATGAGTCTGTGAAAATTTTAGGCACATGATTATGAGGCTCGGTGTCCCCAGAATTAATTTATGAACATTATTTATGATATGTTTGGTAAATGTGCTAGAAGTAAATCCCATGTTTTGATTCAGTGCTCGGAATTGAAATATGAGGGTACCGTTGAACTCACAATGTCATGATTCATTTAAGAGACATTGAACCTCGACTGCAGTGGGTCAAGGGGGGAAGGTATTATTCATTTTTCATAAACGAATAAATCAAATAAACATATTTTATTTTTTTTAAACATCCTTCAACCTCACATTCAAATTTTCATGGTGGAGACCATAAGGGTGGTCGAGAATTTAATGAATTACAATAAATCACCAGGTACACAGTGGTTGTGCAACCACCCTTCATGTGATTAATGAGTCTTGTTAATTTAACCAATTAATGATCCTCTTAATAACATGTTAAAGAGTTAAAATATAATATGGGGTATTGGAAAATCATTGTAAAATGATTGATCTTGGTAGGATTCTTGATGAAGAACGAATACCCTCACAATGGAAAAACCAAAGCACGACGATTGAGTGGCGTCGTTAGAGGCCTGTTGCGGGAATGATGAACACCAAATCTTCCTAAAACTAGGACATTCCCCAACGATATTGAGGTTGGGATAATATCATTTTAATAATTGTTAGATCTTTATATTTTCACTATTTTTCATGCTCACGTAGAGGGGCAGTCCAAACGAAGAAGCCACAAACCCTCCGATACTTTTTTTTACTAATGTGTTCTTATCGCGATTTTCATTAGATTGGAAGGAATTAAAAATAGGGGGACAAGTGGTGATGTGGATGGCACAGGGATGTCATTTTTTCCTTTGTAAGAAAACAAATTGGACACCAAAGCTCACTTGGTGACCCACGGAAGACCACTGGAACGACACCAACAGGGCTGCACCGGTGATCGGCGCCGGTGAGTGGCGACAGCAACCAGTAATGGCTTACCACAGAGGAGAAGGCGGTGCACCGTTGCACGCCCCCTAGAGAGAAAGCTTCATGATTATCCTCGACGGGTGAAGACAATGGCCAGCTTGGGCTAGCCGTGGAAGGTGGATGGAAGTGTAACAGCTCACCACCAGAGTGGGTGGATGTAGCTCCAACACAGTGGTGGTAGGGACCCCCTCACTGCGGGTCCCACTGAGAAACTAAGTGGTGCCACGTTGAACAACCACAAAAACTAAAACAACAATGGATATTCAAGATTTCTGGGGGGGTGCTCCCCCTTTGCTAGCTCAGGAATGCCTAGCTTCAGCGGGCTGCAGCTACAACAAGTAGTGCTAGGCCAGCGGGTCAGGCCTCTCTGCGGGCCTGGTAGCCAGAGCCCAGCGGGCCGGGCCACAAATGCATATCGGTCTATGCCCCTTGCATGTCAGGCCGACCCCTCCATGTCCCATCCCACCTCTGTCAGTCCCAGACCTGATCGGGTTCACTCGAACAAGGCTGGGTCGTTTGGACCGGGTTGGACAGGACCCAAACCCAACCAGGATCATTTTTTCTTAAATGACCTTATCTCTTATACTATGTGTTTTTTGATGAACCTTCTACGGAACTTGAATCCATTGAATGAGAAATTCCATTTTGTATAATCCACTTGAATTTAGGATAATGTTGGTGTATGGCCATGTTGGATCGAATCTGAATCCAACCGGGCCCTTGGTACTAATACACATATAAGTCACGGACCATGTGTCTGATTGATGTGTCGTCTATCACGTTGGAACCCTTATTACATGGTCGTCATTTGGTATGCCTCTTCATGGAACATCGTTAAGGTAGTGGTATGACCTATAACTTGAGGGTCCGATCTTTTCAGAATCATGTGTGCTTAGTGCCAGAATCTAGTGGCTAGTTGTAAAGTGTTAAAAGAACATCTATCCTATGCGGGTCGGCTTCTATCAATCCTATATGGATTATAACTTAGTGACACTGAGTGGGTCAGTGCTCACAGATCCTGTGTGGGTCATCATCTATATATCCAGTCGGGTCGGTAGTAGAAGCTCTATCGAGAGTAAGATGATCTAGAAAAACATCTAATCATATGTACATCAGTAATTATGTTATACATGGTGTGATCTGAGTATTTAACTTTGTGTTGTTACCTTCATGGTGTTACATTTGTGGTATTCATCGATCATGGATCAGTTGTTAAAATGGAATAAAATTTTGAGCTTTATGATTCCTCATTTATGGTATGTGTATATTTTGATAACTTAGGTATTTTTATGGCCATATACCAAAGTAGAGTTAATAAGTACTTCTTTCTTAGTTATTGAGATATTAAATTGATGTTTTTCTTTTGTAGAAACCTAGTAGACCATTATGGGTCTTGGTGTACCTACTGTGTATTGTTATACTAACATCGGCATGGGCCATGCCTGCACCTTGATGTGTCTGGTGCCGACGATGGACAACAATGATCGAGGATGAGAGTGATCCAGGACTGGATAGTTCTTAGAGGTGGACCTTTTGATGTGACTTTCTATAGGTACTATTGATCATGACTTGTACTTACACATCATGTAGGATCCTTGGAAGATTAACACAAAAGATGTCTCTTTTTTATAGTTGTACTTTCTCTGGTGGGCTTGTATTCCGGCTCTCTTTACATACATTTCTCGCTCTTTTACTATATAGTTTTACATCGTGGGTTGCTTCCTGTTGTTTTCTTGTACTGTGTTTTTGAAGGTTTAAATTCAATGGTTTCCCATTAAAAGGGATATGCCTTTTTGGTTCTAGTCGCCATCCCCTATCCTATAACAGAAGAGCATGGATTTGTCATGACACGGGCCCTAGGGGACGGGTCATGATTACATATATAAGAAATCAGTGAGCTATAAATCCTTGTATGATAATAAATAATGAATGACATGAATACTTTATTAAAAATTACTTATTATGTCATGAACCATCACATATTACATGGTACATTGATACTTGATCTAGAATTAACATAGCCTATAGATCAACAACCACCACCTCCAACTGCTGTTTTTCTCTTTCTCAAACCAGGAAGAAGGAAATCTACAAACACCCCATGGAAAAAGTAATGTGTGAGCTAAAATCCTGATAGGGTCTCATCAAATTTTACATAATAATATTCCATAATAGATAACCAAATCATGAATTTAAATTTTAATTAAAAATTTAACGTATTTAAATGAGACTATTTAAACAAAAAAATTATTTTCATTTCAATTAATGAAAATATTTAAAGAAAATGAATAATAAAAATTTTATATAAAAGGGTTCATATAAATTCAAAAGGAATTTGTAAAGTAGTTTAACAAACAATGAAATATATATCATATTAATCAAATATATGAAAAATGGATATCTTCCAAGAGGTATTATAGTTCCATTTTATAGAATCATCATAGACTAATATAACGATCATGAAAATATATATACACACATCCCTCAAAATTTGGTCAATGATGAATAATCAACTTTCCATTGGTGATGTGGTCTACGGAAATATATATTTTTTAGTACTATGAAGCATAAAAATTAACATGCCTAACATAAATAACTCACTAACTACGTAGGCTTGTATGTCCCCAAATTAAAATCTATAATGGGAAAACTATATCAAAACTTTTGAAAAAAAATCTCCACATTTTCATTTTCAATATGATAATTTCACATTAAAAAAAGAATATGGGTGTTTATTAACAAGTAATGAGTTTTTTGAGATGAAACAAATCCACAGTTCTAAAAATAATTCAAGACATTTTTCTCAAATTACAATTTCAATCCAATTTTATAAATGAATTTTACAAACATTCTATTAAAATAAAATCCAAATCACAACCAAATTTATTGTAATTGGGGGGAGGGGTTCCCCAAATTCATTCTAAATCAATTTAATATCATAATTCACATAAAATTATATTTTCATAGTTGAAATTAATTTAAAATAATCAAGAAATACCAGGTAAAATTAATTTGAAAATCTTATACAGAACCACATACCTTGGGATCATGGGATCACATATCACAATGCTCATAATAGAAAACACCAATGAATATCATCTTCAAAAAAGAAACTTGAATCATACCTAGACTCAGTATCTAAAACAATGGTTATTAGATCATCTAATAAAAAATAAGTATATCAATATTCAATATGGGAGAGGAATATATTAATAGAGAAAGAATATGGGAATATAAATTACTAGAGAAGAATAAATCAATGGTTGTCATGCTTCGATTCATCATGGAATGGCTTTAAGGAACAAAAAATTGGTCCTTGAGTGATTTGGAGACAAAGGAACTCAAGGAAAGATGTGTTTGGCCATATAGGGAGGTAGAAATGAGGTCTGGAAATTTATTATAAATTTTTGGAACAATTAAAGTCCACGTGCATGATTAACTGGGTAGGGCTTCATGAATTTCCAAACCATGTGTCCTATATATTTTTAACTCTAAGGGATGAATGGTTGCTACTATTTGGGTACACAGTTTTACAAACCATGAACTAATCAGGAAAACCCTTACATCATGTGTCTATATAGTTTTCCTTAGCATGTCACATGGTTTGGGAAAATTGTGCACCAACCATGCACAACCTAATAGATGCCCAATATTTTCATATTTCTCCCCAAAACACCTTATATAAACCCAAACAAAATCATGATAATAATATGGAATTATGGGTACAATAAAATATTAAAATGATGTAACAACCACCCAACCATAGAAACATTATGTCGCTAGAATGTATGTTATGATGATAACATTCAAAAAAGATATGGGCATTGTTATCATACCAATGCCTTTCTCTCCCATGAATCATGAGTATAAAAACCATGAAACTATAGAACATGAAATGAATATATCATTCTCCCCTGAGGTAACTTGTTTTCATAATAAACTATCATTAATGAATTCTTAGTCATATACAAATCAGGCTTAATGTCATGACCAATTGAACTCAAAACATGATATGGATAAAAATGCTACCTTCATAGCTAAAATACATGGAACATGTTATGTATCGAAATAAACTATTGAGTATATTATATAATGTAATAAAATATCCCCACCATTTCAACAATAACAAAAGATACCAAAAAACTAGTAGAAATTTTCCCTTGCATCCAAAGTCATCAGTGACCTAACTGAGATGAATATATCCAAAAAAACCTAACCCCCAATTGTAAAATACAATTGTATTTGTAGATGATTAGAATAAGGATTAAAATGTAGCTATCCCATAAAAATTCCTTAATGAATCAACTAAATAATTGATGTTGTCTCTTAAAAGAAGCTCAATACAACCTAGGATCAATCCCCATCATCCAAACATAACAATATAGATCTACATGTCCATCCATACAAGGATATATTAGAATCCATTGTGATAATGTATTAGTAACAAATGATACAATAAATCTAAAAAATTCCAATATAGTTATCCTATTCCCTTGAATAGTAGGTAATTCATGTTCAATGATTATCATTAATATTACGTACATATTTTTTATGGGAACATTTTACTACTGATTCTGTCTCATACTCAAATGAACATGATATTTGGGTGCCGCAATAAGTCCTCTCCAAAATTTATAAGTTAACTAATGATATCTATTAGAGAAAATACCATATGTATCACATTGAAAACGAACAATATCTTTCTCTTAGAGATTTCTTATCTCCTTATTATTGGTTGTATCAGGAATGAGTATAAAGTGATCTGATTTGGTTAATGTATCAATCAACATCCGTATCACATTATTCATTCTCTAGGTACACTGAAACCCATCCATAATGTCCATATATATCACATCCCACTACCATGTAGGCACCAGTAGTGGTAGAAGAAAACTCAAAGGTCTCTTGTGCGTAGCCTTGCATATTGAATCATATAATAATCAGATACCAAATAAAAAAATGAACCATCTCATACATGATAACTAAAATCATCAACTCTTGTTTTACAAAAAAAAATTGGTTAATGGGTGATTTGTGCACTTTGAATTATGGAAACCCCTCATAACATATTTTAATAGAAAATAGAATAGGAAACTCCCAAGGTGACACACTCGGGTGTATGAAACCTTTCTCAAAATAATATCCATTTGAGAATTACATTATTTCATTTCAGTTGGTACCATTTGGTAATAAGTAATTGAAATTCATTCATTGCTTGGTACTAAATTGAAAGAAAACTCTACATCCTTTAATGATGATAACCCATAAAAACCAAGTGGAAAAACATTTGGAAGCACAACGTCAACTGGAGGGATATCAACATATAATGATTCATGATTTAGGAGAAAAGAAATAAAAAATATTAATATCACCAAATTCAAATTAGAAGGTATGAATCTACTATACCTAATGTCTGATGCTCCATGAATAATTTGGGAAATTACGTCAGGAGCATTAATAGAGACCCACCAAAAGTAGAAATCAATTAGTTATTTATAATTAATGATAAAATCTATCCATAATAATACACCAAGAAGTTTAATGGGGAGAACTAGAAAATCCTCTGCATGATAAATCATTTATATATAGAAGACACAATAGGGAAAATGGAGTCCCCTCTAACTATTTGTTTTAAGGGGTGATGTAATATCCATCCCATAAGATAAATCATCTTTTGTAGGACATTCCATAATCCAAAAAGATGTTGAAATAAATGAATTAGATGAAACATTATCAAATAAAGTATTCACTAAAGACGTATTAATAGTGAATGTCCATCCCACAGTTGTTCGACCAGTATTGTTATACTATAGAAACTCATCTATTGTATGATGAATCCTTATTCCAAATTCATGTGGATGAAACCCCTTAGGTTTTTAAGAATATGATTTTTCTGAAATAATTTTCAGAAATGTTGATCTCTATACACTATGTGGAGTAGAATATAAATTATAACTCTTCAAGAGATATCATAAACATCCATATGACCCACATATATTGGTTTCCACAGTGAAAACGTATTTTGAGTACCCATGCTTAGCACAATGGTTTCAAATCAATGGCACTTTTCCATGAAATATAGAAGGTTAAGAGAAAATAAATTATTATGAACCAACCGAGAGTCATCACATGTTCTATTCCCCATAAAATATCTCATAGAACTGATACTAGGTGAAAAAAACCCTTATCAATCCTTACATGCTAGACTGGTCAATCTCAACCATCAACTCTCTATCCATCACATTAAAATAAGAAGGGATATTCATCAAGAAAATATGGGAAAAAATATATGATCGAAATGTCATCTTGAACCATTATGTATTAATCTTCTCATTTTATGTAATATCATGTGCTAACTGCACAAGATCAGATTATCTATTTCCATATTATTTCATGATCTTATCAGCCCGATCGAGTATAAAAACCCAACACCACATACTCCGGATAGAACTTGTTGGGGGAAATCACATAAATATCCATCCAATCTATACCTTTTTCTTATTTTATACCACAATAGTGTCACAAAATATTTGGATAGGTCCCTCCATATTAATGGTACCACATTTCACCTTGATAGAATAATATATTTCGAAGAACTCAAAAAAATATCAATTCTCAAAAAATCCTTAGCCTCTTATGGATCATTTTAGATATTTAAAATTTATGGATTATAGAGAATTAATTAATGAGAATTAAACTTGAATTCATACATTTTATTTTCCAAAACTAAATCTTGAATGAGAATGGGTGCAATTTCTTGTCCCATAGCATGAACATCAATCCCGACAACTTCAACAAGATTCTATTCCAATAGGGGATTTGATCTCAATGGTTCATCTTGAGATTCCACCAGAATCCTATTGACATGTATTCATAGAAGAACAATCCTACCAAAAAATTATATAAAAAATTAATTCACCAGAAAGGATACATAGATCAACACACATACATGATAATGATGGAAAATATATCAAATCAGATAGATAAAAATGATTTGAATTTCAATATATCCAAATAAAATGTAGAGAAAATACTAGAACTAATGTTCAAGATATCATTACCAAACCACCCCTAGATACATTAGGGTCTGTATAATGAGTTATATCAAGACAATCTACCATAACTACATATAATATCCCAATAAGAAAAACATATATGCAATAATGTCAAAATGCAATATTCTTTACTAGCACCATTGACACCCCTTTTCATTTAGTAACCACTGTAAAATTGTACTCTGATACGTTAACCAATACTTGAATAAGTAATGATAATAAACCACCACCTCCATGTAGTGAATTTCCCTTTATCAATACAAGAGTATGGTAATCAACAAATTCATGAAGGAAATGTTTGGGTGTGATATAAAATTCAAGTATGGTATCACCATGGATTCCGAAATAATATCCAATAATAATTAACCAAATAATGATTTCAATTGTAAGTAAAGTAGGAATGGATGTATAATATCATATTTAGACAAAAAAACATGTTTTTCATTTCAATTGATGAAAATACTTCAAAAATGGATTAATCATGTTTTTATATAAAAGTAATATATATAATTTCAAAAGGTATGTGTAAAGAAGTTTTACCAAAAAAGGAATACATTAAAATATAATCATAAATTTGAATCATGTAAAAATTCATAGAGGTACATTTTTTTAGGTTATGGGATCCTCACACACTCATAATGTTATCATGACAATATGTATGCACACGTCCTTCAGACATTGGTAAAACTTGATTACTCAACAAAATGTTGGGGATAATATCCAATACACTGTGTTTTTTTGTGTTATAATGCATAAAACATTGCATTTTTGTCCCAAAAAACTCACTAACTACCTATGATTTCATTTTCAAAGAAAATGGGAATATTATTGGAAAACTATTAAAAAAGAATTCCTCTTTTCTAATTACATATGCCAGTATCATATTTAATCCTCTTTAATGGGGTTTTAATCAATTAATTTCTTTTTCATGATCTAACAAGTCCAAGAATACCATCAAAAAAAGTTATGCCATTTTTCTTAAATTCCAATTTCAAATAAATTTTCCAAATAAATTTCATAACTCCATCGATTTACATCAAATCTATATCACAATACAATTCAAATGAGTTGGTGGATTTTATCAATTTTCATTGAAAATCAATTATAAATAAAAATTCATACCAAATTTAATATTCACAATTTATTTGATAAAATTTAACACAATCGTTAATATCTAGGTTAAATTAATTGGCCAATATTATAGGGAATTTCCTACCTTGGGATAGTGGGATAACATATCACAACACCAAAAATGAGAAACTATAACAAAAAAAATTATCGACAATGATTTGATAATTGAACCTATTTTCAATATATAAAATAACTGATATAATATCCTCTCATAAAAAGAATATCTAACTAACCCGAAGAATATAGATGAAGATATTGGGATATAAAGTACATGGGAATATCCCTTACCTGATAAGAATCAGTCGTTGTTCACCAAGCTTCAACCCACCTTTTAAAGCACCTAAAGGATCCAAAATTGGTTCATGAGAGATTTTATGACCTAGAAATTGATCTAATAGGTGTTTGGATTGAGTAGGATGTAAGGGTGGGGGGATGGGTTTGGTTCGGTTTTTTTAAAAAAAAATTCAGAATATCTAAAACACACATGCATGATAATCTTTACATGCTCGAAAGGTTTCCAAACTATTCACCCCTATAAAAGGGTGATGATTTCTATTAAGTGGGAGAACATTTTTTTTCAAACTTTGTGCCTTCCATGAAAACCCTCCATACATGAAAATTCATGGTTTTCACTCGTAGGGCACATGGTTTCGGGATACTGTGTTCTAATTATGCATATCCTAAAAACCTTCAATATTTTTATAATATCATCCCAAACCCATTTAAGAAAACCCACATCTAATTAATGATAAATAAGTGATTGAGGATTACCTAAATAACGTAATAAGATTTTACAAAATAATCATTTCAGTGGAACATAAAATTGGTGATAATAATAAAAATTAGACATGGGTAATGATATAACATGATAACATAAAGACAACATGGAAATGTGAAAAAAACAATAAACCGGAAATCAAAAGAATAATTCCATTCAAAACACCATAAAATAAAAATGTAATGTTATTAGTATCGAATAAAAATAACCATACATGGAATCTCATGATACTATAACATTACCTAGTGCATTGGAGTTCTATCTTGGTGCACCCATCATTATCATATCATGTACATGCATAATTATTCCTCATATATCACATGACAGAAATTATATTTCATCACATTATACTCCATAATAAAGGTGTGTGGAATAAATACATGGATGTGAAAAATAAAATTATTATAGGTATGTATATTTTAATACCCTTGAGTTTAAATAACAATGGTATTCACAAAACAACTATTTGCCTTGTGAAAGTCACAATAAAATATTAATAGTAAAACAACTATATATAATGGTTCGTAAAATGAGTTAATGAGAGAGAAATAGGCCTCTATTTTTTTAAAATCAAATAAAAAGTAATATGGATGTTTAAAAATATATCTAAACAATATTAATTGGTAATAAAGGGCATAAAAGTCAAAATATTCATGAATAAAGAGAAGACGGAGAGGATCCCTTACCGTGAGAGGGTGGATCCAAAATCCTAGGAAGAGATTCTTGAGATCTTGGGAAAACCATGGGAGGAATATAGGTATAGGAGACTAGGTTAACCATGTGATGCAATGTTTTTTACCAAACTATAATAGTATCTTGAGTGTGCTAATATAGGAAGAGAGAGGGGTGTTATATATTACTCACCACACATGGGTATTAAAATCAATTTAAAAACATAATCAAACACAATAATTCAATTATTTGTTCCCATTATCTTTTATAAATGGGATTTATTTTAATTTTCTTATAATTTAGTGGGATTATCTAATTAATATATTACCCTTGGGGATGTGAATGTGATTCATGATCTTAAATAAATTATTTTAAAATCGTAAAATTTATTATATGTTTAGAGGATTCATAAAAGATTTATAAAATTAATAGAAACACATCAAAATCACACTATTTTAAATAGGAATCATATATTTGGTTTTTATATAAATTAAAATTTTATTACATCACAATTAGGTCATTATGAAGTCATAATATATACCAAATATTTCTACCATATTTAATTATTAACAGAAAATTCAACAATCTCGAAAACCTATTAAAAATAAATTTCTTGATAACAATCATGTAATGATTCAGAATATAATATTTTTAAAATCATATAATATTATAAATATTTTAATTTTATCTTTCAATACATTAATCAAAATTTATTAAGAAATTAATGTTTTTTCAACACTAATAGTTTTCGAACCCTTACGAAAATTACATTTGACTTCATAAATATTAATTTATCATTTATTTATAATAAAAATAATAATTATAATATTTAATGAAAATATAATTTATTTCAAAGATCTATAATTTCCTAAAAATTAATTCTTTATTTAAAATTGTATGTTACTCAAAAAATAAATTTTTTGTTTCATCATATCAAAATCAAAATCATCTGTAATAATAAAAAGAAGAACTAAAAATAAAAATTTATTTATTTGAAAAAATATAAATATTTATATTATTATGGTATTGATTCATAGTCCATTAATAAACCATAAAATTCCCAAAGGGTAAGGTGCACAATTGAGAGTTTTCAATCTAATGGCTCAACATACATGGTTTGGGTCATGATTTTGATGAGATTGAACTTATCCAAAAACCGATTTCAATCAAGATTTAGTTATTAGATATGGTCTTCATATTATTCAAGTAAAAATACATGTAATGAAATCATCTTCACAATCATTTAAAAACAAGATTCATTAGGTAAAATCATATTGGTTGAGTGCATTTCTTCTTTTTTCTATGTTAATTGGATTTATGACAACCCTATACTTAAAATTATCATATGATAATTGTTGAAAAACTATTTTATATATGGTAATGATTATTAATAGTGTGTTGTATCCAATAGGATATAATATACCCAAATAAATTCATGTGTTATCTATAAACATAATAGATATATTAATTCAATCCAAAAGATAAATTGTTTATAGGAGTTACGTTCATTACAACCCCCCTACAGAAATATTTCCCTCCAAATTTTTCATTTAACGCACTAAAAAAGAGGTTAATTATATTTCCTCACGTCATCAACTTCAATCATTTATTTTCTAATCAAGTGGCCTCTTTTTATCACATTGACCATGTGCATTTTCTTATTTCCTATAACTTTTTCTCTATTATCTATGATCTTTATAGTCTTCTATTAATATGAAATATCATTCTATAATTGTATCACCTCTTGATTCAGTAAATATAATGGGTCTAATTTGTACTTCCTCATTAGTGAATCATGGAAGACATTATTTACATGATATATACTAGGAGGTAGTTTTAGTCGATACACCCCCACTCTAATCCGACTAGTTACCTAAATGATAAAAAATTATCTAAGATTAATATTTCCCTTATTCCCAAATCTCATTACTCTCTTCTATAGAGATACGTCAAGGAATACATTAACTCCAAAATTAAACACTAGGAATCCGCGATGATTGTCAGCATAGCACTTATGTTGATTATGATAAGGCTATATGTGTTTCTAAGTGGTCTTGGCCATTTCCACCATTTCAACAACCATTCCAATACCTAGTGATTTATGTTCCCACAAATTTATCATATCATATAGGTTTTATGCATCTGTTAACAAGAAGGGGTCTATAATGATCAATTTTTTGGATTAGTGGAAACTATTATTTTATGAGAACTAAACTAAGAGAATATATTGATCTAAACCTACTTTAAAGTCAATTAATTCTACTACTAACCTTTCCTCATCTTTGTAGATAGTTTGCACAGATTTTTCATCCGATTAAGGGTGGTAATCCATGATAAAGTTCAACATTGTATTTATATCATGATGATGACAATTCCAGAAGATTGAGTAAAATCATGGGTCTTAATCATAAAGATTTGATTGTGTTTTTCCATGGAGCCTCACCAGTTCTATAATGTATATACTTACATGTTTATTGAGTGATAAGTCCTATTAAATTACAATGATGAGATATGTATTCGTAATATGATCCAACAAAACCCATATAACATTACATCCTATAAATGTATTCAGATGAGAAATTAAATGTTCCAAAGTTATTTTCTCCCATTTACTTTTAGGTATGATAATGCGCGAATCATCCCCTTGGATTTTTTAGACTTCACTTACCAACAAGAAGGACACCATGATGTATATTTTATAATTTCCTTATTCATATTGGCCCACCAAAACTTCTCTCAGAGATCTAAATAAAAAATTTCAATCCCTGGATGGATAGAGAAGTTTTAGCTACGTTCATTATCCAATAGTTTTTTCCTTAACCCATGATTTGATGGTACATATTTTCATCACCCATATCTCACAACTAATTATTCATTATTTTTGAACTCTGATTATTTCCTTATGCTTATAGCTTCCACATTCTTCGTAATTTTCATATAATCACTTTGAGAATCATTTTAAATCTCCCTGAGGTGTGGTTTAAAAACCAGTTGTGAAATAATTAATTATGTTCATTATTTTATTATTCACATGTACATAATTTTAAAGTATATATTGACATGATCCTTCTATATTGTAATAACTTATCATATTTATGGATCCTTTATATAGATATCATTGACTAATTTATTTTATTTCCCATGATGATCATATATTGAGAATTCATAGCCCTTAACCATCTCTAACCATACTTGGTGGCCCATATTCTTCTCCCTCTGTAAGAACATATACATGAGGCTCTTATGATCTGTATATATTTGACACATTACCCCATTTAGATAATACTACTGTATTTTCAATGTGAAGATTATTATAGCATACTCCAAGTCATTTTTTGGTAGTTCTATTCATTAACATTTAATTTAATTGTGGAATATTCTAAAACATTATCCTTGTTTTAGCATACATCACAATACCTTCTTGAATGAATTTCTATACACTATAAAAAGTTCCCCACTTGTGGGTAGTGTGTGTATATGATCAGTGATAATCATCTTATTATAATTCATGAATTTCTCTTCACATTAATTATTCCATGAAAACATTCCTCCCTATCATTTTAGTTTAGTTTGAGTGTTTGACAATCATGAGAAATTTATCACAAACCAATGATAATACCTAGCCAATCCATAGACACTATAGATATCTGTCACAAATGATTCCCTTCACTATTCATCAATTTCATTTGTATTTAATGTGTATACAAATATCCCATTTTTTTATTATATACTCCAAAAAAATTAATTTCTTCAACCAAAACAATTTTTTTGTAAGCTTTATAAATTTTATTCTACCATAAGGTCAATTATGTTATTCAAAAATAATCTTATTGATCCCCCTTTATTTTTTAGAATTTTAGAATATATTCTGTAAAGGCTATGTTACTTTTTTGAGGTAATATCTAAATACTATATTAATTAAGATCATAAGTATTTTTGGACCATTAGTGAGTCTGAGAGGCATTACTATTAACTCATACTAACCCGAACATGTATAAAAATCGGTCTATGGGGATATCCTCCTTCAACCTTACATGATAATACACCCATAAAATTTACACAAAAGGAAATTATTAGGACCCACATAGTTGATCAAACAAATAATTAATCTATTATAGAGGATACCTTTTATTTAATGAGATATTTTTTATCTTGTGATAATTACTGATAAGACACATCCAAACAATCATCCTCTTGAAGTAGAGGATTAGTTTACCCCATAGAAAGGAACATGGGAACGTGAACCCTTTAGAAAAATTCTATGAGAGTTGTTTCTTCATATCTGCATATTCATCAATATCCAATAAATATAAAGTAATGGATATTAAAAAATCCTGTGGAAAAATCGTGATTGAAAATTCAACATATCAGCTATGAGGAAGCTCATGAAATTATTCAAGAATCACATTGGAATATTCTATCCCAATGTGTTTGTCTTGAAGGATGATCTCATGCTAATATAAAATCATTTTACCTTGATAATAATTATTTTTGAAAAAAAATATCCACGCTTGTGAGGAATTTTCAAAAGAGGAATCATCCTCTTCATTGCACTTGTACATAATTAGAGGATGATTCACAATACAAATATTGATTTCATTCTCTTAGTAATTTTTGTTGGATATAAATAAGGAAATCCAATTTATACCCATAATTAAAACCAATTATAAAAAATTAAGTATCAAAAAGTTCACTAGTATTTTATATCACTAATTTCGATAGGGGAGGAGTTCTATACATGCGATGAAATAATATTCCCATTTTTTTTCATTAAAAACTCTACTTAAATTTTTTGTTATGGTGTTTGAATAGTTCAACTAACAATTTGTGATATAAAATACCGTGTAGAACTAGATTAGAGAAATATACTATGTATTCATGAATAAATAACTACTGTACCTATCCCAAATTCATATTCAGGATCAACCTTAGCAGTTGTAATAGAATATACTTACATTTATACATTGAAGGTTTTTGAAATTTATTTAATGAAACAGTCTTTCGCTTGGGGAATTGATTTTCATAGTTTACATATCCCTATTAGTTGAAACATTATACCATAGTATGATGTTCAACTATAGAATCCCCCAATTCCATTCAATTTTTGGGTATCTCCCATTAGTAATTGCTTATTTGGTTCCCTTCCTCCCCGCAACAAAAGTATTTCCTCATCCCCCATAGGGAATTTTTAGGGTGATTCATTTCACACCTTTAATGGGGGGGATGTTGAAATATATTATTACAATTTATATATCTCCATTTCACCCACATAATTAGACTCAATATTCAATATATTATCAGATTGTTACACTTGATATTCACGTATCTATATTTCAACATTGATGGAAAATTTTACAACATTCTCATAGAAAACAGAGTCCCAAATTTATAGAGATTGTTATGAAGTCAATATTATCAAAACAACGAAGCAGTGAACTCTGTATTTAAGGGTAACAACAAATTATGTGGCATTTCATGCAAGGATTTTGATCTATTCTTCATACGTCTCAATGGATTCAACATTATTTTTTAGAGGGTCAGGTAATCCATTTCAATATTATGTTGGATAATGCAGGGAGTTTTTTTGAAAAAGAATTTCCATAATTTATTCCATCACATTTTCAATCACATACTCACTATTTGTATTCTCAATAAATTTCCACCATGGATAAACATAACTGTTGAAACAATAATCAAATACTAAGACCATTAATTACTCAGAAAAATGACGGATAGAGAATATCTTCTCAATAGATATGATCCATTATTCAGGGATTAAGGGATAAAATGATCTATTGCATTTCAGTGGACTTTGCCTCATAAATGTCTTAGTTTTAGCTTATTAATTATTAGGGGGATTTGGGAATGTCTCCAGATTCAGGTTCCTATTTAGATCCCAAGTGAACTAATAGTGTATCATTAAAAATTATGTGATTCATACTTCCATTGAGATTGGAATATTATTTCAGAAGTCATCACATTACCCTTCACATTGGTGGTTTATATGCTTCCATTTATATCTG
This sequence comes from Viscum album, assembly GCA_963277665.1. Lineage (NCBI taxonomy): Eukaryota > Viridiplantae > Streptophyta > Magnoliopsida > Santalales > Viscaceae > Viscum > Viscum album. Next base: position 1,346,141,907 of record OY728159.1, on the reverse strand, counting down.
ATCATTGGATTGAAAAAACAAAATAATATTGATGAGTAATTTAATAATATTAAACACATAAATGGGAATCCATTAACATTAAAGTTGTAAATTATAAATTAAATATATTTCATTAAATTATAAAATTCTAGGAATTATTATTTTTTATCAATTGACTCTTTTATAAAATAGACTCTTAGGGGATATATTCTTTAATAATGGTTCATACTATTCTTATAGATTTACCTAATAATATCCACTAGGAGTGTTAGACCTGGTGTGATGAAATGATCGTTATCAGGCACCAATTCTTTATTGAGTCCATCTTAATGTGGTGTATTCAATTGTTACCAGTATATACATTTTTCCAGATCCTCATCATCATACTATATGCTAATAGGGATTTTTTACTAGTAAAAAACTTATTATATACAAAACCATAAATTTATGTATTTTTTATTATGATTATTATTGTCTCAAAGTATTTTTCCAAAGTTTGAAAATCCTAATCCCAAAATAATTAAACATTCAAATGATACAAATTATTACAACCTATGTCATTATTACACAAAAGTTCATGGTTTATTAAAGAAGAATACACACAATACAACCCAAAATCACAATATTACTAGTGTATTTGGTTAATTTGGTATATTACCTAACAAATTAAAATATGTAGTAAGTTAAAATTATTGAAATATTCATTAATACGCTCATAATATTCCATAAAACATAAAACTATGTGGGATAACCAGGGGTATACGTAAGAAGGGGGTGCTCTATAAATGATATTAATGTAATAAAAATTAAATAAAAATCAGAATGTATTAAATTTTTTATAATAATAATATTGATGATAAATAAAAGGGTTGATAATCATAAAAATTCAGTATAATATAACATGTTACCATAAAGACAACATGGAAATGTGGACGAAAATTAAAACTTGACATAATAATAATAAGTCGAGGTGAAGCAACAAAACAATTATGACATAATGTAGTCAGGATATCTTTTTATTCACCTTAAATAGAATCTCATGAGACTAAAACAACACCAAATTTATTGGATCATAATTTAGGTTCACCTTTAATAATTATTACAAGTACATAAAAAATCCTTCCACATAGATTATATAATATAAGAACATATATCATCAAATTTACTCCCATGATAACATATTTATTAACAAATACATTAAATTACATAATAATTGAATTTTAGGTATTTCCAAGTTAATACCCTTGATTATAAATAGAAATTTTATTCACAAATAAAGTCTTATAATGGAAAAATCATAATGAAATTTTAGAAGAATAATGGAATTACAAATAAGATCATAAAATGGCCTAATGATAGTGAAAGGAGTCACACAACATTTGTAAATAAACTGTAATGTAATATGGATGTGAAAAAAACCTATCCCAACATTAGGAATTGTAAATCAAAAGCATAAAATGAATAAGATGCTTTTATAAAGAGTAGAATAAGGTGACCCTTACCTTGAGGTAGTGATTCAAAAAGATTATAAGGATCTTATTAAGAGATTTGGGAAACTCTAGGAGGAATCTATAGAGGGTAGGAAAGATTATGGATATTCTAAAATGTTCTTGAATAAATATGAAGGGATCTTTTGTAACACCCCTAGATTTTATGAAAAATATTATTTTTTGTTGTCTTGTATTGTATGATTCACCAAAACGAGTGTGCACTACATGCATCCCTGACTTGGCTTGCATTACACGCAATCGCGACCTTCCACGATAGCGTGTGTTGTACGCAATACCGAGTTTCACTAAACAACGATATGTTATATAAACTAGCCGTTATGAATGGTAATACCCACTTTTTAAAATATTATAAATTTTATCTTTCTAAATGGACTTCATTTTTGGATTCAGAATGTCGAAATTAGCCTAATGTGAAGTTTTGGTATTTTTCTGAAAACTATCATTTTTTGATGAATAGTGAAAACACTGGGTTACTATTTAAAAACCGACTTTGTATTTAAATAAATATTTATTTTATATAAAATTATTTTAGGTAAAAATTGATAAATAATACCTATATAAGTTCAATGTAATTCCTTGGAGTAATTTTATAATAATTTTTGATATATAAAAATTTTATTGAATATTTTCCCGTCTATTACCCACCTCCAAGGAGAATTTGGAAATTCCCATAAAACGTAATTTTACCTCTTCTGTGAGTGTAATTTTGAAAATCCGAGAGACATGGTTAATATCACGGACTAAAATGTGGTTCAATGAGATGAAAATAATTTTTGGTGATTAGTAACTTTTTTACTTTTATTTACAACGGTTAAAAGTAAATAGGGTAATTAAGGGTAAAAATGATATTAATATTACGCTAAAACATGTCCTAATTCTATTGGATAAGTATAATTCGACCAAAAACAACATTAGGTATAATATATGACCATTTATGTCCACTTGGATTTTATTAGGACATTTATTATTAATTTATTTAAAGAAGGGTTAAAATAATTAAAATCAATATCTATTAACTAAATCATTTTTAATATAGGGTTATACATAAGATAAATTCGACTATAAATATTATTTAGAAAGATAAAAATATTTCCTACTTAATGGTATTTTATTTATAATATATATACATTAAATAATTTAATTTATTTATGACACAATGATGATGCATTAATTATCTTATTAATGAAATATTAACATAATTGATGTTATAAATAGTCAAATAAATATAATTTGAGACTTTAAATGAATTAAAATAATTTTCTAGTTTAATATGACATATTAGTATTGTTTTAATCAACTATTTTCGGACTAATCATGTAACACCCCAAGCTTCTACGGTACGCTTCTCTTTGAATAATGTGATATCGTGTGTTGTACGCAACACCGAGTTCTAACACACCATAACCAATCAAACTAGTCGTTATGAATAGTAATACCTACTTTTCCAAATTATATATATTTTATATTTTATAATGGACTTCATTTTTGGATTTGGAATATCTAATTTAGCCTAAGGTGAAATTTTGGTACTTTTCGGATGACTTTCATATTCTGATGAATAGTGAAAATTACTAAATTTTAATTAAAAACAACTTTTTTAATGAAAATAATTAATAGTGATAAATTATGAATTTGAGTGGTTTTAAAGTATATTTAGAATATATTTTTACTATTTAATATAATTTTGGTCATTAGACATAATTTTACAATTAAACCGAACATAAACAATTGTCAATCTTTTGATAGTTATTATCTCTTAAAAACACGCTTTTTGTTTTGACAGCGGGAATTAATTTTAAATTAATTTCTGAAACTTATGTGTTTTGAATTTAGAAAAATTGATTCCATATTTGGAATCAGGATGTCCAAATTGTGTAAATAGGTAAAATTTATTTTTAGGCATTTTGAATAATTACTGCGGTAAATATTTTATTTACCATGGTTAAGGGTAAATCCGGTAAATAAGGGTTAAAAAAATAATATTATAATAATACAAAATTACCCTAAAACGTGTACTAGCCTTATTGTTTTATACATGTTCGACCATAGGCAACTTTGGGTCGATTTTGGGACCCCATGGTGCCACTTGTAGGTGATAGGGACACTTTTTTTAATTAAGTTAAAATGAATACAAAAATGACACAAGCATATATCTTTTAGAAAAACAATTTTTACATAGGGTTATATATGTTGGATTTTAGATTATAAATATTCATTAGAAATATAGAAAGATTTCCTACATTATGATATTTTATTTATTATTTTTAGACATTATATAATTTAATTTATTTACGACACAATGATGATGAATTAATTACTATAATAGTGAAAAATTAAAATAATTGATATTATAAATACCCAAATAAATATAATATGAAACTTTTAATGAATTAAACTAATTTTATAGGATAATATGATATATTAGGATTTATTTAATTGACTTTTTTCGAAGTAATCAATCTATTATTAGTTTCACAAAAATCAACTATTGAATAGTGTCAAAATTGACATAAAAGAGTTCTTAAAACAAATATTATATTATTAATTGATATTAAATTCCTAAAAATCTGAGGTTCGGCCAAGAGACTTATATCATGATAGGTTCATCATTAGGGGACCACTTGGGGGTCTCTTGGATGTATATAGTATGTTTATTAAACATATTATATAAAAATACAAAGAGACATTGTAAAAGTGAAACTAATTAACTTAGAGTTAATACGTAAAGATAAGGTTAATATAAGTACCCAAACCTGTCTAAATTCTATTGGTTGAGTTTCTTTCGACCCATAACCACCTTAACCTTTTAATAATCAACTTTGGATCCTTTGGAAACCGAATATAAATTTATTATAAACTAATATCTCTATATTTTCCAAAGGTTCCCCTCACCCCTCTTATAAAAGGGCACTCCTCCTTCTCATTTCTTCACACCTTCAAAGCCTTTTGGTTCGGCCAAACTCTTCCCGAATACTCTCCCAACTTCCCTAACTACAACCTAGAGGCCTTAGTTTGATCGGAAATCCAACCTAAGGAGACCTTTTGATCAAATCAAAAGGAAGAATCCGAAGAAGAGGTAATGATTTCACCACCCTTTTCCAAGTTCCTTTCATCTTCCACTTCTTCTTCTGTTGTTGTTACCATTCTAAAATAATAACTCCAGTATCATATATATACTGTGATTTTATTATAAATATGGTAAAACCATATTCAGTATTCTATCCACCCTTTGAATAACATGTCACCATACGTGTGTACGTACGGCTTACCGTCTCCACGTCGTGGTGTAATTGTTATTCAATATAATATTATTTTTATGGGTATAATAATGATGTGTAACTCATGTAAATAATAAATATAACATTTTAATGATTCTGTATATATGATATACCATCCATTTATATATTATTTTAATATCAAAAGAATGATATTGTCGCTCATGCGTACGTACGGACTACCGTCTCCACGAACGCGATGAGATTCATTCTCCATCGTTTCCATTCAAGTATAATTATCATTTGATGATTTAAAAAATGATGTTTAAGGACATGATATCATTATGAATATGAATAATATTCAACCTATCGTTTACAAACATGTCTTACATAACAAAACATATAAAAGAAAACAAGTAAGTTAACACCCGAAACAACGATAATACTAAGATATTATTATCAAATCAATATTAAAAGATCATATATGTTATCATATTAATGTATATGATTATTTTATAATTTAATAACAATTATTTTACCATTATACATGAGGTTAAGCTACCCCAACCAAGGAAAAGTACAAGGTAAGGGTTATTTCACAATCTCTTCATTATCTGAGGTTGTTTATATGTAATAATCTACTGGGATCTCTTTATCATCCACATCCATGTTTTCTTAAAAATGTATTTCAAAACCTTTTTATTATTTACATGAATATGGGTTAAAGTCATTTATACCCTTGTTTGACTTTTTATAAGAGTAATCTTTCCGTCGTTTTCAAAACAAGGTCATTTTTAACCTTTTCGATAGAATTAAGGTAAGAATGTTTTTTTAACTTATACGGCAGGTGCGGCTATTTTCCGCCGTTATAAAGTCTTAAAAGCTTTCCTTACAAGCTTATAAGAATATTTTCAAAGAAAATGTTTTATTTTATAAGGCTCTTAAATGATTTCAAAAATAGAAAGGGAGATTTCTCTAAAAAGTGTTTTGATTTCATCTATGTCAACCTCCTTTGATGGATTTTACGCTTATTTGAAGTTGATTTATTATGATACAAAACTTCTATCTTGTATTGAAGGTTTTGGGATATGTTTGACTATGGATGGGCTATTTTTATACCATTCATAGTTTATGGTGAAATTATTGACATTTCGTATGCTATTTTTAATACGAATGTTTATGTTATGTTTAAACCTTTTCATATGGGAATGCATTGAACTTAATATGTGACGGGTGGAGCCCGCTATAGCTCCTCGATGCATCGGTAGGTCTCATGAGACAAACTAGTGTCTTGGCACAAGGCCTTGTAAAATCTTATTTGTAGTCTTGGCACGAGGCCTTGGCTATGAGGTTATGATAGTCTGGCATTATACATTTCAACATTATGAAAGTGGTTATTGATATTGCATGTGATTATTTGATTAGTATAATATCCATGTGATCAAGTAAATGGAATTATTTCATTTTTCTTTTGCCATACTATGTTGAAGTTAAAGTTTAAAAGGCTTTTGTTTTAGTAATGCATTGCCTTAAATGTTTATGCTTATTTTGAATGTTCCGCTATATTTTTATCCTTACTGGGCATTTGAGCTCACCCCTTTTCTATGTTTGATTTTTTCCCAGGATGTGAAGTAGTAAGTTATGAATGACCTGCTGGGATATTATAAGGGGATAATAGTGTGTACTGTGGAGACATTATGTTGTTGAAGTAGTTTTTCATTTTATGCTGTAATGTAAAACTTATGAATATATATAGTGTTTCCAAGGCTACAAAACCAATCGGTCTTTCGAGATTTGATCTTTCTTGTGATCATGCCAATGTTATGTAATAATGCACCGACTCTGGGTAACTAGGGTCAGGGCGTTACAGTTGGTATCAGAGGAAGTTTAGTACAAACCTTAGAAGCTAGATTTAGATAAACTCTGATTAGATCACGTAGACCTAAGATGAACTTTGAGGATTAGTATAGAAGAACATCCTAGAATTTTGGTATTGTAGAGATTTTGTGAGTTTTCCAAGTAATAAATCCCTATCTGGATACGAGCAGGTAGAGGCGGCTCTGGCACAGATGTAACTAGGGGTAAAACCTGAAAACACCACTTTGAGCTAGACTCGAACAGTAACTGGTGCACGACAACGGGCCTTGCTGCACTCTTGGTTACGACACTCCCGGGGGACATGCTTAGGATAACTCTCATTTTCTGTACAAATCATTATGATGGGTTTATGAGTATATACTTCCTCAAAGAATTTTTTTTTATGATTATGGATTATATCCATAAATAGTTCAATTTATGATAAGTGTTTTATAAGTATGGGATTATGTATTTTGATTCATAAACAGATCTAGTTTATGCCATTGTTTAGAAATGGCTCATAGTGGAAGAAATGGAAACCGTATCAATTCACGCACTCCATGTAGGTATTTCCCTCCTGCCCAAGATAATTATACTGTAGCTGGTGATGCAACTACTGCCGATCAGCTAATCACCATACTGGGAAAACTTACTCAGGTTATTAATAATAACCTTACCCGTATGGAGCACCCTGATCCGCAACGTGGAGGATCAAAGTTAGATCGATTCATGAGGCAACAACCACCAATGTTCAATGGGAGTACAAATCCCTTAGTGGATGAGCAATGGATATTTTCCCAAGAGAAAATATTTCAGGCTTTGGGGAGTAATGAAAGGGAAAAAGTTATCATGGCAGTTTACCGCCTCACTGGAGATGCTGATCAATGGTGGTCATTGATTCAAAATATGAAGGAAGATGATGAAGTATCAAATATGTAAAGGATGGAGTTCAAAGATCTGTTTGTAGAAAAATACTTTCCTCGCGACCATCGAGCAGATATGGAAAGGCAATTTCTGAGTTTGAGACAGAAGGAGGATGAGAATGTCACAAAGTATGAGGATAACTTTACAAGGTTAGCAAGGTATGCTGGAGATTATATACGAAACCCAAGAAGTAAGATTGATCATTTATTTGATGGGTTAAAACCATTTCTCCGTCGAGCATTAGTCTCACAATCCTTTTCATCGTACGAAGACATTGTCTCATGTGCTATCAAGACCGAAAAGGAATTCTCTAAGTCTTATGACTTTAAAGAAAAGCAAGAGAAGAAGGGGCCTTCTGATCAATCTGGGAATGGAAATAAGGGGATGAAAGGAAAGGTTGAATATCCATCCTGTGGTAAATGTGGTATGAAACACCCCAGTACTTGCTTGAAGGGAATGTGAGTCTATTACAAGTGTGGTGAAAAGGCCACCAAGCTCATCATTGCAAAGGTAAGAAGGAAGCCACCAACGTTCAGTGCTAAAATTGCAGGGAGATGGGACATTATGCAAATAAATGTCTTAAGCATCAGGAGAACTTACCTTAGAAAAGGCCAAGGGATCAAGGCCAGGCTTATGCTATCACTACTGCTGAGGTAGAAGCTCCGAAAGACGTGGTGGTAGGTAATTTAATGGTTTCCTCAAGTTTAGCAAATTCATTATTTGATTGTGGATCATCGAATTGTTTCATATCTTCCCAGTTTGCTAAGAAAATTAGATATTTCCAATTTGATTTAACAAGGGAGTTGTCAGTTAAAACTCCTAAGGGGAGTATCATTGCAATATTGTTTTGTGAATCAGTCCCCCTTAGAGCACATAAATGTTCGTTATCTACTGATCTCATCGTCATACCTATGATTGATTTTGATATAATACTCGGTATGGACTGGCTTTCGGACTATGATGCGAAGATTTATTGTAAGAAGAAAGAGGTTACGATTCTTGATGATAATGATAAGGAACACCTTATCTTTAGAGCAGAATCTTCACCACCTAATTCTTATTTAGATCCACCCTCAATAGCTCAACTAAATTCAATTATAGGGGAGGAAGAGAATGAAATAACTACGGGTGAGGAAAGGAAAGTTCAAATAGAGGATGTAACTATTGTGAAAGAATTTGTAGATGTATTTCTGAAAGATTTACCTGGACATCCTCCAGAACGAGAAGTTGAGTTTTCCATTGATTTGATTCTTGGATCAAGGCCTATATCGAAGACCCCATATAGAATGGCCACTGTAGAATTAGTTAAACTAAAGAAAAAACAAGAGGAATTGAGTAATAAAGGATTTATTCTCCCTAGTGTTTCACCATGGGGAGCCCCTGTTCTTTTTGATAAAAAGAATGATGGATCTATGAGGTTATGTATCGATTACATGGAGATCAATGCTATAACGATAAAGAACAAGTATCCCCTACCTCGTATTGATGATTTATTTGACCAACTGCATGGAGCTCAATACTTTTCAAAGATTGTCCTTCGATCTGGATACCATCAGTTGTGTGTGAAGAAGGAAGACATTCTGAAGACAACATTTCGAACCAGGTACGGGCATTACGAGTTTACTGTAATGCCGTTTGGATTGACTAATGCACCCTCTGTATTCATGGATCTGATGAATAGAGTTTTCAAGGAGTATCTCGATGAATTTTTGGTGGTATTTATTGATGATATCTTGGTATACTCCAAAATCTACGAAGATAATGAAAATCATTTGCGCATTATCCTGAAGACTCTGAGAAGACATGAATTATATGGAAAGTTTAGCAAGTGTGAATTCTGGCTTCATGAGATTTATTTTCTTGGCCATATTGTCTATAATGATGGAATCTCTATTGATCCTTCTAAGACCAAGGCAATCCAAGAATGGCCTGCACCTACGAGTATAACATAGGTACGTAGTTTTATTGGTTTGGCGGGTTATTATCGACGTTTCGTCCAGAATTTTGCCCGATTGGCTAACCCATTAATGAAGCTCACACATAAAGGGGTTAAATTTGTTTGGACAAAAGAGTGTGAATAATGTTTCTAAGAACTGAAGAGAAGATTATTCAATGCTCCTATATTGACTCTACCATCGGGGAATGATGGGTTCGTTATTTATAGTGATGCATCAATGAAAAGACTTGGTTGTGTCCTTATGCAGAATGATAGATTTATTGCCTATGCATCACGACAGTTGAAAATTCATGAACAAAACTATCCTACTTATGAACTTGAGTTAGCAGCTATGATATTTGCTTTGAAGATATGGAGGCACTACCTCTATGGTGAAAAATGTGAGATTTATACTGATCACAAGAGTTTGAAGTATATTTTCTCACAAAAAGAACACAACATGAGGCAAAGGAGATGGCTTGAATTACTCAAGTATTATGATTGCATGATACACTACCACCCGAGGAAAGCAAACAAGGTGGCAGAGGCTTTGTGTAGAAAATACCATGGAGTTTTGAGCAATATGAGAATTGAAAGGGATCCAATTTTCATGGATCTAGTGAAGATGGACATGGGAATAACCAGGGAAGGTGAAACATTAATGCTTTTTCAAATGGTTTCCAAACCATCTTTACTAAAAAGGATTAAGAGTTATTAAACCGATGATGAAGAATTTCAAAAGAAGATTAAAGCTGTGAATGATGGGAGATTGAGAGACTTTGTGTATGAATATGGAATTTTGAAATTTGGGAAGAGACTTTGTGTTCCCGATATACCTGATCTAAAAAGGGAATTGCTGGACGATGCTCATAGTTCCAATTTCTCTATACACCCTGGGAGCACCAAAATGTATAGATATTTGAAGGAACATTTTTGGTGGGACAACATGAAGAGGGAGATTTCTGATTTTGTGTCAAGATGTATGGTTTTTCAGCAAGTGAAAGCTGGGAGGCAAAAGCCTGGAAGAGTCATGCAACCTCTTTCCATACCGGAGTGGAAATGGGACAATATTACGATGTACTTTGTCATGGGGCTACCAAAGACTCCTAGAAGGAACGATGCAATATTGGTTATTGTTGATCGTCTTACCAAGTCAGCACATTTTCTTTCTATAAGAAAAGATCTACCCCTGGAACGTCTTGCAAGACTATATATTAATGAAGTTGTGAGACATCATGGAGTACCCCTATCCATTGTTTCTGATCGTGATCCCCGTTTTACTTCATGATTTTGGAAAAGTCTTTAGAAATCCCTGGATACTGAACTTCATTTGAGAACTTCTTACCACCCTCAGACAGATGGACAATCAGAACGGACTATTCAAACCCTAAAAGGCATGTTGAGATCTTGGTCACTTGACTTTCAGGGTATGTGGGATCAATATTTACCTCTCATAGAATTTTCCTATAACAATAGCTTCCATTCGAGTATTCAGATGGAACCATATGAAGAGTTATATGGAAAGATATGTCGTACACCAACCTGTTGGGATGACGTTGGTGAAAGAAAACTTGTAGGTCCAGAACATGTGGAGGAAACGATGGAAAAGGTGATGGTAATCCACAATCACATCAAAGCAGCTCAAAGTAGGCAGAAGAGCTATGCCGATAATCAAAGGAAGGATTTGGAATTTCAAGTCGGTGATCATGTTTTCCTGAAGGTATCTCCATGGAAGGGAGTCATACGTTTTGGTAGGAAAGGTAAATTGAGTCCCAGGTACATCGGACCTTTCGAAATTATAGAACGAATTGGGGCTGTAGCTTACCGATTGGTAATGCCGCCAAGTCTCTCTAAAGTTCACGATGTGTTCCACGTATCTCTGTTGAGGAAATACATGCCTGAACCAATGCATGTACTCACCTATGAAGAATTAGAACTAGAACTCGATCTGTCTTATTGCGAAGAGCCCGTCAAGATTCTTGATACGAGAGAACAAGTGCTGAGAAACCGGACGACGCGTCTGCTAAAAGTTTTGTGGAGAAAACCATAAGATAGAAGAGGCAACGTGGGAACCCGAGGAACTTATGATGAAAAACCACCCGAGTCTTCTCATGCGGTAGTATTCTAGAAATTTCAAGAACAAAATTATTTGAAGGAGGGGAGAATGTAACACCCCAACCTTCTACGGTACGCTTCTCTTTGAATAATGTGATAGCGTGTGTTGTACTCAACAATGAGTTCTAGCACACCATAACCAATCAAACTAGCCGTTATGAATAGTAATACCTACTTTTTGAAATTATATATATTTTATATTTTAAAATTTACTTCATTTTTGGATTCTTAATATCGAATTTAGTCTAAGGTGAAATTTTGGTACTTTTCGGATAATTTTCTATTTTGATGAATAGTGAAAATTACTAAATTTTAATTAAAAACAAATTTTTTAATCAAAATAATTAATAGTGATAAATTATGAATTTTAGAGGTTATAAAGTATATTTAGAATTTATTTTTACCCTTTAATATAATTTTGGTCATTGGAAATAATTTTTACAATTAAACCGAACATAAACAAGTGTCAATCTTTTGATAGTTATTATCTCTTAAAAACACGCTTTTTGTTTGGACAGCGGGAATTAATTTTAAATTAATTTCTGCCACTTTTGTGTTTTGAATTTAGAAAAATGGATTCCATATTTGGAATCAGGATGTCCAAATTGTGTAAATAGTTAACTTTTATATTTAGACATTTTGAATAATTACTGCGGTAAATATTTTATTTACCATGGTTAAAGGTAAATCCGGTAAATAAGATTTAAAAAAATAATATTATAATAATACTAAATTACCCTAAAACGTGTCCTAGCCTTATTTGTTGATACATGTTAGACCATAGGCATCTTTGGGTCGATTTTGGGACCCCATGGTGCCACTTGTTGGTGATAGGGATACTTTTTTTTAATTAAGTTAAAATGAATACAAAAATGACACAAGCATATATCTTTTAGCAAAACAATTTTTACATATATCTTGGATTTTAGATTATAAATATTCATTAGAAAGATAAACATATTTCCTAAATAATGATATTTTATTTATAATTTTTAGACATTATATAATTTAATTTATTTATGACACAATGATGATGAATTAATTACTATAATAGTGAAAAATTATAATAATTGATATTATAAATACCCAAATAAATATAATATGAAACATTTAATGAATTAAACTAATTTTATAGGATAATATGATATATTAGGATTGATTTAATTGACTTTTTTCTAAGTAATCAATCTTTTATGAGTTTCACAAAAATCGACTATTTAATAGTGTCAAAATTGACATAAAAGAGTTCTTAAAACAAATATTATATTATTAATTGATATTAAATTCATAAAAATCTAAGGGTCGGCCAAGAGACTTATATCATGATAGGTTAATCATTAATGGACCACTTGGGGGGTCTCTTGGATGTATATACTAAGTTTATTAACCATATTATATAAAAATACAAAGAGACATTGTAAAAGTGAAACTAATTAACTTAGAGTTAATACTTAAAGATAAGGTTAATATAAGTACCCAAACCTGTCTAAATTCTATTGGTTGAGTTGTTTTCGACCCATCCCGACCTTAACCTTTGAATAATCAACTTTGGAGCCATTGGAAACCGAATATGAATTTATTATAAACTAATATCTCTAGCTTTTCCAAAGGTGCCCCTCACCCATCTTATAAATGGGCACTCCTCCGTCTCATTTCTTCACACCTTCAAATCCTTCTGGTTCGGCCAAACTCTACCCAAATACTCTCCCAACTTCCCTCACTGCAACCTAGAGGCCTTATTTCGATCATAAATCCAACCTATCGAGCCCTTTTGTTCAAATCAAAAGGAAGAAACCGAAGAAGAGGTAATGATTTCACCACCCTTTTCCAAGTTCCTTTCTTCTTCCACTTCTTTTTCCTTTGTTGTTACCATTCTAAAATAATAACTCTAGTATCATATATATACTGTGATGTTATTATAAATATGTTAAAACCATATTCATTATTCTATCCACCCTTTGAATAACATGTCACCATACGTGCATATGTACGGCTTACCGTCTCCACGTCGTGGTGTAATTGTTATTCAATATAATATTATTTGGATGGGTATAATAATGATGTGTAACTCATTTAAATAATAAATATAACATGTTAATGATTATTTATATATGATATACCATCCATTTATATATTATTTTAATATCAAAAGAATGATATTGTCGCTCGTGCGTACGTACGGACTACCATCTCCACGAATGCGATGAGATTCATTCTCCATCGTATCCATTCAATTATAATTATCATTTGATGATTTAAAAAATGATGTTTAAGGACTTGATATCATTCTGGATATGAATAATATACAACCTATCCTTTACAAACATGTCTTATGTAACAAAACATATAAAATAAAACAATAAGTTAACAACTGAAACAACAATAATACTAAGATATTATTATCAAATCAATATTAAAAGATAATATATGATATCATATTAATGTATATGATTCTAGAATAATTTAATAACAATTATTTCACCATTATACAGGAGGTTAACCAACCCCAACGAAGGAAAAGTACAAGGTAAGGGTTATTTCACAATCTCTTCATTATCCGAGGTTGTTTATATGTAATAATCTACTGGGATCTCTTTATCATCCACATCCATGTTTTCATAAAAATGTATTTCAAAACATTTTTATTATTTACAAGAATATAGGTTAAAGTCATTTATACCCTTGTTTGACTTTTTATAAGAGGAATCTTTCCGTCATTTTCAAAACAAGGTCCTTTTTAACCTTTTCGACAGAATTAGGGTAAGAATGTTATTTTAACTTATACGGTGGGTGCGGCTATTTTCCGCCGTTATAAAATCTTCAAATCTTTCCTTACAAGATTATAAGAATATTTTCAAAGAAAATGTTTTATTTTATATGGCTCTTAAATTATTGCAAAAATAGAAAGAGATATTTCTCTAAAAAGAGTTTTTATTTCATCTATGTCAACATCCTTTGATGGATTTTACGCTTATTTGAAGTTGATTTATTAGGATAAAAAACTTCTATATTGTATTTAAGGTTTTGTGATATGTTTGACTGTGGATGTGCTATTTTTATACCATTCATAGTTTATGGTGAAATTATTGACATTTCGTATACTAGTTTTATTATGAATGTTTATGATATGTTTAAACCTTTTCATATGGGAATGCATTGGACTTAATATGTGACGGGCGGAGCCCGCTATAGCTCCTCGATGCATCGGTAGGTCTCATTAGACAAACTAGTGTCTTGGCACAAGGCCTTGGCAAAATCTTATTTGTATTCTTGGCACGAGGCCTTGGCTATGTGGTTATGATAGTCTTGCATTATGCATTCCAACATTATGAAAGTGGTTATTGATATTGCATGTGATTATTCGATTAGTTGAATATCCATGTGAACAACTAAATGGCATTATTTCATTTTACTTTTGTTATACTATGTTGAAGTTCAAGTTTAAAAGGTTTTTGTTTTATTAATGCATTTCCTTAAATGTTTATGCTTATTTTGAATGTTTCTCTATATTGTTATCCTTACTGGGAATTTGAGCTCACCACTTTTCTATGTTGTATTTTTTCCTAGGATGTGAAGAAGTAAGTTATGAATGACCTGCAGGGATATTATGAGGGGATAATAGTGTGGACTATGGAGACATTATGTTGTTGTAGTAGTTTTTCATTTTATGATGTAATGTAAAACTTATGAATATATATAGTGTTTCCAAGGCTACTAAACCAATCGGTCTTTCGAGATTTGACCTTTCATGTGATCATGCCAATGTTATGTAATAATGCACCAACTCTAGGTAACTAGGGTCGGGGCGATACAAATCATGCTGTTATGATTTTCACAAAAATCATGTACCAAATAGTTTCAAACTTGACATAAAATAGTTTTTAAAACAAATATTATATTATAAATTGTTATTTTATTTTTAAAAATCTAAGGATAGGAAAAAGGACCTAGATAAGGTTATATATATTAATAATAACCAACATGGGGTTACTTTGGCTTGTTATAGTATATTTATTAACCTTATAGTGTAAGAAAACAAGAAGACATAGTAAAAGTAAAATTATTTATCTTAAAGTTAAATCTAAATGATAAGGTTAAAATAGAAACCTAAACTTGTATAAATTCTATTGGATGAGATGATTTTGACCCATCCCCACCTTAGCATTGAAATAAATCAATTTGGAAATATCAAAAAGTGAGTATGACATTATGATAAAATAATATTTTTAGTTTTTCCAAAGGTTCCTCTCTCCTCCCTTATAAAAGGGCACCTCCTCCCTCTCCTCCTCACACCACTTTCAGCCTTGGAGCTCAGCCAACCTCTGCCAATTTTTGTTCTCCACTTCCCTATAAACATCCTAGAGGTTCTGGTCTTCTTCAAAGACCATCTTTAGTTCCCAAATAAGAGGTTAAAAAGAGGCCCTTCAAAGAATAGTAGGTTCAGACACGTACGAAGGAAATCAGACCTAAGGTAAGGGAAAATATCACAATCTCAATTTTTATCCGAGATTGTTTATACTTCAGAATTTACTGAGGAATATTTATCTACCATGACCATGTTTTCTCAATACTTAATATTATTTATATGTTCCTATAATTGTTTAAGTCCTATTTTAACCTTCGGTGAGTTTTTAGTAAAAGATATGAAAAAAATCTTTTGATGTTTTTCATACGAGGTACTTTTTGACTGTTCCATCCAAAGTACGAGATGAATGTTTTTTAACTTTTACGGAATGAATGGATTTTTAGAACATTATTTCAATGAATCATCCTTTACAAGTTTTCAAGTTTATTTTTAATCAACTCCTTTTAGTTTAAAATTATATGACATGTTAAGAAAGGAAAATGTTTTTGAAGTAGAAAAGGATATTTTCATCAAGAATGGAGTTCAAGTGTTTTATCAAAATTATTTCCTATCTATGATAATATAGGGTTCTATTTATATCCCTATTTTTATATTTATTTTATTATGTTATGATGGAATATATTTTATGATGTCCTTTTATCTTATGTGGATTATGTTATGATGGCATGATGTTTAAGAATCCCATTTTTATTAGATGGGTTATGCTATGATATATGATTTATGAATTTTTGGCACAAATAAGAATGGTTTCATTATGATATGGGTGGGACCTATATCTCCCTTTAATTCATTGGGTAAAGATTTATATCTCATGAGATAGACATGGCTGGAATGGCAGGCTAATCCGGTTTAGTGAAACAGGACTGAAACGAGGAGTGAACTCGGTTCAGAAATGGACTTTGTCTGCTAAGATAGTCTTGGCAATGAGTCTTGAAAAATAAGAAATGATTCTCTATGATTATGTGTGTATGCCACAAATTTTCATGTTTTATGTTAGGATTATTTGGATTTCATTTCACTATTATGACTTATCCCATGTTATGATATTATGATCTCTTTTGTAGGTTACGATTTTCAAAATGTTGTGTTCTAATGAATATGATATGATTGTTATTTCTTATTCTTACCCTTACTGAGCATTTGAGACCACCCATTAGTATGTTTTATTTTCCTATGTATTTAAAGAATGTTTCTAGGTATGAAAAAAAGGGGACGATCTTTATGGGTGATGTAGAAGATCTTTCACCACGATTAGAAGATTATTTTTCGAGTTTCTAAAGACACTAGACTGTTACGGTCCTTCTGTGTCTTTTTTCGTTATGTATTAAGTATTCCTAAGAAGTAATGTAATGTCCATCTACGTCAAGCATTGGGTCACTACAGTTGTTATCAGTGGGAAGGTTTAGTTAAACTTTGGAAACTAGGATGTGAAAACTTTAGTGAGATCCCTAGAGATATTTCTAAGGTATGTCTAGGGATGTCCCTAAGGTTAAGTATAATTATAGTTTATAGTCCTAGAATTATGGTAATGATATTAGAATTAAACCTAAGATTTTAGATATTGAAGGTACTCCTCCATTATTTTTTTTCCTAGCATGATTTTTTCTTCTCACACTATTCTTTTTGGGTTTTAGACAATGGCTAGAACCCGAAGGAACCATGTTGATCAATGTAATGGAAAATGTAATGATTGTCCTCCCGAGCAACCAGATGTGATGTGAGTTGGAGTGAAAAATCTTATTGATATACTTAGACAATATATGAATTTTTCTAGGTTTCCAATTTATCAGAGAAGGGAACAATATTGTATTGAGTTCTTCATGAGGCAACGCCCACCGTCTCTCAATGGGTCTTCTGATCCACTTGTTGCTGAACAGTGGATTAGTACCATTGAAAAGGTATTTTCCATACTTCGCTGTTCAGAACATGAAAAAGTCATTTTAGCTGTTTATCATTTAGAAGGTGAAGAAGACAAGTGGTGGACTCTAATTAAGAATATAAGGCCCCAAGATGAAATTGAATCTATGGAATTGGATGAGTTCAAGAACATGTTTCTCAGTAAGTACTTCCCTCGTATTCTTCGAACAAAGATGGACAAGGAGTTCATTGAGCTTAAGAAAAAGGATGAAGAATCTGTTGGTATATATGAGGAATATTTTACAAGGCTTTCAAGGTATTCAGCTGGCTTTATCATCCAACCTGAAAGTAAAGTTGATCGATTCTTCTGTGGCGTAAAACCAAGTCTTCGAAGGGCATTAGCTATAAGAGACTTCAGTAGCTATAAAGAATTTGTGCGTTGTGCTATCACGGTAGAACTGGAATTTGGTGTTACATATCCATCTAATGTTTTTGACAAGAAACAAAAGATGGAGTTCAAGGAGAAATCTCAGAACAATGGTGAAAAGAAGATGAATGTTTCTTTATGTTCAAAGTGTGGAAAGAAGCATGGTGGATATTGCCTAAACGGTATTATAAAATTTTTTAAGTGTGGAAAAGAAGGTCATAGATCAGTTGATTGTTGAAGTAATGGGAAAAAGGTTTTTAAGTATGTGAATAGAGAAAAGACTACAGAGAATGATCCACCAACACTTCAATGCTTCATGTGCAAGGAAATGGGGCATTATGATAATAAATGCCCTAATCCACGGGTTAATGATGATCAACGTGAGAAACCTCTTAAGGAAAAGGATAAAGGGAAGTCTCATGAAATCACTATTTGTGATGTTGAGTATGAGAATGATGTTGTGTAATGATTAAGTGTTTATGTAATGGGATCTCATTTATGGAATTTTGGAATTTGGGAATATCTATGTATTGGTTTTTACAATAATTATAAGGTACTAGTAACCATGAATAAGTTATTGAAATATTTTTGGAAAGAAGATGATATGATCATAATGAATGGATAATGAAAAAATGAAATGATCTCATGATTGATATGAGGACTAAGTGATATCATATTTTTTGTATATAGAATTTTTGGGATTTTGGTATGTGGAAAGAATTAACTTTCCACAACATTCATGTTTTCACTAAGGTTCAATGGGTATTCATTTTTCAAGATAATACATGATTAAGGACTTCGAATGTTTGGAATTTGACCAACAAGACATATATTATGATATATTGGGATCAATGATGGTATTAACAAGCTTGTTATATGAACTCTCCGGTAATCGTTTCCACTATAATATGATATTGGACAACAGAATTTTGGATAAGCATAAATATTGGAATGGATTATGTTGGTCATAAGTTTGTATTGTTTAAGGATATAACATTTCGATATTATGGATGGAATGTTATAATAATGTAGTTTTAGAAAAAGAACAACCTGCAGGACGGGTGACAAACCATCACGTCAGACAAGGCTGTAGGAATCGAACCCACAACTGAAGTGCGACATGCCATTCTTTCCTACCACTGGCCTGTAGGAAGTCCCTGGTTAGTATAAACTAGTTTTATTAAATTAACCAGTATGATATATGAAGTATAAGTCCATTTTTTGGAATCATATACGACTACCTCACCATAGATGGACTTATGCATAACTTTTTCTAAACTTTTGTTTGAGACATATGTAATGACCCATCATTCTATCACATGATATGCTAACACTTCATGAATGAAAAATTCAACTTCATTTCTTTAAGAGATGAAGTGGAAATTGTTCAATGCATGAACAACGGTGAGATTGTATCAAAATCAAGTAATTATATATTTTGATTCGAAAATTATTCAACATTAGGGAAATGATCTTGAAAACCAAAAATGCTCTCCTTGTTCCCTTATATCCGATTAATCAGTTGGTACCTTAGATCATCACAAATTTATGGATTTGTGATTGTTGTCTTTTTCATATCCATGTTCTCTACCACTCTCCATCATGTCTTTATGGTTATATTTCTCCTACATATCCATTTTTTCACCTATGTTCTCTTATGTAGAAACCCAATGATTAGCTAATTTGGGTAACCGTTATGTTTCATACATTAGTTTTTAAAGATAATTTTTTTATTCCTTTTTATGATGTGGGTTTCTATTAAAGAAACTCACAAGTAGTAAACCATCTATGAACACGACGAATTTTGAGGGAGAAACTCATTTTAAGGGGGGTAGAATGTAACACCCCAGGATTTAATGAAAAATATTCTTTTTTGATGTATTGTTTTGTATGATACACCAAATAGAGCTTTCACTGCCCGCATCCCTGACTTGGCTTGCATTACACGCAATCACGACCTTCCATGATAGCGTGTGTTGTACGCAATATCGAGTTTCATTAAACAACGATATGTTATACAAACTAGCCGTTTTGAATAGTAATACCCACTTATAATTTTATAAAATTTATCATTCGAAATGGAATTCTTTTTTGGATTCGGAATATCGAAAATATCCTAGGGTGAATTTTTTGTATTTTTCTGAAAACATTCCATTTTTGATGAATAGTGAAAACACTGGGTTACTATTTAAAAACCAACTTTTTATTTAAATTATTATTTATTTTATTTAAATTTATTTTTGGTCAAAATTTATACACAATACCTATATAAGTTCAATTTAATTCATTGGAGTCATTTTATAATAATTTTAGATATATAAAAATTTTATTGACCATTTTCCTGTCTTTTACCCACCTCCTAAGCGAATTTGGAAATTCACATAAAACTTAATTTTACCGCTTATGTGAGTGGAATTTTGAAAATCTGAGAGACACGATTAATATCAAGGACTACAATGTGGTTCAATGAGATGTAAATAATTTTTGGTGAATAGGAACTTTTAACTTTTATTTACCACGGTTAAATGTAAATAGGTTAATTAAGGGTAAAAATGACATTATTATTACCCTAACGCATGTCGTAATTCTATTGGATAAATTTAATTCGACCAAAAACAACCTTAGTAATAAAATATGACCATTTAGTTCGACTTGGATTAGATTAGGACATTTATTATTAATTTATTTAAAGTAGGGCTAAAATAGTTAAAATCAATGTTTAATAACTAAATCATTTTTAATATAGTGTTATACATAGTATAAATTCGACTATAATTATTAATTAGAAAGATAAAATGATTTAATAGATAATGGTATTTTATTTTAAATTTTTAGACATTAAATAATTTAATTTATTTATGACACAATGATGATGCAGTAATTATCTTATTAATAAAATATTAACATAATTGATGTTATAAATACTCAAATAAATGTAATTTTAGACTTTTTATAAATTCCAATAATTTTTTAGGTTAATATGACATATTAGTATTGATTTAATTAACTTTTTTCAAACTAATCATGTTGTTATTTTTTTCACAAAAATTAAGCATCAAATAGTGTCAAATTGACATAAAATAGGTTTTAAAACAAATATGATAATATTAATTGTAATTTTATTCTTAAAAAACTATGGTTTGGTAAACTGACTTAGATAAAGTTTTATATATTAATAATAAACAACTTGGGGTTTTCTTGGCTTGTTATAGTAAGTTTATTAACCTTATAGTGTATGAAAATAAGAAGACACGGTAAAAGTAAAATTATTTAACTTAATGTTAAATCTAAATGATAAGGTTAAAATAGAAACCTAAACATGTCTAAATTCTATTGTATGAAAGGACTTCGACCCATACCCACCTTAGCTTAAAAATAAATCAATTTGATGCTATTAAAAAGCGAATTTTACTTGATAATAAAATAATATTTTTAGTTTTTCTAAAGGTGCCCCTCACCTCCCTTATAAAAGGGAACCCCCTCCCTCTCCTCCTCACACCACTTTGAGCCTTCATGATCGGCCAAACCCTGCGAATTTATCTTCTACACTTCTCTATAAATATCCTAGAGGTTCTGGTCTTTTTCAAAGACCATCTTTAGTGCTCAAAGAGGTGGTTAAGAAGAGGCGCTTCAAAGAAGTGGAGGTTCGGACACATACGATGAAAATCAGACCTAAGGTAAGGGAAAATATCAGAATCTCAATTTTTATCTGAGATTGTTTATACTTCAGAATTTACTGGGAAATATTTATCATCCACATCCATTATTCCTCAATATGTAATATTATTTATATCCTCCTAAATTTTTTTAAATCTAATTTTACCCTTTGGTGAGATTTTAGTAAAAGATATGAAAGGAATCTTTTGTCGTTTTGCGTACGAGGTACTTTTTGACTTATCCGGCCAAAGTACGAGAATAATGTCTTTTTTAACTTATACGACATGAATTGAATTTTAGAACATTATTTCCATTAAGCCTCCTTTACTAGTTTTCAAGTTTATTTTTAATCAACTCAATTTAGTTTAAAATTATATGACATGTTAAGAAAGGAAAATGTTTTTGAAGTATAAAGGATATTTTCCTCAAGAATAGAGATCAAGTGCTTTATCAAAATTATTTTCCATCTAAGATAATATAGGGTTCTATTTCTATACATATTTTTTCATTGATTTGATTATGTTATGATGGAATATATTTTATGATGTCCTTTTATCTTATGTGGATTATGTTATGATGACATGATGTTTAAGAATCCCATTTTTATTACATGTGTTATGCTATGATGTATGATTTATGATTTTGTGTCATACATAATAATAGTTTCATTATGAGATTGGTGGGACCTATATCTCCCTCCAATGAATTGGTTAATGATTTATATCTCAGGAGATAGACATGGCTGGAGTGGCAGGTGAATCTGGTTCAGTGAAACATGAGTAAAACGAGGAGTGAACTCGGTTCAGAAATGGAATTTGTCCGCTAAGATAGTATTAGAAATGAGCCTTGACTTCTAAGAAATGATTCTATATGATTATGTGTGTATGCCAAAAATATTCATGTTTTAAGTTATGATTATTGGGATTTCATTTCACTAATATGACTTATCCCATGTTATGATATTATGATCTCTTTTGCAGGTTAAGATTTTCAAAATGTTGTGTTCTAATGAATATGATATGATTGTTATTTCTTTTGCTTACCCTTACTGAGCATTTGATCTCACCCTTTTGTATGTTTTATTTTCCCTAGGATATTAATAATGTTTTCAGGTAAGAAAATAAAAATGGGAAGATCTTTATAGGAGATGTTGAAGATCTTTCACCATGATTAGAATATTATTTTCCGAGTTTCCAAAGACACTAAACTATTACGGTTCTTGTGTGTCTGTTTTTGTTATGTATTAAGTATTCCAAAAAAGTAATTTAATTTCCATGTATGCCAAGCTATGGGTCTCTACATATTTGGTGGATTTATATACAAAACGAGAGGGGAGTTCTTTATTTTTTACCCAAAATAAAGGTAATGGACGCTGTATAACAAAGTAATCAATAAAACAAATCATCTCCTTGTTTTGGACTATTTATTCAAATAAATTTGATTATTTTTTATTATTTTCTATCTCCATGGGATTAAATCATTAAAATATTACCCTTAGGGATGACAAAGTGAGTCATGCTCTTAAAGAAATGATTTTTAAAAATAGAAAATATTATATTCATTTTGGTGGATTCTTAAAAGATTTATGAAACTAATTAAATAACGTAAAAATAAAATTATTAAATATGGAAAAAATATTTTTTTCTGATACCATTTATACCATTTAATATATCTCTTTTGGGTCATTATTCTGTCATAATACACACCATATATTTATATCTTATATAATTTTTCACACAAATTTCATGTCATAGGGAATTAATAAAAAAATTATTGTTAGATAACGTTAATAGAATGAATCAATAAATAGTATTTATTTTTTGAAAATAATTTTATAATCATTTTGATTTTCACATTTAATACAAGAAATTTTATTTGTTGGGAAATGATTATTTTTCAAAAAAAAATATTTTTCCAAATGTTATAAAAATTACATTTGACAACATAAAAATATATTACCATTTAAATTTAATAAAAATTATCCAATAATAATATTATATAATAACAAAATTTATTTAAAATACATATAAAATCTTCAATTGTAATTACATAATTGAAATGGTATATTACACAATAACACAATTTGTGTTTCATCATATAAAAAATAAATCAGTTTTCTGGTAACGATAAAATAAGTAAATATAACCATTATATTATTGAAAATAATATATCTATATTCATATTTTTAGGGACATGATACATATACCTTTATTAAATCCAAAAACAATTTTCGGGTAAGGTAGATGATGGTGTGATTTTTTGGGGAGGTTAGACATATATAGTGAGGGTCATGAACTCGATTGGCATAGAATTATCTCGTAAATGGGTTTTTCATATTTTATTTATATGATATTTTGTTGACATTAGCAATGAAAATATTGCAGAGATATAATCACTATTTAAATCTCTAAAAATTTCTCTTTTTATAGTATGATCTTTATGGTTGATTCCATTCATTATTTCTTTTTAGTTCAATTGTATTTTTCAGAACCACGTATTTATTCTATTTAAATGATCATTGTTCCAAAAATATTTTATGAACGTTAATATGGATTAATGGTCTAATCAATTCAATATGATATAATTATACAAAATAAAGTCATGTGTATTCTGTGACCATAATAGAGAATTCTATTTGTAAGAGTTTGGCTCAGTATTGTTATTTTTAAATTATTTTTGTATTAATATTTATTTTAGGGAACTAATTTCATTAACATAAATAAAAACATATGGGACATAATTTTAGGAATAATTGAAGATGTATATTTGGTCAACATATATGATTTTAGTGTGGTTTTTTGCTAATTCAATTCATTTATATAAATTATAATTTTATCTCCAATATTATATTATTAAATAAAATAATGTTTCTGTTTTGAGACATTATGAGTAATATATCTTATTTAGAGATAAATGTTAAAGTTAATCATGGAAGAAAAAGTGATCCAATATTTTTTGGGGGTTTAATATTATTCCGGTATATTTTGACATATTTTAGGGATAGTTATTAATTGAATGTTCAATGTTAATATATTGGTATAATTGTTAAATATTTGAGATTAAAATGGTTCTCCTCATCTAAATGTTTATTATTTTTTGGATTCAACTTAACATTTTCTACCCATTTTGGTTGTTTTTAATGTATAGAGAAAGGGGGATTAATAGGTTATTATTTTCTTAATTCTTGATCTATGGAAGTTATTTCAAGTTCTTTAGTCATAAAAAAATTGTGTCTCATCAATTGGAGAAAAATAAATTTTCATGTATTAAATCTATTAAATAAAAAAATCTACTTTTCCCATAAGTATATTTACTTATGTTCTTAACCAATGATGTAAAATAATTCATGAACTATTGTAATTTTTTGAAAAAATGTTATATTTTTTATTTTTTATACCTATAAGTTAATGTCCATTGATCCCATCCTATATATATTGTATTTTGGTTGTTAAATTTATTATGACCATGTTATCTATCACTCAATATATATACTGAGTAATTATTTTTATCTTATATATCCCAATATTCACTTACAACCACACATGGAAACCTACTATGTTCTATTCATGATTACCATTGTTCATATGATTCTCTTTTTTTATGTGGATGTTTTGTTTACCCTTTTTATGATATGGGATTTTAACAAAGATAATTTGAAATGTAAAACCTAAGTAACAAAGAATTATTCTAAATTGAGATGATTCATTTAATTAATGAGGGAGAATATAATACACAAATATTTCAAAAGTAATGACTACCTTTTATTATGTACAATATATGCCAAACACATATTAAAAAATAATAAAATATTATTATATCAATGTTACTATTATAATCTAGTTGTTAAATTGGTGGGTATGGATGGGAATATATAATTTATGAAATAATTATAAACTTCATTATCAATATAAATTCACTCGTAAATGAATTGAAAATAATAATATAATATTTATAATGTAATTTTATTCATAAACAATTTCACATTCTTTCTAAAAAATGGGTCTCTGGATTTGTATGCGTTAATATTATAAATAATTTTTTTATTTTTAAAAAATAAATTTGAAAAAATAATTTTCTTTATTGATTCTTCTTTTCAATATTATATCCAAATGAATTTTGGATAATTTTTTGAAAATAATGTTAGTTTCTAATGAATACTTAGAAATACTAATTTTATATGAAAACTATTTTTTATTTTAATGAATTTACAACATCCAATTATATTTTGTAACAGTTTTAAAATTTATTTATTTTTTGTTATTATAATTTATCAAATTTTAGTCTAGAAAAATTCATTTTATACATTAATATAACTTCTATTAAAATATTGTCTTCACTATAGGATGTACCTGAGAATACACATGTCTCCTCCACAAAATTCCTACCTGATGTGTCAGCTTCTCCATGTTCGATCCCACTCTTCCATCCCTCTAATTA
The DNA here is from genome assembly GCA_963277665.1 of Viscum album. Classification (NCBI taxonomy): domain Eukaryota; kingdom Viridiplantae; phylum Streptophyta; class Magnoliopsida; order Santalales; family Viscaceae; genus Viscum; species Viscum album. The sequence continues at coordinate 1,346,115,626 of OY728159.1, read as the reverse complement.
CCCATTTTAAATAATTCTAATTAAATAATCTCCTCCCATCACCACCAGTGACCTTCCATTAGCTCAATATTCGAGGATCTTCCCTATATTACCATTCCTATTTTGATCTTCTATATCCTCTAATCATCGCATTGTCCTTACCCAACCTCTACCTTCTTGAATCCTCTCTACATAGCCCTTCCCATTTTTTACTCCCTACCTATAGAATTTCAGATCCACATCCACCACCTCCTATATCTATTCCTAACTCATAATAGTATTCCTCTTGGTTAATTTGATGACAACTCATCCAGTCTCTTAATATGAAAAAATCTCTATTTTAGTATCCTCTCTCATATGGATGACCTTTGGTTTCTTGTTTAAAATTTTTTATTGGAACACGTTAGCTTTCACCAAAACCATCTCACAACATCAAAAGATATATTTAAATTAATATCATGGTACATTATAAATTTTTTCCGGTTTTTTCTATTGATGGGATATATCAATTTTGGATAACATATTTGACATTAATTTTTCACTATGACATTCTTATGCAAATTAATCATCGATCTATGATTATTTTTTCCTCAAATATCTCTACCATTATCAAGCTTGTCACTATAAATAGAAATTTTCCTAGTATATAGATATTTGATGCCTGAATATGATTCCTAAAATGTATTATCACCAGAGATCCACCCACATTACATGGTAACCGACTCACAATGATCCACATGTTCAATATATCCCAACATACACTCACCATACCTCTCTATTTTTTATTTTTATGCATTTTTTTATTTTATTCACTATCAATGAATGGTGTTAGTGGAGTATATTTGGATAATTTTTTTAGATGAGTCTTGTATTTTTTTCTCTCTTTTATATGTAATTGAATAACTTTAACCATGAAAATAATGTCTATAAATTTGTCATTCTATTTTTTGGTTTGAAATATGATTTCCTAATTCTTCAAATGTTATTAGGACTATTAATGCATTGTCAGTTCCTTGAAAACAATATTATATTTATAAATTTTATTATCATTTTAGATATAAACTATATATTATTTTCTTATTTATAGTTAAAAATGGAACATTTGGTGTCTTTAGATACACATTTAACTATATGTTATTGGGAATATTTACAATTATTATGATACTTTGGCATGTGTTTTTTACTATTCAAATATTAGACTAATAATTATTAATTTACCTTTTTAATGTATATTCCATATTTATTCTACAGTGTGTACCATTTAGTTTAGAGGATCAGTTTTTATAATCATTTATACCACAGTAACAGATAATAGTTAAATAATATACTTTTCATAAAACTCATACAACATATTTTAAATTGTAGTCCTTGTTCTACAAATTTTTATGAAATGGTTGGACACAACTTCCTATAATTTTTATAATCCCTTAAAATGTGATTTTATTTCATTACAATATTGATCCTTTATTATCATCACAAGTATGATTTATATACATCAAATTTTTACATCACATTTGAGTATACTGATCTCCCTAAGTCATATATTGGAAATCCAATCCGTTCACTATCTATGAACCTCTTGATTATCGGCCATCTATCTACATTAAATTCCATAGTATTTTTAAGAAGATTTTTTAGGTTCTCTATTTTTGATTCCCTTTAACAACTAAAAATCAACAACATTATTGGTTTATTAAGCCCGATTGGCACAAAGGCCTTTTTTTATTGATTTATTATAACCCCTTTCAATGGATGAAGTGGAACCCTTACAAGGCCTGTAGGCATAGATATTACATGACCCGAAGACTTTAGGAAATATACACACTATACTTGGAACTCCTCCTCCCAGATTCTTAATCGTGATATTAGCTCTCCACCTTCACATGGATGTTCATCTAGGCTTCCAATACAATGACAAGCTGGACCCGATGGAAATTCCATACCCAATATTTTTGACAAATCCTCTTATATTCTGATCTAGTGAATACACCTACATGGAATCCCCATCTAGTGTCTGCTCCATGAAAAGTTTGTCTAAACATTTAAGCATAATTTCACGAGGAATGAAATATTTGAAGTGTCCTGAAGGCCTTGAGGTGGACCAAAGGCCTTGAGGTGGCATGAAATCCTTACTGAACCAAAGGCCTTAGGAGGCCTGAAGGAATTAAAGGTCCCGAGGACAAAACTGGTGGCCCGAAACCCCAACCAAGTGAATAGTTCTTGCTGCTACATTACCGAATAGTGACTGCTACAGTACTGCTACAATAACAACTACAACACTTATTTAACACATAGAAATATGTCTCCACCCGGTTTTTAACATAGGTCTCTTGGATGCACATGTCGAGTACTAACCAACTGGGATGAGGCTCTTGTGCTGACATGATTGGTTTATTGATGTTTATTTTCATGAAAAAATTATCTTTATAAATACTTAAATGTAGAAATTATGAAATATATTTTTTCACAATATTTCTGGATTTCATGTATTATATTATTAATTTATTTATCGGTTTAGATTTGATAAATTTCAACATGACTTTAATTTGTTGTACTATATTCAATACACTATATATTTGTTTCTTTTTCAGTTCAATATTTCTATTTCCCTATCATGAGATTTATATTACAGATTGTTGTTATTATAAATTTCTACAAAAAATATGAAAAGTTTACTATTGTTTCCCATAATTCAAATAACTAATAAATAATTACATATTTCTTAATTCACTGTATAGTCAAAATTTTTATATGGTGTATTTTGACGAATTTGTAGGTTAAAATGTTAGAATTATTTATACTTCTTATTAGAGTAAGAAAATAATTTACTTATTTCCTTTCATAAATCCCATCTCATAAAAATAATATCAAATACTATTTTTCCTTTGACTTGTTGTTTTGGTAGGAATTAAACACTACAAACTGATAATCATTTTTATTTTATTTAAATTCTATCTATAAATATATTTACTACAAGCATTTTTTATATATCTTTGAACATACTACCAAATCATTTTTGTTCATGTACTATGAGTTTTTCCATTAAAAAATATAACTATATTCATCGTTAACATCTACAATTAAGGCTAAGATTAAAATTGATTTATTATTATTTAATTTCATTAAATATTTTCTATTTACATTGAATGATATCTTAACTATGTTTCTAATTTCATAGTTTCATGTATTTTACATAGTTACAATTTTATTAGCGTAGTAAAGAGAACAAATTTCATTTCATAATACATCTCTTGCCTATTGTAGCGTTCAATTTTGAATGACATGATGATAATGCTAATTTCTATTATCCAGACAGTGGAATCCTCCTAATGTTGGTGATATATATTCCAAATTCACATAATATTACACTTTCCATTTCATATTTATTTTCATTTCAATTGTTGATACATGATATCTTTATAACATTATGAATTTTTCGACACTTGAACATCGAGACACTAGATAATGATATGAATACATGTAATATCTGTATAGTTTCTACTATATCGATTCTAAATATTTGACTTATATCATGGAATTATTTTTTATTAACATTTTTGACATTCGTAGCATAGATATATAATATTCAAATGATTTTCATAAATGTTATCCATATTCTTCTTTATTATTAATTTTTCTCACTCCATCATAAGGTAATTAAAATCAGTATCTTTAAAGAAGCAGTTTCTCAATATATTATTGTAAGAGTATTTATATTTAACATAAACACTCTTTAATTAGAGTGGGTCATTTTATTTATCCATTTTTTATTTATTATTTTTTTGATGTTCAATTTAATTATCATGTTATTCTCTCGAAAGATGATTGTATATCGCTAGTTGTGTCACCACGCATATCGATGATCCATTTTATTGTTTCATGTAATTATATATTTTTGTATTGTATCCTATCAATATTTCTATGAATATATTGATGAGTATTTTAATATTTTGTTACTTGATCATATGAGGTAGTTTTATATATGATAGGTCAATAAACCATAAGATTCATAAAATTTAGTATTTTACTATCATATTTAGAGTTTATAAAACAATTTTTATTTAAATATTATAAGTTATTTCACTAGAAAACATTATTGGTTTTAAATTTCCTATAAAACCTTTTATTTTTTCATAATTAACATCAGAGTTGATTCTCTAGAAGAAGTTAAAACTTATTTCACTAGAGATGGTTTAATATGAGAGGATATTATAAGACATTACAAAATAATAAATGAATGGTCGAGATAAAATTTTATTTTGTACAAATATTATGCTTATTTGATTTGTTATAGAAATTATATTGTAAAACATTTTTTTTCTATTAGAAAGAATTTTCATTCCAACATATATCTATTTTTGAAGCATATAAGAGTAGTTCATATATATAATATTAAATTATTCATACATTAATTTATAGGTTTTTATTTTTTATATGTCAATATTCATTAAAAGTACATATTTATTAACCTTAGAAGGTAGTCTATATTTTCTTATAGGCTCATATTTTGTTTTCATAAAGGTATATATATTTTTACAGTTTCATATATTTTACTAGATTTTATATTTTTCTAGTTACATAACATTTTTAGTTTTTTATATTTTACTAGGGTTAATTTATTTACAGGTTCATATTTTTTCAGGTTTTGAATTTTTAATATAGGGTTAATATTTATTACTAAGGTTCATATTTGTATCAACTCATATTTTTACTGGTTCATAATTTTTTCACAGGTTCAAATTTTTCTACTGGTTCAAATGTTTTCACAATTTATTCATATTTATTTTACATGTAAATGTTTTCCCTACAGTTTCAATTTCAGTTTAGAGGAATATATTTTTAATGTTTTGTTCACTAAATTTTAAATTATTGATTCCACTTCAATATGCAGGTTCTTACTTTTTTACAATTTCTTCAAAGTGGTTTACCCATATAGAATTTAACATCAATCCAATTAACTCTTACATGTTTATACAGGATAATTTTTTTATAAAGGTTAATAATTTTATTATAACTTATAATGTGCTTTCTTGACACCCACAAGTCATAGTGTATTTGTAGTTTTTAATATAGTTTCATAATTTTTTGAAAACAAAAATACTAGTTTCTATAAACCTAAAAGTCATAGTTTCATCTCTTGAAATTTGTAGTGATTATATTATTAGTCCTCAGTTAGAATGGTAAACTATTATTACACGTACTATCTTTCTCTACCTTTCCATTAGACTACATAAACTAGACACTCAACAAGTAATATATAACTAATGATACAAAATAACTTGAAAATAATATTTTTATTCTATCCCTATATATTGTATTCTCTATTATTCACAATGTGTTTCAATATTTTTTTATGATCATTGTGATTTTCACCTCAATAAACATTTCAAAATTTTACCTCTTTAAAATTATCATTTTCTATACTGTTGGACATACCTCTAATGACACGTGTATCATCTGAAGTAGTTCTCCCTAAATGTTTATTTTTATCGATCAAAGGTTACCCTCAGTCCACCTTCTATCTGTTTCCACCAACTGATCCACCCATAAATTGTTCCTTTTCAACAAATCCCCTGACTATTCATCATTGTCATCATAGCCACCCGATCCCTCCCTTAAATCCATTTTCTTTATATTCTATAACATTGATCCCATGCCCAAATTCTACCTCCTCTATGTACCTATTCATTGATCCCTGATCATTCATACATCACATCCTCCAATCCAATTTCCTCCATTGAAACAACTTATCCTTTAATTGAACCACGTTGAACATCGTAAGGTTTCCTCCAAATTCACAATACTACATTATGTTAATCCCATCATCTATTGAATGTTATCTCCCAAACAAATCTTAAACCCCTAGAAATCTCTCAATGTTTTATCAGAATACTACATCTCACAACTTTCTATCACCACCACCTATAACCATGTCTCTTCCTCCACTTATTGATTCCCCTCAACCTATAGTTTCATATCTATATTCCATTCATATTAAATTTAACATTAGTTTTTAATTCAGGTGGGATATGATTATTTAGGTATGTTGACATTTTTATAACTATTGATTAATTTAACCAAATATGTTTCATTAAAATGTTTAAAATTCCATTCTAATTTTTTCCATTAGTGATATATTTTCTTAATCTGTTCTCATCTGGGATACTATAGAATTCTCATTTAATATATTTCTCCAAATTAAAATAATTACATTATATTTTGATGATTTTATCGATTGTTCCATTTCATATGGATAAAATCTCATAGATACTTTTACTAAAGTATAGGTTCAATATGCACCACTAAATTATTAAGATATTGTAATACAGGAATGATTCCTTGAAATTTTTCCAAATAATGACTTGAAATGATAGTCATGTCAAAGTGTGCTTTAATTATGATCACATATGTATTCTTTTTTTATTACTCCACAATTGGTTGATCATATTGCTGATAATTCTTTTGAATTTGTGATTAAATTTATCCTTTAGAATAGATATTACATGATTATTTATATCGTATAAGTTTGGTGAAACAAATTCTAATCCCCTATCTAAATATGTGAATATTACAAATAATTAAATTAATGTTCATCTTCATGAAATTATATATTAAAAATCTACTCTATATACTACTGAGAAATATCAACGTCATAACTAAATGATTCTTCACCCAAAATTTCTATGATAGTTTAATAAATCTCCACAACATTTTTCTTATATTTTCCAACCAATTTAGTCTACAATGATTTATAAATACATCCTTCAAAAAGAACATGATCCATTAATTTTTTAGAAATCTACATGGTAAAATTTAGTGAATATGTATAATTCCATAAATATGTGTCAATGAATTTATGTAAAAGAATCAATCATCATTTTTTTATTTATATACGTATTGGTTTTTATTTCATATAATTTATTTTACATTTTACACATAGGCAATTGAATGTATACTCAGACCATTATACATTAAAAAAACAAAAAATTCATAAGGATACGGGTTAAATGTTATTTGAAAATTTTATTAAACAAAAATAACAATCCATTATCTAAAATATACATTCATTAAACATTTATATTTCACATTATTCATGATTTTCATTTGTGAATAAAATAAAATATATTTAATTTCATTATACTGTAGATTTGATCGAACATTATGTAATATATATAATGGTTTACTACACATGTTTTCATTTATTTTCACTTATATAGAAACATCTGTAATTGAAAATAAATAAACTTTTTAAGTAAAATATTACTTATTTTTATTCATCATGAATCCAAATAATTAGGCAGGTTTACCGATATATAATTATTTTTTATTTTTGACAAATAAATTCTTCTGAACTATACTATATTTATGTAAGATATGATATATTTATTCAATGAAATGTATTCATATTATATTTACATTTCATGTTTTTTATACAATTTTATCACAATATATATTTCAAAATTAATGTTAAAATATGAATATAATGAGTCTATAATAAACATATCCTATACAGGTGTGAGAGGATATTAAACCCTTATTTTATGGTATTTGACTACTTTATTTTATATTTTATTATTATTAATGGGCTGGGATTTGTTTTATGAAGTTATGGTGGGTTTATTTAGTTTTTCTAGGTAGCTCAGCTATAGAATGAATTATTATCTCTATGTTATAAAAAACTCATATGGTGTATCCCATTGGGATGGTGTTTACATGTTGTTGGAATTGTTAGTTTTTTATTGCTTTGTCTTTTCATAAAATGTTTATAATTTTTCTATAATTATTTCATATTTTTTTCATATAGGATCATATTTTTCTCATATAGTTGCCTATAATTGTATACATATAGATAAATATATTTAGTTTTTTTAGATGAGTTTTTCTTAATTGTTTTATAATTTTTTAAATTCAATATATTGGATCAAATATTTCAAATTTATTTATATTTTTTAACCTCTTTTCATTATCATTAATCTAATTATTTCATATAGGTTGAGGTATCATTAAAATGGGTGCATACTAATTTATATTTTTTCACACACATTCTTATTTAATAATAGACTAATATATTTAACTTAAATATATAGTCCTATATTTTTTTCATCGTAACATTGAATTTTTTAACAATAAATTTTATATTGGATCTGGTTTTTTATTGTTTGAAAACGTTTATAGAAGTTCATATTAGTTTTTATTTATATAAAAAGGATCATTATTTTTTTTCTAGGAATGAAACAACTATAAATTTATCATATGTGAAATAATAAACAATAGACTACATGATCCTTTTTCTAATGAGATGAGATCTGTATTGAATAACAACTAATCACCAAACACTATATAGACATAATTAGAAATTGCTAAATAACTTAGTAGTATGGTATTTCAAATATCAATGTGCCGTTTATTTTCCCGAATTTCAAAACATTATTATTAATTCAGATTGTTATTTTTATATAATCATGTTGTAGTATTTTTAATTATTACGTCAATCCTTTATGGGATTAAAATGATGTTTTATTCATTTGGTCCATTTCTGGAATCATTAATATTGATTTGATTTATTCTATACAATATATATATATATACATTATATATTACCAATGTTCATCGATATGGTTATTCATATTCCTGATATTATGTTCAATAGTATAAAAAAAGAAATTTATAATCACTGTAATTGTTGGGATACTATTGTAAATTATAGTTGATAATTTTTATTTTAACAACACTAGCATCTACCCAACTTATTAATCTGACATCAATGTCAGTTGTGATTTTATATTTAAATCAATATTTATTTCTTATGAAAAATAAGATTATAATTGAAATTATTAGATGTTTAGAGGTAATTTTTATATTCATATAGTTTTCAATTCTAACAAATAATCGAGTATAAAGTTGTTTTAATTTCAATTTTAATAGATTTTAATTTTCTGTATCATATTCCAAATAGTATATCTGAAGTGATAACTACATTAATCGTTTTAATCCTTGAAATTCGATTCCACTTATGTTGTAAAATAAATTTTATATAATTATTTTGATACTTTTTATTTTAGAATTTGTTTTCTACACATATATTTTTATTAAAATTTTAATTAAAATGATTATAAGAATAATAGAACAAAAATCATTGTTTTTTTCAAGACTATTAAATAATAACATAGTTTCCTTTGATATTTTTTAATTAATATAATCTAATTTATATGATTAAATTCCATTAGAACCAAAATCTCAATTGATTAAATGTTAAAAAAACAATATTTAAAAATGTTTTATATAGTTAACTACATTTCATTATTTCTTATCTTAAATTCACCATGATGATTTTATAAAAATTATTTCTTTCTATTTTTTTTGTTTTATGGATTTTTTAATTTCTACATTATAAAATATATCTTCCATTATAGAATAACTATAGAAAAAAATTCTAGTGTTTTTTTTGTTTTTATTTATTCATTATCATTTCCACTCTATAATAAACATTCAATATTCATTTCTATATTACAACCTTTGATTCAATTATACATAAAATAATATAACAATACATCAAAACATGTTACAAAGTCCATATTTACGCATTAAATATGAATTATATATATATTAAACATTATGGGGTAAGTGAAATTTAAAAATCGAATATACATGTACTAAATTTCAAATATGCAATACTAATGAAATTTCAACTAATAATATTGAGTATCACGTGTGAATAATAAAATATATAAATTCACATAATAATATGTAGAGTAAATAGAATTTTTTTCAACTATATTCTCGGTAACTAGATTCTCATCTGTAAAACAAGAATACACTTTTCGAATATGTAAGTTTAATATTTTTCATTTTTGAAACTTTTCTCGTTATGATTAGTATTTTTTATTTCAATGGTGCATTGTAGAGATGGGGATTTGATTGTGACATACTTTTCCTTTTAAATTTGAAAAACAATGAGGTGACTCATCAATCGTTGGTGTTGTGGAAAATAAGAGATATCATGTTAGTTACTTATTGAAATAAAGAAACATATGGATACTGGGATCATCATTTATAGGGGATATGATTTTGTATTCATCCTTTTTATGTCTCCACAAATTTTGATCTGAGTATATAAATGAATTTTCTCTGTTTTCCCATCTCTATTCAACGATGAGAGGTAAAAAAATCTTTGCAGAGTCCATTAATTTTACTATTGCTTAAATTTTTTCATTTGAAATTAGGATGATAATAGCTTTAGATTTAATTATGGGAAGTTATTAATTAATTCAATGACGCTATAGATATAAAATTGTATATGCTTACCTTACATCTACTATAGTGCTGAGAGACCTATCAAGTGTGGTACTTTAGATAATTTGACTATGATCAGGTACTATGGATTGAAAATATTATGTTGGATATTATGACTAAAGAGAGATCCCATGTTCAACACCAGTTGATCATTGGATAAGTGGTGAAGTTTCACATAGACTCAATAATTAATAGAAAATAGAAAAAATGAACAGTTATTCTCATTTATTCCACATTACAAAAGAAACTAGGATTTAGTGATTGATAATTAAATGATATGATCTTTAGTTCATAATTGATTGAATAATTTTTATCATTTTGTTTCCCTAAAAATTTCAAAAAGTTTACGACAACATTTTCTATGTGATAAAAAAAGTGATAAAATTAATTTGAAGTTGATCATACAATTTTGTAGATAAGGATGTAATAGGCATAAAATAATAATTATATATGTATAGTTCCTCACATTTTATAAAAAAAATTTCTATAGATATGTTCACTATCCACACAATGATACATGTTCTACATAACTTATTATGTATAATCCACTTTTTATTCAGATTCTTTTTATTTCATTCAAATAAATATTATATATAATGATGAAATGGATATAAATTAGGAATTTAAATCTATTGAAAGTTTATCTCCATGAAGTATATTTTATTTGAATTTTGCATACATATTATTTGCAAGGACATTTATAACATGAATTCTATTAAGAAATATTTGATAAAGGTTCGGAATTAAACACTGAATTACTATTCATCTTTAGAGGATAATAGAAAAAATCAATGATCATAAACTCATGCTGAAAAGAGAAATTAAATAGATTGAAGAAAAATTATTTATTATTTTAAACTATTTATTTATTATTTTAATTTGTTTTATGAGTCAACAATTTTTTAATATTATGTTTTTTATCTCTATTCACACTTGAGGACATATTTTTAAATTATTTAATTATATTGTATGTTGTGTGAAATTAATGTATTTATAACCTATCTGTATAACATAAACTCAATGTTATTTCTTATTTTTTTCATTTACTATAATTTACTATGATTGTTTATATTTTTATATTGTATCTCTTCTTATAATTTTGATAAAAAAACATATATTTAATGTTAGTTCATTCTTATCCCTCATAAGGTACAACATTATAGATGCAACTCTAAAAGGATCTAAACTGGTTTGAGTGGTGATGGTATAAGGATAATTGGAAAATCTATTTTCAGAGAAGGATTACCAACTGAAATATCATAATGAAACACTAGAAGGGAAGTCATGCACTTCTAATTGAGCATATATTTTATGATGGGGGATAATATATAACATCCAAATTGGGGAAAATTAGATGAATGGTAATCAAAACATATATAAAAGATTGATTTTGTATATTGTAATATTGGTTTAGTGTTTTTATTGGAATGCTTCAGCATCCATTTCTACTAACTTATTTTGGTGTGTATTTTCCAAATTTAATTGTTTTCTCTATATGTTAAATCCAAATGGTTATTTAAATTTATATTCTAACATTTAAATAAATTATACTGGGGTTTTCATGATTTACTCTTGTTTTTAGGAAATTTAATCTACATTTGGGGTTTTAATGTATTTTATTATCACATGGGTTTTCATGGGAGGTAATTAGAATCCCTATTTGATCTTTTGAGAAGGTTTGGAAATGTTGAGGGATTAACAACTAAATATTCCACAAATGTAGGTCCATCAATGATCAATTTTAATTTTTTATCAATGTCAGTAATTCGAACCCTAATTTTCGTTATTTTTCTTTTAATTTATTTGATGTTCGATTAAATATTTTTTTATCCACATTTAATCTTATATATTTTCACCAATTGTACATTGTTACGTCGAAAATTTGAGACACATTGTCAATTAAGAAACATTTACAACAACTAATAGTTAAAAATTTTTGAAAAATTTTACCCCAACATTCTTTATGATGAGTTGTTGAAATCACCATGATGAAAAAAATAAAATACATGAAAAAATTAACGTAGTAACCAGATCCTTTTATTTGTAATTTGGTTTCATTTTATTTATAAATTATCATTTACTAATATTTTTTATTTTATTAAAATATTAAAATTATTTAATTTTTTTAATAACTCTAAATTTTTTGTTTTTTTTATTTTTTTATTATATAATTATTTCATGAAAATTCACTGGGTGGGAACTAGTTTTATACTGAAAAAGAATTTTTTTTCTAAAACAAATTTCATTGCATTTTTAGGTTCAAATTTTTAATCATTTCGTTAAAATTTGTGTCTAAAATATAAAATAACGATTTTCTAATTTGATTCATGAATTATAAATTTACTAAATAGACCAAATTAATTTTTTGTCATTATTAATCGTAACCATATTTATTTTTGTCAACATGGTGTTGATAAAACATTGTTATTAGGGGTAAAATTAAAATTACATGGTCGATAAAATTAAAATAAAAGATGAAACAATTTTATTGGATTAATTTTTTTTATCCATAACCATTTAAGGTTCAAATATGTAACAAATTATTATTATTTAAAAGTGACTATGATATTTATAATTTTTCATTTAACGAAAATTCAAAGATGTCCTAGTAATGTTTTTAAAAACAATAACAATTTTAATATGGTGTTCTTAAGAGGTTATTTTCAACTATAATTATAATTTTTAAATATAATATATTTATCCTTGTCATGGTTATTTATTTTTAATTTTTAGTGAAGAAATAATTTTATTAAATTCCAAGATGGCACATATGTTGTAATTATTCAATTGTAATAAAATTATATGAAATGATATTTAAAATATTAAGAAAATATAATTTGAGATAATTAATGAGATCCCAGAATTTTATTTATGCCCATGGAATAATGAGGGGATAATAAAATATTGATTTTTACAAATTCTATGTCTTATATTGATATTGCTAAAGTCAATGTAAGGAATATTTCAACAAATTGGAATTGTGAATATTTTACAGTAAATAATATTTATTAAATGATTGTAAAATAAAAAAAAATTAAATTCAACTAAATTAATGGTGAATGTATTTATAAATCCAACATAGTACATTTATGGGTACTTATTCATTTTATATTAAAATTTATAAAATATATATAGTTGAACATTTTAATAGTTCTGTAATTGTCCACAGTGTTAACAGGAGGTTAAAATAATGAGGGTGTTACCCGGAACTAAACATGTTAAGAAATTATTATATAGATTAAATTACACACTTATGACATTATTTTTTTGAATTAGATGTTTAATAAAAAATATTCTGTGAAAAGGACTTATATATTATTAAAATAAAAAATACATACAAAATGACAATCTCTTAGAATTTAATATATTTTATATGTTCATGTCAGAAAAAAAACCATTAATGTATATTAACATCATGATAAACTATTTTCTATATAAATATTAATTTTTACTTTTTATAAATTATATAATTACCATATATGATTGTATAATACGAATATAATATTTATTTAATAAACTGAAAAATAAATTAAATGATATTTAGAATTTTAAATTTTGATATAATTAGAACAAAAAATGTGTGAACCTTATTTAATAGATCTATATAAAATAGTATTGATGTTTTAATCCTTATATTAAAATTCTCCCTTTTGATTTTTGTATTAGGACTTAATTTAAATAAATAGTGTCAAATTAATGTTAATTACAATTAATCTAATTAACATTTTATTATATTTTTTAAAATTCCTAAATATATTATATTAATCCAATTTAAAGTAATATATTTTAAAAAAATCATAAATTTTTCATTTATGAGTCATTTTTCTATTAATAGTAACATTATTAACCCTTTATAATAAAAATAATAGTTTCCATGGTTAAGGTAAAAAATAACTAACCAAGGGGTTAATTGAAATGGTAATGTAAAAAATTTCTAAATTATATTATTTAATTTTATTACAACCATATAAGAATTATATTTTAATTTATTTCCTTTTAGGGTAATTTGGCAGGATATATTAATTTATTATGATTAAATATTTAGAGATATCCCAAAAGTTCCCCTCACCTAAATTATAAATGGGAACCTACTACCTATATTATATACACAAAATTAAGTTGTATATCTTATTGTATCACATACAATTTATCCTCACAGCAACATTATGATTTTTTTGGGTTTCTTGGTCTTCCAAAAATACCAACCCTAGTGTCCCTAAGAAGAGATCCATAAGAGGATTATTTAGGAGAATGTTATCGCGTTGACTTACTCTTTCATATTTATTTATTATTTTACATAAAAATAATTTTTTTCCCATTATAAATTTAAAAAATTACCATCAATGTAATTATATGTTACTATGATTCTGGGGGAAGGGGGTTATTCAAGAATTTAATGCATTCTCTTTCTCTGGTGGGTTTCTTGTACTAATGGAATAATGTTTATGAATGTTGTTTCTTTTCAATGTGTTATGATATGATGAAATTTTTATAAAACACATTTGTTTTCATGGGATATAACATGATGAATGATTTATATTCATTTGGAAAACATTTATATAGTTATCATTATATTATGGGTTGGAACTACATCTCTCACTAATGATTTGGGTAATGATTTATGTCATAAGAAAGTGACATAACTAGAATGTGGAGTTAACCCGGTTCAATAAGGGAATTTTTCCACTATTATGTTCTTGGGAGTGAACATTGACTATTGTCCCGATCTGCCTTCTCCAAGATGAGGGAAGGGAAAAAAATTCATACCCTTCCTTATTCATTATTGTGGAGATATAATGACCCCCCAATACCCACCTTCAATAGTCCCCAGAGGAGGGTCAAGTACTATGGGTATAGAATCCCACACAAAATGGAAGCCATCAACCTTTTTAATGAAAACATGATTGGGATACAAGGAGGTAAAATCACAAATGACACAAAATAATAATATAAAGGTAACAAAAATCTATCCCATTCAATATTTAAATGTAAATGGTGACATAATTACAAAAAAATCACCAAAAAAGTACACAAAGAAAAAGAGTAAGCATCCACATGGCAACTATCTGGACGTCTGAGATAGTAATGTTCATCATAGCCCTAAATGTTCTCCTTGGAACTTTGAAATAGTTTTAAAATTCTAGGAGAGTATACAATTATTACCATTATGAAAACTGAATCCACCAGTGTAGAAGTGGGGGAACATACTAATGCCCATGTGAGAAAATAGTAGTATCTTAACGCACCATCCAAAAAGTACTAACTAGACCAGCCGCACCAAAGCACACAATCATAAAATAATTCATGTCAGGTAATGTAGTATTATAGTAACATCATCTATTGGGTACCTCGCACCACCTTACCCCAAGATCACTATTCATTCCTAACAGCTAACATCTTGACACTACCTCTCATCAAAAATGCAGTCCCAATGCCACAACCTACCTGCACACACCTGGGAACCCAACCACACAATAAACCCTCACATAGACACCTGGTCCACAACCACAAAGTACACCCACAAGTAGAAACTATGGTCTCATCCTATATACACTTGTGAAATAGTATTGGACTACAAACACCTGGGCTACGTTCCTACAACAAACCCGCACGATGGATCTGGTACATCTATAAAATGGAGCTACTACCACGAATCTACAGCCACAATATTAAAACCATGGATTTAGGCGTATTTTTTGTGGACTATAGACACGGTTTGAAAAACTGTGTCTATATGCCAAATGTTTCATTAATCAATGGCCACGGTTCTCCAAAACCATGGCTATACGGGTCCCGCCCTTCCACAGGAGAAAATAGTCCAGCCCAAAATTCGGCGGGAAGCCCTATCGCCACGGTTTTGAGTCTATTCCCACATATTTTATTAATATATATAAATATCCTAATATATATATATATATATAAACAAATTGTGTCGGGATGTAGTGGTATGTGCGCTGGACTGCATAGTAGAGGTGCATGGATCAAAACCCGCTGGGGACAATTAAAATTTTCGCTATTGGCATGGTTTTATGATGCTATTGCCACAGTTAAAACTACGGCTATAGGTCAAATACAACATTGGAAAATTTTGAGGCCTATTTCAATGGTTTTCAAAACTGTGGCAATAGGACGCTACTACCATGTTTAAAACCATGGAAATAGGTCGGGACCTACTGCCCTGGTGATATCGGCTATGGTTGGCCAAAACCATGGCTATAGCCTTTGGCCACAGTTTTGGGGCCTATTTCCATGGTTATGAACCGTGGAAATAGAAATTTTTACATGTTGTGTGGGCCATGGTAATCCTCAAGCCATTACAGCCTACCCAAATACACTCAAGCGGTAAGAACCCAGAAGAGGGCTTTAGGATGGAAGTTAGTAACCTACCATCTATCCTCCCACAGGGATGTTGGGAAATACCTTTTTCCCCAAAAAATGTGGATATTCAGCACATGTTTCTCAACAAGGGTGGGGTGCGTATAGAAGTCACAGGGGAATAAAATTTATAAAATAAATAAAATAACACTCATCCCAACCTAAAGGTCCCAAATTAAACAACCCTCCCACTATAACCAATTTTGATGCTACCACTATATGCACTATCACACAGACCACCCATGTCAAATCATAATGACAATCCATATTTAATTTAAACACTTTACATTCGTTAATAAAATTATGGGGTTAAATAAAAAATTTTCATGCACTAAGAAGAAAAAAATACCATGCACAACATTTACAACCATATCAAAAGTTAAAGATACCGATTACCTAAACCCACAGAAACCAACCAACTGCGTTCTTCGGTAATACCAACATTGAACAGGGAAAGAGGTACCAAGGTAAAACATTTCCATTTTAAAACACATTCATAAAAACAACATAGAAAAACCAACATGAAGTCCCACTGCACACCCCCACCTTTTCTATAGTCCCCTTTTCCACCACTACCTACTTTCATTTTTTACGTTTAGACAACCCAATCATTCCCTCACACCATAAACGGGAAGCCTTAATACACAACAACACCACACCCAGCACACCCTTTAATATGATGTTATGAAACCACCGAAACCTACAGCCACAATACCCACACAATTCCAAGAAGTAGTCCCAATACATGAAAAATACATAACCACATTGTAATTTTAATGGACGCCATCTCATGACGGCCACAACACAAACAAAATCATTCCCACTACCTGAAAGTTAATCCAATTAATAATCAACATATCTATCAAAATTAGATTCTAACACACCACCCATGCCTACCCACACACAAATACAACATCAACTAACATTAAACCTCAACCCCTCTGGACACACATACCACACCATTTTCAAAGAAAAACCCCCCTCACCACCATGATCTCATAACTGTGCTCCCATTTTCCAAACCACACAACCCATAATAAGTCACAAAACCAAAAAAATAACAGCACACGACCACACCTATCAAATAAGATGTATTGATATTTTTTAACCAATATTCATTAATCCACATTGGAAAATATGGGTGATCATATAAGGTTTTCAATCATGGGGCATCGATTTCAATAAACTATGTATACATGATTAGTCATATTACTATTTACAATATTTATTTATAAGTAAAAAAAACAGTAATAAAGCACCTCCCATGCACAGAAAAAGCCCTCCAACAACAATGATTTTTAAAATCCATATGTCTCCAACAAATCACATCATTAACAATGATATCAAAAAATTGGTGATAAACATCTATACACTGATAACCCATTATTCTATTGACCCTTTTTATATTTTGATCATATTCCCTTATAATTTATTACTTATTTTGAGATAGGTATTCACACATTAATCATAATGAATCATTAGTGCTCCCAGCCCTGCAGGATGCACAATTAATGGAATATGGATGGAATCCCTAATTGAAACAACAGGAGTACCAAATACCTCTTTTCTCCAAGAAAAATAGATCACATGAGCAATAGAAAAATCAATGAAAAATGAATATGTGGGGGCTCAAGCATATGATACATGACAGGTATTGGGAAGAAGTATCTATGTTTACCAGGAGGAAAGAGTAAAGACACTATGAAGGGAATATTTTGGAATTGAAGTGCTGAATCCTATATTAATGGAGAAACAGTTTCAAAAGTAATTTACGAGGAATTTTGGTCAAGATAACACGTTATTAATATCTCAATGTCCCGGGAGAATTAGGATGTTAATGATATTCTTGGTCATTTTAAAAGAAATCCTAAACAGGGCTTTAAACTTGGTTTATGTCAAATAAAACGTAATATGGGTGAAATTTGAAAAATTCAGGCCACTAGAAATTTGGAAAAGGGTGAGACACTATTTGGTGTCCCCCATTTCGGTGTGAAATTGTCACTGTGCCGCCATTTAAGTGCAACCATTTGGCATGGAAGTGTAACAGTGCCACTATTTTAGTGTGGCACCATCATGGTTCCACAGTTATGCTGCCACTATTTATGAATTCCACCGTTTCAGTGAACCCATTTGATGAAACTAGATTATGGGAAAACTCCCAGAAAAAACCACCCAGACCCCCAAGAACAACACAAACAATGTATTTTCAATAATGAATGGACTAAGGATATATGGGTCATTACAAAAGATATCTATCATAAAATTCTTGTATATATGAAATAAAAACTAAAATCAGAAAAATATGGGTCCAAACAATCACATTGTAAGATACCACTCAAGAAAAAAATTACCCTACATTGATCGAAAAATAGAGTGAATGCCATGACATCCAAGAAATATTCCTTGACATCTATATCTTGATCATTTATACAAACACTAAGGGCCCTCTTCCCCAAACAAAATGCAAACACAAAAGGTGTAACATCCCAGGTAAATAAAAAATAAGACATTTTACAAAATTATTTACATTTGTGAATTAAATATTTACATTACTTTAAAGGGGTTTCTATGTTCAATGGCGTACCCGATACGCAAAAATGGGTTTTTTTGAAATCTTACCTTGCACACTAATAATATAATATTATTACTTTAAATGGTAGTTAATGCCTAGCTGTTGTATTGGAGGGAATGAATAGAAATAAATAAAATATGATTATAAATTTTTTTAATTTTTTTTAAATTTATCTAATAAAATTTAGAGACTTAATATGTTAATGAATATAATTTTAAGCATAATTTACATTAAAAGGATGATTTACCACCTTTTGATGGTGAAACCTATTTAAATATTATTATAGTTAATTTTATATGTTTTATTGGACCAAATATAATCTTGTTTTTTGATTCAAGACATCAAAATTTACTATGGGTAAATTTTTGTTATGTTTCTCGTAAAATTTATATTTTATGAATAGTGAAAAATACTTTATTTTTAATTCAAACATAAAATTTAAAATAATTAATTTATATGGTTATATTAAATTTTTAATTTGTTTTAAAGTGTAATTATATTATGTTTTTAATATTTAATCTGATTTTTGTCATTGGAATTAATTATACTTTGAAACTTGACATAATCAAGTATCAATATTTTGATAATTATTGTTTCTTAAAAACAAGATATTTGTTTTAATAATGGGAATTAATTTAAAATTAATTTATGAAACTTCTATGTTTTGAATCTGGTAAAATAGACAACATTTTATAATCTGTAATATCAAATATTTCTTAGGCTACATTTTTGGTAGTTTTCTAAAAAACATCAATTTTTGATGACTAATGAAACCACTATGTAGTTGTTAAAAACTAAAATTTTCATTTTAATGAAATGTTACCAGTTATTTGGATTTAATTTCAAAAATTGGACATACATGGTTTTTATTAGTAAGTAATATTTTGTTCAATAAGATGAAAATAATTTTTTTTAATAGTAACTTTTGACTTTTATTTACCGTAGTTAAAAGTAAATATGATAATTTAAGGTAAAAAGAGTATTATAATAATACAAAATTTTGGTAAAACTTGTCCTATAATTATTGGTTGATTCATTTCCGACCATGGGGATCTTTGGGTCGATTTCGAGACCCCATGGAGCCACATGGGAGTTATAATTATAGTTTTTTTAATAAACATAAAGTAAAGGCAAAAATGAAAAATATTAATATCTTTTAGTATTTAAATTTTTACAAGGGGTTATATAAGTAATCATTTTTACAACAAATATTATATGGAATGATAAAATGATTTCCTATATCATTTTATTTTTTTATAATATTTACACATCATATAAATTAAATTATATAAGAGACAATAATGATGTTGTATTTACGTCATTAATAAATGACTTAAATAAATATGATTATAAATATTGATATAATATCCTAAACCTATCCAATTACTATTGGATTATGTTATTTATCCCATGAGTCATATTATCATTGTATATAATTAGTTTTGGACTTTTATAAACCAAAAATCATAATATAATAAAATAATATTTTCACACTTTCTTTAAGAGTCCCTCCTCTCCCTTATAAAAATCCCTCACCTCTATCTCATTAATCACACCTATAAAGCCTTTTTTCTCATACCAACCATTCCAAAATAATATTTCAAGAACCCTATTCTTCTTCTAGAAGCCTTACCCTAGGATGAAGTCTCCTCAATAAGTCATTTTGGTAAAAATTAAAGAGAGTTACCCCAATTTGAGGTAATTGTTTCTCTTAATTTATTTTCTTTTATTTTACTTCTACAACACCTAAAATATTTTTATTCATTTATTTTATAACAAAAAAATTAACCTAAATATACTAATATGTTTTTATGAAACGTATTGGAACTACACTTACACACACCTTCTTCTAATGGGTGATGAACATACTGTTTTTGTGAATGGAAAACTAACGCCTCACGAAACGATGCTAGTTCTATTATCTCCTACCACCTCTCATGAATGCCATTAAGATGAAAAAATATTTATGTATGATATTTATTAGGTTTATGTTTTCTTTATTCTTCTGTATTTTTCTTTTATATAAAATCTATATGGTTTCTATTAAGGGTAAACGCGATAATTTCATTTTAGGAAATGTTGACTACTGCCCCCTGAAAGTGATATGACTAGTTAATGCCATACATGGGATGTATAATGGATGGAGTTAATGATATTATATACGATATTATACTGATTTATAATATATTTATGTATCATTATGTATTAATTCCATTAAAATACAAAATTGAAATGAAAGTAGCGTTCATGCGTACGTATGGATTACCGTCTCCATGAACGGGGCATTTCATTTCATACCTTCAAATGTTATGTAATATTATAAATACATGTATATACATTTTATATATGATATATATTATATCTAAATCAGGAATATCATTCTGGATTTAATGAACTTTTGACCATGTGAACAACTTCTAATTATAAGAAGTCCATTTTTGACTCAAGTGCCAAATATCAACAAAACGAACGTTATTAACATAAATGATTACATAATGTTTATGACATGGTAATAAGTGATATAAAAGGAATAATAAACTTTAAACAGGTTATTAAGAATGTATAAATTATCATTAGTTTATTATTCATGATATTAAAGAATGAATAAGTTAAGTCAGACATGAGGCAAGGGATTCATCTCAATCTCCTTTTGTTGAGGCATATTTTGTTTTAATACAAGACTTTATTTTATATGCTCTATAGACACCATTGACTTTTCATTTCATTATAAATGAATCTTTTTCTACAAAGAGTTTTATTAATCGACAAAAAATAATGTTTCTTTTTTAACGTAAGCTGCTACAATGACCTTTCTGTCGCCGCGAGTATTATATGATCTTTGGCATCAATAATAAGCCATAATGTTTTTAAAGGAAAATAAAATATCATACACTATTTTTTTTTCTGTATTGAAAATGGTTTTGATAAGGATTTTTTGTTATGTCAATATATTTAAATGATATATTGTGATTGAAATGTGGAAATGTAATCATTATGTTATGTTTGTTTTATGTGTTATGAATATGTTATGGTTCATGGGAATTGTTACATATATGGGTGGTTCTGTGATAAGCCTTGGGCGGGTGAGCCCGAGATACACTCCAATGCATTGGGTAACGTGAAAGAGGTAGATGATAAAGTTTCATCTAATATATTTAGGGAATATACTATGATGGGTATTCAAAATTTAACTCCCTACGTATTTGTGATAGATACAATGTATGTTTGATATGAATTCCACAAGTTACCTTTATGACTTACGTTTTCTACATGTTATTCATCAATCTTATGATTTCATGAGGTATGCTTAAGTTTTTATGTTAGGTATGAAATGTTGAAATAAAGTTTTCTTTCTTTGTTTTATAACGCAAAAAAAATCATTTTATGCTTATCCTATGTATTGAAATGTTATTCATAGGACCTAAAGTTGAATATGGTCAAGGTGGAGATCAAGGAAAAGTCATGTTGTCTAAAACATGGTACTAGACATGACTCATTTTTCACGAGTTTTTATTTTATTAATAAAAATGGAAACTGAGTATAAGTGTCTACCTGGTAATTTCTAAGATATAATGTAAT
The DNA here is from genome assembly GCA_963277665.1 of Viscum album. Taxonomy (NCBI): domain Eukaryota; kingdom Viridiplantae; phylum Streptophyta; class Magnoliopsida; order Santalales; family Viscaceae; genus Viscum; species Viscum album. The sequence goes on along the minus strand of OY728159.1, from coordinate 1,346,092,828 downwards.
AGTTATGGAAAAATTCTCTAAAAATATAAACCTGAAATGATCCTCAATGTGAATTGTTCATTTAATTCATGATTATGTATTGATTAAGGCTCGTTATTTATAGTTGGAATCAGCAGTTAGTTTAGATAACTTTAGAATTTAGGGTATTGATAAATTAACTTCCATAAATTAATTTATGTTAATGTTGAAATTAAATATCATTTACAGATTACCATGTTTCTTTACCTAAGAAATTTTTATGTTTAGAATGTTTTTTTATAGAGGAAATATGACAGCTATGTTTGGATGCCATCAAGAGAAAAACAACCTTCCAAATCAGCCAATTGAGATGGTTGGAATCGGAACTGAACAGTTTTTTGCAGTAATGGAAAAATTGACTTAGGCTATAAATTGTGGTGGTATCCATGCACGAGATCAACCGGATCAACCACATAGTAACATGTCAATAGTGGAGCATTTCCTGGGGAAACATCCCCCATAATTCAGAGGGTCATACGACCCTGTGCTAACAGAAGTGTTGATTAAAGCACTGGAGAATATTATTGATGTCATGGGGTGTTCAGAACATCAAAATGTTAGTCTTTTTGTTTACCATTTTGATGGTGAAGCTGATTAGTGGTGGTAAATGGTGAAAAATATCAAGGATATTAAAGGGATTCATTCTCTTGATTGGGATAAATTCGGAGGTATTTTTCTTGAGATATATTTTCCTAGGGTGGTTAATCTTAGGTTGGAAAAACAATTCCTATAATTTAGGCAGGAGGATGACTCAGTGGCTCCTATGAAGGAAAATTCACTCGACTGGAAAGTTATTCTCCAAATAACATATGAGATATTGATAGTAAAATAATCTATTTTTACTCAGGATTAAATAAAATGTATCGAAGAGATTTATCTTTTTATGATTTCAAAATATATGAAAATCATCTTTGTTCTATAGAGGTGGAAATAGAGTTTGTCGATGATCATGTGTTATTTGACAATCAACAAAATAAGACGTTGAGGTGGCAGATGAAAGGGAATAACTTTTCAAAAAATTCTTATGGTAAGAAACATATGTTTTTAGGTTATAAAAATTTTGGTAAAAAGCATGTTGGTAATTACTTTGGAAAACTGATAAGTGATACTGATGTGGTAAAATGGGACAAAAGGCTCACAATTTCACTAAAGAAGACCAGGTTGATGGTAAGAAAAAAATCCTATTTACAGTCAAGAAGATGTATTAAGTGAATTTAAATGATTCATTTTGCAAATGAGTGTCCAATAAAGAACTCAACTAATGGGAAAGTAACTAGACTACAAATAGAATTGAGTGGTGAAGTCTTTTGAAACTACATTAGGTTATGTTGGGCTATCAAATGAAGTAGTATCAGGTACACTATTTGTTTGTTCACATTATGTCAATGTGTTGTTTGATTCAAGGTATACACACTCATTCATTTCTGAGAAGTTTTCTAGTAAATTGGGAATTCCATATCATGATATGAATCCTGAACTTTTGGTAAAAACACCCAGAGGAATGGTTAGGACAAAAAAAATTATGAAAACCTTCTTATCCTTGTGTGCATAAAGAATCTACCTAAAAACCTTATTTTTTCCCTCTAGTAGAGGTTGATGTTATTTTGGGTATGGATTGGATTTTTGTTTATTATGATAAGATTGAATTCATAGCTAAAGAGGTTTCTTTTCAGAAATATTTTCAGTTTGTGTACAAGAATGAACAATTACATTTGATAACATATTAGAAAGCTGAAAAACTAATAAAATATTAGAACGAATGTTACCCTGCACAGAATTTTGAAAAAAATGATCTTTTCAGATTAATGATATGCTAGTGGTAAATAGGTACCTTGATGTTTTTCATAATGAATTGACTGATAATTTACCTAATAGGGATTCTTCATTTACTTTTTATATAGTTCATCATGCCAATACAATTTCAAAACCCCTATCAAATGGATAAAATTGAACTTTTAGAGTTAAAGAAGCAAATGCAGGAGTTATTAGATAAAAGTTTCATTCAACATCGCACATCACCCTGAGGTACTCCTGTCTTGTTTTTTAAAAAGAATGTTGGTTCAACGAGAATTATCATTGATTATAGTGCATTGAAAAACATCACTATTAAGAACATGTATCCTATGCCTCATATAAATTATTTTTTTGATCAGCTCCAGGGAGCTCAGTATTATTTGATGGTTGATTTGAGGTCAGGGTACCATCTGTTTAATGTAAATGAAGAAGACATTCCAATGACCGCATTTTTTACTAGATATGGTTATTATGAATTTTTAGTTATGCATTTTGTGTTAACAAATGCACCTGTTGTATTCATGGATCTTATGAATAGAATTTTCTATGAGTTCTTGGATAAGTTTGTGGTTTTTTTCATTAATGATACATTCGTTTTTTCAATAGGTAAAGAAGAGAATGAAAGTCATTTAAGTATTGTTATGGAATCATTAAATGGAAAAAAACTATTTGAGAAATTTAGAAAGTGTGAGTTTCGGTTACATAAAATTTATTTCATTGGTCTCATTGTTTCAAAAAATTGCATAAAATTTGATCCTGCAAAAAAAGTTGTTAAATAATGGCCAAGACCCACAAATATAAATGAGATCCATAGTTTTCATGGTTTGGCAGGTTATTACCAAAGGATTTTTGAGAATTTTACTCGGTTTTGTAGTCTAGTGACTAAGTTAACATGAGAAGGTGTTAAGTTTGTTTGGATAAAAGAATGTGATGATTGTTTTTTGGAATTGAAAAGAAGATTGTTGAATGCTCTAGTTTGGGAACTACCATCTAGAAATGGTGAGTTTTTTATTTAAAATGATGCTTCATTGAATGAACATGGATATGTTCTTTTGCATAATGTTCAGGTAATTTCTTAAACTTCACATTAGTAGATTCCTCAGGAGTTAAATTACCCTACACAAGATTTGGAATTAAGTGCAATTTTTTTGCTTTAATGATTTGGAGGCATCATTTGTATAGGGTAAATTGTGAAATATATATTGACCACAAATATTTGAAGTATATATTCACTCAAACAGAATTTAACATTAGACATATGAGATGGTTGGAGTTAATTAAGTATTATGATTGCATGATCCTTTACCACCAATGAAAATAAACTAAAGTGGCCAATTCATTAAGTCGAAAAAGTAATGCTTCATTGACCATGCTACGTTTGGAACGAGATCCTTTGGTTTTTTGATTTCATAAACTTTTTCATAGAAGTTGTTGGTGACAGAATTTCTTCTATTTTGTTTTAGGTGATAGTAAAATCCTCTCTATCAGATAGAATTAAGAAAGCGCTGAAGAAAGACAGCGAGTTACATAAAATGGTAGAATTGCTTCAGAATGGTAATTTTCCTGAATATAACGTTCATAATGATTGTTTTTTGAGGGTTGGGAAAATATTATGTGTTCCTTGTGATTAAATTTTGAAGAATGAGTTGTCATGTGATGCTCATCATGGCAGTAATAAGATGTATGGAGATATTTGTGAGTATTACTAGTGGGATGGAATGAAAAGATATATTGCAGATTTTACTCTGATGTGTTTGACATGTCAGCATGTTAATGTAAAGAAGCAGTTACAGTAAGGGAGGCTTCAGTCTTTACCAGTGCCAGAGTGGAAATGGGAAAATATATCCTTGGAATTTGTTGGGGTATTATTGGATACATCTCGTGGTAATAATGAAATATGGTTTATTGTTGATTGGTTGACTAAATATGCTCATTTTCATCCTATTCGAGAGACTATGTCCCTTGATCAACTTTCTCAGTTATATGTTAAAGATATTGTTAGGATTCATGGTGTTCCTCTATTCATTGTATCGAATCATGATACCAGGTTTACTTCTAACATTGGGAATGACCTTCAGAAGACGTTGAGAACTGAATTAAATTTCAGTAAAGATTTTCTTCTGTAATCAGATGGGCAGTCAAAATAACAAATTCAGACCATGGGGTATATGTTACGTGCTTTCCTACTAGATTAATAGGGAATTAATGACCAAAAAAATTCTTCGGTTGAATTTTATAAAAATAAATGTTCTCATTTCGGTATGCAGATGGCTCCATTTGAGGCATTATATGGAAATCAGTGTAGAACTCCAGATTTATGGGATGAATTAAGTGAAAGGAAGATGATGGGACCATAATTTGAAGAAGAGATGGCAGAAAAGGTTCAGTTGATTCAGAAGCACATGAAAATAGTTCAGAGAAAGCAAAAAATTTATGTTGATAATCGGAGGAATGTTCATTCTTTCAAGGTAGGTGATCATGTAGTTCTCAGAGTTTATCCATGGGAAAGTATGATCCATTTTAGTCAGAAGGGAATGTTGAGTCTGAGTTTCATTGGTCCTTATGAAATCCTAGATAAATATGGATTAGTTGCATAAAGAGTGTCTTAACCTCCAATTTTTCCCAGGTACACAATGCTTTTCATGTTTCAATATTGAGAAAGTATATGTCAGATCCATCCCATGTTTTAAGTCCAGACATAGTTCAGTTGGAAGAGAATCTCTCTTTTGAGGAACAAACAGTCCAGATTCATGACTGTAGAGAGAAAGTGTTTTGGAATAAGTTAATTTAACAGTTAAAGGTTTTGTGAATAAAACCATACAGTTGAAGAGGCAACATGGGAATATGAATATTCTATGATGGATAAATACCCCCACTTATTTGATAAGTGGATAAAATTGTGAGGACACAATTACCAAAAGGGGGAAGGATTTAACATACATGTTAAATAAAGAATAGTACACTTTCCATAATTATTCATATTTTTTAATTAAATATTAACATTACCTTATAGGGGTTTCTATGTTCGACGACATACCCAATATGCCAAAACGAGTTTCTTGGAAATCTTACGTTGCACACTAATAATATAATATTACTATGTTAAAAGGTTGTTAATTCCTTGTCTTTGTATTATAAGGAATGAATATGATTAACAAAATTATGATTATACATGTTTTTACGTGTTTTTAAATTTATCCAATAAAAATTAGAGGCTTAAAATGTTAATGAATATAATTTTAAGAATCATTTATCTTAAAAGGTTCATTTACCTCCTTTTGATGGAGAACCCTATTCATATATATTTATATTCACTTTTATATTTTCTATTTTAGAAAATAAAATTCTCTTTTAGAGTCGGGACACCAAAATTTACTTTGGGTAAATTTTTTATATTTTTCTGATAAAATTTATTTTTTACGAATAGTGAAAAATATAGTATTTTTAATTCCAACGTGCATTTTGATATACTTTATTTATATGGTTATTTTATATATATTTTTGGTGTTAATGTTTAATTATTTTTTTACCATTTAATCCAATGTTGGTCATTGGAATTAATATCACATTGAAATTGGACAAAAACATGTATCAATATTTTTATAGTTATTGTTTTTTAAAAACACTCTATTTGTTTTGATAACAAGAGTAAATATTAAATTAATTAAATAAACTTCTATGTTTTTAATGTTTTAAAATAGACATAATTTTTCAATTTAGAATATCAAATATAGATTATGGTGAATTTTTTGTAGTTTTCTAAAAAACATTAATTTTTAATGAACAGTGAAACCACTAAGTAGTAGTTAAAAACTGACATTTTCATTAAAATGAAAAGTTACCGCTTCTATGTATTGAATTTTTAAAATCTAACATACATTTTTTTTATTAGTATGTAAAATTCGGTTCAATAAGATAAAATAATTTTTGCTGAATAGTAACTTTTGACTTTTATTTACCGCGTTTAATGGTATGTAGGGTAAATCAAGGTAAAAAGAATATTATAATAATAATTAATTACCATAAAACATGTGCTAAATAGAATGGTTGAGACTTTTACAACCATGGGAGTCTTTGGGATTATTTTTAGACACCTTTGAGCTATATGGTATTTATAATGACACTTTATTTTAATAACCTTAAAGTAATGGAAAAAAGTAACTTAAACAAATATCTTTTAGTAAATTAATTTTTAAATGGGTTATATAAGTAATATTTTCTACTATAAATATTCATTGTAATTATAAAATTATTTACCATATCATGTGATTTTTTTAACAATTTTTAGACATTAAATTAATTCAAATATTTATGACACAATAATGGTGCAATATTTTCCTTATTAATAAATGATTTAAATAAATAATATTATAAGGATTAAAATTACATCCAAAACCTGTGAAATTCATATTGGATTATTTTATTTCTACCATGAGTCATCTTATCTTATAATTTTGTTAATTTGGACTTCTTGAAACTGATAATCATTATATAATAAAATAATATTTTCACACTTTCATAAAGATCCCCTCACCCCCCTTATAAAAAGCCTACACTTCTAACTCATTACTCATATCTCTGAATCCACATGGCTTATCCAAACCCTTACAAAACTAATTCTCATGATCCCTCTACTCCTTCTAGAACCCTCAAATTAGGCAGATCTCACTTCAAGAAGTCCTTTTGGTTCAGACTAAAAGATGTTACCCAAATTAAAGGTAATAGTTTCTCTTAGCATCTTTTCTTTTATATTATTTCAAAAACCCCTAAAATATTTTTTTTCATTCATTTATAACAAAAATAGTATCCTCAATACACTAGGATTTTTTATGAGAAGGATTCAGACAACACTTACACACACCTCCATCTAATGGGTGAGGAACATACTGTTTCTGTGAATGGCACACTAACACCTCACGAAACGATGATTGTTCGATTATCTCTACTACCTCTCATGGGGGACATTAAGATGAAACTATATTTATATATGATATATATTATTTTTATGCTTTCTTTATTCTTCATTATTTTCCTATTATATAATACTTTTATTGTTTCTATTATTGGTAAACACAATAATTTCATTCGAGAAAGTGCGGACTACTGCCCCCTCAAAGTGATATGACTAATTAATTCCATATGTGGGATGTATAAAGTATGGATTTAATGATATTATATATGATTTTATATTGGAATTATAATATATTTATGTATCATTATGAATTAATTACCTTAAATTTATAAGTAGAAATGAAAGTAGCGTTCATGGTTCCGTACGACTTACCATCTCCATGAATGGTGCATTTCATTTCTTACCTCCTAATGTTATGTACTATTATAAATCAATGTACATACTTGATATATATGATATATATGATATCTAAATCATTAAAATCATTCTAGATATAATGAACTTTTGACCATGTGAACAACATGTAATTATAAAAAGTTTATTTTTGACTGAAGTTCCAAATATTGACAAAACAAACGTTTCTAACTTAAATGATTAAATATTGTTTATGAAATGATAATAAGTTATATAAAAAGAATATTAAACTTGAAAAACAATTTTATGCATTTAGAAATTAACTTTAGTTTATTATTGAGGAGATTAAATAATGAACGAGTCTAGTTGGACATGAGGTAAGGGACTTCATCTCAATCTCATTTCATTGAGGTATATTTTGTTTTAATACACGAAATTCATTTATATGCATTATAAACACCTTTGAATTTTCATTTCATCCATTGGGAATCTTTTTCTATGAATCCTTTTACTAAATAGAAAAAAAATTATATTTCTTTTTTAACGTAAGTCGTGACAATGACCTTTCCACTGCCATGAGTATTATTTGATCTTTGGCTTCCTTAATGAACCGTAATATTTTTAAATGGAAAATTAAATATCATATACTATTTTATGTACTTTGATATCTAAAATGGTTTTGATAATGGAATTTGTTTGTCAATATATTTATATGATATATTGTGATTGAAATGTGGAAATGTTATCTTTCCTTTATGATAATTTTATGTGTTTGGAATATGTTATGGTTCGTGAGCATTGTTATGTATACGGGTGGTTCCGTGATAATCCTAGAGTGGGTGAGCCCGAGATAGCTCTCCAATTCCTTGGGTAATGTGACAGAGGTAAGCATTAATGTTTCTACTAAGAGACTTAGGGAATATAGTGTGATGGGTAATCCAAATGTTACTCTCTATGTAGTTGTGATTGCTACAATGTAAATATGATATGAGTGCCACAAGTTACCTATATGATTTATGTTTTCAATGTGTTATTTCTAAATTTAATGATTTCATGAGGTATGTTAAAGAGATTATGTTATGTTTTTAATGATGAACTAAAATTTTAGTTCTTTGTTTTATAACCCTTACTGTTCTTTTTATGCTAATCCCATGTTTTGAAATTTTTTTCATAGGACCTAATGATGACTATGGTCAAGGATGGGATCATGGAAAATTAATGCAGTCTAAAACATAGGACTAGAAATGACTCTTTTTTCAAGAGTTTTTATTTTATGAAAAAATGGAAACTTGGTAAAAGGGTCTACCTTGTAATTTTTAGATGTAATGTAATAGTTATAACCTAATTCTATAAAACACTAAACATGAAAAGATCTAAAATGTGAATTATTCAAATATTTCATCATTATGTAATGTTTAAGGTTTGGTCCTTATAAAAGGTTACACTTCTCGAACACATGGAATACGGAGCTCCTTTATTCATGTTATAATACTATCCACTTTGTGCGGAACTGAATCAACTGGCCAGGTTTAATCACGTCCAGATTAATGTGCCTCAATTAGGTATTGTGTCCTACCCTATCCACATGTCAAGAACTTCCACACAAAACAGAGAAAAGGGATCCACATATCTGATTACGAAGAATTCCGAGAATTATACCATAAAATGAATCACAAATGTAAAACATAGAAACAAAACATAGAATAAATCTAGGTATTATGCACACATATGTGACTCCCACCCATATGTACTCTCTTTGAGACCTACATGCCTCCATAATAGGCAGACCAAAGGAATAGTCCATCCAAGAAGAATCTTTTCCTCACAGACATTGATTATTACTGGTTTCTCCATGAATGTTTTTTCATCTTCGATACATACATCTCCCCAGTAAATGATGTGGAAGTCATCATGTAGGTACATGTGGAGTTGTGAGGCATGGAAGACATTGTGGATCCTATTCGTCTCCGGAGGCAACAGTAGCTAATAATTCACCTTTCTGACTCATCCCAACAACTCCATAGGTCATATAAACCTGAGGGAAAGGTTGCTCCCTCTATAAAACCTTCTCTTCCCATGTCAAGGGAAACCCTTAAAGAGGATATGGTCCCCAATCCCTAACTCCAAATGCATCCAACAAGATTCGAAATACAACATCTGTCAGTACAATGAATCCTCTTCATCTCACGGACAAGCCACACATTCTCTATTGTACTCCACACCACATTCATACTGATGCTGGTTGCCTCCCTAAATTCTATCCAACATAAGGGTGAACTGAACGACCTCTCATATAGTTCTTCAAATGATGCCATACCATTGTAATCGTGTTGCCTATAATTGTATGCAAACTCTTTCACAGTCAAATGTCACACCCAAGACCCACTAATGTCTAGAAATCATGATCTTAACATATCCTCAAATGTTTGGATGATCCTCTCTGTCTTACCATCTGTTAGAGGGTGGAATGCTGTTTTGTGGAGTAACTGGGTGATAAAGGAATTATTCAATCCCTTCCAAAATCATGGTATAAAATGTATATTCTGATATGAGACAATAGATCTTGGATATCCACGTACTTTCACCACCTCATTCTCGTACCTTACAAATAAGTCATCCACCACAATTGGCTCCATGATTTCTAAGAAGTGAGCCATGTTTTTCAACTAGTACACTACTACCGAATGGGCATTGCATCCCCTCCAATGTCCTGGTTAATTAAGTGAAAAAATAAATTGATATTTCATCCCACATTCCCTTGGAAGTGTCTAATGGTTGCAATAAACCACCTAGTACATGGTGCACATCCATTACCTGATGACACACTAGACACCTTGAAAAAACTCCACCACTATCCACTTCACCCTGGTCCACCAAAACAATTCTTGCAATGCTCAGTACATTTTAGAAACTCTTGGCTGCATAGCCATGGGTGATCTATGGAACTAACAGATAATACCTTCTTGAATATCCACGGGAAGAAACAGCTTCCCGTGGAACAACATCTGATTCTAACAATCCTATGACCATCACATTGGACTGTCACCCTATACAATATAATCACACATCACATCAGTCTTTCAGTCTCCCCAATGAGACTCCACCACCTACCATATTAAAATAAGACAACACTGTCATCTTAAAAAGACAGCCTCTTCTGCCATCCACTCTCTCATTGATATGCAATGCAGCCATCTCCTCTATTGCCTTCCAATTATCCATGGATTCTCAAACCACCTCCATCTTTAACTTACTACATAAGAAAACTACCACCAAATTCCCTTTTACTAAGGTGTAAGAGATCCTGAAGTAATAGTCCTGTAGAATCTCCATCCCCCTTTAGTACCACATGTTCAGGTCTCAGTGGGAGAAGATATAACTCAAGCTATTGTGATTCATAAAGACAGAAAATCGCTCCCTGTTGAGGTAATTCATCCACAAATTTAGTGAAAAAATAATATTGTATGCTACGAATCGTGGGTGTCATTGTTATGTTCTTGGGAACGTAATCAGATAATCCCATTAGAGATAACTCCTCGTTGTTTCATCAACACACACAACAAACCTGAGCTAGAGGCATCAATGAACACCATGAACATTACCCCTTTTTATTAGAACCTATGAAGTAGGGAACTATCTAGATTCCCTTCAGGTTGCTGAAAGGATCTCGATGCTACTTAGTCCACATGAAGGTTGAGTATTTTATGGTCAATGCTCTCAAAAAATCCACATCTCGAGGGATTTCGGGTATGAACCTCCAGTAATAGCCTGCTAGACCCAAGAAGCTGTGAAACACTGCAATGTTCTTGGGTTCTGTCCAAGAATAAACTGCCAAGATCATTAATTGGTCCACTTATACATCTTAGGGATACACAACATGTTCAAGTAAGTTCACCTCTCACATGTAGAACTATCATTTTAACTACATCCCATATAGTTGGTTGTGTCAGAGAACCTCCAAGACACACATGAGGTCCTTAGAGAGCTCGTCTTTCAAATTTGAGTAAATCAGAATATCTTCCATCATCATGATGACAATCCGGTCATGGAAATTTTTTAAGACAGGGTTCAAGAGCCCCATGAATATGGCTGGTGCATTCATAATACCGATGGAAATAACCACGAACTCAATGTGCCCATACCTGCACCTAAAATAATTATTTTGGATGTCACCATCCTTCATCATCAACTAGTGATATCCAGACCGAATATCGATCTTGGATAACAATCCTCATCCCCTTGACTAGTAAAAAATACTATTTATTCTCAAGAGAGGGCAATGGTTCTTCATTGTTACTTGATTCATTCTCTGGTATTCTATGAGTATCCACATGCCACCATCTTCCTTCTTCGAAATACTGAAAATAGAATCCCATGAAGACACACTCAAATTTATAAAACCCATTTTCATCAGGTCATCAAACTAAACCCACAACTCATGTATGTCATAAGGCTCTATCTGATATAGATCTATCGAAATTAGATGGACACTGAGATGATATTATATTCCAAACTCAACATCAGGGCAAGAGGGTAGTGTCAAAACCTCCTTTAAGAAGACATACATGAACTCTATATCAACACCTAGAACCTCCGCCATCTCTATGTCTACTGTTTCCACTGATAACTTGACTGACAAAAAGAGAAGAAGCTCCACACACTGACAGCGCACCTAAAAGCCCTGCTCACATACGAAAACTACACGCTGACCATCCACATCTGAGAACCCAACTCTACTTCAGAATTAGTCAATAACTTTGTGCATAGAAATAAAACAATCGATTCCTAGGATGAAATCATACGGATTCATATGTAGAATAACAAGATTACCCCAATATTTATGTGACCCCATCATAAGTCTACATCCCTCGAAAACATAAAACAAACTGGTCTGAACTCCATCTAGAAAACTCAACACCAGTGGAATTGGAATCCCTTATACATCTATTTCTAGAGCATGGGATAGACTAATGGAAACAGAGTATTATAAGGATATAGAATCAACCAAAGTACAAGAACAAGTTCTAAACAAACTGATTATACCTCGAACAACCTCTGTCCCCACAAGAACCACTACCTCGACGGAATGAAACATCTCATTCCCTCTCATATATCCCTATATTATTGACTACATCCCCAACCATGTCCATGTCAAGGTGCCTAAGGAGTATCATGAGGTCCGCCTCTGGCAGCTTCGTTTACCCTCAGTGGAGCAGGTACTCATAGCCCTTGCTATTGGAAAGGCCAGACTAAAAGTTTATGCTACTGAGGTGGGTGATGGACTTTCCCACCATTACTGTACTATTCTAGAACTAGGCATTAGTTTCAAATATTTACATGTACTCCACAAACAATTTACCTTGGTCCCGATCCCATGGGGAATGTGTGAGGTCTAGGAGATCGAAACAAAAAAACTATTGAGGCTTACGTTCCACTAGATGATTCAAGGGAGTCACTGATGGCAGAGACATGATACTGAATTCTTTAAACATTGAAGAACTCTTATGGATCCCTATTACATTACACCTCCCTATGAGGGTATCCTATATACTTCATTATTCATTATCTAATAATTTGTGAATGTCTATAGGGTAAAGAGAGTAATGACATACTGAAGAGACTGTCGAAGATCCACCTCCATGAATCTCACCTGCAACTCCTCATCAAGAAAGAAATCAGGTGAAAAGCATTGGAGGTCCTTGAACATGTTCCCTAGTAACCTCATCGACATAATCCAATGTTATAGGGAGAGGATCCTTTACCTCTTCTTATCCTTCATTGTCAAGGAAATGAACTCTTCTAGAATCTCCTTCTCAATGTAATCTTATGAGACATCGGCCTCCTTCTTCTCCCTGAGGTACAACATCCACCACTGACACACCATTCCACACATCTAGCACACTTCCAGAGGATCCCAGTACTCTCTTGGAAAAAAAGATCAAGGTAATGGTGATTGTTAGCTAATTAATACATCCCTCCATCTTTGATTCTGAAACGTAGCCTTCATACTTCCTGAGGGTCTTCTGTTAGAAAGAAGAATGGGTCTTTCCCCACAAGTCATCCTTCTCCACTCGATTAACCCACAGTGAATCAACTGGGTTAGCCTATTAGGCCCCAATAGCTCGTACCATACATGGTTGATGTCCGAGTGCCATAGGTGATAAGGGTAAACAAGGAACTCATAATCCTAGGTAGTACTAAAATTTTCCATTAATTTTTTTAACTAATTATTTATTTTAAATTCAAAAATCACCAAATAAATATAAGAAATCATGTCATTATAATTCATGTACCTTTTCTCCGGTCTCAACCCTACAACCCCTACAGCCCCACTTGGTCGTTCGGTAGGCTCAGAGTCCTTGAATTGAATCACGAGGGGACCTAAAATCCAGTGTCATAGAAAGTCTTCTGGGGACTATCTCGCATACAAAAATTTCATAACAGCATTACTCTACCATACCATGCAATCTTTAATGTGACTAACTCTGAACTCCACCACATCTCTCAACCATTCCCTCTAATAACATTCTGTCAAGATCCTCCTTATTCACGATGTCGTTCAGCGCTGCAATGTGTGACACCCTTCCATCTTCAAGATTAAAGAGATATAATGACCCTCCCAAGACCCGAATTCAATACTTCTTAGAGTGGATACTGGAACCAAGGTTTTAGAATCTCATAAAAAATGGAAGGTATTACCATTTTTTATGACAATAGGAGCAGGTGATAATATGATAAAATACCGAACGACACCAAAGGATTATATAATGGGAACCAAAATACAACCCATACATGATATAAACAAAAAATGAGAAAAAGTATAATCAATGAACCAACACATGTACCAAAATTTATAGAATTTATAGTATCACAACAACTATCTTAACACATGAGGTAATGAAGTCCATCATAGTCCTCAATGTCCTCCTAGAAACCTGAAAATAGTTTTACAAAAGTACACTGAGTATACATGTATACCCAGTAGGAAAACTAAATCCAAAAATGAACCTATGGAAAAATAAACTATTTTCCCTTTGAGAAAACAAAAAATCTCAAAGAACCAACCTTAGAGTACAAGGAAACCCGACCTCACAAAACAAGACACTCACCAAATAACTTCAGTCAAGTAAAATAGTTGTATAAGAACATCCAAATTTGTGTACCTTCCATGACTTTCCCACTAGTTGTCTTCTCATTCCATATATCCAATGTTATGACACTACCAATCTTCCAAAATGTGTTCCCACTGCAAAACATTCTCGCTCACAACAGGTCCTCAAACAACACACAAAACCCACCCACAGACACCTGGGTGATAACCAAACTAAAAATATCTCTTGAAAACACCTAGGAATCAACCCAAAGTCATTTGGAAAAAATTTCCCAGACCCCAAACACCTAGGGCCCTCATTCAATATAAACCTACCCAAATGATATTGGGACATGGTGGACCTCAATATATTATAGACTTCTCGGATATTCTTGAGGAGTAAGAACCGGAAGAGTGTGCGAGGAAGAATGTAAGTAACCATCCATCCATACTCCCACCATATGTTGGGAAAGACACCCTCCCCCATGAAATGTGTGGTTTTGGCACATGGTTATCAATAAGGATATAATGCGGTTAGAAATCACAATGAATGAAAATTTAAATATATAAGCGATGAAAAACCATCCCAAAATATGGGTCCCAAATCAATCAACCAACCCACCATAACCCCTTTTATAGCTACCTCTATATGCACAAAATCATAAATATGCATTATCAAAGCATAAACCCAACCACTGTTTTATTTTTCCTCTTTCAATTCATTAATTAAATTAATGGGTTAGCTATTATTTGATTCTACACTACCCAAGGAAACAACCACGATGAAAATATGAAACCATCTCAGAATGAAAATAGTATGATTAAATAAATACACAATAACAAAACCACTATTTTCATAGATACTACCAATATTGAACAATGGAAGATGGACCGAGGTAAACAATTTACATTTTAACACCCATTAATAAAAACAATATGGAATAACTTACCTGTAGTCCTATTACACACCCCCTTTTTCTCTAGAGAACCATTAAAAAAATTATAACAGTCACTCTTCAATGTTATTCTACAAAATCATTCCCTCCCAACTAAACCCAGCAGGCCAACTACACAACATCACTACACTATCACATTCATTGATATGAAGTTACGACACAACCCAATCATTTATCCCCTCTGCAAAAACATATACCAGATCCAGTCCCACTACATGACAAGCCCATAACCACATTGTAGTATAATATCCCAACATTCCTTGAATGTCCCAAAACAAACAATGGCAGTCCCACTTCCTACAAGTCCATCCATTCAATAATCAATCAGTCTCTCAACATGATATTCTGACACGCATCCCATGCCACACCACACACAAATTTGCAGTCCACTACCATTAATCAATATCCACACTACACACACCTAACACACCATTCTCACACAACCAACCCCTCCCCACCATTGTACGCAAAACTGTGCTCCCAATAGAAGCACCCCACAAGCCATACTAAGCCACAAAACCCTATAGTACATATCACACCACCACACCTATAAAACCTGATTTATTCTAATTTGAAAAAACACTATTCTTTAATCAAATTCGATATATAGGGGTGATCACACAAGGGTTTTCATCCCAGTGCATCAATTTTATTTAACCAAGTATACATAGTTAGTTAGACTATTTAATACACGAATTATTTATAAGTAAATAAAAAATAGTTATAAATCGGCACACATTCACAAATAAATACCACCAAGGATGATGATTTTCATAAGACATATGACCACACAAGATTACATCATCAACAATGAAAAAAATGGGTGATCAATATCAATCCACTCCCATCCCAATAGTTCATCGGCCCTTGCAATCTTTTGATCGTATTCCCTTTTTATTTATCACTCATATTAAGATAATTTTTCACCCATTCCACAGATAGAATCATTGGTAAAACCACCATATATTATTCTCTATAAAATAAAGGTAATTAAATACTTACATGAAACAATAAACAACAAAAATACAACTTTTCTCAATGAATAGGGGATTGTACGAACATGATTTTTTAACAAAAACGAGTAGGATGGGGATATTCCAAAGGCGTACGACTCATCTATAGAGGACTACTATATGTGTATCAAGAGGGAAAGATAAACACAATGAGAAAAAAATATCCCAGCTTTGAATTTCTACATTCTATATTAAAGGGGGGACAATTTCAAAGGCCATCAACATGGGATTGTGGTCAAGATCATGATTTATGAGTTTGTTGATATCCCCAGCGCATTAGGATATTATGGATATAATTAATATCCATTAAAATGACATCTAAAATTCTCAATCAAGTCTTTAATATTGTTTTACATCTAATAAGATTTAATAGGGTATAACCCTTACTGTTCTTTTTATGCTCATCCCATGTTTTGAATTTTTTTTCATAGGACCTGATGATGAATATGGACAAGGATGGGATCATGGAAAATTAATGTAGTCTAAAACATAGGACTAGAAATGACTATTTTTTCAAGAGTTTTTATTTTATGAAAAAAATGGAAACTTGGTAAAAGTGTCTACCTTGTAATTTTGAGATGTAATGTAATAGTTATAACCTAATTCTATAAAACTCTAAACCTGAAAAGATCTCAAATGTTAATTATTCATTTATTTCAACATTATGTAATGTTTATGGTTTGGTCCTTATAAAATGTTACACTTCTCGAACACATGGAAGACAGAGCTCCTTCATTCTTGTTATAATACTATCCACTGTGCGGCACTGAATCAACTGGCCAGGATTAATCGCGTCCAGATTAATGTGTCTCAATTAGGTATTGTGTCCTACCCTATCCACATGTCAAGAACTTCCACACAAAACAGAGAAAATGGATCCACATATCTGATTACGACGAATTCCATGAATTATACCATAAAATGAATCACAAATGTAAAACATAGCAACCAAACATAGAATAACTCTAGGTATTATGCACACATATGTTACTCCCACTCCTATGTACTCTCTTTGAGACCTCCATGCCTCCATAATAGGCAGACCAACGGAATAGTCCATCCAAGAAGAATCTTTTCCTCACAAACATTGATTATTACTGGTTGCTCGATGAATGTTTTGTCATCTTCGATACTTACCTCTCCCCATTAAATGATGTGGAAGTCATCATGTAGGTACATGTGGAGTTGTGAGGCATGGAAGACATTGTGGATCCTCTTCGTCTCCGGAGGAAACAGTAGCTAATAATCCACTTTTCTGACACATCCCAACAACTCCATAGGTCAGATAAACATAAGGGAAAGGCTTCTCCCTCTATAAAACATTATCTTCCCATTTCAAGGGAAAACCTTAAAGATGATATGGTCTCCAATCCCAAACTCCAAATGCATCCAACAAGATTCGGCATAAAACATATGTCAGTCCAATGAATCCTCTTCATCTCACACACAAGCCACACATTCTCTATTGTACTCCACACCACATTCATACTGATACTGGTTGCCTCCCTAAATTCTATCCAACAGAAGGGTGAACTGCACGACCTCTCATATATTTCTTCAAACGATGCCATACCGTTGGAAGCGTGTTGCCTATAATTGTATGAAAACTCTTTCACAGTCAAATGTCGCACCCAGGACCCACTAATGTATAGAAATCATGATCGTAACATATCCTCCAATGTTTGGATGATCCTCTCTGTCTGACCATCTGTTTGAGGGTGGAATGTTGTTTTGTGGAGTAACTGGGTGATAAAGAAATTATTCAATCCCTTCCATAATCATTGTATAAAATGTATATTCCATTATGAGACAATAGATCTTGGATATCCATGTACTTTCACCACCTCATTCTCATACCTTACAAATAAGTCATCCACCACACTTGGCTCCATGATTTCTAAGAAGTGAGCCATGTTTTTCAACTAGTACACTATTACCAGATGGGCATTACATCCCCTCCAATGTCCTGGATAATTAAGTGAAAAAATAAATTGATATTTCATCCCACATTCCCTTGGAAGTGTCTAATGGTTGCAATAGGCCACCAAGTACATGGTTCACATCCATTACCTCATGACACACTAGACACATTTCAAAAACTCTACCACTATCCACTTCACCCTGGTCCACCAAAACAATTCTTGCAATGCTCAGTACATTTTAGAAACTCTTGGATGCATAGACAAGGGTGATCTATGGAACTAACAGAGAACACCTTCTTGAATTTCCACTGGAAGAAACAGCTTCCCGTGGAACAACATCTGATTCTAACAATCCTATGACCATCACTTTGGACCGTCACCCTATACAATATAATCACTCATCACATCAGTCTTTGAGTCTCCCCAATGAGACTCCACCACCTACTATATTAAAATAAGACAACACTGTCATCTTGAAAAGACATCCTCTTCTGCCATCCACTCTCGAATCCATATGCAATGCAGCCATCTCCTCTATCGCCTTCCAATCATCCATGGATTCTCAAACCACCTCCATCTATAACATACTACATAAGAAAACTACCACCAAATTCCCATTTACTAAGGTGTAAGAGATCCTGAAGTCATAGTCCTGTAGAATCTCCATCCCCCTTCAGAACCACATGTTAAGGTCTCACTGGGAGAAGATATACCTCAATCTATTGTGATTCATAAAGACAGAAAGTCACTCCCTGTTGAGGTAATTCTTCCACAAATTTTGTGAAAAAATAATATTGTATGCTACGAATCGTGGGTGTCATTGTTATGTTCATGGGAATGTAATCAAATAATCCCATTAGAGATAACTCCTCGTTGTTGCATCAACAGACACACCAAACCTGAGCCAGAGGCATCAATGAACACCATGAACATTACCTGATTTTATTAGAACCTATAAAGTAGGGAACTATCTAGATTCCCGTCGGGTTGCTGAAAGGATCTCAATGCTACTCAGTCCACATGAAGGTTGAGTATTTTCTGGTCAATGCTCTCAAAAAATCCACATCTCGATGGATTTCGGGTATGAACCTCTGGTAATAGCCTGCTAGACCCAAGAAGCTGTGAAACACTGCAATGTTCTTGGGTTCTGTCCAAGAATAAACTACCAAGATCATTAATCTGTCCACTTATACACCTTAGTGATACACAACATGTTCAAGGAATTTCACCTCCCGCATCTAGAACTATCATTTTAACTACATCCCATATAGTTGGTTGTGTCACAGAACCTCCAAGACACACATGAGGTCCTTAGAGAGCTCGTCTTTCAAATTTGAGTAAATCAGAATATCTTCCATCAACATGATGACAATCCGGTCATGGAAATTTTTTAAGACATGGTTCAAGAGCCCCATGAACATGGGTGGTGAATTCGTAATACCGATGGGAATAACCACGAACTCAATGTGCCCATACCTACACCTGAAATCATTATTTTGGATGTCACCCTCCTTCATCCTCAACTAGTGATATCCAAACCGAATATCGATCTTGGATATCAATCCTCAACCCCTTGACTAGTAAAAAACATTGTTTATTCTCAAGAGAGGGAGATGGTTCTTCATCATTACTTGATTCATTCTCTAGTATTCTATGAGTAGCCACATGCCACCATCTTCCTTCATCGAAATACTGAAAATAGAATCCCATTAAGACACACTCAAATTTATAAAACCCATTTTCATCAGGTCATCAAACTGAACCCACAACACATGTAAGTCAGAAGGCTCTATCTGATATAGATCTATCGAAATCAGATGGACTCCGAGATGATATTATATTCCGAACTAAACATCAGGGCAAGAGGGTAGAGTCACAACCTCATTTAAGAAGACATACATGAACTCTATATAAACACCTAGAACCTCCACAATCTCTATGTCTACTGTTTCCACTGATAACTCGACTAACAAGAAGAGAAGAAGCTCCACACACTGACAGCGCACCTGAAAGCCCTGCTCACATACGAAAACTACACGCTGGCCATCCACATCTGAGAACACAACTCTACTTCAGCATTAGTCGATAACATTGTGCACAGAAATAAAAAAATTGATTCCTAGGTTGAAATCTTATGGATTCATATGTAGAATAACAAGATCCCCCCAAGATTTATGTGACCCCATCATAAGTCTACATCCCTGGAAAACATAAAACAAACTGGTCTGAAATCCATCTAGAAAACTCAACACCAGTGGAATGGGAATCCATTATACATCTATTTCTAGATCATGGGATAGACTAATGGAAACAGAGTAGTATAAGGATATAGAATCAACCAAAGTACAAGAACAAGTTCTAGACAAACTGATTATACCTCGAACAACCTCTGTCCCCACTAGAACCACTACCTCGACGGCATGAAACATCCCATTCCCTCTCATATATCCCTATATTATTGACTACATCCCCAACCATGTCCATGTCAAGGTGCCTAAGGAGTATCATGAGGTCCGCCTCTGGCAGCATCGTTTACCCTCAGTGGAGCAGGTACTCATAGCCCTTGCTATTTTAAAGGCCAGACTAAAAGTTTATGCTGCTGAGGTGGGCGATGGACCTTCCCACCTTTACTGTACTATTCTAGAACTGGGAATTAGTTTCAAATATTTACATGTACTCCACAAACAATTTACCTTGGTCCCGATCCCATGGGGAATGTGTGAGGTCCAGGAGATCGAAACAAAAAGAACTTTTGAGGCCTACGTTCCACTGGATGATACATGGGAGGCACTGATGTCAGAGACATGATACTGAATTCTTTCCACATTGAAGAACTCTTATAGATCCCTATTACATTACACCTCCCTATGAGGGTATCCTATATACTTCATTATTCATTATCTAATCATTTCTGAATGTCTATAGGGTAAAGAGAGTAATGACATACTGAAGAGATGGTCGAAGATCCACCTCCATGAATCACACCTCCAACTCCTCATCAAGAAAGATATCAGGTGAAAAGCATTCGAGGTCCTTGAACATGTCCCCTAGTAACCTCATCGACATAATCCATTGTTATAGGGAGAGAATCCCTTACCTATTTTTATCCTTCATAGTCAAGGAAATGAACTCTTCTCGAATCTCCTTCTCAATGTAATCTGATGAGACATCGGTCTCCTTCCTCTCCCCGAGGTACAACATCCACCACTGACACACCATTCCGCACATCTAGCACACTTCCAGAGGATCCCAGTACTCTCTTGGAAAAAAAGATCAAGGTAATGGTGATTGTTAGCTAATTAAGAAATCCCTCCATCATTGATTCTGAAACGTAGCCTTCATACTTCTTGAGGGTCTTCTTTTAGAAAGCAGAATGGGTCTTTTCCCACAAGTCATCCTCCTCCACTCGATTAACCCACAGTGAATCAATTGGGTTAGCCTATTGGGCCTCAATAGCTCGTACCACACATGGTTGATGTCCGGGTGCCATAGGCGATAAGGGTAAACAAGGAACTCATAATCCTAGGTAGTACTAAAATTTTCCATTAATTTTTTTTACTAATTATTTATTTTAAATTCCAAAATCACCAAATAAATACAATAAATCATGTCATTATAATTCATGTACCTTTTCTCCAGTCTCAACCCTACAACCCCTACTGCCCCACTTGGTCGTTCGGTAGGCTCAAAGTCCTTGAATTGAATCACGAGGGGACCTAAAATAAAGTGTCATAGAAAGTCTTCCATGGACTATCTCGCATACAAAAATTTCATAACACCATTACTCTACCATACCATGCAATCCTTAATGTGACTAACTCTGAACTCCAACACATCTCTCAACCATTCCCTCTAATAACATTCTGCCAAGATCCGCCTTATTCACGATGTGGTTCAGTGCTTCAATGTGTGACACCCTTCCATCTTCAAGATTAAAGAGATATAATGACCCTCCCAAGACCCGAATTCAATACTTCTCAGAGTGGATACTGGAACCAACGTTTTAAAATCACACAAAAATGGAAGGTATTACCATTTTTTATGACAATAGGATCAGGTGATAATATGATAAAATACCAAACGACACCAAAGGATTATATAATGGGAACCAAAATACAACCCATACATGATATAAACATAAAATGAGAAAAAAGTATAATCAATGAACCAACACATGTACCAAAATTTATAGAGTTTATATTATCACAAGAACTATCCCAACACATGAGGTAATGAAGTCCATCATAGTCCTCAATGTCCTCCTAGAAACCTGAAAATAGTTTTACAAAAGTACGGTGAGTATACATGTATACCCAGTAGGAAAACTAAATCCAACAATGCACCTGTGAAAAAATAAACTATTTTCCCTATGAGAAAACAAAAAACCTCAATGAACCAACCCTGGAGTACTAGGAAACTCGACCTCACAAAACAAGACACTCAGCAAATAACTTCAGTCAAGTAAAATAGTTGTATAAGAACATCAAAATTTGTGTACCTTGCATGACTTTCCCACTAGTGGTCTTCTCATTCCATATGTCCAATGTCATGACACTTCCAATCTTCCAAAATCTGTTCCCACTGCAAAACATTCTCGCTCACAATAGGTCCTCAAACGATACACAAAACCCACCCACAGACACCTTGGTGATAACCAAAATAAAAATATCTCTTGAAAACACCTAGGAATAAACCCAAAGACATTTGGAAATAATATCCCAGACCCCAAACACCTAGGGCCCTCATTCAATATAAACCTACCCAAATGATATTGGGCCATGGTGAACCTCAATATGTTATAGACTTCTCAGATATGCTTGAAGAGTAAGAACCAGAAGAGTGTGCGAGGAAGAATGTAAGTAACCATCCATCCATACTCCCACCATATGTTGGGACAGACACCC
This sequence comes from Viscum album, assembly GCA_963277665.1. Classification (NCBI taxonomy): domain Eukaryota; kingdom Viridiplantae; phylum Streptophyta; class Magnoliopsida; order Santalales; family Viscaceae; genus Viscum; species Viscum album. Next base: position 1,346,069,865 of record OY728159.1, on the reverse strand, counting down.
TCCCCCATGAAATGTGTGGTTTTGGCACATGGTTATCAATAAGGATATAATGCGGTTAGAAATCACAATGAATGAAAATTTAAATATATAAGCAATGAAAAACCATCCCAAAATATGTGTCCCAAATCAATCAACCATCCCACCATAACCCCTTTTATAGCTACCTCTATATGCACAAAATCATAAATTGCCATTATCAAAGCATAAACCCAACCACTTTTTTATTTTTCCTCTTTCAATTCATTAATTAAATTAATGGGTTAGCTATTATTTGTTTCTGCACTACCCAAGAAACAACCACGAAGAAAATATGAAACCATCTCAGAATGAAAATAGTCTGATTAAATAAATACACAATAACAAAACCACTATTTTCATAGAGACTACCAATATTGAACAATGTATGATGGACCGAGGTAAACAATTTACATTTTAACACCCATTAATAAAAAAAATATGGAACAACTTACCTGTAGTCCTACTACACACCCCCTTTTTCTCTAGAGAACCATTAAAAAAATTCTAACAGTCACTCTTCAATGTTATTCTACAAAATCATTCCCTCCCAACTAAACCCAGCAGCCCCACTACACAACATCACTACACTATCACATTCATTGATATGAAGTTACGACACAACCCAATCATGTATCCCCTCTGCAAAAACATATACCAGATCCAGTCCCACTACATGACAAGCCCATAACCACATTGTATTCTAATATCCCAACATTCCATGAATGTCCCAAAACAAACAAAGGCAGTCCCACTTCCTACAAGTCCATCCAATCAATAATCAATCAGTCTCTCAACATGATATTCTGACAAGCATCCCATGCCACACCACACTCAAATTTTCAGTCCACTACCATTAATCAATATCCACACTACACACACCTAACACACCCTTCTCACACAAGCAACCCCTCCCCACCATTGTACGCAAAACTGTGCTCCCAATAGAAGCACCCCACAAGCCATACTAAGCCACAAAACCCTATAGAACACATCACACCACCACACCTATAAAACCTGATTTATTCTGATTTGAAAAAACACTATTCTTTAATCAACTTTGATATATAGGGGTGATCACACAAGGGTTTTCATCCCAGTACATCAATTTTATTTAACCAGGTATACATAGTTTGTTAGACTATTATATACACCAATTATTTATAAGTAAATAAAAAATAGTTATAAATCGGCACACATTCAAAAATAAATACCACCAAGGATGATGATTTTCATAAGACATATGACCACACAAGATCACATCATCAACAAAGAAAAAATGGGTGATCAATATCAATCCACTCCCATCCCAATAGTTCATCGGCCCTTGCAATCTTTTGATCGTATTCCCTTTTTATTTATCACTCATATTAAGATAATTTTTCACCCATTCCACAGATAGAATCATTGGTAAAACCACCCTATATTCTTCTCTATTAAATAAAGGTAATGAAATACTTACATGAAACAATAAACAACAAAAATACTACTTTTCTCAATGAATAGGGGATTGTACGAACATGATTTATTAACAAAAACGATTAGGATGGGGATATCGCAAAGGCGTACGACTCATCTAGAGAGGAGTACTATATGTGTATCAAGAGGGAAATATAAACACAATGAGAAAAAAATATCCCTGCTTTGAATTTCTACATTCTATATTAAAGGGGGGACAATTTCAAAGGCCATCAACATGGGATTGTGGTCAAGATCATGCTATATGAGTTTGTTGATATCCCCAGCGCATTAGGATATTAAGTATATAATTAATATCCATTAAAATGACATTGAAAATTCTCAATCAAGGCTTTGATATTATTTTACATCTAATAAGATGTAATAGGGTATAACCCTTACTGTTCTTTTTATGCTCATCCCATGTTTTGAATTTTTTTCATAGGACCTAATGGTGAATATGGTCAAGGATGGGATCATAGAAAATTAATGTATTCTAAAACATAGGACTAGAAATGACTCTTTTTTCAAGAGTTTTTATTTTATGAAATAAATGGAAACTTGGTAAAAGTGTCTACCTTGTAATTTTGAGATGTAATGTAATAGTTATAACCTAATTCTATAAAACTCTAAACCTGAAAATATCTCAAATGTGAATTATTCATTTATTTCAACATTATGTAATGTTTAAGGTTTGGTCCTTATAAAAGGTTACACTTCTCGAATAAATGGAAGACGGAGCTCCTTCATTCATGTTATAATGATATCCACTTTGTGCGGCACTGAATCAACTAGCCAGGTTTAATCACGTCCAGATTAATGTGTCTCAATTAGGTATTGTGTCCCACCCTATCCACATGTCAAGAACTTCCACACAAAACAGAGAAAAGGGATCCACATATCTGATTACGAAGACTTCCAAGAATTATACCATAAAATGAATCACAAATGTAAAACATAGAAACCAAACATAGAATAACTCTAGGTATTATGCACACATATGTTACTCCCACTCCTATGTACTCTCTTTGAGACCTCCATGACTCCATAATAGGCAGACCAAAGGAATAGTCCATCCAAGAAGAATCATTTCATAACAAACATTGATTATTACTGGATGCTCGATGAATGTTTTGTCATCTTCGATACTTACCTCTCCCCATTAAATGATGTGGAGGTCATCATGTAGGTACATGTGGAGTTGTGGGGCATGGAAGACATTGTGGATCCTCTTCGTCTCCGGAGGAAACAATAGCTAATAATCCACCTTTCTGACACATCCCAATAACTCCATAGGTCAGATAAACCTAAGGGAAAGGTTGCTCCCTCTATAAAACATTCTCTTCCCATGTCAAGGGAAAACCTTAAAGAGGATATGGTCTCCAATACCAAACTCCAAATGCATCCAACAAGATTCGGCATAAAACATTTTACAGTCCAATGAATCCTCTTCATCTCACGGACAAGCCACACATTATCTATTGTACTCCACACCACATTCATACTGATACTGGTTGCCTCCCTAAATTCTATCCAACAGAAGGGTGAACTGCACGACCTCTCATATAGTTCTTCCAACAATGCCATACTGTTGGAAGCGTGTTGCCTATAATTGTATGAAAACTCTTTCACAGTCAAATGTCGCACCAAGGACCCACTAATGTCTAGAAATCATGATCGTAACATATCCTCCAATGTTTGGATGATCCTCACCGTCTGACCATCTGTTTGAGGGTGGAATGCTGTTTTGTGGAGTAACTGGGTGATAAAGAAATTATTCAATCCCTTCCATAATCATTGTATAAAATGTATATTCCATTATTAGACAATAGATCTTGGATATCCATGTACTTTCACCACCTCATTCTCATACCTTACAAATAAGTCATCCACCACACTTGGATCCATGATTTCAAAGAAGTGAGCCATGTTTTTCAACTGGTACACTACTACCCAATGGGCATTGCATCCCCTCCAATGTCCTGGTTAATTAAGTGAAAAAATAAGTTGATATTTCATCCCACATTCCCTTGGAAGTGTCTAATGGTTGCAATAGACCACCAAGTACACGGTGCACATCCATTACCTGATGAGACACTAGACACCTTGCAAAAACTCTACCACTATCCACTTCACCCTGGTCCACCAAAACAATTCTTACAATGCTCAGTACATTTTAGAAACTCTTGGATGCATAGCCAAGGGTGATCTATGGAACTAACAGAGAACACCTTCTTGAATTTCCACTAGAAGAAACAGCTTCTCGTGGAACAACATCTGATTCTAACAATCCTATGACCATCACTTTGGACCGTCACCCTATACAATATAATCACACATCACATCAGTCTTTCAGTCTCCCCAATGAGACTCCACCACCTACCATATTAAAATAAGACAACACTGTCATCTTGAAAAGACAGCCTCTTCTGCCATCCACTCTCGCATCCATATGCAATGCAGCCATCTCCTCTATTGACTTCCAATCATCCATGGATTTTCAAACCACCTCCATCTATAACATACTACATAAGAAAACTAACACCAAATTCCCATTTACTAAGGTGTAAGAGATCCTGAAGTCATAGTCCTGTAGAATCTCCATCCCCCTTCAGTACCACATGTTAAGGTCTCACTGGGAGAAGATATACCTCAATCTATTGTGATTCATAAAGACAGAAAGTCACTCCCTGTTGAGGTAATTCTTCCACAAATTTTGTGAAAAAATAATATTGTATGCTACGAATCGTGGGTGTCATTGTTATGTTCATGGGAAGGTAATCAGATAATCCCATTAGAGATAACTCCTCGTTGTTGCATCAACACACACACACCAAACCTGAGCCAGAGGCATCAATGAACACCATGAACATTACCCCTTTTTATTAGAACATATGAAGTAGGGAACTATCTAGATTCCCTTCAGGTTGCTGAAAGGATCTCAATGCTACTAAGTCCACATGAAGGTTGAGTCTTTTTCTGGTCAATGCTCTCAACAAATCCACATCTCGAGGGATTTCGGGTATGAACCTCTGGTAATAGCCTGCTAGACCCAAGAAGTTGTGAAACACTGCAATGTTCTTGGGTTCTGTCCAAGAATAAACTACCAAGATCATTAATCTTTCCACTTATACACCTTAGTGATACACAACATGTTCAAGGAAGTTCACCTCCCGCATCTAGAACTATCATTTTAACGACATCCCATATAGTTGGTTGTGCCACAGAACCTCCAAGACACACATGAGGTCCTTAGAGAGCTCATCTTTCAAATTTGAGTAAAGCAGAATATCTTCCATCAACATGATGACAATCCGGTCATGGAAATTTTTTAAGACAGGGTTCAAGAGCCCCATGAACATGGCTGGTGCATTTGTAATACCAATGGGAATAACCACGAACTCAATGTGCCCATACCTGCACCTGAAATCATTATTTTGGATGTCACCCTCCTTCATCCTCAACTAGTTATATCCAGACCAAATATCGATCTTGAATAACAATCCGCATCCCCTTGACTAGTAAAAAATATTGTTTATTCTCAAGAGAGGGCGATGGTTCTTCATCATTACTTGATTCATTCTCTAGTATTCTATGAGTAGCCACATGCCACTATCTTCCTTCATCGAAATACTGAAAATAGAATCCCATGAAGACACACTCAAATTTATAAAACCCATTTTCATCAGGTCATCAAACTGAACCCACAACTCATGTAAGTCAGATGGCTCTATCTGATATAGATCTATCGAAATCAGATGGACACCGAGATGATATTATATTCCGAACTCAACATCAGGGCAAGAGGGTAGAGTCACAACCTCATTTAAGAAGACATACATGAACTCTATATCAACACCTAGAACCTCCACCATCTCTATGTCTACTGTTTCCACTGATAACTCGACTGACAATAAGAGAAGAAGCTTCACACACTGACAGGGCACCTGAAAGCCCTGCTCACATACGAAAACTACACGCTGGCCATCCACATCTGAGAACACAACTCTACTTCAGCATTAGTCGATAACATTGTGCACAGAAATAAAAAAAATGATGCCTAAGATGAAATCTTATGGTTTCATATGTAGAATAACAAGATCCCCCCAAGATTAATGTGACCCCATCATAAGTCTACATCCCTGGAAAACATAAAACAAACTAGTCTGAAATCCATCTAGAAAACTCAACACCAGTGGAATGGGAATCCATTATACATCTATTTCTAGAGCATGGGATAGACAAATTGAAACGGAGTAGTATAAGGATATAGAATCAACCAAAGTACAAGAACAAGTTCTAGACAAACTGATTATACCTCGAACAACCTCTGTCCCCACTAGAACCACTACCTCGACGGCATGAAACATCCCATTCCCTCTCATATATCCCTATATTATTGACTACATTCCCAACCATGTCTATGTCAAGGTGCCTAAGGAGTATCCTGAGGTCCGCCTCTGGTAGCATCGTTTACCCTCTGTAGAGCAGGTACTCATAGCCCTTTCTATTGGAAAGGCCAGACTAAAAGTTTATGCTGCTGAGGTGGGCGATGGACCTTCCCACCTTTACTGTACTATTCTAGAACTGGGCATTAGTTTCAAATATTTACATGTACTCCACAAACAATTTACCTTGGTCCCGATCCCATGGGGAATGTGTGAGGTCCAGGAGATCGAAACAAAAAAAACTTTTGAGGCCTACATTCCACTGGATGATACATGAGAGGCACTGATGTCAGAGACATGATACTGAATTCTTTCCACATTGAAGAACTCTTATGGATCCCTATTACATTACACCTGCCTATGAGGGTATCCTATATACTTCATTATTCATTTTCTAATCATTTCTGAATGTCTATATGGTAAAGAGAGTAATGACATACTGAAGAGACGGTCGAAGATCCACCTCCATGAATCTCACCTCCAACTCCTCATCAAGAAAGATATCAGGTGAAAAGCATTCGAGGTCCTTGCACTTTTCCCCTAGTAACCTCATCGACATAATCCATTGTTATAGGGAGAGAATCCCTTACTTATTTTTATCCTTCATTGTCAAGGAAATGAACTCTTCTCGAATCTCCTTCTCAATGTAATCTTATGTGACATGGGTCTCCTTCCTCTCCCCGAGGTACAACATCCACCACTGACACACCATTCCGCACATCTAGAACACTTCCAGTGGATCCCAGTACTCTCTTGGAAAAAAAGATCAAGGTAATGGTGATTGTTAGCTAATTAAGACATCCCTCCATCATTGATTCTGAAACGTAGCCTTCATACTTCCTGAGGGTCTTCTGTTAGAAAGCAGAATGGGTCTTTTCCCACAAGTTATCCTCCTCCACTCGATTAACCCACAGTGAATCAACTGGGTTAGCCTATTGGGCCTCAATAGCTCGTACCACACATGGTTGATGTCCGTGTGCCATAGGTGATAAGGGTAAACAAGGAACTCATAATCCTAGGTAGTACTAAAATTTTCCATTAATTTTTTTAACTAATTATTTATTTTAAATTCCAAAATAACCAAATAAATACAAGAAATCATGTCATTATAATTCATGTACCTTTTCTCCAGTCTCAACCCTGCAACCCCTACTGCCCCACTTGGTTGTTCGGTAGGATTAGAGTCCTTGAATTGAATCACGAGGGGACCTAAAATCCAGTGTCATAGAAAGTCTTCCCTGGACTATCTCACACACAAAAATTTCATAACACCATTACTCTACCATACCATGCAATCCTTAATGTGACTAACTCTGAACTCCACCACATCTCTCAACCATTCCCTCTAATAACATTCTGTCAAGATCCGCCTTATTCACGATGTGGTTCAGTGCTTCAATGTGTGACACCCTTCCATCTTCACGATTAAAAAGATATAATGACCCTCCCAAGACCCGAATTCCATACTTCTCAGAGTGGATACTAGAACCTAGGTTTTAAAATCACACAAAAAATGGAAGGTATAACCATTTTTTATGACAATAGGATCAGGTGATAATATGATAAAATACCAAACGACACCCGAGGATTATATAATGGGAACAAAAATACAACCCATACATGATATAAACATAAAATGAGAAAAAAGTATAATCAATGAACCATAACATGTACCAAAATTTATAGAATTTATAGTATCACAAGAACTATCCCAACACATGAGGTAATGAAGTCCATCATTGTCCTCAATGTCCTCCTAGAAACCTGAAAATAGTTTTACAAAAGTACTGTGAGTATACATGTATACCCAGTAGGAAAACTAAATCCAACAATGCACCTGTGAAAAAATAAACTATTTTCCCTATGAGAAAACAAAAAACCTCAAAGAACCAACCCTGGAGTACTAGGAAACCCGACCACACAAAACAAGACACTCACCAAATAACTTCAGTCAAGTAAAATAGTTGTATAAGAACATAAAAATTTGTGTAACTTGCATGACTTTCCCACTAGTTATCTTCTCATTCCATATGTCCAATGTCATGACAATACCAATCTTCCAAAATCTGTTCCCACTGCAAAACATTCTCGCTCACAACAGATCCTCAAACGATACACAAAACCCACCCACAGACACCTTGGTGATAACCAAACTAAAAATATCTCTTGAAAACACCTAGGAATCAACCAAAAGTCATTTGGAAAAAATATCCCAGACCCCAAAAACCTAGGGCCCTCATTCAATATAAACCTACCCAAATGATATTGGGCCATGGTGGACCTCAATATATTATAGACTTCTCGGATATGCTTGAAGAGTAAGAACCAGAAGAGTGTGCGAGGAAGAATGTAAGTAACCATCCATCCATACTCCCACCATATGTTGGGACAGACACCCTCCCCCATGAAATGTGTGGTTTTGGCACATGGTTATAAATAAGGATATAATGCGGTTAGAAATCACAATGAATGAAAATTTAAATATATAAGCAATGAAAAACCATCCCAAAATATGTTTCCCAAATCAATCAACCAACCCACCATAACCCCTTTTATAGCAACATCTATATGCACAAAATCATAAATAGCCATTATCAAAGCATAAACCCAACCACTTTCTTATTTTTCCTCTTTCAATTCATTAATTAAATTAATGGGTTAGCTATTATTTGTTTCTTCACTATCCAAGGAAACAACCACGAAGAAAACATGAAACCATCTTAGAATTAAAATAGTCTGACTAAATAAATACACAATTACAAAACCACTATTTTCATAGGTACTACCAATATTGAACAATGGAAGATGGACCAAGGTAAACAATTTACATTTTAACACCCATTAATAAAATCAATATGGAACAACTTACCTGTAGTCCTACTACACACCCCCTTTTTCTCTAGAGAACCATTGAAAAAATTCTAACAGTCACTCTTCAATGTTATACAACAAAATCATTCCCTCCCAACTAAACCCAGCAGCCCCACTAGACAACATCACCACACCATCACATTCATTGATATGATGTTACGACACAACCCAATCATGTATCCCCTCTGCCAAAACATATACCAGATCCAATCCCACTACATGACAAGCCCATAACCACATTGTAGCCTAATATCCCAACATTCCTTGAATGTCCCAAAACAAACAAAGGCAATCCCACTTCCTACAAGTCCATCCATTCAATAATCAATAAGTCTCTCAACATGATATTATGACACGCAACCCATGACACACCACACACAAATTTGCAATCCAGTACCATTAATCAATTTCCACACTACACACACCTAACACACCCTTCTCACACAACCAACCCCTCCCCACAATTGTACGCAAAACTGTGCTTCCAATAGAAGCACCCCACAAGCCATACTAAGACACAAAACCCTATAGAACACATCTCACCACCACACCTATAAAACCTGATTTATTCTGATTTGAAAAAACACTATTCTTTAATCAACTTCGATATATAGGGGTGATCACACAAGGGTTTTCATCCCAGTGCGTCAATTTTATTTAACCAGGTATACATAGTTAGTCAGAATATTATATACACCAATTATTTATAAGTAAATAAAAAATAGTTATAAATCGACGCACATTCACAAATAAATACCACCAAGGATGATGATTTTCATAAGACATATGACCACACAAGATCACATCATCAACTAAGAAAAATGGGTGATCAATATCAATCCACTCCCATCCCAATAGTTCATCAGCCCTTACAATCTTTTTATCATATTCACTTTTTATTTATCACTAATATTAAGATAAATTTTCACTCATTCCACAGATATAATAATTGGTAAAACCACCCTATATTCTTCTCTATTAAATAAAGGTTATTAAATCCTTACATGAAACAATAAACAACAAAAATACCACTTTTCTCAATGGATAGGGGATTGTACGAACATTATTTTTTAAAAAACAAACGCGTAGGATGGGGATATCGCAAAGGCGTATGACTCATTTAGAGAGGAGTAATATATGTGCATCAAGAGGGAATGATAAACACAATAAGAAAAAAATATCCCAGCTTTGAATTTCTACATTCTATATTAAAGGGGGACAATTTTAAAGGCCATCAACATGGGATTGTGGTCAAGATCATGCTTTATGAGTTTGTTGATATCCCCAGAGCATTAGGATATTAAGGATACAATTAATAGCCATTAAAATGACATTGAAAATTCTCAATAAAGGCTTTAATATTTTTTTACATCTAATAAGATGTAATAGGGTATAAACTAAAAAAACATGGGAAATTGGTAATTTGGAAATGGGTGACATGCCATTTATTATTCCACCGTTCAGTGTGGAACTCTGAATGTTCAACCACTACAGTTCCACCATTTTGGTGTGGTACCATCATTTTGCCACCATTTGGTGTGCAATATTTCAGTTTTCTTCCATTTCGGTACCACTGTTATGGTGCTATAGTTTCAGATCCAAGGTTTCAGTGCCACTAGTTTTGTGCCACTGGTTCAGTGCCACTATTTTGGTGAAACTATTTGGTGAAACTAGGTTTTTGGAAAACCCCTGGAACAAACCTATGTGATTCCAATAGCACCAAAAAACTGTATTTTCACATTGAAATATCCCAGAGAAATATGAGACATTACAATTAATTTGATTGTTTTCAGACTAAACCCATTACACTATAGTAAACAAAAAAATGATGATTGACTACTATGAAAATTATTGTTCTATCATAAAGATGATTCGAAACATGTTTATGAAAAGAAATTTGGATTAATTCGTAATTTATGATGATTTACAACTCATGTGATTCTAGTTTTTGGAATTGTTAATGGTTTATTCTATTAATAAGGTTTATGATCTTTGTCAGATTGGATTTGATCGTAGTTAATTATGTTCAAAATATACTATCCTTTTTACAAGGTTATTATTTCTTATAATCATCGATTAACATCTCTAACGTTTATCCTTATTTTGAATTTAAGATCATCCTTTTCTTCATTTTTCCATAAGATAAGAAGAATGATATCAGGTATATTATGTTTATAACGGTTCTACGAGGATGTTGTTGAATGCCTAATCTAAAATAAGAATGTTTTTGTATTATGGGGGATAATGTTGGTATTTATGAGTTGTCTATTTATGAATCCATGTAATTAGGTTTTTATCCTAATTATATAAAAATATAAACCAATTATGTCGTATGTTAAGCATGTGAACCAATATTTCTTTTGGAAATTTTATGATTTTGATTGAAAATACTTGGTTACATTTTTTTTCATCGAATCTAGAAATGTAATGTTTTTGTTTTTATCAATGAATTAGGATGTACATGTTTTTGGGTCATTACAAATTAGCACATTAATGATATGATATTTTATGGATTTTGAATCAATTTCCACAACAATAATAATTATAAGGTAAAATGAAACTATTTACTTTTAGAAACATTATATATTACGACATTGAGTTATTTGACATGAATATCTATTCATTCGTGATGATAAAAAATACAGTTAATGTTTCACTTTCTATATAAATCATTAAAATAAAATGTGATATAATTTTTATTCATGATTGGGTATATTATTATCATATATAAAAATTTTTCAATATTGATTTATGAAAATTATATTTATATAAAAACTATTTATTAAAGATATTTTAATTTATCCATGAAGTTTTAAATGGTATCAAAGGAATCTATCTACATTATATGTTTTGTTACATATGTAATGTTTGTTATGCATGAGATATATTTGATTCATATCTAGAATGATATTATGTTATGAAAAATTATTTATAGTCATAAAATGAAAATTATTCTGGATAGGTTAGGATGGGGAATGAATTTCACCGTGTTCATTGAGATTGAAATTTGTATGTACGAATGAGTGAAAATATCATTCTATTGATTTTGAAATCATATGTAATTGAATAGTGTATTACATATAAATAATAATTAACATTTTATAATTTTTATCTACATCAATTATACTCATTTTTATACCCATCCAAACAATGAGGTGTTTAATAACGAATTACTACATGACAAGGAGACGATAAGCTATACATACGCACATATGGTCACTTTGTCATTAATAAGATGGATAGAATAATGAATATGGGTGTAACATATTTATAATGACAAAATAGTATATATATGGTATTGTAGTAATTATTTTATTAAGGAAGCAACATTGAAATAAGAAGTGTATGATGAAATGAACATTGAAAGAGGTGACAAAATTATTTCCTCCTCTTCTGGTGATTCATTTTTGATTTGATCAAAATGGATTGATAGGGTAGATTCATAATAAAATAATGGCCACTAGGATTAATTTAGGGTAGTGTGTAGGTTGTTTGAGATTGTTTTAGCCAAGAAAAATGGCTTTGGAAGTGTGATTTTGAGAGAATGGGAAGTTACCTTTTATAAGAGAAATGAGGGTCATTTTAGGAAATTGTTGATTTTTTTTTTGAAAAAAACGTTTCAATTTATAATGGATACAAATTGATTTATTTCGAGTATAAATCGGATATGGGTATAAATCCTTTCATACTATAGGTTTCAGACATGTATATGTCACCATATTAATCGTATATTTTAGATGAAACTCTTAGTTAAATAGATTAACAAACACAACGTCTTCTTGTATTTTTAGATTGCTTGATTTATAAATTTGCTATAAAATTTCAAGAGCCTTAATGTAGTTCATTAATGACATATATATCAATGTTATTCTACAAAATCATTCCCTCCCAACTAAACCCAGCATCCCCACTACACAACATCACTACACTATCACATTCATTGATATGAAGTTACGACACAACCCAATCATGTATCCCCTCTGCAAAAACATATACCAGATCTAGTCCCACTACATGACAATCCCATAACCACATTGTAGTATAATATACCAACATTCCTTGAATGTCCCAAAACAAACAAAGGCAGTCCCACTTCCTACAAGTCCATCCATTCAATAATCAATCAGTCTCTCAACATGATATTTTGACACGCATCCCATGCCACACCACACACAAATTTGCAGTCCACTACCATTAATCAATATCCACACTACACACACCTAACACACCCTTCTCACACAACCATCCCCTCCCCACCATTGTACGCAAAACTGTGCTTCCAATAGAAGCACCCCATAAGCCATACTAAGCCACAAAACCCTATAGAACACATCACACCACCACACCTATAAAACAAGATTTATTCTGATTTGAAAAAACACTATTCTTTAATCAACTTCGATATATAGGGGTTATCACACAAGGGTTTTCATCCCAGTGCATCAATTTTATTTAACCAGTTATACATAGTTAGTTAGACTATTATATACACCAATTATTTATATGTAAATAAAAAATAGTTATAAATCGGCATACATTCACAAATAAATACCACCAAGGATGATGATTTTCATAAGACATATGACCACACAAGATCACATCATAAACAAAGAAAAAAATGGGTGATCAATATCAATCCACTCCCATCCCAATAGTTCATCGGCCCTTGCAATCTTTTGATCGTATTCCCTTTTTATTTATCACTCCTATTAAGATAATTTTTCACCCATTCCACAGATAGAATCATTGGTAAAACCACCCTATATTCTTCTATATTAAATAAAGGTAATGAAATACTTACATGAAACAATAAACAACAAAAATACTACTTTTCTCAATGAACAGGGGATTGTACGAACATGATTTTTTAACAAAAACGAGTAGGATGGGGATATCGCAAAGGCGTACGACTCATCAAGAGAGGAGTACTATATGTGTATCAAGAGGGAAATATAAACACAATGAGAAAAAAATATCCCTGCTTTGAATTTCTACATTCTATATTAAAGGGGGGACAATTTCAAAGGCCATCAACATGGGATTGTGGTCAAGATCATGCTATATGAGTTTGTTGATATCCCGAGCGCATTAGGATATTAAGGATATAATTAATATCCATTAAAATGACATTGAAAATTCTCAATCAAGGCTTTAATATTGTTTTACATCTAATAATATGTAATAGGGTATAACCCTTACTGTTCTTTTTATGCTCATCCCATGTTTTGAATTTTTTTTGATAGGACCTAATGATGAATATGGTCAAGGATGGGATCATTGAAAATTAATGTAGTCTAAAACATAGGACTATAAATGACTCTTTTTTCAAGAGTTTTTATTTTATGAAATAAATGGAAACTTGGTAAAAGTGTCTACCTTGTAATTTTGAGATGTAATGTAATAGTTATAACCTAATTCTATAAAACTCTAAACCTGAAAAGATATCAAATGTGACTTATTCATTTATTTCAACATTATGTAATATTTAAGGTTTGGTCCTTATAAAAGGTTACACTTCTCGAATACATGGAAGACGGAGCTCCTTCATTCATGTTATAATACTATCCACTTTGTGCGGCACTGAATCAACTGGCCAGGTTTAATCACGTCCAGATTAATATGTCTCAATTAGGTATTGTGTCCTACCCTATCCACATGTCAAGAACATCCACACAAAACAGAGAAAAGGGATCCACATATCTGATTACAAAGAATTCCATGAATTATACCATAAAATGAATCACAAATGTAAAACATAGAAACAAAACATAGAATAACTCTAGGTATTATGTACACATATGTTACTCCCACTCCTATGTACTCTCTTTGAGACCTCCATGCCTCCATAATAGGCAGACCAAAGGAATAGTCTATCCAAGAAGAATCTTTTCCTAACAAACATTGATTATTACTAGTTGCTCGATGAATGTTTTGTCATCTTCGATACTTACCTCTCCCCATTAAATGATGTGGAAGTCATCATGAAGGTACATGTGGAGTTGTGAGGCATGGAAGACATTGTGAATCCTCTTCATCTCTGGAGGAAAGAGTAGATAATAATCCACCTTTCTGACACATCCCAACAACTCCATAGGTCAGATAAACCTAAGGGAAAGGTTGCTCCGTCTATAAAACATTATCTTCCCATGTCAAGGGAAAACCTTAAAGAGGATATGGTCTCCAATCCCAAACTCCAAATGCATCCAACAAGATTCGGCATAAAACATTTGTCAGTCCAATGAATCCGCTTCATCTCACGGACAAGCCACACATTCTCTATTGTACTCCACACCACATTCATACTGATACTGGTTGCCTCCCTAAATTCTATCCAACAGAAGGGTGAACTGCACGACCTCTCATATAGTTCTTCAAACGATGCCATACCGTTGGAAGCGTGTTGCCTATAATTGTATGCAAACTCTTTCACAGTCAAATGTCGCACCCAGGACCCACTAATGTCTAGAAATCATGATCGTAACATATCCTCCAATGTTTGGATGATCCTCTCCGTCTGACCATCTGTTTGAGGGTGGAATGCTGTTTTGTGGAGTAACTGGGTGATAAAGAAATTATTCAATCCCTTCCATAATCATTGTATAAAATTTATATTCCATTATTAGACAATAGATCTTGGATATCCATGTACTTTCACCACCTCATTCTCATACCTTACAAATAAGTCATCCACCACACTTGGCTCCATGATTTCTAAGAAGTGAGCCATGTTTTTCAACTGGTACACCACTACCCAATGGGAATTGCATCCCCTCCAGTGTCCTGGTTAATTAAGTGAAAAAATAAATTGATATTTCATCCCACATTCCCTTGGAAGTGTCTAATGGTTCCAATAGACCACCAAGTACATGGTGCACATCCATTACCTGATGACACACTAGACACCTTGCAAAAACTCTACCACTATCCACTTCACCCTTGTCCACCAAAACAATTCTTGCAATGCTCAGTACATTTTAGAAACTCTTGGATGTATAGCCAAGGGTGATCTATGGAACTAACAGAGAACACCTTCTTGAATTTCCACTGGAAGAAACAGCTTCCCATGGAACAACATCTGATTCTAACAATACTATGACCATCACTTTGGACCATCACCCTATACATTATAATCACACATCACAATAGTCTTTGAGTCTCCCCAATGAGACTCCACCACCTACCATATTAAAATAAGACAACACTGTCATCTTGAAAAGACAGCCTCTTCTGCCATCCACTCTCGCATCCATATGCAATGCAGCCATCTCCTCTATTGCCTTCCAATCATCCATGGATTCTCAAACCACCTCCATCTATAACATACTACATAAGAAAACTACCACCAAATTCCCATTTACTAAGCTGTAAGAGATCCTGAAGTCATAGTCCTATAGAATCTCCATCCCCCTTCAGTAACACATGTTAAGGTCTCACTGGGAGAAGATATACCTCAATCTATTGTGATTCATAAAGACAGAAAGTCACTCCCTGTTGAGGTAATTCTTCCACAAATTTTGTGAAAAAATAATATTGTATGCTACGAATCGTGGGTGTCATTGTTATGTTCATGGGAACGTAATCAGATAACCCCATTAGAGATAACTCCTCGTTGTTGCATCAAAACACACACCAAACCTGAGCCACAGGCATCAATGAACACCATGAACATTACCCCTTTATATTAGAACATATGAAGTAGGGAACTATCTATATTCCCTTTATGTTGCTGAAGGGATCTCAGTGCTACTCAGTCCACATGAAGGTTGAGTATTTTCTGCTCAATGCTCTCAACAAATCCACATCTCGAGGGATTTCAGGTATGAACCTCCGGTAATAGCCTGCTAGACCCAAGAAGATGTGAAACACTGCAATGTTCTTGGGTTCTATCCAAGAATAAACTACCAAGATCATTAATCTGTCCACTTATACACCTTAGTGATACACAACATATTCAAGAAAGTTCACCTCCCGCATCTAGAACTATCATTTTAACTACATCCCATATAGTTGGTTGTGCCACAGAACCTCTAAGACACACATGAGGTCCTTAGAGAGCTCGTCTTTCAAATTTGAGTAAATCAGAATATCTTCCATCAACATGATGACAATCCGGTCATGGAAATTTTTTAAGACAGGGTTCAAGATCCCCATGAACATGGCTGGTGCATTCGTAATACCGATAGGAATAACCATGAACTCAATGTGCCCATACCTTCACCTGAAATCATTATTTTGGATGTCACCCTCCTTCATCCTCAACTAGTGATATCTAGACCGAATATCGATCTTGGATAACAATCCTCATCCCCTTGACTAGTAAAAAATATTGTTTATTCTCAAGAGAGGGAGATGGTTCTTCATCATTACTTGATTCATTCTCTAGTATTCTATGAGTAGCCACATGACACCATCTTCCATCATCAAAATACTGAAAATAGAATCCCATGAAGACACACTCAAATTTATAAAACCCATTTTCATCAGGTCATCAAACTGAACCCACAACTCATGTAAGTTAGAAGGCTCTATCTGATATAGATCTATCAAAATCAGATGGACACCGAGATGATATTATATTCCAAACTCAACATCAGGGCAAGAGGGTAGAGTCACAACCTCATTTAAG
The DNA here is from genome assembly GCA_963277665.1 of Viscum album. Taxonomy (NCBI): domain Eukaryota; kingdom Viridiplantae; phylum Streptophyta; class Magnoliopsida; order Santalales; family Viscaceae; genus Viscum; species Viscum album. The sequence continues at coordinate 1,346,052,447 of OY728159.1, read as the reverse complement.
AAGACATAAATGAACTCTATATCAACACCTAGAACCTCCACCATCTCTATGTCTACTGTTTCCACTGATAACTCGACTGACAAGAAGAGAAGAAGCTCCACACACTGACAGCGCACCTGAAAGCCCTGATCACATACGAAAACTACACGCTGTCCATCCACATCTGAGAACACAACTCTACTTCAGCATTAGTCGATATCATTGTGCACAGAAATAAAAAAATCGATGCCTAAGATGAAATCTTATGGATTCATATGTAGAATAACAAGATCCCCCCAAGATTTATGTGACCCCATTATAAGTCTACATCCCTGGAAAACATAAAACAATCTGGTCTGAAATCCATCTAGAAAACTCAACACCAGTGGAATGGGAATCCATTATACATCTATTTCTAGAGCATGTGATAGACTAATGGAAACAGAGTAGTATAAGGATATATAATCGACCAAAGTACAAGAACAAGTTCTAGACAAACTGATTATACCTTGAACAACCTCTGTCCCCACTAGAACCACTACCTCGACGGCAGGAAACATCCCATTCCCTCTCATATATCCCTATATTATTGACTACATCCCCAACCATGTCCATGTCAAGGTGCCTAAGGAGTATCCTGAGGTCCGCCTCTGGCAGCATCGTTTACCCTCAGTGGAGCAGGTACTCATAGCCCTTGCTATTGGAAAGGCCATACTAAAAGTTTATGCTGCTGAGGTGGGCGATGGACCTTCCCACCTTTACTTTACTATTCTAGAACTGGGCATTAGTTTCAAATATTTACATGTACTCCACAAACAATTTACCTTGGTCCCGATCCCATGGGGAATGTGTGAGGTCCAGGAGATCGAAACAAAAAAACTTTTGAGGCCTACGTTCCACTGGATGATACATGGGAGGCACTGATGTCAGAGACATGATACTGAATTCTTTCCACATTGAAGAACTCTTATGGATCCCTATTACATTACACCTCCCTATGAGGGTATCCTATATACTTCATTATTCATTATCTAATCATTTCTGAATGTCTATAGGGTAAAGAGAGTAATGACATACTGAAGAGACGGTCGAAGATCCACCTCCATGAATCTCACCTCCAACTCCTCATCTAGAAAGATATCAGGTGAAAGGCATTCGAGGTCCTTGAACTTGTCCCCTAGTAAGCTCATCGACATAATCCATTTTTATAGGGAGAGAATCCCTTACCTATTTTTATCCATCATTGTCAAGGAAATGAACTCTTCTCAAATCTTCTTCTCAATGTAAACTTATGTGACATCGGTCTCCTTCCTCTACCCGAGGTACAACATCAACCACTGACACACCATTCCGCACATCTACCACACTTCCAGAGGATCCCAGTACTCTCTTGGAAAAAAAGATCATGGTAATGGTGATTGTTAGCTAATTAAGACATCCCTCCATCATTGATTCTGAAACGTACCATTCATACTTCCTGAGGGTCTTCTGTTAGAAAGAAGAATGGGTATTTTCCCACATGTCATCCTCCTCCACTCGATTAACCCACAATGAATCAACTGGGTTAGCCTATTGGGCCTCAATAGCTCATACCACACATGGTTGATGTCCGGGTGCCATAGGTGATAAGGGTAAACAAGGAACTCATAATCCTAGGTAGTACTAAAATTTTCCATTAATTTTTTTAACTAATTATTTATTTTAAATTCCAAAATCACAAAATAAATACAAGAAATCGTGTCATTATAATTCATGTACCTTTTCTCTATTCTCAACCCTGCAACCCCTACTGCCCCACTTGGTCGTTCGGTAGGCTCAGAGTCCTTGAATTGAATCACGAGGGGACCTAAAATCCAGTGTCATAGAAAGTCTTCCCTGGACTATCTCGCATACCAAAATTTCATAACACCATTACTCTACCATACCATGAAATCCTTAATGTGACTAACTCTAAACTCCACCACATCTCTCAACCATTCCCTCTAATAACATTCTGTCAAGATCCGCCTTATTCACAATGTGGTTCAGTGCTTCAATGTGTGACACCCTTCCATCTTCATGATTAAAGAGATATAATGACTCTCCCAAGACCCAAATTCAATACTTCTCAGAGTGGATACTGGAACAAAGGTTTTAAAATCACACAAAAAATTGAAGGTATTACCATTTTTATGACAATAGGATCAGGTGATAATATGATAAAATACCAAACGACACCAAAGGATTATATAATGGGGACCAAAATACAACCCATATATGATATAAACATAAAATGAGAAAAAAGTATAATCAATGAACCAACACATGTACCAAAATTTATAGAATTTATAGTATCACAAGAACTATCCCAACACATGAGGTAATGAAGTCCATCATAGTCCTCAATGTCCTCCTAGAAACCTGAAAATAGTTTTACAAAAGTACGGTGAGTATACATGTATACCCAGTAGGAAAACTAAATCCAACAATGCACCTGTGAAAAAATAAACTATTTTCCCTATGAGAAAACAAAAAACCCCAAAGAACCAACCCTGGAGTACTAGGAAACCCGACCTCACAAAACAAGACACTCACCAAATAACTTCAGTCAAGTAAAATAGTTGTATAAGAACATAGAAATTTGTGTACCTTGCATGACATTCCCACTAGTTGTCTTCTCATTACATATGTCCAATGTCATGACACTACCAATCTTCCAAAATCTGTTCCCACTGCAAAACATTCTCGCTCACAGCATGTCCTCAAACGATACACAAAACCCACCCACAGACACCTAGGTGATAACCAAACTAAAAATATCTCTTGAAAACACATAGGAATCAACCCAAATACATTTGGAAAAAATATCCCCGACCCCATACACCTAGGGCCCTCATTCAATATAAACCTACCCAAATGATATTGGGCCATGGTGGACCTCAATATATTATAGACTTCTCGGATATGCTTGAAGAGTAAGAACCAGAAGAGTGTGCGAGGAAGAATGTAAGTAACCATCCATCCATACTCCCACCATATGTTGGGACAGACACCCTCCCCCATGAAATGTGTGGTTTTGGAACATGGTTATCAATAAGGATATAATGTGGTTAGAAATCACAATGAATGAAAATTTAAATATATAAGCAATGAAAAACCATCCCAAAAAATGTCTCCCAAATCAATCAACCAACCCACCCTTACCCCCTTTATAGAATCATCTATATGCACAAAATCATAAATAGCCATTATCACAGCATAAACCCAACCACTTTTTTATTTTTCCTCTTTCAATTCATTAATTAAATTAATGGGTTAGCTATTATTTGTTTCAGAACTACCCAAGGAAACAACCACGAAGAAAATATGAAACCATCTCAGAATTAAAATAGTCTGACTAAATAAATACACAATTACAAAACCACTATTTTCATAGGTACTACCAATATTGAAAAATGGAAGATGGACCAAGGTAAACAATTTACATTTTAACACCCATGAATAAAAACAATATGGAACAACTTACCTGTAGTCCTACTACACATCCCCTTTTTCTCTAGAGAACCATTGAAAAAATTATAACAGTCACTCTTCAATGTTATACTACAAAATCATTCCCTCCCAACTAAACCCAGCAGCCCCACTAGACAACATCACCACACCATCACATTCATTGATATGAAGTTACGACACAACCCAATCATGTATCCCCTCTGCCAAAACATATACCAGATCCAATCCCACTACATGACAAGCCCGTAACCACATTGTAGTCTAATATCCCAACATTCCTTGAATGTCCCAAAACAAACAAAGGCAGTCCCACTTCCTACAAGTCCATCCATTCAATAATCAATCAGTCTCTCGACATGATATTATGACACGCAACCCATGCCACACCACACAGAAATTTGCAATCCAGTACCATTAATCAATTTCCACACTACACACACCTAACACACCCTTCTCACACAACCAACCCCTCCCCACAATTGTATGCAAAACTGTTCTCCCAATAGAAGCACCCCACAAGCCATACTAAGACACAAAACCCTATAGAACACATCTCACCACCACACCTATAAAACCTGATTTATTCTAATTTGAAAAAACACTATTCTTTAATCAACTTCAATATATAGGGGTGATCACATAAGGGTTTTCATCCCAGTGCGTCAATTTTATTTAACCAGGTATACATAGTTAGTCAGAATATTATATACACCAATTATTTATAAGTAAATAAAAAATAGTTATAAATCGGCGCACATTCACAAATAAATAACACCAAGGATGATGATTTTCATAATACATATGACCACACAAGATCACATCATCAACTAAGAAAAAATGGGTGATCAATATCAATCCACTCCCATCCCAATAGTTTATCGGCCCTTGCAATCTTTTTATCGTATTCCCTTTTTATTTATCACTCATATTAAGATAAATTTTCACCCATTCCACAGATATAATAATTGGTAAAACCACCCAATATACTTCTCTATTAAATAAAGGTAATGAAATCCTTACATGAAACAATAAACAACAAAAATACCACTTTTCTCAATAAATAGGGGATTGTACGAACATTATTTTTTTAAAAAAACGAGTAGGATGGGGATATCGCAAAGGCGTATGACTCATCTAGAGAGGAGTAATATATGTGCATCAAGAGGGAATGATAAACACAATAAGAAAAAAATATCCCATTATTGAATTTCTACATTCTATATTAAAGGGGGACAATTTTAAAGGCCATCAACATGGGATTGTGGTCAAGATAATTCTTTATGAGTTTGCTGATATCCCCAGAGCATTAGGATATTAAGGATATAATTAATAGCCATTAAAATGACATTGAAAATTCTCAATAAAGTCTTTAATCTTTTTTTACATCTAATAAGATGTAATAGGGTATAAACTAAAAAAACACGGGAAACTGGTAATTTGGAAATGGGTGACATGCCATTTATTATGCCACCGTTCAGTGTGGAACTCTGAAGGTTCAACCACAACAGTTCCACCATTTTGGTGTGGTACCATCATTTTGCCACCATTTGGTGTGCAATATTTCAGTTTGCTTCCATTTCGGTACCACTGTTATGGTGCTATAGTTTCGGATCCAAGGTTTTAGTGCCACTAGTTTTGTGCCACTGGTTCAGTGCCACTATTTTGGTGAAACTATTTGGTGAAACTAGATTTTTGGAAAACCCCTGGAACAAACCTCTGTGATTCCAATAGCACCAAAAAACTGTATTTTCACATTGAAATATCCTAGAGAAATATGAGACATTACAATTAATTTGATTGTTTCCAGACTAAACCCATTACACTATAGTAAACATAAAATTGATGATTGACTACTATGAAAATTATTGTTCTATCATAAAGATGATTCGAAACATGTTTACGAAAAGAAATTTGGATTAATTCGTAATTTATGATGATTTACAACTCATGTGATTCTAGTTTTTGGAATTGTTAATGGTTTATTCCATTAATAAGGATTATGATCTTTGTCAGATTGGATTTGATCTTAGTTAATTATGTTCAAAATATACTATCCTTTTTACAAGGTTATTATTTCTTATAATCATCGATTAACATCTCTAACGTTTATCCTTATTTTGAATTTAAGATCATCCTTTTCTTCATTTTTCCATAAGATAAGAAGAATGATATCCGGTAAATTATGTTTATAACGGTTCTACGAGGATGCTGTTGAATGCCTAATCTGAAATAAGAATGTTTTTTGTATTATGGGGGATAATGTTGATATTTATGAGTTGGCTATTTATGAATCCATGTAATTAGGATTTTATCCTAATTATCTAAAAATATAAACCAATTATGTCGTATGTTGAGCATGTGAACCAATATTTGTTTTGGAAATTTTATGATTTTGATTGAAAATACTTGGTTACATTTTTTTCATCGAATCTAGAAATATAATGTTTTTGTTTTTATCAATGAATTAGGATGTACATGTTTTTAGGTCATTATAAATTAGCACATTAATGATATGATATTTTATGGATTTTGAATCAATTTCCACAACAATAATAATTATAAGGTAAAGTGAAACTATTTACTTTTAGAAACATTATATATTACAACATTGAGTTATTTGACATGAATATCTATTCATTCGTGATGATAAAAAATACAGTTAATGTTTCACTTTCTATATAAATCATTAAAATAAAATTTGATATAATTTTTATTCATGATTGGGTATATTATTATCCTATATACAAATTTTTCAATATTGATTTATGTAAATTATATTTATATACAAACTATTTATTAAAGATATTTTAATTTATCCATGAATTTTTAAATGGTATGAAAGGAATCTATCTACATTATATGTTTTGTTACGTATGTAATGTTTGTTATGCATGAGATATATTTGATTCATATCTAGAATGATATTAAGTTATGAAAAATTATTTATAGTCATAAAATGAAAATTATTCGGGAAAGGTTATGATGGGGAATGAATTTCACCGTGTTCATAGAGATTGAAATTTGTATGTACGAATGAGTGAAAATATCATTATATTGATTTTGAAATCATATGTAATTGAATAGTGTATTACATATAAAGAATAATTAACATTTTATAATTTTTATCTACATCAATTATACTCATTTTTATACCCATCCAAATAATGAGGTGTTTAATAATGAATTACTACATGACAAGGAGACGATAAGCTATACATACGAACATATGGTAACTTTGTCATTAATAAGATGGATAGAATAATGTATATGGTTGTAACATATTTATAATAACAAAATAGTATATATATGGTATTTTAGTAATTATTTTAGTTAGGAAGAAACATTGAAATAAGAAGTGTATAATGAAATTAACATTGAAAGAGGTGACAAAATTATTTCCTCCTCTTCTGGTGATTCATTTTTGATTTGATCAAAAGGGATTGATAGGGTAGATTCATAATAAAATTATGGCAACTAGGATTAATTTAGGGTAGTGTGTAGGTTGTTTGAGATGGTTTTAGCCAAGAAAAATGGCTTTGGAAGTGTGATTTTAAGAGAATGGGAAGTTACCTTTTATAAGAGAAATGAGGGTCATTTTAGGAAATTGTTGATTTTTTTTTGAAAAAAAAAACGTTTCAATTTATAATGGATACAAATTGATTTATTTCGAGTATAAATCGGATATGGGTATAAATCCTTTCATACAATAGGTTTCAGACATGTATATGTCACCATATTAATTGTATCTTTTAGATGAAACTCTTAGTTAAATAGATTAACAAACACAACGTCTTCTTGTATTTTTAGATTGCATGATTTATAAATTTGCTATAAAATTTCAAGAGCCTTAATGTAGTTCATTAATGACATATATATCATTATACATGTCCTTTGTCTGATCATTTTTTTAGGAATATTATATTATTTAGTAATATAATTATTGTTTTTAAAACACATTTACATCAATTTTAAAACTATTTAGTATTTTTAAAAGTAAAAAAATTAATTACGTATGAAAAATATATTAAATAAAACCCAAAATATCATATTATCCTATTAAATTAGTGTAATGCATCAAAAGTCTCAATTTACATTTATTTTGATATTTATAATATCAATTATTTTAAACATACATTAATAATGTAATTATCGCATCCTCATTGGGTCATAAATAAATATAATTATTTAATGTCTAGAAACTATAAATAATATACCATGATGTAGTAAATAATTTTATATTTCTAATAATTATTTATAATCAAATATATCTTATTTATAACCATATATTAAAAATGGTTTAGTTATTAAACTTTGAATTTTACACTTTTAAATTTTCTTAATATAAAATAGTAGTAATTGTCTTAATCTAATTCAAGTCGATCAATGAGGATCATATTTCATTCCAAAGTTTGATTATGGTTGAAATAAATGTATTCAATAGAATTAGGACATGTGTTATGGTAATTATAATTTCATTTTTACTTTTAATTACCCTATTTATTGTTAACCATGGTAAATAATATTCAAAAGTTACCCTTCATCAAAAATTATTTTCAACATAATGAATCAAATTATACATTATAATGTAAATCATGTTTGTTAGGTTTTGAAATTCATTTTATAGATTTGATAAAATAATGTTTTAATAAAATTTACAAATGTTCCTAAAATATGGGTAAAAGACGGTAAAAAGATCAATAAAATTTTGTTTATCTAATCTTATTATAAAATGAATCTAATGATTTAAACTAAACTAATATAGGTAGTATTTATATATTTTTTGTTTAAAATAAATTTAAATTAAAAATATTTATTTAGATAAAAAATTCAGTTTTTATGTACTATGCAATAGTTTTCTCTATTCATCAACAATTGAATGTCTTTAGAAAAATACCAAAACATTAACCTAATATAATTTTGATATTATGAATACAAAAATTATTTCTATTTTACCAAATTAAAAAAATATAAGTTTCATTAATTAATTTAAAATATATTTCCATTGTCAAAACCATAAAGTGGGTTTTTGAGAAGTAAAAACTATCAAAATACCGATATGTGTTTATGTCCAATTTAAATGTGAAATTACTTCCAATGACCAATATAAGATTAAATGATAAAAATATTATCTAATTATACTTCATACCGATTCTAATTTATAGTTTAACACTATAAATAATTTTGTAAAGACCCGCAAATTTCAAGGAAATTTTTTTTCTTAATTTTCTTTGGAATTTTACAAGAGCGCAGCTTCAGACGGCACCTGATTCCGAGGCCCGGTGTGCCCGGAATCAATTTCCGAAGTTTGGCTCGGGTACGTTCAGTGAACGGACGAGCGGGTTTTTCTATCTTTTGAACCGGTGCCCGGAATCGAATTCTGAGGGCACCGATGAAATCGCAGCGCCGGTATTTGCTTAGAAACGCCTCTTCCGGAGTTGCGTTTGCTCAGACGTGGTTTTTAAATTTTACGGCTTTAAGTCAGAAATAAAATAAAGTTTGTGCGACAACTTTATTTTATTTCACTTAAGCTGCTTGGAAGCCACTTGAAGTCACTTAAAGACGGCTTGAACTGAGTTGAACTGGATAGGATGCTATCCAGAAATATCCTACCCCTTGGTAGGATATTTGTGAGGCAGGGCCCGCACGAGCCCCGCCGTTTCTTTCGCTAAGTAACGCACCCGCGAAAACCCGTCAAAGTAACTGAAAAGTCAACCGACGCGTTTTATTTAATTCTTAACAGACCATTTAATTGGGCTGTTTCTTTCGTGAATTAAATGGGCTGTTTTATTCGTTGAATTAATTCAACGAATTAAGTGGGTCGTTACTTACGCGTTTTGCGTTTGTCGGCAAAATAATAAAATAGACAAACTTGTCTATTTTGGAGGATTGCTATTCCTCTGAGCCTCCACCCTCTCCGCGAAGAACACGAAGAACGCGAAGAACGCGAAGAACGCGAAGAACGCCGGAACCGGAATTCGACGACGCACGATCCGCGACGTCGACAACTTTTCCGCGACCTTCTTCTTCTTCTTCTTCTTCGGTGCCTCTTCTTCCGCGGCGAACGTGCGATCGGCAACAAAGGTGAGAATCGAATCTTTTATTTCTCTTTTTTTTAAATTTCAATAACAACGGATTTAATTAATTAAATCTGTTTGTTCTTGATCCGGAGATTGGCGACGCGATGCCGGATACCGCGACGACGTGACGATCTCCTTCCTCCGCGACGAGCGATTCCGCGACGACCCCTCGTCCGACGACGACGACAAGGTAAGGGTTGATTGGATTATTTTATTTCTTTTCCCGTATTTATTCTTTTCAAATAAAGAACCCGATCGGAACAATTTTAATCTATTTAAAATTGTTGATTTGGCTAATCCTTTTCCCTCCCGGTGACGTTTATGGCTAACGCGGAGGGTGCGGGTCTAACGAACAAGACCCGGCAACCCTCCGCCGATCTATTTTGTTGTGCGGATATGGCGGACGACGACGAACCGCGCGGCAGGGGCGATCCGTTGATCCCGCAGTGAAGGTCAGCATCCGGGAGGGGCAACGGCGCAGACGGGAGGCAAATCGGGCCACCGGAGCATCTCCGGCGGCCCGCGGAAGGCGGCGGCGGCGCCGGCGACCGGAGGCGGCGGCGCCCTGCGCGCCGCCGTGGAGGAAGCCCGCCGCGGCTGAAGCCGCGGCGGCAACGGCGGCCGGTTCCGCGGCCGCGCGGAACCGGGAACGGACGCGGCGGCCCGGCCGCGTCCGCGGGGCCGCGTTCGCTTGAGCCGCGGGTCAAGCCCGCGGCGCCCTTCCTTCGGCCGCTCGGCCGAAGCCGAGCCGGCCGGTCCGGTCGGCCGGGCCGCGCCCAGGCCGGACCGGACCCGGCCTAGCCGGTTCGGGCCGGGTCGGGCCGACCCGGTTCGGCCGACCCCAGGGGGGGGGGGGGTTCGGGCCTGGTCGCCCCGGGCCCAGAACCCCCGTTTCGGGCCCTCTTCGGTCTTTCGCCCATATCTTGGGCCTGGGACCTCCGATTGACGAACCGTCAGTGGCTACACGATCCTTGGATCGAGACGGTCGTTTCGTTATATTATACTCAAGGTTTCGGAAGACTTTGGGTTCGGCCGGGTTGGTTCGTACACGAAGCCAACCGGGCCCTCGGAGCGGAAACGCTCATAACTTGAGCTACGGACGTCCGATCGACGTACCGTCAGCTGTGGTAGTTTCCTCTAAGTGAGACGGAACTTTTGGCATACTCCGCCCAAGGATCGGATACAGGCGGAGTACGGTCGGGTTGGTTTTGCCCTAAAAACTAACCGGGCCCCTGGGACGAAAATGCCAATAACTCTCAGACCGGGCGTCCGATTGACGCGCCGTCTGTCGCGTTGAGATCCTGTTGTCGATACAGAACTTTTGGATACATTAACTTCGGACTACGTGTCAGTTGATGTATCAGCCTCTCGGCTCGTGGAGTGGACCCTCCTAAACGAGCTCGCTTTGTGCGGGAACCCTAGCGCTGGCTGTGACCTCGACGACAGAGCAGAGATCCTCCGTGGACTGCGACGACGGCAGAGCAGAGATCCTCCGTGGACTGCGACGACGACAGAGCAGAGATCCTTCGTGGACTGCGGCGACGACTGTGCAGTGATCCTCAGTGGACTGCGTCGACTACTGCACTCAGCGATCCTATGCGGATCAGTGCCCGATCCTGTGTGGGTCCTACTACCGGTTCTGTGTGAGCCACTGCCTACCGGTTCTGTGTGAGCCACTGCCTACAGGTTCTGTGTGAGCCCGATCCTGTGTGGGTCTTCTGCGGGGGTTAGTACCTATCGATCCTTCGTGGGTCCGACGACTTAGACGGATCAGTGATCGTCTTTGACGTCATCTGAAAAAGTATACCTGGTTGAGCTGAATCTTATGTTACTCTCCTTTGTGGATTGTGTTGAACTATCCTTTGTGGATTTACTGTTTACCCTCCTTGTGGATTTGAGTCTTGCTTTCCTTTGTGGATTGAGTTGTTCTTGAGCTCGTGAGCAGGGCTAGAAGTGGGGACTTAGGTATATGTATGGGCATATACCTAAGTCAAGTCAGATGTTACTTCGTGATTGCATCTTTCTTTTGTGCTATATCCTTTGTGGATTTCGGGAGACCTTCGGGGGTCTCGGGGTCCTTACTGAGTAGCTTGTACTCACCCCTGCACGGGCTATGCCCGCACCTTGTTATGTTGGTTGCAGACGACGGACAGCGCTGATCACGGTTGGGGCGTGGAGCAGGACGGTACCTGGAGGTGGACCACTGGGCGGAACATACTCGGAGCGGACGTGGGACCCGAGGAGCCTGGAGGCTATCTGTACCCACCCTTCAGGTGGGATTGCCAGTGGACGACACGAGGCCGCCGTCTTTTCTTCAGTCGCTGTACTTTACTTTTCAGTTGTACTTTACAGTTGGGCTTGTATTTCCGGCCCCTTTTCTTTTCTGCACTTTACTTTCCTCTTGCTGACTCTGTGTGGTTGTTACTTATAAAGGCAATGCCTTCCCTGTTTACTGGGATTTTACGCCTTGGTGCTAGTCGCCAGCCCCTGGCCTATGGAAGGCGGGCTTGGGGTAGTCACGGCACGGGCCCCGAGGACGGGTCGTGACTAATTGGTATCAGAGGTGGTCGGTTCTACCGCAGACTCTGATCATCCTTTCTTTCTATATGAAGCAATAGTGTTTAGTGTATTGAGTGTGGTTATCAGTTCAGGGAGCCCAGTGTTGGTGCGGCGGCCGACGTATCCGTACACCAGGACCCTGACTCCTGATTTCCGACTTAATGCATGAAAACATTGATTGCGTGTGTGTTTCAAGTTTTCTTTGTGATTACTTATGTCAGCTCACCGGGTATACTGATCTGCTTTATGAAAGTCTCAAGATTTCCTTGTGATTACTTGTGCCAGCTCACCAGGTATACTGTTCTGACTGTGGTGCTCTTGTTCTCCTTTTCAGGATGGCCCCGCGACGACAGCCAGCTAGGGTTCCGAGTGTTGGGCGCGACGGCAGCCCACCGAGCGACGAGGCCTCGGTGCAGGGCCCTTTGCCAGCTGTGGCACCGGCGGTAGCTTTACCCGCCGAGCCACCGATGCTACCAGTACCAGACGCTGACGATGCACGTCGCCTCAGGGCACTGCACGAGTTTCAGAGCCAGCGACCGCCCGGGTTTCGTGGTGAGGCGGACCCCCAGGCCGCCGAGGACTGGCTAGAGGCGGTGGTACGGATCTTCAGGCTAGTGAGGACACCAGCGGATCTCATGGTGATTCTCGCAGCGAGCCTCCTGCAGGCGGCGGCAGGACGATGGTGGAGCCTGATGCTCCAGGTTCACGATGAGGCATCCTTTCTCTGGGCGGACTTCGAGAGCCTCTTCCGCTCTGAGTTCGTCCCGGCCACCCTCCGAGCGGTGCGCATCCAGGAGCTTCTCCAGCTGCGCCAGGGCAGCATGACGGTCGCTCAGTACGCGGCGAGGTTCACGGACCTATCTCGCTACTCGACCGACATGGTACGAGACCCCTTCTTCCGGGCCCGGACCTTCGAGCAGGGCTTGCGACATGAGATTAGGGCGTCGCTGATCTCCCTCAGCATTCCGACCCAGGCGGGAGTGCTGGAGCGAGCCCTCCTGATCGAGAGCTTCCTGGCAGAGCCTTCTTCAGCGGCGAGACCTAGCGCAGGGCGGCAGGTAGCTGAGTCTTCGGCAGCAGGTAGCCGACGGATGACTCACGGGTCCAGGCAGACCAGACCCCCACGCAGACGGCCTCAGGACACCGGCTCAGCAGTACGAGGCACACAGCGGAGTGCCAGCCTTTCGAGAGGCAGGCTGTGCTACTCTTGCGGCGGGCAGGGTCACATGGCTCGTGACTGCCCGACTCGCCGATCAGAGGAGCAGCAGACGGTGGAGGGGCCACCCAGGCAGAGGCAGAGGGTCGACCGTGGCGGTCCGCAGGGAGGAGGCGGACGAGGCAGAGGAGCTGGCCGAGCAGCGGGTGGTGGGCGACGCTTCCAGGCTCTACCCCCACCGCCACCAGGAGGGCCACCTCGACCACATGGAGCTGGCGGGCAGGGACAGGCCCAGCTCCAGGCAGTGGAGGCCTACGACCCCGACATGCCAGAGATGATTCGAGGTACGATCTGTGTCTATTCCACCCTTGCTGCAGTACTTATAGACAGAGGAGCGAGTCACTCTTTCATAGCCTCTGCCCTTGTTCGGAGCTCGGAGATTCCGACTGAGCCGTTGGCTCGATCCTTACGGCTAGAGACTCCTACGGGAGCAGACTCGACGATTACGCACTGGTGCCGGCAGTGTGAGCTTACTCTAGGAGGCGAGAGCTTCGGCTGGGATCTCCTTGTAGCGGCGTCGAGGCCTTACGACGTCATCTTGGGCATGGATTGGCTATCCACGGTTCATGCCCAGATCGACTGTTTTAGGCGCAAGGTGCGATGTGTTCGTACCGACGGGAGCAGGTTTACCTTCACCGGCGAGAAGGGAACCTTTGCAGCACATGATGGACTTCCGCGGAGGAGAGTGCAGCCCATCTCTCATCAGTTGGCTAGCCTCATCCTAGGAGCAGTGGATGTGCGGAGTCCGGCTTTTCCTGCAGTGCTGGACCAGTACGTGGACGTCTTTCCCGACGACGTTCCAGGGCTACCTCCTCGTAGAGAGGTAGACTTTTACATCGACTTGTACCCCGGGACAACCCCGATATCTACTCCAGCATATCGGATGGCCCCCGCCGAGCTTCGAGAGCTGCGGGTACAGTTGGAGGACTTGCAGAGCAAGGGGTTTATCCGACCCAGTGTTTCACCCTGGGCTTCCCCGATTTTGTTCGCCAAGATGGCGGACGGGAGCTTGCGACTATGTGTCGACTATCGTCGCCTGAACCAGGTGACAGTGAGGAACAAGTATCCGCTGCCACGGATTGATGACCTCTTCGATCAGCTCAAGGGAGCGCGGTGGTTCTCGAAGATAGACCTCCGGTCAGGCTATCATCAGCTCAGAGTTCGAGACGAGGACGTACAGAAGACGACCTTCAGGTGTCGGTATGGCCATTATGAGTTCTTGGTTATGCCGTTCGGCGTAACCAATGCTCCAGCAGTGTTCATGAGCCTCATGAACAGGATCTTCCAGCCATACCTTGACCGATTTGTCGTTGTCTTCATTGACGACATTTTGGTATACTCGACGACTGAGGAGGAGCATGCCTACCACCTGCGAGTTGTGCTAGACACACTCCGAGAGCACCAGCTTTATGGAAAGCTCTCAAAATGCCAGTTCTGGTTACGTGAGGTCCATTTCTTGGGGCACGTCATTTCTGAGGTGGGAGTTGCAGTGGATCCCGCGAAGATCGAGGCAGAGCTAGCTTGGGAGCCACCCTGGAGCGTGACAGAGGTGCGGAGCTTCTTGGGCCTAGCGGGATATTATCGGAGATTCGTGCCAGACTTCTCTAGAGTTGCAGCACCACTCTCAGCCTTGACGAAGAAGGGGAAACCCTTTGTGTGGTCAGACAGATGTCAGCAGAGCTTCCAGGAGCTGAGACAGAGATTGACCAGCGCACCTATCTTGAGGTTGCCTGAGGAGGGAGTTGGGTACGTAGTTTACTACGATGCATCAGGGACTGGACTCGGGTGCGTCCTGATGCAGGAGCGGGCCGTGATCGCCTACGGATCACGTCAGTTGAGGCCGCATGAGCAGAACTACGCCACTCATGACCTGGAGTTAGCAGCAGTGGTCTTCGCTCTGAAGACTTGGCGGCACTATCTGATGGGTGAGCGCTTCACTGTCTTTTCTGACCACCAGAGTCACAGGTATATCTTCTCTCAGAAGGACCTGAACCTGAGACAGCGGAGATGGCTTGAGTTCCTCCAGGACTATGACTTTGAGATAGTCTATACTCCTGGAAAGGGGAACGTGGTGGCTGATGCCCTCAGCAGGAGGACGGGCATTCAGCTACTTGAGGAGGCGACGGAGCAGCTAGCCTCCTTGCAGATATCCTTCGTGGATAGAGACGGAGCAGCCTTTCTTCAGTCTCTCACAGTCTCTCCTCCACTTCTACAGCGGGTCAGAGAGGCTCAGTGTGGGGACGCTGACTGTGAGACCCGGCGTGCACTGATATCCTCAGGTCAGGCGCCTGATGGTTTCTCCCTTGGAGCATAGCACGACATCCTTTTCAGAGGGCGTACCTTCGTACCAGTTGCTTTACGAGAGGAGGTGCTGAGAGAGTTTCACACTTCTCCCTTGGCGGTACATCCTGGAGTGGCGAAGATGTACCAGGATCTCAGACGACAGCACTGGTGGCCGGGCATGAAGAAAGCTGTGGCAGAGTTCGTTTCACGATGCCTCACCTGCCAGCAGGTGAAGGCAGAGCACCAGGTACCAGCAGGCTTGGTACAGCCCTTGGAGGTCCCGGAGTGGAAGTGGGACGGCATATCTATGGACTTCGTGACTGGACTTCCACGTACTTCCAGAGGTCACGACTCCATTTGGGTGATTGTCGACCGACTCACCAAGTCGGCACACTTCTTACCCATCAGAGAGCAGTGCTCAGTGGAGAGCTTGGGACGTCTTTACGTCCAGGAGATCGTACGGCTTCACGGTGTGCCATCATCTATCGTCTCCGATCGAGATGCTCGTTTCACTTCCCGGCTCTGGAAGGGGTTGCAGGAGGCGTTCGGGACGCGGCTCCATCTGAGCACAGCCTTCCACCCTCAGACGGATGGACAGACGGAGAGGACCATACAGACACTCGAGGACATGCTCCGTGCATGTGTTCTCGACTTTGGTCGCAGCTGGGAGGACCACCTACCCTTGGTGGAGTTCGCGTACAACAACAGCTACCACTCCACCATCGGGATGGCACCATACGAGGCGTTGTACGGCAGACCCTGCAGATCACCGTTGTGCTGGACAGACCCTGGGGAGTCAGCACTCGTAGGACCAGAGATGGTCCGAGCCACGACAGAGAAGGTCCAGATCATCCAGGAGAGGATGAGGACAGCTCAGAGCCGGCAGAAGTCATATCCTGACAGGAGGCGGAGGCCACTAGAGTTCGAGGATGGAGACCACGTCTTTTTGCGTGTCTCACCTCGACGTGGTTTACGGAGATTTGGCCGAGGCGGCAAGTTGTCTCCACGCTTCATCGGGCCTTTCCAGGTCCTCAGCAGGATAGGAGAGGTGGCTTATCGCCTGGCTCTACCACCTCAGTTGCACCGGGTGCACGACGTCTTCCACGTGTCTCAGCTGAGGAGATACGTGCACGACCCGACGCACATCATCGACTTTGGGGAGCTGGACGTGGACGATGGGGCGACTTTTGCGGAGGTTCTAGTGGAGATCGAGGATCGACAGGAGCGGGTCCTACGTGGGCGGTCGATTCCTCTTGTGCGCGTCAGATGGCAGCACGGGAACCTCCAGGAGAGCACTTGGGAGCGGGAGGCTCAGATGCGTGCTCAGTACCCCCATTTGTTCCCCTAGTTTTTGATGTATCTTTACGGGGACGTAAAGCCCTGAGGTGGGAGTAATGTAAAGACCCGCAAATTTCAAGGAAATTTTTTTTCTTAATTTTCTTTGGAATTTTACAAGAGCGCAGCTTCAGACGGCACCTGATTCCGAGGCCCGGTGTGCCCGGAATCAATTTCCGAAGTTTGGCTCGGGTACGTTCAGTGAACGGACGAGCGGGTTTTTCTATCTTTTGAACCGGTGCCCGGAATCGAATTCTGAGGGCACCGATGAAATCGCAGCGCCGGTATTTGCTTAGAAACGCCTCTTCCAGAGTTGCGTTTGCTCAGACGTGGTTTTTAAATTTTACGGCTTTAAGTCAGAAATAAAATAAAGTTTGTGCGACAACTTTATATTATTTCACTTAAGCTGCTTGGAAGCCACTTGAAGTCACTTAAAGACGGCTTGAACTGAGTTGAACTGGATAGGATGCTATCCAGAAATATCCTACCCCTTGGTAGGATATTTGTGAGGCAGGGCCCGCACGAGCCCCGCCGTTTCTTTCGCTAAGTAACGCACCCGCGAAAACCCGTCAAAGTAACTGAAAAGTCAACCGACGCGTTTTCTTTAATTCTTAACAGACCATTTAATTGGGCTGTTTCTTTCGTGAATTAAATGGGCTGTTTTATTCGTTGAATTAATTCAACGAATTAAGTGGGTCGTTACTTACGCGTTTTGCGTTTGTTGGCAAAATAATAAAATAGACAAACTTGTCTATTCTGGAGGATTGCTATTCCTCTGAGCCTCCACCCTCTCCGCGAAGAACACGAAGAACGCGAAGAACGCGAAGAACGCGAAGAACGCCGGAACCGGAATTCGACGACGCACGATCCGCGACGTCGACAACTTTTCCGCGACCTTCTTCTTCTTCTTCTTCTTCGGTGCCTCTTCTTCCGCGGCGAACGTGCGATCGGCAACAAAGGTGAGAATCGAATCTTTTATTTCTATTTTTTTTAAATTTCAATAACAACGGATTTAATTAATTAAATCCGTTTGTTCTTGATCCGGAGATTGGCGACGCGACGCCGGATACCGCGACGACGCGACGATCTCCTTCCTCCGCGACGAGCGATTCCGCGACGACCCCTCGTCCGACGACGACGACAAGGTAAGGGTTGATTGGATTATTTTATTTCTTTTCCCGTATTTATTCTTTTCAAATAAAGAACCCGATCGGAACAATTTTAATCTATTTAAAATTGTTGATTTGGCTAATCCTTTTCCCTCCCGGTGACGTTTATGGCTAACGCGGAGGGTGCGGGTCTAACGAACAAGACCCGACAACCCTCCGCCGATCTATTTTGTTGTGCGGATATGGCGGACGACGACGAACCGCGCGGCAGGGGCGATCCGTTGATCCCGCAGTGAAGGTCGGCATCCGGGAGGGGCAACGGCGCAGACGGGAGGCAAATCGGGCCACCGGAGCATCTCCGGCGGCCCGCGGCGGCGACCGGAGGCGGCGGCGCCCGGCGCGCCGCCGTGGAGGAAGCCCGCCGCGGCTTCAGCCGCGGCGGCAACGGCGGCCGGTTCCGCGGCCGCGCGGAACCGGGAACGGACGCGGCGGCCCGGCCGCGTCCGCGTGGCAGGCGGCCCCCCGCGGGGCCGCGTTCGCTTGAGCCGCGGGTCAAGCCCGCGGCGCCCTTCCTTCGGCCGCTCGGCCGAAGCCGAGCCGGCCGGTCCGGTCGGCCGGGCCGCGCCCAGGCCGGACCGGACCCGGCCTCGCCGGTTCGGGCCGGGTCGGGCTGACCCGGTTCGGCCGACCCCGGGGGGGGGGGGGGGGGGGGGTTCGGGACGGGTCGCCCCGGGCCCAGAACCCCCATTTCGGGCCCTCTTCGGTCTTTCGCCCATATCTTGGGCCTGGGACCTCCGATTGACGAACCGTCAGCGGCTACGCGATCCTTGGATCGAGACGGTCGTTTCGGTATATTATACTCAAGGTTTTGGAAGACTTTGGGTTCGGCCGGGTTGGTTCGTACACGAAGCCAACCGGGCCCTCGGAGCGGAAACACTCATAACTTGAGCTACGGACGTCCGATCGACGTACCGTCAGCTGTGGTAGTTTCCTCTAAGTGAGACAGAACTTTTGGCATACTCCGCCCGAGGATCGGATACAGGAGGAGTACGGTCGGGTTGGTTTTGCCCTAAAAACTAACAGGGCCCCTGGGACGAAAATGCCAATAACTCTCAGACCGGGCGTCCGATTGACGCGCCGTCTATCGCGTTGAGATCCTGTTGTCGATACGGAACTTTTGGATACATCAACTTCGGACTACGTGTCAGTTGATGTATCAGCCTCTCGGCTCGTGGAGCGGACCCTCCTAAACGAGCTCGCTTTGTGCGGGAACCCTAGCGCTGGCTGTGACCTCGACGACAGAGCAGAGATCCTCCGTGGACTGCGACGACGGCAGAGCAGAGATCCTCCGTGGACTGCGACGACGGCAGAGCAGAGATCCTCCATGGACTGCGATGACGGCAGAGCAGAGATCCTTCGTGGACTGCGGCGACGACTGTGCAGTGATCCTCAGTGGACTGCGTCGACTACTGCACTCAGCGATCCTACGCGGATCAGTGCCCGATCCTGTGTGGGTCCTACTACCGGTTCTGTGTGAGCCACTGCCTACCGGTTCTGTGTGAGCCACTGCCTACAGGTTCTGTGTGAGCCCGATCCTGTGTGGGTCTTCTGCGGGGGTTAGTACCTATCGATCCTTCGTGGGTCCGACGACTTAGACGGATCAGTGATCGTCTTTGACGTCATCTGAAAAAGTATACCTGGTTGAGCTGAATCTTATGTTACTCTCCTTTGTGGATTGTGTTGAACTATCCTTTGTGGATTTACTGTTTACCCTCCTTGTGGATTTGAGTCTTGCTTTCCTTTGTGGATTGAGTTGTTCTTGAGCTCGTGAGCAGGGCTAGAAGTGGGGACTTAGGTATATGTATGGGCATATACCTAAGTCAAGTCAGATGTTACTTCGTGATTGCATCTTTCTTTTGTGCTATATCCTTTGTGGATTTCGGGAGACCTTCGGGGGTCTCGGGGTCCTTACTGAGTAGCTTGTACTCACCCCTGCACGGGCTATGCCCGCACCTTGTTGTGTTGGTTGCAGACGACGGACAGCGCTGATCACGGTTGGGGCGTGGAGCAGGACGGTACCTGGAGGTGGACCACTGGGCGGAACATACTCGGAGCGGACGTGGGACCCAAGGAGCCTGGAGGCTATCTGTACCCACCCTTCAGGTGGGATTGCCAGTGGACGACACGAGGCCGCCGTCTTTTCTTCAGTCGCTGTACTTTACTTTTCAGTTGTACTTTACAGTTGGGCTTGTATTTCCGGCCCCTTTTCTTTTCTGCACTTTACTTTCCGCTTGCTGACTCTGTGTGGTTGTTACTTATAAAGGCAATGCCTTCCCTGTTTACTGGGATTTTACGCCTTGGTGCTAGTCGCCAGCCCCTGGCCTATGGAAGGCGGGCTTGGGGTAGTCACGGCACGGGCCCCGAGGACGGGTCGTGGCAAATTTTGATTAAAAATTTTGTTTTAAAATAATATATAGTAATTTTAATTATTCATCAAAATATAAAAGTTATCAGATAAAAAAAATATCGAAAATAAATTTCTATCTCCCTCTTATAAATAAGGTGTTTATTATGTAAAATTGAATATATTAAAGTGTCATATATTGGATTTAAAAAAGTTTTATCCATTAAAAGGCGGTCAAATATCATTTGTTGAAAAATAAATCTTTTATATGAAAAAATGAATTTCTTATTATATTATGTCTAAGAAATAGATAATATGAATTTTAAAATTATATAGAGTATATAAATTAAAAAATTCAGTTAATACAATTCATAATCACATTTTGAACTACTAGTTTTGTAAGTCGTTGTGCGCTCGAACATGGTGTTTCATGTAGTGCAATGTGTTGAATTACTCTAAAGAGATAATTTACTATTAAATTTTTGAGTGTTACATTCTCAACTCCTTTAATAAATTTAATCCTCACAATTTGAAATATTTTTTGACAATAAATTGTTTGAAATAGAAACTGTCTTTGTAAAAACCCCACATCTGAATAAGGTTAATAAAATTTAGTCTTAATAAGAAGGAAAGTGTAATGAAGAAGTCCTGAAAAAATTTTGATTTCAAATAGGAGAACGTTTGTGGAAAATAAAGACACCTAATTTGAATAGAAATGAAAATATTTATAGGGCGTGGTTGAGGTCATCATTCATAATCAAGTAAAAAATAAAATGGAATATTGAGGTCCTTAAAGACGTGAATCTATAATTATTTAAGATATCATCAGTTGAACAAATCATAAGTTATTAGGATAATAAATTTTATGTTTTATGATCCTTTCGCTAATGTTTTAGAATTAATTTCTTCATAGAATTAGAAGAAAAATACATGAAAACTTGAGTTCAATAATTTAATTAATTTCTTTCACAAACTCATCTTTCACTCCAAAAGATAATAGAACTCCAAAATATTCTATTTGTCCTAATCATATACAGTTTAAAAAATGAATTTATATTTCATCAATTAGATCATTAAAAAAACTACATTATGAAAACCAAGACATCACGTAGTATAGTTGTAGGTGACGCATCCTTGTCAGTGTTTGGTTATGGGTTCAAGTCTTGTGGCCTTGCCAAATGCAACGGGTTGTCGCCCGACCTTCTGGTTTCCCTTATTATAGAAAATCCAAAAATAATCTTATAAAATGATTTAACCTTAATAAAATGTACCAATGTGCAGCAGAATTCATTCCATTCATTAGAGTTAACAAAAATACTTCTCTCTAAACTCACAATTCAAAATTTATAATGAAGGAAAACATATTGAGGATCTCTTTTGACATATAATAACATGTGAATACGTTTATCAGGTATTCTCTTAAATTAGGGTAACACCCTTAATTACAATAAAAACTTATTGACTACAATCATTCTCTGTTATTCCTGATAAAATAATGGAAATAATTCTTATATCCAAAATTTTATAAAACTCTAACAATGATGGAATAAACAAACAATTAATTAGTTTCAAGGTAGTAAAGAAAATGCAATAAAATTCGTCCAAAACAATCATATCATATTCCAAAATCATTATCTCAGATGATTGAGACACTGATTGGTACAAATATCATAACTTAAGTATTATCCAATAGCATCATTTGAGGGTATACTCTGATGATTTCGACATTGATTCGTGTTGTGTCCCAACTCCTTTCAGATGAAGGATTGTACATTGGGATCTTTTTTCATACCCCTAGAAATCGCGTACATGGTATCCTTTTTCTCCAAAATTATAAAAAACTCTCATTCCCATCAAACATTTACCAAGGTGGTTCTTTTTATATTTATCACATATGAGATAATACTTCTTTCCCTTCACCCATTTTCCATGTTTCTCTATAACATTTTTTTTTTCTGGAATACCTTCTAAATGATATGACTCAAATAATTATTTAACTATATTATTAACACATGTTTCTATTTCTTCATATGATAAGAATACATGTGAGAATATTTTACTTATAAATGTTTTCTTAATACCATGAAAGATATTATCCTTCTTACTCTTTGGATAATGAATATTACTGGAGTTATCATTCATTCAACTGGGAATCAGTTCTAAACAATGACATACACTAGGTTAGTTTGTGAATCAGAATTCAGAATTCCAAACTTCTAAAATACCTAACATAATTTGAAAATTTTATTCATATAATCCATAATCATAAAAATGTTTTCATTGAATATTTATTTACTCAAAAATAATTCATAATTTTTTGTAACGAAAAAATTAATTATATTAAATATATCCCTAATGAGTTTTAATACCATGAGTGTAGCAAGGCTCGTTGTTATGTTCCAGGATACCCTGATACAAGCTCGAAACTCCTTTTCAGAGTTCTCACTCAAAGTTATATATTTTCTAGAGCCACATCTACCTATTTGTTTTCGGACATGGATGTATTTTCTAGGAAAATCCACATAATATTTACACTACCAAATTGTTTGGATGTTCATCAATACTAATCCTCATAGTATATCATAGGGTCATGTTTTATAATTTTATTTTTGCTAAAATATAGTTTTATGGTTTATACTAAAATTCCTATGATAAAAACGTTAACGCATGACCCTAGTTACCCAGAGTCGGTGAATTGTTACATAATATTATAATGATCAAATGAGATCAATTCTTGAAAGGTCGATTAGTTTATTATCCTTTGACTTACTAGATAAATAAATAGGTTTAACATTACATCTTGAAATAAAGAAAAACAAAATCGTGTCCCCTTTTAACGCACTCATATCCTTTGTCTTATCCCTAAAGGTTATTCATATTATAATTCTTTACATATTGGGAAAAATAAAACATAATAAAGAGTAATATTATATGCTCAACATGTATAAAAATATAGAAAAAACTATCATAAATAACTATAAACATTTAGGGAAATGTATAGTACTAAAACACATGACTATTAAACATAAAATTTAAAATTATATAGCAATGATAAATCAAATAATTCCATTTACTTATTCACATGGATATTCTACTAGTCAATTAATCACATGTAATACCAATATATAATTTCATAACGATTGAATTCATAATATGATACATCATAACCACAATGTCCAGGCCTCGCGCAATGACTAAAAAATTTTTTTTTTCAAGGCCATGTTCGAAGACACTAGTTTGTATCATAATACCTACCGATGCATCAAGGAGCTGTATCAGGCTCCACCCATTATTTACTATGTCTAATGAATTTCTCATATGAGACGGGTGAAATATAACATAAAAAATCATATTAAAAATATAAAATAAAATATTAATACATTAACCATAAACTTGGAATGGTATTAAAATAACACATCAAAATTAAAACATGTCACAATACCTTCAATACAAAATGGAATATTATAACATAATAAATCGACATTAAACAAGTGTTGAATCCATCACAGGATGTTTTCAGAGATGGAATCAAAATGATTTAAGAGAAATATCTCTTCCTATTTTGAAATCATTTTAATGTCATGTAATTATAATAGAAAACATCAATTTTGAAAATATTTATATAATATTTTAAGGGAAGATTATAAGGTGTTATAACAGTGGAAAATTGTTTCACCTGCTATATAAGTTAAAAAACATTCTTACTTTAATTTGTCGAATAGGGCATAAATTACCTTGTTTGGAAAATGACAAAAATATTCCTTTCATTACATTTTATAAAAGTTAAAAAATGGTATAAACTTCTTTAAATTGTAGTCTAGTTAATAGTAATAATGTTATCAAGTAAATTTTTAAGAAACATGGATTCGGCTGACAATGAATTCCCTGTAGATACTTATGTATAAACAACCTTAGATAAATAAAGAGATTGTAAATTTAACTCTTAACATGTACTTTTCTGTAGTCAAGGGAACGTTACCCGCATGTATAATAGTTATATCATTTTTAATAAATTATACAAGAACCACATACATAAATATTATATTAGATATGATCATCTAATATCTATTTGTTATTAATATTTCAGTAGTATCATTGTTTCTGTTGTTAACTGATTCATTTTATTTAATATGTTTTGTAATGTATGTCATGTATATAATGGATAGGATGTATATGATTCATATAAATAATGATATTATGTTCTTAAAAATTATTTTTAATCATAAAATGAAAAATATTCTAGATTGGTTACAATGGGGAATGAATCTCATCGCGTTTCTGGAGACTGTAATCTATATGTACGCATGATGGGAAATATTATTCTATTGTTTGTGAAATAATATTTAATTGGAAAATATATTATATATGCTGAATAATTAACATGTAATATTTATTATTTACATGAATTATAATAATTTTTATACCCATCCAAAATAAGGAAGTGTTGAATAATAAACTACACCATGACGTGGACACGTTAAGCTATACGTACACACATATATTGACATTGTCATTAATAGGATGGATAGAATAGGGAATATGGTTTTACCAAATTTATAATAACATCACATTATGTAGAATGTAATGGAGTTATTATTTTTTATGGAAACCCTAATAAAATATGATGTGGAATTAGAAAAGAACTTCGAAATACGTGAGGAAATTATTACCTCTTCTTTGAGTGTTTTTTTATTTGATCAAAAGGGCTCCTTAGGTTGGATTTATGATCAATGTAAGAACTAAAAGATTATTTTAGGGCATATGGGAGGATATTTCAGTAGGGTTTGGCTGAGATAAATGGATATGGAGATGTGATTTTTTTAGATGGGGATGTACCCTTTATAAGAGAGGTGAGAGTCCCTTTAGGAAATGATTGAAATATTATTTTATTATAAAATAATATTACATTTATATTGAATCTCACTGAATTTATTTAAAATAAGGTGCGGATGGATGTAAATACCTTCAACCAATAGGTTTTAGACATGTTTCGGCCACCATATTAACCATATCATTTATATTTAACTCTTTGATAAATCGTTTAACTTTCACATTGTCTTCTTATATTTTTATATTTCATGGTTAATAAACTTACTATAAAATGTAATGCTGACCTAAAGAGGTTAATTAACGACATATATATAATTATATAGATCCATTGGATGATCCATAGATTTTTAGGAAGATTATATTATTTAATAATATAATATTATATTTAAAAACTAATTAATGTCATTTTATACAGAACATAGTATTTGGTTTTTTTAAAGTCAATAAAACATGATTACATCAAAAACAATACATTAATCCAACCTTAACATGTCATATTAACCTATAAAATTATTTAAATTCTTCAATAGACTAATGTGACATTTATTTTGATATATATAATATCAATTATTTAAATCATCCATTAATAAGGTAATTTCTGCATCATCATTGTGTTATAAATGAATTTAATTATTTAATGTCTGAAAATTATAAATAAAATAAGATGGTGTAGGAAATATTTTTATGTTTCTAATGAATATTTATAGTCAAATTTATTTTATGTATATCCCTAAAATAATGGTTAAATTATTAAACATTGAATTTTAAAAATTGTACTCTTCATTAAATAAAATAATAATAAATGTCTTAATCTAATCCAAGTGAATCAATGAGGATCATATTTTACTTCAACGGTTGAATTTTTTAAAAACCACTTATCCAATATAATTACTATATGTGTTAGGGTAATTACAATATAATTTGAACCTTTAATTTCCCTATTTTCTTTTAACACTGTCAAATATATATCAAAAGTTACTATTCACCAAAAATTATTTCAATCTTATAGAACCAAATTGTAAAAACTGGTGTAAGTCATGTTTCTTGTATATTTGACTTTCAATTTACAGATTTGGAAGAATTATGTTTCACGCAAATTTGCTAATGTGCCTAGAAGGTGGGTAAAAGATGTTAAAAAGTTCAATAAAATTATATATATCTAATCTAATTATAAAATGAAACTAATGAATTAGAATGAAATTATATAAGAATTATGTATTTATTATTACATTAAATAAATTTTAAATTAAAAATAATTAATTTAATAAAAATATTTGGGTTTTATGTACAATGCATGATTTTTCACTATTAATAAAAAATTGAATGTTTTCAGAAAAATACCAAATATTCAGAATAAGCTAATTTTGATATTCTAAAAAAATTATGTCTATTTAACCAAATCCAAACCATATAATTTGCATTAATTAATTTTAAATTTATTCTTTTTTTCAAAACCAGAAAGCAGGTTTTTTGGAAATAAAAACTATCAAAAGTTTGATAAGTATTTACACCCAATTTAAATGTAAAATTACTTCAAATGAATAAAACGGATTAAATTAAAAAAATATAACATAATTATACATTATAAAAATTCAAAATTATTGTCTATCATTATAACATTGTTTGATTAAAAAGTGATTTTTAATTAAAAGATTGTATTTTTTACTATTCATCAAAATATGAATATTATCAGAAAAACACCAAAAATTTATCAAAACTAAAGTTTTAAGTCCTAATTATAAAGAATTTTTTTTTTCAAATTTTATATTTAAAATTGTAAAATAAAGGATTTAAAAGTATTTCTTCTTTAAAAGGTGAAAAAATTGCATTTTTTAAAAAAATACTTCTTTTATCTGAAAAAAACAATTTGTTCTTATATTATGTCCAATAAACACATAATATAGAGTCTAATATTATATGGAGTATATATAAAATTCAAAATAATGTTAATACTATTCATAACTACTTATTGAACGCCTATTTTGGTAAGTCGTGATGCGCTCAAACTTTGTGTTTCTTGTAGCGCAAGCTATTGAACTATTTTAAGAAGATAACATTCTACGAAATATTGGGGTGTTACATTGTTCATTTTATATATCATAAAATTATTATTTATTTCAATATATTTTATTATTATAGATTACTTTGGTACCTAGAACACAAATTCAAACCACAAAAAATATCAATCCTTGAGGCTATAAGAAATAATATTCTTCGTACTATCTTTTAGAACTCATTCATATAAATTTTTTTTCGGGAATCATCTTTACTCAATGTTTTTCCCACTGATATGGCAGTATAAACATATTTGGATCCTTCCATCCAATCCATATTTAACAATTCACATGCATACTACTCTTGAGATAAGAAATGTATTTTTCTTCATGTTTAAATATTAATCCCTTAAAAATGTTAATTCCCCATAAATAGATATTTAAAAATTCTTCATTAATTTCTTATACATTTTTAAAAAAAATTTCTCTATCCCTAGAAAAAAATATATCATCCATATAAACAATTACAGTTACATATCTTGAATCAGTATCTTTTACATATATTATTTAATATACTTTTCTTTCAGAGACAATTAAGATTATAAAATAATTTTAATGCTTGAAATATTATTCATTTTGATATTTATTAATCCCATGAAAATCATTATTTTGAATACAAATATTTTTTTCATCAGCTTCATGTAGAAACCCACATGGTTGTTCAATTTAATCTTCTTACATTATCTCGCCATTTATGAAATCAAATATTACATACATCTGATAAACTTTATAATTCCTATGTGTAGAAAACGAAAGTGAAATGATAATAATATATATTGAAATATATGGGTCAAATGTTTCTTAAAAATTCATGGATTCTACTTGATCATATCATTTAAAACAATTCTAGATTTGGTTCTTGAATCTTTTCCTTGTTCATTTATCTTTTTTCTAAAAACCGACCTGGCTTCGATAACAATTTTAATTTATGGATGTTATATATAATCCCATGTTTCAATATTCTCAATCTAATTAAACTCATAATTCATAGCATCAACCAATTATTTATGTTCAAAAACATTTGATATTGATTGTAGTTTAGCATTTGATATATGTGAAGTCTGATTTTACAATCTCAATTTTCTTCTGGTCTAATCTAGAGACTTATAATTTATAAAAAAATTCAGACTCAAAATATTGTTTAATATAACATATTTTATAGTTTTTTCCCAAATAAACAATCCTCATCAGATAGTTTTTCTGAATTTTGATAAGTATGTTTGACTTACATTCACTATCACTTGAAATCTACAATTTTTCATCCTTAGTGTTCTCAACATCATTTATTATTTAACTTGTCTTTTCAATTACATTCACATCAAATGAGTCCACCATTTTTTTAAATATTTTTTCCATCATTTTTAATTTCTTCAACTTGGTTAATAACACATAAAATTTCATTCCTCATCATTCTTATCATGCTTTATAAAATACATAATTTTAATTTTATTTATAAATAATCTTCCAAAAACATTGATGTACATTAATGAAGGTTTTTTGTCATAATACATTTTATAAGATGTTAGTTTGTATTCTGGTCTTAGAAAACATCAAAATAGTCTATTATTATAACAAACTTCTTCCCATTTATACCATCTTATATTGTTCATTTATGCTAATCCATTTTGTTGTGGAGTATATGGATCACTATAGTGATGTTTGATATCATGTTATCCCATATAATATTCAAACTAATTACGCTAAAATTTAGTATGATTATCTGTAATAATCTTTTTTATAAAACCCCTATTTCTTTCTCAACTAATTTTCAGAGAAAGTTGAACACATCTACTGTATCTAATTTTTGTTTCATAAAAACTATGTTTCCCATATGAATGAAGTCATCAATAAAATTGATAAAGAAGAAAAAAAATTTTGTTGATTAATATCTCATTTCCTCATATAAATAAGAATGAATAAGATCAAGAGGATTAGTAGACTAAATCTCAATAATCTTATTACTTTTGTTAGTAATTTTTTTTATAATAATTAATACATATATATTTTTCTAAAATATTCAATTCTGGATGTTTTATGACATCATCAACATTAAAAACATCATTCATTATTTTATTTCCAAGTTGGAAAAGTCTTTAATGGCATAATTAATATAATATTCAACACTTATGTGACATGAGTTATTGAATTCTCAAATTTTAAAATATTCCCACCCATACATTCCCCCAATACAATCACATTTTTAACCTTCACACTTTTAATAAAAGAACAAATTTTCTGATGATTAATTATTTTCAATTTTAACAAAGTATAATTACACAACGAAGTTATGTTTTAGACCATAAAAAATAAAACATCCTTATATTTCAACTTTTCTACATCAATCTTAATCAATCTAATTCCTCTGATTTTTAAGGAAATATCAATACCAATGTTAACTGCTCCTCCATAATCACATTGTAAATGATTCAATATTTTCATACCACATATCATATGTAATGAAAAACCATTATAAAGGGTCAATGGGTTGTTACTTTTACATTATTTTAAAGCAATATCAACCACAAAATCTATTTCTTTAACATTCTTCATTACAGCTTCCTTTTCTTTTCAACCATAAGAAATGTGTCTTCAATGTATTTTCATAAATTTTTCTTCATGATCAATGGACTCATAAGAACCTCCAAAACCACATCAAAATATTAAAATTTACTTTTTATTGAATGGTTTTTCGCATTTGGTATTTTTTCTATCTTCTTAGGGATTAAGAAATTCATCCATTATTTTTTAATGAATCCTTATTCTAATAAGAGGTTTGATAGGCCTAAAATTATAATCTTTGTATCCATAGTTTCAAAAACACCATCAAAAGCCAGCAAATTTTGTTTTTCTATTGAATAAATAACATTATTTGTATAATTCTTGTTGTGGATTATAGAATCTTCCTATTTAAACATACTCTTATTGTGGACCATATTTCCTCCTAGAAGAATTTTTAACTATAATATATGTGAGAGGTTTCTAACATCCTATTCCCATCCATGATTTCCTAATATTTTTTCCATAGACAGAAAATTTTGAAAAATAATAAGAAACATAGTATTTTGTGGGTGAGGATTTAACCATATTCTTGATTTGGTTCTTCTCTGCATCATTAGAAGTATCAATATTTACTTCCAATGTTATGTTGTAGTTTTCATTTATTTTCTAGTGGTCTTTTAGAACTCAATAACTATTGAATGTAACATTTCAACTTCATCTTACAAAAATTCCATCATGTCACTAATATATTGAACCATATTTCATTGTCCAGAAATTCTATATTTATATCTTATGATCTAATGAATGTATTCATCCTCCTACTTGAAGACATGTTTTCTTCCTTCAGAAAAATCATCAAAATCATTCATTATCATTCTGATTTCATTATTTAGATTTTTTTTATAAAGACATGTAGAATTTTCTATTATGAACTGATACTCCCGATAAAATTATTCACCTTCTTATTTTACTCTATTTGAGGTGCCTTTAACTTTATCAACCTTTTCAAAGATTTTTTTGAATTTTCTAAACATTTTTCTTTTGAATAATTGTTTCAGTTGATTTTGATTCATCTTTTATACACAACACTGTATTCTTGTTCATAGTAAACTTATTTTTGGATTTGTTGGATGTCTTTTCCTTTTTTGCACATTTTTCTGATTTTTCCATAGAGGTTTTCTTTAGAATCATATCTATATTCTCAAGAAATTTTCATAAATAAAATCACAAATTTTTTTCCAATTAGACAATACTAAAAAAAATTAGAGTGTGGTAACCTTCATACACAACTCTTCCTCTTTAATAATCCGTGTATCTAAGAGACATGATTTTATCATTCTACTCATCATACCTTTTACCTTCAGAGTCATAATGGTAAACATCCATAACATATTTAATTTTTAACTTTCTCATAGCTTCAAAATCCATTTCATATTTCATCTACTTTTTTAATGTCATTGATTTTATCAATTCATAAACAACAACAATGTTATTAAATTCATCAATAGATAAATAATAATAAAATTCTAAAGAGGGAATTTTAGAATCAAACATATTAGGGATGTCTACAATATGTTTCTTTATAATTATAAAATGTTTTTGGACATATATAAATCTTTTAATGTTGTTAAAATATCATTTACTTTTCTGAAGTATTAATCAATAGTTTCTTAATATATCCTTCTAATTTCATAATTCATATTATACCATATTTTTATCTTTTCATAAATCAATATTGTAATGACCCGGAAATTTCAAGAATTTTTTTTTCTTAATTTTCATTGGAATTTTACAAGAACACAGTTTCTGACGGTGCCTGATTCTGAGGCCTGGTGTGACCAGAATAATTTTCCGAAGATTGGCTCAGGTACGTTCAGTGAACGAACGAGCAGGAATTTCTATCTTTTGAACCGGTGCCCGGAATCAAATTCCGAGGGCACCGATGGAACCATAGCACCGGTAATTGCTTAAGAACGCCATTTCCGGAGTTTCATTTACCCGAGAGAAGATGATAAAAATTATGGAAGATTAATTTATAATTTATCTACAATTTTTATTTTCTTGTTAAGTAGATTAGGTGTTGTGTTACAACACTTGACCCTCTCTTAAGTGGTTTTAATCTATGTAAGGGAGTTAGGGGTGGGACCCACTTGGAGTTAACCACCCATGGGAGGATTTAAGGTGAGGTGGGTCCCACACGAACCCCACCCCTTCAAATTCCTAACTCCCTCAACTCACCCCTTTAACGTTGACAACTTGGCTTGAATTAATTAAGGGGAATTAATTCAAACTTTTGAAATTCAATTTCTTATCTTGTGTTAATAAAATAAGACTTCGGCTTATTTTATTTTTGGTTAGAGTCTTGTCACGTTGGGAGGATTTGGGAGGCTTGAAGAACATCTTCTTCAACAACGAAGAACGTTAAGAACGAATCAATCTCTGACGAAGAACGTCGTCACGTCATTCTTCCGAAGAACGACGACACGCCATCCCTCGTTCTTCTTCCCCCGACAAAGGAAGGGAGACGCCATTCCACCTCGGACAATCTCCGTCTTCGTCTAAGAATCCTCTTCCGCGACACTGACCCACGACGCGACGACTTTTTCTCCGCGACGGTAACCTCGTTCAAGCCACACTCGAGGTAGGGGAATTTATTTTGGTGTTCTCTTATCTTTTGAGAAAAGAACGACGAGCGCGGACCAACCAATTCCAGGTTGATCCGTAGATCGTTCGTTCAGGTGGATTGATGTTCAAGTTTATTATTTAACTATTTCATTCGTGAATTCTACTTTGTCGTCCTTCGTGAATTTATGACCAGTTGTTTTCAATTAACGAGAGGGGGACAAACCGCAGCAACACGACCGACCCTCCTCCAATTTTGAATGTTGTTCCTAATTTAGTTGGGACGGAATGGCATGGTGTCGTCGCACTACGCGGGATCGTACGACAAGAAATGAGCGGCGCCATCGCGCCATGCCGTGAAATCATACAAGGATGCGACGCTGTCGCGCCGCTCCGTGAAGATGAACAAGGACGTGACACCATCGCGCCGCGTCGAAGAAAACTGAAGGCGTCGCGGTCGGAGCGGGGCCGCGGCGGAGTAGGGTGACCGGCGGCTGGTTCTGGGCCACCGGTGTCGGCGAAGGAAGAAGGACCGGTCGTCGCCGGTCCTTGTTGGCAGAACCGGCCAGCCGGTGCGGGCCGACCGGACAAAGGAAAAATGGGGGATTCAAATCCCCCGCCCGGCCATCAAAACGGCCCCCATTTAATGGGGGGCCTGCGGTTACCCAAGGGGGGCAGGCGCCCCCCCCCCCCTTTTTTTTCCAACGGCTCGGCCAAAGGCCGAGTTGGCCAGTGCGCTGGGCGCGTTATGCCTAGGCCGGGCTGGGCCAGGCTGACCCGGGCCCGGGGCGGGTCGGTCCGGTTTTGGCCGACCGGGGGGCTCGGGCCGGGTCGGTTCGGGCCCGAAACCCCCATTTTCGGACCGTCTTCGGTATTTTTCCCATAAGATGTGCTACATACCTCCAATCGATGCACCTCCAGTTGCGTAGCGATCCTTGGAACGAGACGGTCGTTTCGGTATATCGCACTAAAGGTTTCATAATGCTTTGGGTTCGGTCGGGTTGGTTCGGATACAAAACCAACCGGGCCCTCGGAGCAGAAACACTTATATCTTGAGCTCCGGACGTCCGATAGATGTGCCGTCGACTTTAATGGATTCCACTAAGTGAGACAGATCTTTTGGCTTACTCCTCTCAAGGTTTAGATGTCGTCGGAGTGCGGTCTAGTTGGTTCGCTCACGAAACCAACCGGGCTACTGGAACAAAAAAGCCAATAACTCATAGACCGGGCGTCCGATTGACGCACCGTCTATCTCATTGATTTCCTCTTGTTGAGACGGAACTTTTGGCATACATCGCCCGAGTTTTGGTTGATGTTGGATAGTGACCAGGTTGGATTGTACCCAAAATCCAACCGGACCCCTGGAACAGAAAATCTGATATCTTTCAGACCGGACGTCCGTTTGATGAACCGTCAGCGGCGTTGGTGATCACGTTGAGAAACGGTCCCTATGAGTATACTTTATGAGAGTTTGGGGTACAGTTGAGATACAACCGTATTGGTTCGCACACGAAACCAACCAGGCCCCTCGGACAAAAAGGCTAATAACTCACAGACCGGGCGTCCAATTGGCGTGCCATCTGTTGCGTTGAGACCCCTATGACGAGGCGGTCCTTTGAGATACTTCTTCGTGGGACTTTGAGATAATTGAAGTATAGACCTGTCACTAGTGGAGCGGACCCTCCCAGAGACGAGCGCGCGGAGTACGGAGACCGTGTAGCCAACTGAGACCTGACGACTGCTTGACAGACTCGACATGGAGTGAGTCGACTAGCCTAGTGGATGGAGCACTACTTAGTGAGGTGCAGACCCATGGCGGACAGAGCACTACATGTGTGACAGTGCAGACCCGTGGTACTCGTCCGGAGAGTACCTCAGCATGCTACTAGGGGGTGTGCACTAATGTGTTTGGGTGACATACCCCGGCGGGAAGCACTACTTTATTTGGGTGGATGACCCGCGGTACTCGACAGGAGGAGTACCTCAGCAGTATTAGGTTAGTGAGCAGTACCTCGGAGTCGTGACAGGACCACTGTACACTCCAGAGACTGGGCTCTTCAGTAGTTAAGGTTTTGATAATGAATATCCTGGTTTGAGCTGATACTTTTGACCTTTGTGTTTATCTCATGATTGAGATGGGTCACTTGATAACTTAGGTATATGTATAGGCATATACCTGGGTAGTGGTTATCCATTTATTTCATGATCTTGGTGTTTTCCTCATGATTGATATTGGTTACTTGATAACTTAGGTATATGCATGTGCATATAAATATGTAGAGGTTATCTATTAAGATCTTCTTTGTGGTTATACATGTTGGTTTTAGTGAGACCTTGAGGGTCTCGGGGTCCATACTGAGTATCGTTATACTCACCCCTACACTGGCTATGCCCGCACCTCATTGTGTTGGTTGCAGACGACGGGCAGTGCTGACGGAGGCCGAGTGTTCGAGGACTGGACATAAACCGGAGGTGGACTACACGATGATTCAGTATCCAGAGGTGGACTTCACGGCGAGACGACACTCAGAGGAGGTTGACGGACAAGAGCATTATGGAGGCTATCTGTACCTACCCTTCAGGTAGGATCCGTGGTGGACAATCCAGGAGCTGCGCCATTTGTACCTACCTTTCAGGTAGGATCCGAGGAGGACGACCCAGGAGCCACTTCCATTCTTCCAGATGTTGTCTTTTTCTATTGTACATTGTTCAGTTGTAGTTGTACTTTCATTTGGCTTTGTATTCTGGCCCATTTAACTTTCAGCACTTCTCTTTGTACATAGTGATTTACATCCGCTTGTACTCTGTGGTGTTTTTTTACATTTATAAAGGCAATGCCTTCCCAGTTATCGGGATATTCGCCTTTAGTGCTAGTCGCCAGCCCCTGGACTATGGAAGGAGGGCTTGGTGTAGTCACGGCACGGGCCCTGAGGATAGGTCGTGACAAATTGGTATCAGAGGAGTCGGTTCTACCGCAGAAATTATAACTCTAATATTTTCTTTCTGTGAAGCAATAGTGTTAAGGGTACCGAGTGTGGTCTTTAGTTCACGGAGTCCAGTGTTGGTGCGGGAGGCCGACGTATCCATACACCAGGACCCTGACAACTGAATTCTGACTTTGTGCACGAAAACACTGATTGCATGTGTGTTTTCCAGAAGTTTTATTTAAATATCAGCTCAAACCAGGTCAGCTCACCAGGTATAATCCTTTGACCATGTCATGTTGTTTCTTTCAGGATGCCTTTTCTCAGAGGACCAGCTAGAAGCCCAGAGGGATGTGCGTCCTGACAGCCTGTCGAGCGACGAGGCTTCGGTACATGGCCCTCTTGCAGCTGAGGCACCAGCGGTACTACCATACGTTGGGCCACCGATGCCACCAGCCCCAGCAGTAGGCGATGCACACCACTTGAGTGCGCTGTACGAGTTCCAGCACCAGAGGCCACCCAGGTTCCGGGGAGAGACGGACCCACAGGCGGCTGAGGTTTGGCTAGAGGCTGTGGTGAGAGTCTTCAGGCTAGTGGGGACACTAGCAGACTTCATGGTGATCTTTGCTGCCAGCCTTCGTCAGGCAGCAGCAGGCAGGTGGTGGAGCCACTTGTTTCAGTTTTGCGACGGGATGACCTTCACATGGGAAGACTTCGAGACCTTCTTCAGGGAGGAGTTTGTGCCAGTAGCTCTACACCCCAAGCGTGTACATAAGCTTCTGCCTTTGCCGCGTGTTTTTCGATCAGTAGCCGAGTCATCTGTGGGCAGTAGACAGATGATGCAGAGGTCCAGTAGGACCAGACCAGCAGTTGAGTGATCTCGGGTTTTAGGACCGGTGGTGCGGGGCACCCTGGGTGGGGTCAGATCCAGGCGTGCCAGAAACAGATAGAGTTACTCATGTGGCGGGAAGGGTCACCTGGAACGTGACTGTCCGAATCCTCGTACAGTTGATCCGCAGGCTTTGGAGGAGCCACCGAGGCAGAAGCAGCGGCGAGTGCTTGAGAAATAGCCGAGCAGTGGACAAGGCAGTAGAGCTCTGAGAGCAGGTGGATAGGAGTGGAACTAGTTGATACGTCCTTTGTACTTCTAGTTCCATGTTTCTGTTGTATTCACGTCTTTTTCCTACGAGCTGGAATAATAAAAAGACACTTATCTTTGTTTTCTTTCCTGTCATTTTGTTTGGTTGATACTGAGTGGTCCCGGTTAAAACTGTTGACTTGACCCTCACTTTCGTGATTTCTACTAGAGGAGACTCAGTGACCTCACACTGATGCCGACAGTGTGACTCGACCCTTGGAGGCGAGAGTGAAAGTTGGATCTCGTAGTAGTTACGTCGATGCCTTACGACGTCATCCATGGCATGAATGCGTCATTCATGTCAGGATTGACTGTATTAGGAAATGGTCGTTGTTCATCCATGGGATGAGACCGAGTTTCTCTTTTCGACAAAGGAGAAATTTTAGCAGCTCTTTCAGATCATAGGAAAAGCAGGTGCAAATCATCTAGGAGCGGATGAAGACTGCACAGTGCAGTAAAAAACAGAAAACCGGCGCCAGTCTTAGAGACTCGGGCGTGTTAAATGTTTCAAGAAGAGGAAGCTTTCAAGAGAGCAGCGTGATGTGGTGTACATCTTAACATGCTACAACCACCCTCCTTAGTTATCCCAGCCAGGCTCAGGGAGCTGGAGAGCGGAGGAAGAGTGCGGATGCATGCGGTCAAGGAGTGTGACCCAATGGCTCTAAAAATGATTCAAGGGACAATCAATTCCTCGGGTGCACTTTCTATGGGAGTACGGAACCTCCAGGTAAGCACATGGGAGCAGAAGGCTTAGGTGCGTGTTCAATACCGCTTTTGAGACCCTAGTTTGTGTTGAAGCATTACGGGGACGTAAATACCTAAGGTGGGAGTAATGTAAAACCAGGAAATTTCAAGGAATTTTTTTTAAATTTTATTTGGAATTTTACAAGAACACAGTTTCTGACGGCGCCTGATTCTGAGGCCCGGTGTGCCCAGAATCATTTTCCGAAATTTGCCTCGGGTCTGTTCAGTGAATGAACGAGCGAGAATTTCTCTCTTTTGAACCAGTGCTCGGAATCAAATTCTGAGGGCACCGATGGAACTGTAGCACATGTAATTGCTTAAGAATGCCATTTCCGGAGTTGCGTTTACCCGAGATAAGATGATAAAAATTGTGGATGTTTAATTTATAATTTATCTACAATTTGTATTTTATTGTTAAGTAGATTAGGTGTTCTGTTACAACACTTGACCATCTCTTAAGTGGTTTTAATCTATGTAACGGAGTTAGGGGTGGGACTCACTTTGAGTTAACCACCCATGGGAGGATTTAAGGTGAGGTGGGGCCCACATGAACCCCACCCCTTCAAATTCCTAACTCCCTCAACTAACCCCTTTAATGTTGACAACTTGGCTTGAATTAAATAAGTGGAATTAATTCAAACTTTTGAAAATAAATTTCTTATCTTGTGTTAAGAAAATAAGACTTGGGATTATTTTATTTTTGGTTAGAGTCTTGTCACGTTGGGAGGATTTGGGAGGCTTGAAGAACATCTTCTTCAACGACGAAGAACGTGAAGAACGAATTGGTCTCCGATGAAGAATGTTGTCACGTCTTTCATCCGAAGAACGACGACGCACCATCCCTCGTTCTTCTTCCCACGACAAAAGGAAGGGAGACGCCGTTCCACCTCGGACAATCTCTGTCTTCGTCTACGAATCCTCTTCCGCGACACCGACCCGCGACGCGACGTCTTTTTCTCCGCGACGGTAACCTCGTTCAAGCCACACTTGAGGTAGGGGAATTTATTTTGGTGTTCTCTTATCTTTTGAGAAAAGAACGGCGAGCACGGACCAACCTATTCCAGGTTCATCCGTGGATCGTTCGTTCATGCGTATTGATGTTGAAGTTTATTGTTTAATTATTTCTTTCATGAATTCTACATTGTCGTCCTTCGTGAATTTACGACCAGTTGTTTTCAATTAACGAGAGGGGGCCGAACCGCACAAATACGGCAGACCCTCCTCCAATTGTGAATGTTGTTCCTAATTTAGTTGGGTCGGAATTGCGTGGTGCCATCACACCACGCAGGATCGTACATCAAGAAATGAGTGGCAACGTCGCGCCGCGCCGTGAAATCATACAAGGACGCGACGCCGTCGCGCCGCGCCATGAAGATGAACAAGGACGCAAATCCATCGCGCTACGTCGAAGAAAACCAAAGGCGCCGCGGCTGGAGCGGGGCCATGGAAGAAGGGCGCGGTGCCGTCGCACCGCGCCAGACGAACCAAGCCGCGGCCTGTTCTGGGCCGCGGCGGAGCAGGGTGACCGACGGCTGGTTCCGGGCCGCCGATGTCGGCGAAGGAAGAAGGACCGGCCGTCACTGGTCCATGTTGGCAGAACCAGCCGGCCGGTGCGGGCTAGTCAAACAAAGGAAAACCGGGGGATTCAAATCCCCCGGCTGGCCATCAAAACGGCCCCCATTTAATGGGGGGCCCGCGGTTACA
The DNA here is from genome assembly GCA_963277665.1 of Viscum album. Taxonomy (NCBI): domain Eukaryota; kingdom Viridiplantae; phylum Streptophyta; class Magnoliopsida; order Santalales; family Viscaceae; genus Viscum; species Viscum album. Next base: position 1,346,013,478 of record OY728159.1, on the reverse strand, counting down.
CAAGGGGGGCAGGCACCCCCCCACTTTTTTTGCCAACGGCTCAGCCAAAGGCCGAGATGGCCAGCGCACTGGGTGCGCTATGCCCAGGCCGGGCCGGGCGGGGCCGACTCGGACCCGGGGCGGGTCGGTCCGGTTCGGGCCGACCGGGGGGTCTCGGGCCGGGTCGGTTCGGGCCCGAAACCCCCGTTTTCAGACCGTCTTCGGTCTTTTGCCTATAACATGGGCTACAGACCTCCGATCGATTCACCGTCAGTTGTGTAGAGATCCTTTGAACGAGACGGTCATTTCGGTATATCGAACTCAAGGTTTTGGAATACTTTGGGTTCGGTCGAGTTGGTTCGGATACGAAACCAACCGGGCCCTCGGAGCGGAAATGCTTATATCTTGCGCTCCAGACGTCCGATTGACGTGCCGTCGACATTGATGGATTCCACTAAGTGAGACAGATCTTTTTTCTTACTCCGTTCGAGGTTTGGATGCCGTCGGAGTGCGGTCAGGTTGGTTCGCTCACAAAACCAACCGGGCTACTAGAACGAAAAGGCCAATAACTCGCAGACCGGGTGTCCGATTGACGCGCCGTCTATCTCGTTGATTTACTCTTGTTGAGACGGAACTTTTGGCATACTTCGCCCGAGTTTTGGTTGATGTTGGATAGTGGCCGGGTTGGATTGTACCCAAAATCGAACCGGGCCCCTGGAACAGAAAAGATGATATCTTTCAGACTGGACGTCTGTTTGACGAACCATCCGCAGCGTTGGTGATCACGTTGAGAAACGATCCCAATGAGTATACCCTATGAGAGTTCGGGGTAAAGCTGAGATACGACCGGATTGGTTCGCACATGAAACCAACCAGGCCCCTGGGACGAAAAGGCTAATAACTCATAGACCGGGCGTCCGATTGGCGTCCCGTCTGTTGCGTTGAGGCCCCTATGACGAGGCGGTCCTTTGAGATACTTCTTCGTGGGACTTTCAGATACTTGGAGTATCGAACTGTAGCTTGTGGAGCGGACCCTCTCGGAGACGAGCGTGCGGAATACGGAGACCCTGTAGCCGACTGAGACATAACAACTGCTTGACCGACTCGACTTGGAGTGAGTCGACTCGCCCAGTGGAAAGAGCACTACATTGTGAGGTGGAGACCCATGGCGGACAGAGCACTACCTGTGTGAGAGTGCAGACCCGCGATACACGTCCGGAGAGTACCTCAGCAGGCTACTAGGGGGTGTGCACTACTGTGTTTGGGTGACATAACCCGGCGGGAAGACTACTATGTTTGGGTGGATGACCCGTGGTACTCGACATGAGGAGTACCTCATCATTATTAGGATAGTGAGAAGTACCTCAGAGTCATGACAGGACCACTGTACACTCCAAAGACGGGGCTTTTCAGCAGTTACGGTTTCGATAATGAAAATCCTGGTTTGAGCTGAGACTTTTCACCTTTGTGTTTACCTCATGATTGAGATGGCTCACTTGATAACATAGGTATATGTATGGGCATATACCTGGGTAGTGGTTATTCGTTGATTTCATGATCTTGGTGTTTTCCTCATGATTGAGATGGGTTACTTGATAACTTAGGTATATTCATGGGCATATACCTAAGTAGAGGTTATCTTTTGAGATCTTCTTTGTGGTTATCCATGTTGGTTTTAGAGAGACCTTGAGGTTCTCAGGGTCCCTACTGAGTATCGTTATACTCACCCCTGCACGGGCTATGCCCACACCTCGTTGTGTTGGTTGCAGACGACAGGCAGTGCTGACGGAGGCCGAGTGTTCGAGGACTGGACGGTACCCGGAGGTGGACTACACGACGAGTCAGTATCCGGAGGTGGACTTCATGGTGAGACGACACTCGGAGGAGGTTGATGGACGAGAGTATTATGGAGTCTATCTGTACCTACCCTTCAGGTAGGATCTGTGGTGGACAATCCAGGAGCTGTGCCATCTGTACCTACCCTTCAGGTAGGATCCTAGGAGGACGACCTAGGAGCCGCTTCTGTTCTTCCAGCTGTTGTCTTTTTCTGTTTTACTTTGTTCAGTTGTATTTGTACTTTCATTTGGGTTTGTATTCTGGCCCATTTAACTTTCAAAAATTCTCTTTGTACTTAGTGATTTACTTCCGCTTGTACTCTGTGGTGTTTTGTTTACATTTATAAAGGAAATGTATTCCCAGTTATCGGGATTTTTACCTTTGGTGCTAGTCGCCAACCCCTGGCCTATGGAAGGCGGGCTTGGGGTAGTCACGGCACGGGCCCCGAGGATGGGTCATGACAAATATAGTATTCCCTTTAACAATAATCTCTTGTTTATCCCAGATAAAGTTTGAAGCACTGAGACCCAACACCTTTTGTTTAAAATTATTTAATAAGGACATAACAATTTCACTTCAAGCATCTCAATATATTTCCATATTTCTGTTATAAGAAAACATTATAGTATCATCTATCATATAAAGTTAAAGAACAATATTATTTTTATCAAATATTTGCAGTATAATGAATAATAGATATGATATCATTATATTTTTCCATCAATAATAATATTTTTTTATCAAATGGTGGAATTACTCTATTGTTGGAAGAATTAATATTAACCATGAAGTGGATTCAACAAGTCAATTTCTCTATGATTCAAATTGAATTTTTAGAAGATCTAATTACAACATACAAGGGTGTTTAATCATTTTCTCACTTTTTATTAGATTTAATACCTTTTATAAACACAGACACTATACCTTATTAGGATTTATTCCCTTATAAACTTTTTATTAAATAATGATGCGTGAAAAGGTTGAAAATCATGTAATGAACATAAGATTTACATTGTCCAGCCACTATATGAGATGATACATCCTTTCCATAAAAACTATAATGGGCCTATAAAAATTCAGTATTATGAATAAGTTAATATAACTTGTGAAAAATAATGTTAGAACCCCACTATATTCCTATTGTAAAGATTATACTAACTCCCATCATTTTAAAAAAATTACTATAAAAATCATCCGAATGAAATTAATATATAATATATATTTTTAGTTCCCCCCAATCCCAGTTTGAATCCTCAATATGATTTGGAACGATCACATTATCTCAATATGATGAAGTTAATATGATTATCCCTTACTCAATCTAATCTTCTCAAACTCTTCTCTAACACTCAGTGTTATATTCTATAGTTTAATTGACTCAATATGGTGGCATCAAAATGATAAACTAATTGTTAATATGTAAAAGTCTTGAACTGTTAAAATTAATTATATGATATTCATTAGTATAATGAGAACCTTCAAATAAAACTATTAAATGTTCTAACTTTTGTACATATGTGAAAAGATACAATGAACTACTGATTTGGGAAACTATTTTTTATGTGAAATAGAAAAATTTAGTGGGAAACTTTAAAACATTTTCCACATCCTCGTATTTCAAAACTCAAAAAATCTCTAACATTTAATCATTTACACTGACTTCTTCAATATTCCTTATATTTCAATGAAATTTATGAAAAACTGTATTTTTTGACTTATCATATCAACTCATCACATAACTTATTCTTTTTAAAAATCTTTATTTAACATCCAATATTTTTTATAGTATGATGTCAAATCCTATAGTTCAACATGATACATCATCCTATGGTTATTATGATATACTTTTCTCTATCATCTCATTAAGATATGGTTTCCTTCTCTTTTATTTATGATTTTCCTTTCATTCTCATCTCTTTATGACCTTACATTCTTTTTTATCTCATTACGATCTTCCTTTCATTCATATCCCATTATGTCCGACATTTCTTCTTCAGCTTATTATGATCTACCATTGTTTCTCAACTCTGTAAGATAAACATCATTTACTAGATTTTTTAAATGAATTAACATTCCTTCTCAGTGTTAGTATGATTGAATCCTCATTATGATAGAATTTCTATTGTGATGGATATCTCATAATGATGTAATTATCATTACGATGTAATACCCATTATGATTTATTATCCTATTTTGATGGAAATTCTATTAAAATTATTTTTCCATAACGTTGGAATGTGATCAATAATGAAACGACTTAGAAACTTTGAACATCTTCAAAATTCATCAACATCACACATTCTAACTTATGGTTTCGATACAATAATTATGATTCATCTTTTACCACAGAAGCCTTTTTCTTAATTTTATTCTTGAATTGTATGAACATAGTGAATATCAAAGAATCATTTGATTTAGATTATAATGTTTGAGAAAATTTACAACACCCTACATCAATTTCATGAACAAACATCTTCAGCAACATTTCTTCTACCTCAAATAGAAATTTCTAACATTATCAAAAAAGACAATTCTGGTAGATCATAAACATCATACCGATGGTCTAGAGATAGATGGTTTTTTCAATCGATAATATCATTATTTTGAAAAAATTTAATAAGATGCTTCTCAGTTCGATACTCTAAACTGATCTCATCTCAGTCTGATCCCTGAAATATGGAAACAAAATTCATAAACACAAAACATTTCATCCCCATTATGATTGGGATTGAATATTTCGATAACTTTTAACAATATTACATAACACATTAGGATGGGCTTGTTCTTATTCCTGAATAATAAATGAATTACTATACAAAAAAGTTAGTTGATAACAAATACAATATATTAGTTAAAACACCTTATCACAAAGGTTCTTCATAAAGGATTTAAAGTTTATAAATGAAATCATATTAAGGAATAATATTAAATAAAATCTAGATTCATGACAGATGGGATTTATTTTCACAACTAGAATTGTGACAGGAACAAAATGGGTTTTAAAAAATAAACATACTGAAAAAGGGTATGTGGTGTGCAATAATAATTGTTTAGTTATTAAAAGATATTTAAAAATTTAATATATTTATTTTAATTTGTAATTTATTTCCAATTCAATTAATTAAAATGAAATAATGATTTTTTTAAAAATATTCTCAATGTAATATCATGATTATCCCAAGTGGATGTAAATTATACCTTTTTAAAAGGAAAAATAGATGATGAGGTATACGTAGAAAATATAGTGGTAGTTATTTCTAGTAGTTATTAAAGTGGATTTTAAAATATAATGAAATAAATTTATGGGATTAAAAAACAAACTGTAGAATTTTATTCAATGTTATATAATTGTTTTCTGATAATTAGGTTTATGGATTGAAAGGTGGATAATAATCATTATGTAATGGAAATTAATATTAATTAAATTATTATAATAAGTTATATTCGTTAATTTTTTTAGTAGGTCACATGATTTTAATAATTGAATAAAAATTTAAGGAAAAATTTTGAGATGTTAATATTTAGAGACATGGAAGTTGTATTGGGTTTTAATGTGATTTATATTATTGATTTTCTTATATCAAAATATAAAGAGTATCGACATGTGTTATTAAATCAGTTTGAGATGGATGAATAGAGGGTGGTATCTAATATAATATTTATTGTGAATCAATATTTTATGGACAAAATGGAAAGGGTGTATATCTAAAAAAATTTATAATATTTACTATGATTATATTATACATGATTTAATAATGAAAAAACATTTTATACATTGTTATCTTATGTGAAAAGTTATACATAAACTGAAAGGAGGAGTATGGTATTGTAGAAAAGTTGATATTATAATATATTAATATAACACTATATATAAATCTATTCATATCTATAATTTTAAAAATATATGTCAATAAATTATGGTTTAGGATTGAATACCAAGTTCTATAAGGCCAATATTTTTCAAACATAGATACAGTTCGTTAAAATTGAAGAAAAAAATTCAGTAACTCTCAAATATATGCATTTTTATTATGTGATATAATCATATATTATAACTATAATAGAATGGATGTAATCATAACTTGAGATTATGTAATTAAATTTTATAGGCCCATTGTAATTTTCAGTGATAAATAGTGTAAAATAATTATTTCAATGAATCAAGAACCATATATGAGTTCAAAAAATATTAAATTGGTAATAGTTTTTTAAAAAGATAAAACTCTTGATATATTAAAAAATACCCGGTAAAAGGATGCCTTTTTAAACTTGTGAGTGATAATGATTTTGTGTCATCTCTTAATATCATTGCGATTGTTTTATTTTCAATGTCCCCCCATCATTTTTGTGTTTTGTCTAAGTGGATAATATATTTGAGTTTTGGAATTTAATGGGAGAGAATTCCTTCAAAAAGTGGGAGCTATGATCATATGATGAGTAATGTGGGAAACATTCCTTGTAAAAATTCATGGGGATACGAAATCAAAAAATTGTTTGAATACATGTTAAAATTATATTTCAGATTGATGTTTTTAAGGTAGTAGTTTTTAAATTTCAAATAATATCATTTAAAAAAAATACAAAGATGAATATTGAATAAATTTTTAGTATTTAGAATAATTATTGATATATAAGGATACATTCATAATGTATCAATATTCTAAAAAATATATATTTCATTTACTCAAAAACATTACTCTATCTAGCGATATATAGTTTAGATAATTATAATTTTAGATGAAAATCATTGATTAGTGAATCAGGTTCTTCATTCATACTTTATAATGTTATATTTTGTTCTAATTAATGATAACTTGATTATATAATTATTTAATATTATTTAGAGTTTCATAGGTGATATATGTGTAAATAAATATATTGAAATCTATAAAATATCATGATTATGAAGTGATTAATTTGTGCTTATCCTAATGAAAAAACGGTTTTTAGTAAGTTAGAGCATAATAATAATCAATCTGACTATTGCTTTTGGAAACCAATTATATTTTTCACTAGAATAATTTATTAGGGAAAGAAATTATAGTTCTATAGACTATATCGTAATTATTTTATAACTTAATGTTCAATATGGTATAATGAATTATTTATATCAAATACTAAAATTAAATGGATAAAAAACATTTCAGGGTCATATCAACAGCATCATGGTTTAAAAGTGAAACATACAGGTTTTTTTATCATGGATCAACTATTAGAAATTAGAATTATGGCATAAAAACCATGAAAATCCTAGAATTATTTAAATTGTGTTTCCAGAAAAACCAATTATTTTTATGAAGAAAATTATCTTCCAATTTTCAAAATATTTGATTTTTAATACATGTATTTTTCAAACACTTTGAACTGTGAAGAATCAAATAGTGGTATAATAAATGAAATCCCATCTTTTTATCACAATATAAAAACATATTTTTTCATGAAAAAATTATATATAGTCAACTATCATTTATATTAAGATTTTTAAAGAGTAAATGGATTTTATTTTTTTGTGAATAATTGGTTCATATTTCTAAGGTTGATCGGAGAAACATATAAAGGAATTAAAAACATCTTACTTTCTTGATTAATTTTATTATTAAGAAATATTTACTTTGTTTTACAATTACCACAATATAATGTGCGGGAGGAATAAAAAATACTATTAATCATCATTTAAATTATTTATGTTCATCCCCTTTCCCTTAATTTTTTTATTCTATCAATACAATGAATGTTTAATATAGGGTAACCCCCATCAATCACCAATAGTAGACATTAGTAATGATTTGGTAATCCGTGAAATATTATTTTTGTTTTTATCCAATTTATTATTTCTTTATAATTAACAATGATTTCATAAGGTGATAGGTTGATCTATCACTCATGACCCTAATGGATTTTAATGATTGAATTTATTTTCAATTAGTATGTTACTTATCAATTTTTTTATAAGGATGATTATTTTCCTAGAGGATTAGAACGATAAAGGAGTGAGGAACCTCTTGACGTTTATATTTATTATATGCATTAATTTATTTCATCAAACAGTACATATATATTCATATTTGTAGTGAATATTGGTATGGGTATAGTAGTTAGTGGTTGGAGTTTTGAAAAAACATATATTATTCGAATGGTCTTCTCAACAACATAAAATTTTTTGAGAAAAAAATGTTGAAGGATTATTAAATAACAATAAACTATATGATGTAGGTGAATATGAGATGTCATAAAGTGAAAAACATAAATATTTTCCATGTGAAGAAAACAAAGAGAACAAATCCAGTTTTTATTGAAAATAAAGGTTGTTTACTGATATGGACACTAAACATGGATAATAATATTTAAAAAGTAAGTCTGATTTTTATGTTTCACTTATTTTTGATCAATTAATGATCCATTTTTTGGGAATATTAATAAAAAGAGTTTAGAATTATTGAGTATGTGGAAGGTTAATTAAAATATTCAAATGGATTTATCATATATTATAAATTATTTGGAATTTATTGAAATGAATAAAAAAATATTCTAATGAATTTTATGAGTCTATTTAAAAAATATTGATATATTTTAAGATATCTAAAATTAATTAGTGATATAATTTTAATCCTAGAGATGTGTTATAAATATTTCTGAGTTTTATATTATGGTGACTTTGGAAAATTACACTTTTATAATATTTATATTAAATTTTTTCTACGTAAATTATATTAAATCATGGCTTATAAAGGATATATAATTTCATTCAATTAATGAAAATTATTCTCTATATTTTATTTTAGAAAAACTAAAAATTTACATGTATTTGGATTCTAAAATCTAGAATCACTAAAGCTACATAAGAATAGTTCTGTAATATGTTAAATCTATGTAAGAAAGTATTGATCTAAAAATGTGTTTATGTATTAAAAACTCTAGTAAAATTATAGTTTCTAAATAATTATTCAATGTAATGACCCCGTCTACAGTATCCAAGAGCTACTGCCTTAATTTATTAAATTTTCATACATATATGTATTTAATCCCAAAGTACTAATTAGTTAGTGGTCTTGGAAAAAATTTCACATATATTCACAATACATTATAGTTGAAAGAATAAAATAAAACATAAATAATCCCTACAGAGAACTATTTTTCTCCAACAATAACCCAACATATCATTCTTAACAAAAATCTTATCATCCTGGAAAAAGAAAAACATAATAAAGGGGTGAGATCAGATTCCAATCAAGGTTATACATATATTAGAATCTACCATAATCAATGACAAATGATTATGTAAACGGGATGAAAAAAAATCTACATAATGAATATCCACAGTATAATGTAGAAGGAATGATTAATGATCAAATAAATGACATATAAATAATCACATATGAATGATACTTATGCATGGATATTCTATTAGTCTGAAAATCAAATGGAATATTAATAACTAATCCCATAAATAGGGAATGCATAATGTCAAACATCATAAACATACCGTTAAGTCTTCCACAAGGACACGATTTATAAACGGGTAAGACATTATCCAATATAGGCCATGACTGTCACATAATCAGACCAAAGAATTCCTCAAATTAAAATGGAGTAACATAATCATCATAAACATTAATATTGAAAAACATGAACTGTAAATGTGAATAAATAAACCATAATCCATCAATTCTTTGAAAATAAAACAAGCACAGTCAAACTAATAATAAACCATTTATTGAAATACAGTAAATGATATCATAATATATCAACATCAATCAGGAATAAGTTCCAAAAATGATGTTTACGTAGATTAAAATACTCTAATAATTATTAATTCGTTGTTGTGGAGGATGAATCTCATTGCATCGTGTAGACAGTAGGCTGCATTACATGAAATTTTTTTTATACCCATGAATCAATTCCCATGGTTAAAATGATGGGTTGATATATGAAATTTTTAGAATTATATGCACTTTTCCAGTAAAACCATGGGAATAATAACCCTGATTTTCACTTTTTATCAGGATCCTCATCTCGATTCACATATCCTCTCTCATATCTCCCCACGTATCCCCTAAGCCATGGCCTTTCCGCCCTCTCCCGGCATACCTGCCCTCATACTCCCACCCTCACATCCACCTCCCAATCCCGCCTCCCTCCATTTCATTTTTTCCTCCATGTCCACATCTTCCTCTACCTCCCAGCACCAGCCTTCACCTCCCTGCCCACGCCTCCAACTCCATGGCTGCCTCCACCTCCACCTCTATGCTACTGCAGCCACCTCTGCCTCTGCCTCCTATACCTCGCCTCCACCTCCACCTCCTCCCGACCATGGCTTCCTCAGCCTCCTCCTCATTAGAAATAGATATAAAGGATACCTATGTAATGATTAATGAATCTTAAACATGGATTTATTATATTCTTTGGTTCTTGGTTTTTGTTTCATGTTTTGATTCACTATTCTCTTTGTGTTTGTTAATGTTTCTCTACACCATAATGAACAAATTTGTTTTCTTATTTTTTTAAAATGAAGGTTGTGACTCTAGAGTACAAAGCCTATCAAGAACATTTTCTGGGTAATTTATTAATGTTTTCATCTGTTCCACTCAAAAATTTTAACGCGTTTAAAATTAAATTTAATGGTACCTCATTAAGTTCATAAAATAAAACATTTGACTAATTCTGTAGATATTTTCATTAAATGGACATGAAATTCTTTCCAGTAAAACTACGAACCATCTAAAATTGGTGAGTAGAAAAAGAAAATACAGAAAGAATATTCAATGGTGCACTGAGATTTTTTTTATTTTTCTATGCTAATAATTGATTCATACTTTTGAAGGGTATTGATGGATGCAAAGTAGAGAACGTTTTGTAATGTGATCATATTGGAGAAAAAAAACTGTTTTCACTGAGATGTATCTCCCATGGTCCTGGTGGCATCAGGATGGTTTAATACATTTTATTTATTCACATTTTTCATTCAATTTTCATATTCGCTGAATCACATTCATGTAATTTCATGCTTTAGAAACCCCAAAACGTACCTCTAGAAGTTATTTAGGGATGATTTTTTGTAATCAGAAGAATTAATTGATGCTTATGTGAACCTATATCTAAACATTAAGGTGAATAAAATTTTCATTATAACCTTTTTCAATTAAATTTGTCATTCATGCATGGATCACACTATATTTGAAGGAATTAAATAATTTTTTGTTTCATATTGTTTGTTTATTATGGACGGGATGATGTTGAAGGATTTTTTAGTGGTAATAATGTTTGTTGCTTATATCCTATCAGAGATAGTAAGAATTTTTTTAGTTTGTTAAAGAGTAATTTGATCAATTCCTAGGTATTCTATTTGAGAAATAATCCATGAAGAATATGAGTTTAATGTGTGGTATGTTTTCTCTTGTCAAGTATTATTGTATTTTATAACTAAAATACGTCTTGTTCGGTTTTTTCTATTTTTAATTAATTAAAATATTCATTTACATTTTTTTTCAATAGGATTATATAATCTGATTTTGTTGGGTTTGGGCACGTATTTTACATTAGTGATATGTATCAAATCATGGACTGATCCCCTACATAGACTATTTTTTAAATAAAAAGTTCTAAATATGTTGATATAACCATTATGCTTGCTCTAAATATTAATGTATGATAATCATAATCTCACCCAAAATAGTCAAAATAAACCTAATATGACTAGTAATATCTACCAACTCCTTATAAGAGCTGAATCATAAATATTTTACATGCTTATAATTTTATATATGAATCGAGAAAGAGAATCTGGAAACCACTTGTAAAAAAATATATACTAGTGGATCTCTAGTGTGAACATTTCTGAGAGTAATGTTATATTGAAAATTCTACCATATGAATTGAAAATTAACATTATTTTTTTAGTTCATGGATGGTGGAGTAAAAATTTTAAATTCCCCTTGATTATCACACTATATATGTGAAGAATAATTTTGGGATAGTCAATCCTTCAGTAAATAATAATTTTTATTGGATTAAGAGATAATACTTTAGTGACTTCTGTTTATTTTCATTTCATTCATCATGGTAGTCTGATATAAAAATGGTTCATGACAAAATTAAAAATTTTTAAATGGTTTTTTTAATTGTTTGTGGGAGAAAATATTTCTATGTGGTGATTCCCAAACCAGATCTCATGAGATATTCTAAAAGAAAAATGACCCTAAATGATCAAACTATAATCAAAATTCATTGGAGCACCCACCAAACCTTTTAGTAATTTTTACCTTAATGATCAAACCATATTTATTGCATGGATTATCACACTGTACCCCATGTTTTGGTTTACTGTTTTTAAATTTTGACACCACTGTGTGATACGATATAGAATCATGTGATACATTTTTCAAAAAATTTTAGTGAAAATAGGAGAAAAAACATGGAGAATATATCTTCCCCCTTAATAGATGAGGTTATTCCACACTTGGTTTGGGGATTACCAAATAACGAACATAGACCTGTAATTTGGATTCATATTTGATTAATGAAGTACTCCATATTCAAAGGATTATAAAAATGGAGAAAACAATTTAATTCTATGAATTTCGAGCATCATATTGAAAAATTCCCCAGATTATCCTCACCCATGTCAATGTAATAGTCTAACATCTATATTTAACTCACTGTATCAGGTTAAAATTTCCAAAACACATGTCACTCATAATCCACATGCTTAATAGAAACATCATATTGATTAGATAATTCCACTCAATTGTTCCAAATATATTAGGCTTCAACACATTGTTTTTTGTAATTACCAAAATTGTAATTAGTATTTCATCAATAACATATTTAACTATAATGAAACCCCCTTATTAAAATAAATTTTGGTAGATAAAAGTTAATAATTTCTTAGTAAAACTATGTCTCCTTAATTAAATTGTTGAAATTTTTATTCCTCTATCTTGGAACATTCATTGAACCATAATGACTTATGTTTATCCTAAACACAATATCCAAGTTATAATTACCCATAAAAACTTATTAATAAATGATAATTTAATCATTTAGGTCACCATGATGAAATTTTTCCCCATTCAACTACTCAAGATGATTCCATTCCAATGAAACCGTACATAAAAATTTCCAAATATAACTATGTTTAATTACATGAGATATTATGTCTTAAGAATATACACATTCCATTAGATGAAAATATTTTGCAAATAGATATTATTTTAACCTTCATTTATCTTATAATTCTTCAATAATATAATAATAAAATTTCATATATTGTATTCTTTCAAATTAGGTATCTCATTTAGATCGTATAATTTTTAAACTAGATGGTTATAGACTACATCCCTTATAGTTAACACCCACAAATTTGAGTCTCCTAAACATTGTGAATTATTATTGGGATTTCCATCGTCAATATTATGAAAAAATTTATAATAAATTCTATACCATTACGCTCATTTCCTCAACCTTGTAGTTCTCAATAATTTCATATATGGTTGTGATCCTTCTGATGGAAAAAGTTTGATTTCTTATCCACCAAATATTTTTATAAGGGTTCTATTTTCTATTATAATTTTCATTTATTAGGCCCCAAAAAACTAATAGATTTTTTCCACCTGTAGTGATTACTCCAGATGTATCGATAGTTCAAGTATAATGTGGTCTCAAGATCTTTTTGAACAACAATAATATCGAGATGGATATCAAGATAAATCATATTTTTTGATGATACAATTCCTTCAAAAAAATTATCCTCTTGGATATAGTCCATTCTTAGGATCTCCTCAATAAATTTTTAATTCTACATTTTGAATTTAGAATTATTATTTCTAATGACCTTGTGAGAGTTGTTTTACTAGAGAAAATATAAAATTTCAGTGTCACTATAGTCATAAATGTAACATGATCAAAACATATACTCCATAGAGTACCACTATGTGGAATAATTATATATATAGCTAAATGCACATAAATGATTTATCTGGATGAAGTAAATATTACATCTAGATTAGTAGTTTAGATAATGTCACTGGATAATTTGTGATGATAGAATCTTAGAGATTATGTAAGATCCATTGGTCACTAATTTAGCCTAAAAAACTTGTTGAACCATTACGGAATTTTCATTATTTATTACTTCTCTACTAGTATATATTTCACCATTTCCGAAAATATATCATGTTCCATTCTCTATGGAAGGAACATTTCAAAACTAATAAAATTTATCTAGAATAACCTATATTACCATTTTCATGTATACTCCAAATCATTTTTATAATAATATGCATCTTCCGTTGCATTTAACCTCTTTTCTTTGATTTCCCTTTACTGAAAGAATATTTCACTAATTTAAAATTTCTTCATGAATAATTTAAACCAAACATTTCTTGTGATTTCAACATTAAATGTCTCATATATTAGTTATACTCCATAATAATGCACCATATCAATCCAAAATAATTTTATTAAACCAAATCTATATTAAAATTAGTTTGTGAACTATGGTTGTAGAAATTAATTGGATTAGTGTTGCATGATCTGATTTGGATAATGATTGGGCTAAATGATTTTGAACCATACTGCAAACCAGACCTGTATTTTTTTATAGTTCAAGGTTCTATACACATGGTTATTTAACTGTGGATATACTATATCATGTTTTATAGTTTATTCACACAGTTTTATAAGAACTTTTTATGGGTTTTCCCCACTAATTAAATGACACTGTGGGTATTATAGATATATCCAGGGCAATAACCCCAGTTTCTATAAAACCATGACTATAGATCAATACTGACAACTTCATAGCCCACGATATACTAAACTATAGAAATATATTATATGATTGGTTTTATGGGAAATTCTCATTGATCAAAACTGTAGGTATACATTATTTTTTTAGTAGTGTCGTACGTATACACATGTGATGATATCATCACGTAATGTAAATGGGGTAAAGAATTTGATTGTATATTAATTATACATACAAATTATAAATCCATATTTATTATTTATCTCCATTATATTCCTCATTATACCTATCCAAATAATTTTGTAATGAAAAAACAAGTTACACCATGACATAGAGATGGTATGTCGTACCTATGCACCCATGTTGATATTTTTTTATAGGATGGATAAGTGGTGAAATATTGTATTTACATATAATAATATCAAGTAAAAATATATATGATACTATATTTAATTATTTATCATGGAATAAATATCTAAATAAGATGTACAATAAGAAATAATCTTAAATGAAATGGTAAAATAAAAATGTCGTATTCGGTGGCTTCCATTGGATATTCTCTTTAGGACACCAGGGATTATATTTTTAAATAAAAAGGAGAACAATTAATTGAAATAGAATATTTGGAGTAGAAATAGGTGGGTATTGGTTGAGATATAACTCTCAATTTTTTGTGAGGAAGTGAGGGAGGAGATGACTTTTCATAAGATAAGGGAGGTACACTCTTGGTATCCTCTGAAATATTAAATTAAAATAAATTTATTTTAGACATAAAATATATATCTATGTTGATTTATCTCGAAGATAAGATTATTATAGGTCGAAATAATTTCATCAAATGCTTGAAAATAATTTTTAGGTCATAATATTGACCATATATTTGGGATTTAATCATCAGTTATTCCCTTTAACTCTCACCATGACAACATGGTTTTTTACACTGTAACATTAATATACATAATATAAAATAAAAATATAACCCCTAATGGATTATTGATATAACATTTGACCTCATTAATTTTTTTTTAAAAAAAACTTTATATTTTAATGATTTTTATAACAATTAATAATATATTTTTAATTTTAAAGTATCATTTATGTCAATTTAATGCTATTCATTACTTGTATTTTTTTGAATTTCATAAAAACAAGATAACATAAAACCAAAAATTCTAATATTTGAATATCACATCTATTCTATATTTACATTTTTTTATGTTATTAATTTAGTGAAGTTATATTTATTTAAATATTTTAGTATCATTTATTCCATAATTCCATTGATTAAACAATTAATACATCATTATTATGAAAGCATGTAATTAAAATATTTATTATATAAAAATTAAAAATATATTATAATGGTGAAGCTAAATTTACTATTTTTAGGTGATCATTTTGAATCAATTTTATATTTTCTATAACTCTAAATTAAAAATGGTTTATTGATAAAAATATATGTATGACATTTTTCTATTTTCATTAAATAAAATATATTAAATGACTTATTCTCATAAAAGTGTCATAAAAAGGGTATAATTTATGACCAATGATTATATTGTTAATAACCTAATCATCCAGTCAAATTAAGAAATGTATTAGGGTAATTTTATCGTGTATGTAATATTATATGTACTCATAATTACCTAATTTTCACTTAACCATGACAATTTATATATTAATAAATTTATTATTCATATTACAAAAAATAAAAGAAAAATATTTATATACTTTTAAACAACTAATTATAAATATTTAATACATTTTGAGAAATTCATAACGCATATTTTGCTGAAATGAATTTAAAATTAATCTCGTTGATGGGGTGATAAAATGAGTTATTAAACTTTAAACATGAAAATGATTTTAATTATTTTATATCTGAATTCACTATAAAATTGATTAAAAAGACTTGAATTTGATTAAATGAAAAAATTAATCTATTAATAGTTTATATCAATTCAATAATATCATTTAAAATAATAAAAATCTTTGATGAAAAATTTCGTTTTAAATAAAATTACGAATTTTTTATTATTCATCAAAACATGAGTCTTATTATAAAAATACAAAAAAATGAACTAAATTCAAATTTTATATTCCAAATTAATATAAAAAGATATATTTATTCAAATATAATACATAAAACTGTCAAAATTTGATTTAAAATAGGTTCATCATTAAAAGGTGGTAAAATTAATTTTATAAGAAATTTATATTTTTATGTGTAATATTGGTTTAGTTATTATCATATGCCTATAAAATATATTATATGAATATAAAAAAAATTTTATTCAATATATAACCTATAAATTTAATTAATATCTTTATCTAGTAGTAATTAGTTTAATTTATTTGGATAAAATAAATTGGTGTGTATATAAAATAGTTCATTACAAAAACATTTCTTATATATTCAGTTAGTTACAATATTCACTTCTAATTAATTTGAAACCAGTTAATTTATCCATATATTTTCAGAATTTTATAAAGAATTTTAATAACCTAAAACTTAATTGTTATGTTATATTATATTAAATAATAATATTTTAATAACGTATTATTGTTCAGTTAAACACTTCCTTATGTCTAATGTAATAAAACTATTAATGTGAGAAATTTATAAAATAATATATTCATGAAATTGAATTTATTTAGAAAGATAAATTCTATAAAATTAGGCAGTGTTACATTGTACCCCCCATTAATAAACATCACCCTCACGATTTGAACGTGGGATCGAAAATTAAGGTTTTAACTTTCTAAAGTATCTTTGTTGAAATCCCACATAAAAAATAAATTAATGAGATCTACACTTTAAAATAATAAAATAGAAGTATATATTCTACCAAATATGACACATTATAGGGTTCTATATAGGAAAACATAGACCCTTATTAGGAATATAACCATCATGTTATGATGGAGGTTGATAGAGAACATGATCAGAAGAACATTAACAACATCAAACTCATAAATCTGTGATGATTTGAGGGACAATTTTATTCATTTGGAAATATGTTTCTATGAGATTTTTTATTGTTTTAAATGTATTTATCCATTATTTGATTAATTAGTTAAATTCATAGACAGAGAACATAAGGAAATATAATTGTTTAACAAGAATAGTTTAATCTTTTAATCAATTTCCACTATAAACCCATCATTTTTTCCAAATTATTTTTAATTATGATAAATATTTCACAACTTAATCATAAGAATAAACATATATAGAATAAAATAATCTATACAATATAAAATAATTATTTCTCCAGCCTTGCATCATTAATAAAAATTAAATGGTTAGGATAATATAAGATAATATGCGAAAAATAATAAACGATTATATAAAGGAAAATAACTTCAATATCAAAAATTAAACATAAATACCCAAATTTAAACATAGTTCATTGTTAAATTAATTATACTTTAACAAAATATTATTCCATTAAATTGAAACCCAAAAACCAGAAGTATTTGATCACATTATTATATATTACATTAAAAACTCTTAATGTCTCAGACTGAAAATTAATTTAATAAATCACATATTCTCTTATATATCATAATAGTTTGTATTAATATATTAAATCCCCATTAGTCTATGATAATATCATTTATGAATCCAAATTAAAATTGAATTTGTATCCCTCAAAACACTTTTTTTTACCGTAATCTTTTAGGATTCACAAAAGAAAGGACGTTATATAAAATAAAATTAGTCACTTAATCACGAAATCATTTTCTTATCAAATGTTTATCTATTTGATAATAAAAATCCCCCTAAATTAAAAATAACCATTATTCATTAGATATTTTAACTCACTAAAAATTATTGTGAACTTGGACTTCACATAAGCTAGTGGTAGGAGTTTCATCCTTATCACCCATCAGTTATGTGTTAAAGCCTCCCGACCTTACCAGAATCGATGAGTTATCACCTTGTTTGGAGGTCATCATTTTTGTGAAACCATAATAATATAACTCCTAAAATAAATATTATTTACATAAATTAAATAAGTATACCCACTAAATAACCTTTTAACTATGTTTTTACATACAACCCCAATAAATAAATAATTCATTCATTTGTTTCCATATAAAGAATTCTATGCTCTAGAGGGCTTCAAATAGAAAAGGACATTGACTTGGGTAATAACCAGATTCCACACACTTAAGGAAATGAACTATAAATGGTTTATTGGATGAGTTTTATTTCCGTATATCACATTGTTCATTTTTACTAAGAGTTTTATTTTTTTCTTTTCCCAGATATTTATCATTTCTTTATTCCATTGAGACATGTTCATTGGTGTCTCCTTCAACATTTCATACATGATATAAATTTATATAGCTTTTCTCTGTGGTCTTTAAAAATAGATCTCTTATAAATCTCTCTCCTTCTCTTCTTTGGTGAGCATGAGGGTTGGTTTGGTTAAATAATGTTAATTATATTTCAAAAAAAATTGTAAGCATGAAAATGATATTTTTTACTCATATGAAAATTCTATTTGGATTATCATCTTCACTACCTTTTCCATCATGATTAATATTAATATAACTACTTCAAGTTCTATCTATTGACAGAAACCATAAATCATAGAGTGAGTAACAAAACGCACATTGATAAAAATGTATAATCATTTATCATCACACATTATTTTTAATCTATAAAACATAAGATTTAATATTGGTAATTAATTTTTGTCATATATTTAAATCCATAATAATGGGTTGTATGGAAAATTATTATTTTACTATGAATATTTCCCAGGAGTGTGAAACTATATTTTTAGTAAGGCATATTGGCATGTAACTAGTTAAATCAGGTCAGGCATGACACACCTTGTCATATTCATTACCCCTAGGTACACCTATACTAGAACAATGTCCAATTTTATTATCAAGGAATGGATGTATTTATAAGAAGACATAATTAATATATACCTTTCCAAAATTCTAGGATCTTCTCTTATACATAAAATCGAATTCAATCGTAGAGGTGTGTTTTATAACATTTTTTCTGGATTTATTTTATAGGGTTTCAACTAAACTATCTCTAATACTAACAATAATGTCCTAGATCCCAGTACCTTAGAGTTAGTGCCTTAATTTATTGCATTGGAATAGATGAAATTGTTGAATTATGGGGTAACCATTATTTTTACAGCAATTGTAGCTAGATTACAGATATGGATATTACATTGAAATTTTAAACCTAAAATTGAAGTTAGAGACTCTTTTTATAACACCATTTTCTCTTAGCTTAACCCTTCATACCAGTCATAAAGTACATCATAAAATGCTGAAAAAAAATTAAGAAAAGGATGATATTAGATGCTTATTAAGGGTATACAAACAAAGAAACCTATCAGAAAGGTGAACAAATTATTATGGAAGGGTGGTGAACTGAAACTGATTCCATTTATTCTATAACCTTGGAAAAATATGGAAGGAATTAATAATGATCAAATAAATGAAATTTAAATATTCATATGAGAATGAAAAATAACCATGGATATTTTATTAGTCGAATAACCACATGTATGAAGAATAAACAGTCTCATAATGAGGGAATTTATTATGACAGACATCATAAAAATACCGTTCACGCTTCAGCTAAGACACAAGAAATAAACGGCTAAGACGCTAGACAAATCCAGAACTTGTTTGTCTCATTAGACCAATCGATGCGTCGAGGGGACATATCAGTCCGTGCATATCACTTAAATATTCCAATGAATTCCTCATGTTAAAATTTTGAATTATAATCACCATAAACATTCTTATTTAAAATATAGAATATCAAATGTGAATAAAATAACCATAAACAATGAATGGTATCAAAATAACACATCCAAGGACAAAAGGGTTATATACCATTTAATGGAACTTGGAAAATGATATCATAATAGATCAACTTCAATCAATAATAACTTCTATCAACGGATGATTACATAGATGTAAATACTCTAATAAAATCATTAAAAATTTCGAAATCGAAATACATCATTTTTTACATTGAAATAATTTATTTCAAAATAGTCCATTTATAATAAAAAAAATTACATTGAAAATTTAATTATAATTATTAAAGTGAAACATCAAAATTTTAACTCGTCATGCTGGTTAAAAATCTCCTCGTTATGTATTATATAAATAAATTCCTTTCATCACTATGTACAAACAGTTATCTTTTTCGGAAATGACGAAATTATTCCATTAAAATCATTTTACTATAATTCAACTTGTGTAAAATACATGAAAATAAGGTTTGATAAAATTTAAAATCATTTTGAAATAATTTTTATGAAACATAGACATGGATGATAAATATTCCCTAGTAGATACTTACAGATAGAAACCCTCCAATAATATTGAGATTGTGAAATGAAACATATCATTTTACAATTAGTAAACTCATATGCACCAAGAGAGAAATAAAATTATAAGGATATTAAAATACCATAATATTTTGTATAGAACTCATAAAATATATTCATGTGTTGAATATATGTCACACAATTTAAATACATAGTGTATAAGTTATGTGTCCCAAAAAAATAAGTGGGAAAAAAATACCTTACAACACAAATAAATTTTTGAATCACGGTCCCCCTGAAATAATAACATAATTTTATGTTTTTAATTTCATTAAATAAAATATATTAATTCTTAATAATTTTATATGAAAGTATGCAGACAACAAAAAATAATTGATAGGTGAATATGGAAATTATCTCATTAAATTAAACAGTGAGATGAAGTTCCCTTATCTTGTACTTTTATTAAGTTGAATTATAATTAACATCTTATTTAGTTATCTAAAACAAGGTATGAATATATACCAGAACCATATAAATATTTATCATATCATATATTATCCTCTTATATGTTCTTTTCATCCATTTGTTAATAATATTTCATTATTACCTTTTTTTCAAGTGTTAACTGCTTCAATTTCAATTGCATGTTTTTTCATGTAAGTATTGTTTCTTATAAATAATATAAATTTTATTCATATATAGATTGATATTATTTTCATAAATATTATATTTATTCAAAAAATAAATTTTTTTATCATTATTAAATGTTTATCATGGGCGATCAATCTTCTTGCGTCTTTGAGACAATAGGTCATACGTATGTACATGAAATGATATCATCTCGTAATGGTAATGAGGTAATGAATTTGATATGATATTAATTATAAAGGATTAATATAATGTAATATTTTTTATTTACATCCTTCATATTCATCACTATACCCATAAAAATAAATTAGTGATTAAAAAATTACACCATAGTGTGGAGACGGTAAGCCATAAATATGCACACATGGTGATATTGATTTTCATAGGATGTGTACAAGGTGGAATATGGTTATACCAAAATCATAATAAAATATCACCATATTTATTATGTTTTATTTATTATTTTAGTATTGAAACAACATTGGAATAAGAAGTAGATGAAAAAATAAACAAAAATTAATTGGTAAAACAATTACATATTCTTCGGTGGGATTATATTGGATATCCTCATAGAGACACTAGGGATGGTATTTATAAATGAAAAGTATCACTGCAAATTTAATAATAATGATTGGTGGATAAATTGGTATGTTTTTTTGATATATAAGGATCAATGTGGGGTGAGGAAGTGAGGGAGGATATTTTTTATAATAGATGGGAGGGGCACTCAAAGAATCCTTTGAAACAATAAATTATTATAATTTATTTTTGATTTCAAATAGATCAAAACTGTTTTATTTTTAATATAAGATGATTTGAAGTATAACTATTCTAAAAAAATTATTTTAGACTTGTTTAGGTCACAATATTAGCCTTATCTTTTTTCGTTAACCATTTGTTGATTCTTTTAGCTATTAGAATGACAATATGTCATTTTTATATATTAGGTTTAACATTGTTACCAAAAAATTCCAAATGAACCCAAAATGGAACATTGATGACATATTTAACCTTATTATATTTACTTGGACTATTTTTATATCTTTTTCTGTATTGTATCGTAAAATAAAAATTTTGTTATTTTAAATTATCATTTATGTTAAATCTTATACTATTCATTATTTTCCTTCTTAAAGATTTTATAACAACATTATAAAATCGATATCACATTTCTAACATGTCAATAAAATATCTAAATTTTCAATAAAATTTGTTTATATGATTAATTATGTAAATTTATTTTATTTTTATTTTTAAAATATAATTTATTTGATATTTTCATTTATTAAACAATTACTGAATCGTTATTATGAAAACCATTAGATAAATAAATTATTCTCTAAAAATTAAAAATAAATTTTCATCATAAAGATAAATATATTATATTTAAAATTAATCTTTATAGTAGAATTTATCTTTTTCTATAACTATATATAAAAAATGAATTATTTATTAAAATATGAGCCTGACATCTAGCACTTTTCATTAAAAAAATATAATAAATTTATTATTCTCTTTTAATTAGCTTCCAATTGGTATAATCTAGGCCCATGTATTATCTTGGTCCAAATCCACTCATCCAATTAAATTATGACAATATTTAGTGAATTTTTTTAGCGTTTTTAATATTATTTGTGTAAAGACTCAGAAATTTCATGAAAAATTTATTCGTAAATTCATTGGAAATTTACAAGTCTGCGGTTTCTAAGAGAACCTGATTTCGAGGCCCGGTGTGCCCTGAATCAATTTCTAAAGTTTTGTTTGGGTACGTTCAGTAAACATACATTCTTGTTTTTCTATCTTTTGAACAATTGCTTGGAATTTAAATCTGAGGACACTGATGAACTTGCAGTGCCAGTATTCGCTTAAGGGTGCCTTTACCGCAGTTGTGTTTGGTCTGGAGGAAAAGTTAATTTTTGGGTATTTATATTAAAAAAAATAGTAGTGTACACAATTTTATTGTCAATGGGTGGTAATTTCCTCCAAAGAGGTGTTGGAGGTGGGGCCCAGATCCCACATAACCTCCCATGGGAGAATAATGTGTCTGGGGCCCACACAACCCCAACCCCTCAACTTCCCCTTTAAACTCTCTTGAAAACCCCCATTGATGTGGTTAAACCCTCCACATTCCACCCTCAACTCATGAATGTGTCAACACACTCTCCATTAATGAACAATTAATTAATAGGTTTCTCTAATAATTGATTTATTTTGAATTGCATGTAATCATTATAATTTTGGAGAACATATTATTTCGTTTGGCCTTGGAAAATATTTTGTGGAAAAGGCTTGGGAGAATTCACCTTTTCCAAAGAACAACTCGAGGAATTATTCTCTTGATGAAGAACATCTCCCATGAAGAACTTCGTCAACGACTAGTGACCTTTTTCCTTTGACGTTGACAGAACGATATACGTCTTACGCGACACCATCTTCTGTGACGCCCAACCACCGCGACACTCCTCTTCCATGGCTCGTTGATGTGAAATGTTCCTGAAATCGAGGTAGGAGGTTTTGTATAATTTTAGTTTAATAAAATTATACTCTAGTCATTAATGAATGGAAGTGATCGTCTATGGCCATTTGATATCTCCTAACACGTAGGTCGCGGGCCGAACAAACATGACCCGACGACCCTCCGAAGATTTGTTGTTCATTTTGGCGGTGGCGATTGGAGGCGGCAGACACACACTAGCTGGGTGGATGAAACTGTTGTTCACATTCACGGGCTGCTCGGATGAAGAAGAAACAACCACCTAAAGCCGGTCGGGTAGAAGGAACTCCGATGTCCCTTTGGCACCACGCTGCGGCGGAGGTGCGGCCTGCATCTGTAGGCCTCTTTGCCGGACGAACCGGCTGGCCAATGCCGGACGTGCAGAAGGATGTGGTGCCTTATGGTGCCGCACTGCGGAAGAACCATGACTCGTGCTGGGTGGGCCTCTCAGTGGGCGAACCGGCCGGCCGACTGCTGGTCGGGCTGAAGGGAGTCGCAACACCTGCTGATGCCGCATGTGGAGGAACCGCGGCCTGCTCGCGCTAGAGAAGACTGACCGACTTCGGCTGGCCAGTCAGGAGGGGCAGCGCCGCTCAGTGCTACCCTTTCAGAAAACCGGGGGGGGGGGGGGGCACTCTGCTCGGCTTGCTGGCCATGCGTCGGCCAGCCGTGGGCCGGGCCACCCTTGCACATGTCGGGCCGCCTACCGCATGGGTCGAACCGCCCTCGCACAAGCCGTGCTACACTCGCGTGGTCCGGACCACAGTGTCGGGCCAGGCCGTTCCCCACTAGGCCAGGCCGACCTCCCCAGTCGGGTCGGACCCGCCAAACCAGGTCGGGGCAACCCACAAGACACTGGGCTTGACAGGCTGGGCATGTTTCGCTTAAACGTGAATATCTTCTAGACCGTGCGTTTGATCGACGCGCCATCTACGACAATAAGACCCTTGCAATGAACCAGAAATTTTGAGATAATCTAAGTGATTTTTTAATGAAATTGAGAAACATCTGGGTTTGGAACGAGCATAATTCCAACCGGGACCCTCGAACAGAAAAATCCAATAACTCTCAGAGAGGGCGTCTGATTGACGCACCGTAAGTCGCATTGGATATCTTTTAATGAGGTGAAACTTCTAGATTCATCAAATTTGGTCTTCATGATAGTTGATGTATCGACCCCCTTTTCGTGAGGAGCAGACCCTCCCGGAATAGAGCGTGTTGTGTGTGGGGACCCTAGAGGTGGTTCCGACTGCGACGTCCACCGTACTGGAATCCTCCATTGGTTCGACGACGATGAATAATGTACTGGGATCCTCCATGGGTTTGACAATGATGACTACTATACTAGAATCCTCTGTGCGTTCAACAACGATGACTATTGTTCCTGTATCCTATGTGGGTCTGGTAGTTTCACCTTTGTACTTTTATCATGTGTGGGTCTGATAGAGTAGCTGGTCTTGTATCATGTGTGGGTCTGACATCTTAGAAGGTCTTGTATCCTGTGTGGGTTCGACATCTTAGATGAATCAATGAGTACATCTGATCATCTCTATTTCTCGATGAAATATGTATACATGTGTGAGATGATTCATGACTTTTAATCATTATCATTGATTTTATTGACTATACTTCCATTATTTATTGGGTTGTGCTTGGGCTCAAAAGATGGAGCCTGACTGAGATTGATAACTTAGGTATATGTATGGCCACATACCTTAGTAGGGATGGTTGATACTCCGTGATTATATCTTTCCTTTTGTGGTTTATCCTTCATGGATTCTAGGAGACCTTCGGGGGTCTCGGGGTCCCTACTGAGTATCATTATATTCACCCACGCATGGGCTATGCCCACACTTCGTTGTGTTGGTTGCAGACGACAGACATCACTGATTGAGGTACAGACTTGTGGAGCCATAGGGTACCCGGAGGTGGGCAACTTAATGAGATGTACACAGAGCAAACGGAAGTTCTTGGTGTACTGAGGAGGCCATCTTTTCCCACCCTTCAGGTGGGATTCCCGGAGGATGACTCAGTAGTTGTTGTTTTACAATACTGAAGTTGTACTAGCTTTTTAGTTGTACTGTACTTTACTGTTGTGCCAGTATTTCTGGCCCATTTCTTTTAAGCACTTCATTTTGTATATAGTATTTACTTAGTGTTTACTTCTAGTTACGTACTCTATTTTTTTACTTATTAAATTAAATTCCTTCCCTTTTATCAGGATTTATGCCTTTGGTGCTAGTCGCCAGCCCCTGGCCTATGGAAGACGAGCTTGGGGTAGTCACGGAATGGGTCCCGAAGACGGGTCATAAAAAATTGGTATCAAAGGAGTTGGTTCTACCACAGAACTTAGAATCTGAATCTTTTCTGTGAATAAATAGTGTTAATAGTATTGTGTGTGGTTTAAAGTTGAGGGAGTCTAGTGTTGGTGTGGCGACCAATGTATCCACACTCTAGGACCCTAACATCTGATTTCCGACTCAGTTCACAAAAACACTGATTGAGTGTGTGTTTCCTTTAAAATGTTTTCTTTGTGATTACTTTGTGTCAGCTCACCAGGTATATTGTTTTATCATGGCACACCTGTTTCTTTTCATGATGTCCCCATGAAGGTATCCAACTAGGGTTCTGAGTTACTTACGAGATGGTAGCCCACCGAGCAATGAGGCCTTAGTGCAGGCCCCCATCACAGCGGAGGCACCATCGATACCACTACCCGCTGGGCCACCGATACAACCAGTCCCAGTAGTTGAGAGTGCATGCCACCTGAGTGCATTTCACAAGTTCCAGAAACAGAGGCCGGCCAGGTTCCGTGAAGAGTCGGACCCACATGAAGCTGAGGATTGGATGGAGGTTGTCGTCAGAGTTCTCATATTGGTAGGGACACCAGACGAACTTATGGTGATCCTCTCCATGAGTCCCATGAATACAGTTGTAGGTAGATAGTATGTCCTGATGATCCAAGTGCATGAAAAGTCATCTTTGCTATGAACGGACTACGAGATTCTCTTCCGCTCTGAGTTTGTTCCAACCACCCTTCGTACAGTACGAATTCTGGTGTTACTATATCTGTAGTAGGACAGCATAACAGTAGCTCAGTACTTAGAGAGGTTCACTGATCTCTCACGCTACTCCACAGATATGGCACGAGACCCATTATTTAGGGCTCGGACATTCGAGCGAGGACTCAGGCATGATATCAGGCCTCTGACCATTCCCCTCAGCATCCCGACATAGGCGGCGGTGCTAGAGCGAGCCCTTCTAGTGAAGAGTTTTCTCACTGGGTAGTCACCAGCGGCAAGTCCTTCCCAAGGACGACACATAGCATAGTCTTCTACAGCCAGTAGTAGACAATTGACATAGTGGTCTAAGCGGACCAGGATATCAGGTGAGTTTCCTGGCGATATAGGTTCAGTTGTTGGGGGGCACAAGAAAAAGATACAGCCTTATGAGTAGCAGGAAGTGCTATTCATGCGGCGGGAAGAGCCACTTGGATTGTGACTGCTCGACCCACCATGATTATGAGCAACATATAGTAGAGGTAACTCCCATGTAGAGGGATATGTTTGACCATGGAGGTCCTCCGGGAGCA
Source organism: Viscum album (assembly GCA_963277665.1). Taxonomy (NCBI): domain Eukaryota; kingdom Viridiplantae; phylum Streptophyta; class Magnoliopsida; order Santalales; family Viscaceae; genus Viscum; species Viscum album. The sequence continues at coordinate 1,345,985,858 of OY728159.1, read as the reverse complement.
GGCAGACATGGAAGAAGAGCTGGCTGAGCAGCGGGTGTTGGATAACATTTCGAGGCACTACCACCACCACCACCAGGAGGTCCACCCCGACCACAGGGAGCTGGAGAATAGAGGCATGCTCAGCTCCAGGCATTCGAGGCCTACGATCATGACACTCCTGAGATCATTCGAGGTACTATTTGTGTCTAATCCACCCTTTCTGCAGTACTTATAGACATAGGTGTGAGTCATTCTTTTATTACCTCTACCCTTATCTGGAGCTCGGAGTTTCCGACGGAACCTTTGGCTCGATACATACGGCTAGAGACTCTTATGGGTGAAGACTCGACAATTATGCACTGGAGCTGGCAGTGTGAGATTACTCTAGGAGGCGACAGCTTTGGCATGGATATATTTTTAGCGGCGTCGAGGCCTTACGACATCATCTTGGTTATGGACTATTTTTCCATAGTTCATGCTAAGATTGACTATATTAGGTGCAATGTATGGCGTGTTCGCACAGATGGGACCAAGTTCACCTTCACCAGCATGAAGGGAGCCTTTGCAGTGTTGGATGGACTTACGCAGAGGAGGGGGCAGCCGATCACACATCAGTTATCTAGTCTCATCCTAGGAGCGGTTGATGTGCAGAGTCAGCGTTTTCCTATTGTGGGGGATCAGTACACGGATGTTTTCCCTGATGACCTTCCGGGTTTACCTCCTCAATGTGTGGTAGACTTCTATATTGATCTGTATTATAGGACAACACTGATATCTACTCCAGAATATCGGATGGCTCTTGCCAAGCTTCGTGATCTTTAGGTACAGTTGGAAGACTTGTAGGCGAATGGATTTATCCGACCCAGTGTTTCACCCTAGGCTTCTCTGATTTTGTTCACCAAGAAGGCGGATGGGAGCTTGCGACTGTGTGATGAATACCATTTCTGGAATCAGGTGACAGTGAAGAACAAGTACCCACTCTAGAGGATTGACGACCTCTTTGATCAGCTCATGGGATCACGATGGTTCTCGAAGATAGACCTCAGTTCAGGCTATCACCAGCTTTGTGTTCGAGATGAGGATGTGCAGAAGATGGAATTTAGGTGTCGGTATCGCCGATACGTGTTCTAGGTTATAACCTTCGGTTTAACCAATGCTCTAGCAGTTTTCATGAGTCTCATGAGTAGGATATTCCATACTTACCTTGATCGATTTGTCGTAGTCTTCATCGACGACATTATGATTTAATCGACTATTGAGGAGGAGAAGGCCGACTATTTTTGGGTAGTATTGGACTCAATTCGAGAGAACCTCCTTTATGTTAAGTGATGGAAGTGCGAGTTCTAGATTTGATAGGTTCACTTATTGGGACATGTCATCTTGGAGGCTGGAGATGTAGTGGACCTAGCGAAGATCGTGGCAGTACTTGCTTGAGATCCACCTAGGAGTGTGATAGAAGTTTAGAGTTTTCTAGGTATGGCTGGATACTATCTGAGATTTGTTCCAGACTTCTCCAAAGTTGCAGCACCGCTATCAGCTTTGACGAAGAAGGGAAAACCCTTCATTTTTTAGATAGATATCTACAGAGCTTTCAGGAGAAGAGGTAGAGGTTGACCAGTGCACCCTTCTTGAAGCTACCGAAGGAGTGCGTTGGGTACATTGTTTACTACGACACATAAGGGACCAGACTCGGGTGTGTCATGATGCAGGAGTGAGCAGTGATAGTGTATGGTTCACGGTTGATGAGACCACATGAGCAGAACTACGCTACCCATGACCTGGATTTAGCAACAATGGTCTTCACATAGAAGATGTGGTGGAACTATCAGATGGGTGAGCATTTTACAGTCCAATCTGACCACCAGAATCCTGGTTACATCTTCTTGCATAAGAAATTGAACCTTATACATCAGAGATGGATTGAGTTCCTCTTGGACTATGAATTAGAGATAGTATATACTCTTGGGAAGGGGAATGTTGTAGAAGATGCTCTCAGTAAGAGATCAAGAATTCAACTGCTAGTAGAGGCGACATAGTAGCTGGCCGCGTTGCAGATATCCTTTGTGGAAAGAGATGGAGAAGCCTTTCTGTAGTCCCTCATAGTCACTCCACCACTATATTAGTGAGTTAGAGAGGCACAACGTGGGGCCATTGACTGTGAGACACGACGTGCTCAGATATCCTCAGGGAAGTCACCTGATGGGTTTTTTGAAGGTGAGGAGAATGTCATCTTCTTCAGAAGACATACCCTGGTACTAGTTGAATTACAGGAGGAGGTGTTGATGGAGTTTCACACATCACCACTAGCGGTACATCCAAGAGTGGTGAAGATGTATCAGGACCTCAGACGACAAAATTGGTGGTTGGGTATGAATAAAGCAGTAGGAGAGTATGTTTCTTGATGCCTCACTTGTCAGTTAGTGAAGGAGGAGCACTAGGTTCTAATAGGCTTGGTTCATCCCTTATAGGTACCAGAGTGGAAGTGGGATGAGATATACATGGATTTCATGATGAGGATTCTGCTTACATCTAAAGGGCATGACTCTGTCTAGGTGATTTTCGACCAACTCACCATGTCGGCCCACATCCTACTTATTAGAGAGCAGGGCTCAGTAGAGAGCTTGGGACGCCTCTATATTCAGGAGATTGAACGGCTTGATGGTGTTCCATCGACTATCATCTTTGATTGAGATTCTCATCTCACTTACCATCTATGGAAGGGATTGCATGAGGATTTTGGATGCAACTTCACTTGAGCACCGCTTTCCATCCTCAGAAAGATGGTCAGACTGAAAGGACCATTCAGACTCTCAAGGAAATGTTCTGTGCATGTGTCTTCGACTTTGGTCACAAATGGGAGGATCACGTACCCTTGGTGTAGATTTTATACAACAATAACTACCACTCCACCATTGGGATGGCCCATTACAAGGCACTGTACGACCGACCTTGAAGATCACCTCTATCCAGGACTGACCCAGGGGCGTCAGCACTTGTAGGAATGGAGATGGTTCAGGCTACGATGGAGAAAGTGAAGATCATCCAGGATCGGATGAAGTCTGCACAGAGCAGGCAGATGACTTATGATGATTGGAGATGGAGACCCCTAGTTTTTAGCATGGCGACCACGTCTTCCTACGGGGATCACCTCGGCGTGCTCTATGGAGGTTTGGATGGGGTGGAATGTTATCTTTTCATTTCATCAAGTCGTTCTAGGTCCTCGGCAGAGTAGGCGAGGTGGATTACCACATGGTCCTTCCACCTTAGTTGCATCGGGTGCACGACGTATTCCACGTATCTTAGATGAGGAGATACATGCATGACATACCCCCCATCATCAACCACGAGGAGCTTTACATCGATGATGGATCGACATTCATAGAGGTATAGGTGGAGACCGAGGATCAACAAGAGAGGGTGCTACATGGACGGTCAATTAACCTGGTGCACATTTTCTGTCAGCATGGGAAACTCCAGGAGAGCACATGGGAGAGGTAGGCTCAGATATGTGCTCACTACCCCCATTTGTTTCCATAGTGTGTGTTGTAGATTTACGATGATGTCAAACCCTGATTTGGGGGTAATGTAAAGACCCATAAATTTGAAGGAAAACTTTTACTTAAATTCTTTTGACTTTAAAGAGTCTTGTTTTCTTCATGGCACTTGATTCAGAGGCCTAGTGTGCCCAGAATAAATTTATGATGTTTTGTTCTGATACATTCAGTAAACGTACGTGCGGGGTTTTCTATCTTTTGAACCAGTGCTTGGAATTGAAATCTGAGGACACGATGAACTCACAGCTCCAGTATTCGCTTAAGGGGACCATTACTACAACTGTGCTTGTTCGGGAGGAGATTTTAATGTTTAGGGATATATAATAAATTAAATAATATTGTTGTGTACACAATTTTATTGTTAAATGGTTGTTATTTACTCTATGTCAGAGTTGGAGGTGTGGACCACATCCTAAATAACCTCAAATGGTAGAATAATGTCTGTGTGGCCCACACGAACCTAACCCATCAACTTTGCCTTTAAACTCTCTTGAATCCTTCCATTGATGTGGTTAAACCCTCCGCATGCCACCCTCATCTCATGAATGTGCCAACACACTCTCCATTAATGAACAATATATTAATTGGCTTCTCTAAAATTTGATTTATTTTGAATTGGATATCATCATTATAATTTAGGTGATCCTATTATTTCTTTTTCCCTTGGAAAATATTTTGTGGAAAAGGCTTGGGAGAATTCGCCTTCTCCAATGAAGAACTAGAGAAAGTATTCTCTCAACGAAGAACATCTCCCATGAAGAACATCTCCAATGACTAGCAACCTTTTTCCTCTGACGTTGATGGAACAATATCTGTCCTACGCGACTATGTCTTCCGTGATGCCCAACCTATGTGACCCTCATCTTCTGTGGCTCGTCGACGTGCAATGTTCATGAAATCAAGGTAAGAGGTATTATATTATATTAGTTTAATAAAATTCTACTCTCGTCATTGATGAATGCTAGTGATTGTCTATGGCCATTTGATATCGCCTAACGCGGAGGCACATGCCGAACAAACACGACCCGGTGGCCCTCTAAAAATTTCTTGTTTATTTTGGCGGTGGCGATCGGAGGAGGTGGCTTTGCACTGGCTGTGTTGAAGAAACCGTGGCCCGAATTCGCGGGCTGCTCAGATGAAGAAGAACCATCTGGCTAAATCTGGCCGAGCTGAATGAATAATGGCGCCCTTTGGTGCCACACAGTGGAGGAGGGGCGGCCCGCATCCACGGGCCGCTTTGCTGGATGTACCGACTAACCAAAGTCGGCCGACCAGAAGACCTTGTCTCCTTCTGGCGCAACATTGCATAGGAACCGCAGTCCGGTCTAGGCAGGCCACTCGTTTGGGGAACTGGACGGCCGACTGCCGGCCGGGCTGAAGGGAGATGAGCCACCCGTTGGTGCTACGTGTAGAGGAACCACATCCCCCAATCCGTGGGATGCTCGCGCCAGAGAAGATCGACCGGCTGCATCCGGCCAGGAAGGAGTTGCGGCACCGATCAGCACTGGCATTTCAGAAAACCGGGGGGGGGGGGGGGTGGGGACGCACCCCCCACCACTCCGCTCGGCTAGCTTGCCGAGCCGCAGCCAGCCGCCAACCGGGCCACATGCCGCATGGGCTCGGCCGCCCTCGCGCTGGTCGGGCCACCCCCGCACAACCCGTGCCATAGCGCCAGGCTAGGCCACACCTCACCGGGCCGGGCCATGCCCCACCGGGCCGGGCTGACCCCCCAGCCCGGTCGGACCCGCTGAACCGGGTCGGGCCGACCTGCCATCCCACTGGGCTTGATGGGCTGGGCCCATTTCGATTAAATGAAAATATCTTCTAGACCGTGCATCCAATCGACGCACCGTCTATGGAACTGGGACCCTCATGATGAAGCGGTCCATTTGAGATACTCTACGTGAGTTTTGGAAGACTTTTTATAATGGCCAGGTTTGGAACGGGCATAATTCCAACCGGCCCGTGGCACAGAAAAGACAATAACTCTCAGACCAGGCGTCTGATTGACGTCCTATCAGTTAAATTGGGTTTATTTTGACAATTTGGAACTTCTAGATACATCAACTCTGGTCTTTTTGATAGTTGATGTATCAAACCCTTTTGCTCGAGGAGCGGAATCTCTCAGAATCAAGTGTGATGTGTGCGGGAACACTAGTGCTGGCTACGACTGTGACGACTACTGTACTAGGATCCTCAGTTGGTTAGATAACAACGACTACTGAAATGGGATCCTCCATGTGTTCGAAAGTGATGACTACTATTTTTGTATCCTGCGTGGGTCTAGCAATTTGACCTCTGTACTTGTATCCTATGTGGGTCCGACAAAGTAGCTGGTCTTGTATCCTGTGTGGGTCCGACAACTTAGCTAGTCTGGTATCCTATTTGGGTCAGACAGCTTAGATGGTTTCAGTGACTACATCTGATCATCTCTATCTCTATATGAAAGATGAATACTTGTGTGAGATGAGCCTTTACTTTGAATCAATATCTTTGATGTGATTGACTATACTTCCTGTGTGGATTTGGTTGTGCATGGGCTCATGAGTTAGAGCCGAACTGAGATTGATAACATAGGTATATGTATGTGAATATACCTATGTAGGGTTTTTTGATACTTCGTGATTGTATCTTTCCTTTTGTGGTTTATCCTTCGTGGATTCTCGTAGACCTTAGGGGGTCTCGGGATGCCTAATGAGAATCGTTATACTCACCCCTACACGGGCAATTCCCGCACTTCGTTGTGTTGGTTTCAGACGAAAAAAGAACACTCATCGAAGTAGAGACTGGTGGAGCTGGATGGTACCTGGAGGTGGACCACTTGACGAGATGTACACCGAGCGGACCGAAGAACCTGGGGTGTCGAGGAGGCCATGTGTACCCACCCTTCATGTGGGATTCCTAGAGGATGACTTAGTAGTTTTTTTTTACTTTACTGCAGTTGTATTTTCTTTTCAGTTGTATTGTACTTTAATGTTGGGATTGTATTTCCATCCCCTTTCCTTTCAGCACTTCCTTTTATATACAGTATTTACATAGTGATTACTTCAATCTGCGTACTCTATTGTTTTTTTACTTATTAAAGTAAATACCTTACCTTTTATCACGATTTTCTCCTTTAGTGCTATTCTCCAGCCCCTGGACTATGGAAGGCGGGGTTGGGGTAGTCACGACATGGGTCCCGAGGACAGGTCGTGACAAGTTGTACCCACAATTACCTGATTTAAATTTAACCATTATTTTTAAAATATTGCTTAATTTACTATTAATATGGCCAAAAATAAAAAAAACATTTTTATATAACATGAAACCAGTGATTCTAAATATGGAATCCATTATTCAAATTTAAAAACACATATTTTTAATTAATTAATTTAAAATTATTTCCATTGACAGGGGTGAGAAAAATAGTTATTAAATTTGAAGCATTGAAAATGTCGAAACATTATTAAATCTGAATTCACTGTAAATTTTATTTTGATTAACAAAATTAGATTAAATAATTTAAAAAATAATATATTAATAATTTAAAACCATTCCAAAATACCATTTAACATTATAAATTTTTTTGATGAAGAAATCTTATTTTTAATTAAAATTTATAATTTTCAAATCGCCATCAAAACATTAAACTTGTTTGAAAAATAAAAAAATTGTAACCATATTAAAATTTTAAAATCCACATTAAAACAAAAATTTTAATTTTTCAACTAAATTATTTAAATTTCTCGAAAAATGGATTTAATATACATTTGGAATTATAAGGCCGAAAAAATATTTATTTAAAAAATATAGGGTTTTTTATGTAATATTGAGTTTATTCTTATATTATTCCTATCAAATCATATAGAAGAATATCAAAAATATTTGACTGAATATATTAAATTTATATTCTATTTATATCATTATATAATAGAAATTAATTTAATTTATTTGGATAAAATTACATTGTGAGCGTAATGAATAGATCTCTACAATAACATTTTTTATATATTCAGGTAGTTCATTTATTAATTTATAATTTATTTTTATCTAATGAATTCAAGAATATATTTTCATAATTTAGTAAAAACTTTTAATTACCATCAAATAAAATGATATTTTATATTATATTAAATAATAATATTTTACTAATATATTATTGTTCAAAAAAAGTTAGTCTTACGTTTAATGATTTTCAAATCACTGTTGTGTGCAGAGTAAGATTTTCATGGTATGGAATACAACAAACTATATTAGAGAAAATAAATTTATTTAAGAAGACTCATACTATAAAATCATTGGGTGTTACAAAATAGATGATTAAAAATACATGTAACGAATAAGGCAAGAACATTCAAACAAAAAAGGAAGGGTAACATAAAAATTTGAATTGAAATACAAGAGATGTTTCATATGATGAACTTGTGTTGAATATATATTCTAGAATATCATATAACAATTTATAATTAGTAATGGAGTTTTACTACTATAACATGGGACATATAGAGGCTTTAAAATATTATCTCAATGTTGTGTTAGGATAGATTGAAGTGTATAGAGGTTAAATATGAAGAATCTATTGAAAAAATAAGATCATAGGGATTATATGCATGACTAACTGAGAATATTATTGTCATTTATATGATACACATGGAAATAATTAATGTTTTTCTATTTGAAAAGTGTTATTTATCAGAAGAATTTTTTCAAAATTAGATTTCAGTGAGATGATACATTGTTGTTATTGATGTATCAAAATATTTTGAGGCTAAAAGAAATATAATATTGATTCAAATTGATAATTTTGTAGAATAAATAAATATAATTTGATATGATATTTTCAATAAAAATAATTAATATAAAATAAGTTTATATGAAATTAATTTACAAAAATGAATGTTGGATTCATCTTATGAAGAATATTTCACTTTAATAAATAATTTGTTTTATAAGATCCAGAAATTCATTTGAGCTAACTCATGCTCATTTTTAGGAAATAAATTTCGTTTTTTGTGTATATTGTGATTTGGTTTTACATTATAAATATTTTAGGTGAAATTTAATAATTTGGGATGGTTTTGGGTAGTGCATAGTAGGTTCATGGTTATCCAAACCATGTAACATTACATAGGAAACAATTTAATCCTAGATATATGGGGATATCACAAAAGGTGCATGTTTCGAAAAACCATGATCCCTTTTAATAGTAACTTAAGGATGAACTATAATAGGTTCTGTATTGGAAAATCATGCATGCGATTTTTTTGTCAATGATTTTTTATTTTTAAATTAATGAACTCATCATCTCTCACCCTAATTTTCCCCTACTAACCCTAAAAAGTTGTCTCTAGTTTTCTTGTCATTATATACATGATTTATAGGTAATCAAACTTAATTTTTAGTGATTCTTTTATCATATTGATGGATCCACATCTCTCATTGTAGGAAATTTATTCTCATTTCGTTAACTCACTCCCCCGTCTCAATATCCAGCTGAGGATCGAATATTTTTCCACTACGGTCATCGTTTGGGATCTAGGTTTCGTTAGATCTAAATCAATTTTATCTGGTTATAGATTTTGGGTATAAACATCATTATATATTTTGTAATCTAATGATTCACTTCAATTTAGGAATTTTTGACTTAGAAAACGCTTGTCAATGATATTGATGCAGGTTTTATAAATTTTAATACACAATGTATTGATTAAAATTATGATTACAAAATTTAGAATAAAGAAATTTCCATGTCAAGAGATCACATGTAGAATTGGTTTTATTTTTAATTAGACTAATTAATTGAATTATGTTATTATTAAATTACTGGGATATTGGGATTGTGGAATTGGTTATATAAATAGGATTTTGTAATTGGTTAAATTTTGAGATATAAATTTGATTGATAATAGTAATAAATTGATGTTTGGGTTAACCTTTAAGGGATAATGGGTTTATTAAATAAATGTTTATATGTTGAATAATAGTTAATTGTTCATAATATTACATGTGATTAGTGTGAAAAATTATTATGGTGTTGATAAATTTAAATGGTATACCATGATGAGATGTCTTGATTATAGTGTTAATAGTGATTGGACATTTTAAAGTTGATGTGTGTGATATTTTTTAGTTATTGAGAAATGTGGTGTGGGATAAAAAATGATGAGGAAAATACCCATGGGGTTCTAGATATTACATTCTAGGCCCAAATTCTTGTATGATATTATTTGAGAATTTGACATGGAATGATGATAAAAATAAGCATGAGGTGTGGGACAATGAATGATTCTCCAAATATCTATTTTCTGATAGACATGGAATTCTATGCCTATTATATTGGTATAGGAATATTGATACAAATGGTCAAAATATGAATTAAAACTAAATTATAAATGAAAACCCATGAGTTATATGAGTTGTGATTAACTACGTGATATGGCTCACACTCTGGCATAAGAAAAAGCATGTATTTATAGGTCATTTATCATTGGGAACCCAAGGAATATAATGTGGTTAAATAAATAATAATTGATCATTTAAGAACCCAATGTTACATGAATAAATTTTCATGACTCATGGATTAGGGAAAAATACATGGTTTCAGAACCCACTTTGGAGTTGAAAATGTATTTACTTATTTTGGGGATTTCATATTCACACATTCATATATATTGAGTGATATATCTACTATTTTAGATTTTATATTGTATTAAAGTTTGTGTCATAATGTGATACATGTATTACTCGGGTTATAGTTTTTACCACTTGGTTATTGTTTATTTCTTTACATTGTCTTGTCACTACTATGATAAAGAGGTTATAATATCCCCATATTATATATTATACCCTATCTTCTGGTTGACAGTATCTATTTTATGGGTTGCTTCCCTTGAGTTCATTTAACCAATCAACATGGGGAATCTGTAATGCCCCAATATTTTATAGATAGATCATTGTTTTAGAATGCGTGTCTGACATGCTACACAAATAGAGTAAGAGAATATTACATCTCGAGGCTCCATATTATATTTAATAATTTAAATAAAATTAATCCATTTTATATCTTATAATTTACAATATTCTATGTCAGCATTTGTTGTACAAAACAACGATTTTGTTCAATGGTTTGTATTATATGCAAGGTTGAGATTTACCGAACAATAATTTTTTATTAAAAAAATTATTTTTTTATATAATAAGATATAACATTTTTATTAATTTTGGTGATGTGAATATTGTTAACTAACTTATATAAATATATGGTTTATAAAAAAATAAAAAGTGAATTCATGGGTTATAAATATATTAGAAATGAATATATGAACCAATTTAATATAAAATAAATTCTTTTATTAAAATATATTTTTATTCCCAAAAAGTAGCTTATTCATAATAAATTAATGTCATTAAAACAGTTTATTGATATTAACATTCATTATAGATTGAATAACATATTTTTTTCTTTCTTCCTTTAAGATATATAGTTATAACATAAGAAAAAACCCAATATTTTCCATAAAAATTAATATTTTTTAAAGGCAATTTTAGCATGATTTATTAATAAAGATAATTTAAATATATATTTTTTCACTTTTTTAAACATTCTATTTCATAATAAATTTAATTATATTAAATAGAGAGATTAATTATTTCATCAGGCCAATCATTTGTATGTTTCTGAGAGGTTTCATTTTTTAGGAATTGTGAAAATATTGGAATTTTATGTCAAAACTGTTTTTTATCTGATATATTTATAAGAATAAATATTATTTTTAATTCTTTATAAAGGTAAATTAAATAAAATTTACATAAATTAATTTAATTTCGGTTATTTGAATAAATTTCATTATGAAATTGAATATAAGTACTAAGGAATCATTGGATCATTTTAATTTAAAAACTATCGTTGTCATCCCACCAACGAGATTAAATTAAAATTAATTTCTTTGAATTTTATTATTTAAATTTGGAAAAAAAGATTCCATAATTTTAATTAGAATAATTTATGATATATAATAATGTCAACAATGTTTTTTAAAAAAATTAACGAGATTCATAAAAACTTATTACAATGGTTAAGAGAAAAATTAGCATAACTAGGGAATAAACATTAATTATAAGAGCCAAAATGAAATAGAAACGTCAATAAAAGTCGTTTTATGGAAATAGATAAACCCAATAAAACATTTTATATATTATATTCTATTATTGGATCCATAGTTCATAGAGAAAACTTCGGTTCAATTCCCTTTTAAAAAATTTATACGAATGAATCTCCTCCCCCACAATAAAAAGGTACTCACCGCCCCCACTTAATAAAAAATATCTATCAACATTGGATTGACCAATATCAACCCATATGTATTTTAAATATAAATAACCTTATTCTAGAATCATCCCTTTTGAGATAAATCTATAAAAGGAATCCCTTTGGTGAAAACCAAATAGAATTACCTCATTAAAAAGTAACATCCATCCACAGGCTCTGTTGTTTTATTTTCATTGTTCGCCCTCTCTAAAATTCATATTAAATGATTATATAATAAATAAATTATCCTAAATATATTTATATGTTTTTATTATATTTATTATAACTAAACATAAACACACATGAATCTAGTGGGTAGAGAACTTACAATCTATGTGTATGGAGAACTACCGCCTCACAAAACGATGACGATCATTTTTCATTTATCACCACTCATGCATAAATAATATTATGAACACAATTTTCATATATGATATATATTACATTTATAATTTCTTTAGGATTATTTATTTCTTATAAAACACATACCCTTATGTTTTCATGTTTGTGTAAATACAATAACATCGTTTATGGAAATGTAGAGTATCGCCCCATCAAAGTGATATTATTCGTTCATTATATACATGGAAGGCATAAAGGATTCTTTTAATAAATATATGTCACATATATGATATATATATATGATACTAAAATTATATTACACTTTTATATAACAAACATTTCACTCTTTTAAAAATTTATAATAAATGAATGTAGCATTCATGCATATGTATGAACTACTGTCTCCAGGAATAGTCTATTTCATTTCCAATATCCATATATAATTTATTATTATAAATATATATATATATATATAATATAATTATGAAAATAAAAATATAGACTATATTCTGGATATGATTATATCATTATCTTTGTAATTGTAACAACATGTAAGATTTCAAAATATACTCTAAAAACTAGACAATTAACACCCCAAATTGTGAAAATAATGAGTGATTGTTAACATATATGTAATAAGATACTATAAGATTATAATATAAGTTATTATGAATATAATTATGATTCTTTTAGAATATAATAATTTTACTTAAACCACTATACAGGAGGCTATAGTATGTTCACCACAAAAGGAAATACAATATATGGGATTCTTGTCTCACTTTTCTTTCCATGAGGTATAAAACATTTTCATTACATATTTTTTTTTTGAGTTGTATATAATTAAACTATTGTATTTTATATCATATGTACATTTATATTCATGGTATTTAGAGTTTCGTTTGAAATTATTTATTTTATAGGGATTATAATTCAAAAGTTACAAAGTATTAAAAAACATCATCTCAATTTACATTCAATAAGACATATATCATTATTGTGAACCTAAATTCTTATATATGGTGTACATAAATCCACTGTGACGTATACTATCATTCTTAATTCGTTGTTCATGATATTTTTATTTTCAAATTGAAATATTTCATAAATGTTGATTTTAATTAAGTGTTATCATGTGGAAAATAATTTCATAATCTAATTTCATTTCATTTAATTACATTACATCCTTGTTGTTATTTATATTATTCGATTATGTGTGTAATAAATTTTTAATATCTGTTTTTGAAATAAAATATTTTTTGTATATATTTAAATTTGAGACACATAATGTATTTATTTATTAATTCTGACACCAATTTTATGGACTTTTCAAGGGTTTAATTCACAATCTCAGTATATTCACAATTGTTTACACTTTAATTTAATTGAGAGGAAATTATTTTTTCATTATGAAGAAAACATTAAATGTACATTAATATGGTCATCCATTAACATATATATGTAATACTTCCATTTTCAGCACCTTGGAACTCAAAATGACCTCGAATGTGTTTTAAAAAACCTGATATAATTTCTCTCATTAGTCAAAGAAGGTACTTTCTTCTAAAAACTATGTTTTATTATATTGTGTTCCATTTTTTTTTAAATTTTTTAAAAATGATATATCAATGATGTTACTACCCCTTTTTTCTTTTACAATTTTTTTTAAATTAATATTCTTTTCTTTTTTCGAACAAAGAATTTTCTAACCTTTTTAAAATGAAAAAGGAATATTATTTTTACATTGTATGACATGTATTGATTTTCCAGCCATCATTTTGATAGAAGCACCCTTTTCATGTTTAAATGATTTTTTAAAGAAAAATGTATTCAAATGTTATTTTCAATCAAATTTAATTTCAGAATGTTTTATCAAAAATAAAATATATACATTCTTCACGAATGTTTTAAAAATATATTTTTTCATTATGTATATTCATAAATGAATGAAACACATTTTTTATTCAAATTGGGATATTTTTAATTGATATTATCCTAATCCTTAAACATTATTGTTTATGTCCGATTTGTACAGGGATATTATTGAAATTCATTTCTTTGATTCCATTGTTAATCCCTTTGAAATATTTAGTTTTCAATTATCATTTTACATTGAATTTCCCCTAATTGTCCATATCATTTATCATGGATATGTTTATTTCCAAAACCATATATAATTTTTAAAAAATGTTTTTAATGTGATAGGTATATGATTATCTAGGAATATATTGAAAAATTATTTACTTTATCCAAAACATATATTTTTTATGAATATTTTATTCTTCAATTATTTCAAATGAAGAATGATTAGGACTATAAATAATAGATGTGGTCTAAACCTTATATAGCCACATGATGCATCAATAGGTTCTTATGAGACAATATAACGGTAAAAACTAAACAAGTTTCGTCATATAGTTTTAATCCATCTTGGGAATGCTCATGATGGTATATGTTTTCATCTTCCATTAACACGATGTCTAATAATTAAGAATAATCTACATTTTTATTCTGTATTTATTATCCATGAGATTCTAATTATAAAAATGTCTATGGATTCATTTGGTTCTTTGTTTCGTGGTTAAATGGAACATTTTTTGAATTTCATACCCTACTATATTGATTTCTCCTAATCTAGTGATTTTAATTTAAATAGTTTCCAGTTATTTAACATTCCATATTATTTAATCACCTCCTTATCATTTATTTATTACATGGCATGTGTTCTAAATAATATAAATTACCATTTCTTTTATTCTCAATGATCCAATACTTTTTTGATTGTACATTATATTTACCATGTATTTGATATCACTTTTATCATTTTTCCTTTCACTAGGATTCTGTGAAGTGTAATTTGAATGGTATTCCAGAATAATGAATATGGATTAATGTTATTTTCACATAAAAAAATTTTTTTTGTAATTTTTTATTAAAGTGTATTATAAGAAACATGTACATATCTGGTTGACCAGGAATACTAAAAAAATAGTCCATTGGAATGTTATTTACATGTATCTTATGCCAATTTGATGGTATCAATACACCTTCCATGGGATATATGGTGTCAGCTAGCTACAACACATGTAGGTGGAACTCAGGTTACAACATTACATAGTTGTATGAGAGATGGTTTTATTTTATTTTAGTTTATTTTTTATTACTATTTTGTATGTGAAGACATAAGACATTGAATATTTTTTACATTGTCATGAGATAATGCATAGGGTTGGGTAACCAATGTTTGAGGGAAAACCTAACAACCTAGTGTATGGTATTTATTATTGAATTTTGTTTTTAGACTAAGATGTTATTCCACATTGGGTGATCCTCATGTTGAGTTGTGTTATTAATGTTTTCTAAGATTTTAATCATGGACATGTATGTAATGAGAGTTGTGTATACATGCATGATTTTATTCACTAGGTAATTACTATGACATGAATAATCTTAGACAGTCATAAGAGAGAAATTTTTTGGGGTGAGGAGTTTAAATAAAATAATTTCCTTTATTTTGTAATGATTTTAAAATAATAAAGGTTCATAATATAAATTTGAAACATTTAAATTATTATTAATATAAATATATAAAATGTTTAAATAGGGTTAAAATGAAAAAAATGAATTGTGATAATGTTTTTCCTATGTGAACCATGATCTATACGAGGGATGGTTGAGGATAGTTACAATGCCTCTACTTTGACAGTGTGGTAGGGTATGGGGAATTTATTATAACAGATTATGTGAATACATATTGTTAATTTGTTTATATTATGTGTAATTTTTGCTATGATGTGGGTATGGAATTGTATATGTATCCATCTATAATGACGTTTGTTGATAGGGAAGCTGTAGGAAATGGCTAGAAACGACCCTACAATAGTGGAACCCAAGGCACTAATAGTGCAAGTGGGGGAGATAGAGATCAGTTATATGATACCATTTCACTCTTCATATAATTTATTGAAATATACTCAGGTTTGGTTGTGATTAGTATGTCAGACCAAACATGGGAGTTTTAGTTTCAGCCCCCTCTTGCATTTATCGTAGATGGCGAAATTGAGGCAGCTAACTTGTGGGTTTTTTCTATCCTGGAAATTCATAATAACATGGATACTCCATATACGAAAAGACTCAAACTAGATATATATATGTCACATGGAAATGTTAAGAGTTGGTGTGAAATAAATAATCAATATGGATAACTGGAGAATATGGAGTGGAAGGATGTTTAAATATGGTTTTAGAGCACTATTACTATGAGATTCTCGGTTATGAGAGTGTAGTTGATTTTGTGAGACTCGTTAGGGGAGTATATCTATGATTAACAATTCATGATTCCATATTTATTTGGAGAACGTTGTTATGTAATTATTAAGGGATGAGGAAATTCCAAAATAATGGTTACATTGTTAGATTAAATGTGAGGTTATGTCAATGGATAATATCTTTTTTCTGAATGTTTTTATGAAGTACTGAATAAAGTTCTCATTTACAAGGGGAACATGAATTATGATTCTTGTGGGGAACTTGTGGTTTATTCTATAAGACAAAGAGTTATATCATATTGGTCTAGGAAGTATAGATATATTAATTTTAATCAAGATGATAACATGAAGAGTATAATTGGGGAAGGGTAGTTTATTTAGGACTATACACGAGTCCATTTACACCAGTATGGTAGACCATGTAACTATCTTATACATTGTTCATGACCACCCATGGATTGATAATGTTATATAATGATGGGAAATCTATAGTTGTTTTGGTGGAATACAAGTAAAATGGTTAATTTGGGAGAAACTAGAAAGCACCAATGTTCTAGAAGCGGGTCTTCAACCCCATATCTATCTAGAAACTAGAATTATAAATGAATTTTTGGTAGAGGTAGTGGACATGTTTTGTCTGTGAAATATCACCCATATCATCATAGTGGTGAGACGTAGGGGGCTCAGACTGCATCATAGGGAAGATGTTTTGGATAGTTTCATGTAGTTTATCCAATATTGGTGTATAGTGAGGTTGTACCATCAATAATTAATGGTAGTATTCTTGCAGCTTCAGAACATCCAAGTTTCTTGTTTGATAATGGATCCTATTATTCTTTTATATCTTCAAAAATGATGTGAAAATATTTATCTTGGAATTTTAATTATTGAATGGGGTGATGATGATCATTACATCATGGGAAGCACAATTGAAATAAAACTATTTTTTCAAGGGGTGTTCTCTTGAGGATGGTGAGTATGGTTTCCCATGGGATATTAAAACCCTTGATAGTTCAGGGTATGAATTGATTTTGGGTATAAAATAGCTATTGTAATAATGACCTCACATTAATTTTTACACTAGGAGAGTGACTTTTAGATAATATGAGAGTGATAATTATATTCGTCATGGTGTGTAGGAAATCCAGGAAGGCCATATAGGGGCTACATGAGTAGTATGGGGTTCTCCCCATCTAGTAGATGATGCTTGTTTCAAACCTTGTTATTTTTAATGCAGATTCAATAGGTATTAAGATGTGATTATTGAGGAGTTCATAGTTCTTAAACATGAGAAATATGTGTAATTGACATTTGATCTCATGTCGTGGCTGATCTAGTTTCTATTACAATATATATATAATAAAATCGACAAAGCTTCAAGAGATCAAGAATTAGCTGAAATTGTTGATGTATAAGTGATTTATCTATATAGTAAACCCTCTTGGAATTCTCCAGTGTATTTTATAAATAAGGATGATGAGACCCAACACTTATCTATCAATTAAAAGAAGATAATCCATATTACACTAAAGAAACAAGATCATTTTCTATGTATCATTTATTTCTTCGAATATTTTAAAGGATCGTGTGTTTTTTCACCAAAACCTATTTTAGATTTGGGTAACATTTGTTGATAGTTTTACCTTATCATATACCATAGTCAAATTTTTGAAGTAGGTATGGATTTTATGATTTTTTTCATGATTCCATTCACGATGAAGAATACTATGGTAGTGCTTATTCTCTAGATGAACTATATCATCCACCCATTCTTGGAATTGTTTTGGATATTTTTTTGGTTGATATATAAGAATTCTCTTAGGCTCGTGATGGTCCTCCCCATGATCATTACATTTTGTTGAGTACACTAACATAACATGATATATATTACATGTTATCAATGTATTAGTTTAGGATTTAATAGATACATTTTTTGGGTCACATCATTTCAATGGAATGTTTCATTGTGGGACCAAATAAGAAACATGTAGTTTTTTCATGAAATAATCCTTAAAATTTTATTGATATCAATATATAGTTATGTTTTATGAGCTAGTATGGAGGGTTCAATCAGGACCTCTCCTACAAAAAAAGATCACATTAAGGCTTTAATAATAAATTATTTATGTTTTAATGGTCTATAGAATGTGACAATTTTTTCATGATTTTGAAGAATAGTTTGACAACCACATCAATATTGGTTCTACCCAAGCCATTGGAGAGTATGAAAAGTTTTGTGGTGGATATTGGATATGCCAAGGAGTATTTTTGATTTAAGGGATCAATTTGTGGTGTATGAGTAATGGAAATTGAGTCCACCCAATATGAATTACCCAATAAATGACCTCATGTTAGTTTTAGTGTTTTTTACTTGAAGTGTTTGCAACATTATCCATTGGGAAAATGATTACTTTTTATACAGACCAAATGGTCATAATGTATAATTATTTTCAAAATGATTTAAATATCTAACAGGTGATGTGGCCATTGTATATGAAATCATTTTTTAGAGATAAAATATGTTACTAGGAAGGTAAATACTCTTTTTGACACTTTAAAAAGAAAAATATAAATTCAAGAAATTCGTTTGTGATGTTATGAGTGGATGATGATTTCTTTGTTGGAATAGATGCACGTGGTGGTTGATCCATCTAAAAAAATTCATTGGAATTTTTATACCTTAATGGGGATGTTATCCATGGATACCACTCAAATAGTTTCTCAAAATGGTTTATTAATATGAAAATTTATTATTTTCCATGATTTAACCGTAATTTTTATTATTTATGTGGAATAAATATTCAATAACATGTTATGATGGGTACACCCAGATAGTTATCCAATGCATTGGGAAATTTTTTTCTCATCAGACATCATGTTGGTAAATGGAGTGAACTTTATTCTTTTAGGAGAAATTTTAAAACTGGTGAAATAGAATTGGAAGTTACCCTTGACATATATTTATGAAATTTAATATATAAATTTCACAGTCCCTTTTTTTATGTTATGCACTCATGGATCATGTTCATTGATTATTTTATAACTCAAGTCGTAAGAACATTCATTTTTTATTTTATTACTAATTTTAGTTACCTTATATATACATGGTATAATTTTAAAATTTCATTTTCATGATCACTTCTCTTTATTATCACGTTATGATTTCATATGATCATGGTTTGATTACTCTTATATTGGCACATACTAAGCATCTAATATGACACTTATTTTGTTTTATCTCACCATATTATTAGTAAAGTTGTTAAATGAATGGTGTATAAAAGGATTTACTATATTTGATAATGATGTACTATTGTGAAGGTTGGTTATAGTAAGATATATCAAAGAGACAATTTTTTTATGAATAAGTTTTTTTAGATTTTGATTCAATTCTAAAAAACACTAAAACTGTAATTTCCATGGGCATGATATCATGCACTGGTTCTATTCGGCATTGTATGTCCTTGGGAAAAGATTTATAGGGTCTTAAGGGAAAATTGGGAGGAATTAATGAAGGAGGGGAAGTGTAAAAACATTATCAAATATTTTTTTATGAATATAATTGTGATATTGGATGGGATTATATAGGAAATGACTGGGGAATTCTTCAGAATTTCTCAAACAATGGTTTTTGCCTCTATATAAGAAAATATCCAAAATAAAAAAAACATCACATGGTTCATTACAATGTTTTATTACAAAAATGTGTAGTTTTCATTATTTTATTTGTATATGAACCCAAATTATTAAATTAATACTCTTGATGACGTGGATGAGAGTCATATTCATAAAATAAATGATTTTAAAAAGTTAAAATATATTATATTGTTTGGAGGAAAAATTTAATAGAATAAAATTACAATTAAATTATTTTGAAGCTAAAACATATTATTGGTCATGGGTACTATTTATAGAATTCAATACTACATTTTTGGGTCATTATGTGGTCATAATACATACTATATATTTATAAGGTATTTAATTTTAACCTGAAAAATAAAATGCCTCTTGAATGTATGAAAACATCAATATATAATAATTTTGACATTTTAATTTCAAAGTTAATAATCATTTTATCAGAATAATTTTCTAAATTCGTCCATTTACACTAAGCGAAGAAATTTTTGGAGAAATGGTGGGATTTTTTATAATAACAATTTTTGAACCCTTATAAATACTAAATTTGAATTCATAAAAAGTATGTGATTATTTATATTTGATAAAAATTATATATTTATAATTTTTTTTGAAAAATAAAAATTACTTAAAAAATAAATTAATTCATAAAAATAATCATTTTAATTGAAACTCAATAAAAATTAAAAATACAATGTGTGATTTATTATAAAGAAATACACATTATTTATAATGAAATGATAAAAAGTTAATATAAACATTATTATATTGAAAATGCTGTATAAATTTCATTATAATTATTTCATTGAAACATTTACCCTTAATACAACAGAAAACAAAATAATAATATTGTTCACAATGGTGAAATCATGTTGGGGTGGTTCAACATACCTAATGTGGATCATGATATCGATGATCATGAAATTATTCTATAAACCTTTCCACTTGTGATTTACTTTTTGATCATTGTTTGGGATCGGTCCAGGGAAAATAACAAGGATTCTATCACCCATATATACCAGTTAAATGGGCTTCATAGGGTACACTCCAACTAGTTGAGGCCATTACATCCTCTTTATGTGTGAATAAGATTTTTCCTAACCCTTTATTTATACTAATAAAAAGATCATTGTTCAAAGTATATATTATAAAATATTAGGATGGTTAACTGTATTTTAAAACTAGGAGGATACAATAAACTAAATAATTTCATGTGTTAATTCATACCATTATACTTATTATGAAATTTAATTTACCCTCCGATGAATTTTATTAGTTAAAGTTAGGGTTGTTATATCTGCTAATAAATTTCCCTTACCTGAAATATAAACTATTTCCATGTCATAGACTCTCATGAACTCTACCCAGCATTGTTGACTCAGGTTCGAGTATCTATGCATTATGATGTACCTGAGACTCTGATGATATGATTAAACCAAAATTTTATACCCCTAAAGGTAGTTCATCCACATAAATGGGGAAAAGACTACCACTTCCATCACTAGCTAATGAGTCACATAAATCTACTTATGCGGTCCCAACTATCTTGAACCTTATGAAATAATCCCTTTCCCAAGTATCCACATGTTTTTCATCCCATATCATGAGGCATATCAATACACTACATACTATAGGAGCTCCTCCAGTAGTATAAAATTATGATAAATCTTCAGACTAAACCAAAACCCATCGATAGACCTCTCGAAGTACTCTCTCCATGTGAAAGGTTGTCCTTTCCACATTAGTGTTGTTAATGGGTATGAAATAATGGAGATGTTCGACGAAAACACCCATTAGTACACCACCAAAACAATAAATTTTTGCACCACAGATAAGATTTTTAGTGCAACCCAAGAAATTATTTCATCAATATTCAATTGGTACATGACAATACAATGATCTGAAATGAAATTCCCTAGAAATTGAACCTCATGAATCCAAAACTGGACCTTTGAGATATTACTATAAATTTTGTGTTACAAAAGAAAATATATAACCATTATCAAGTTATATTCATTCTCCTCATATAATGTAGAGTACTGAGTATGCCATTAATAATGAAAATAACGAGATGGTCCATGTATAGCTGAATGATATGGTTTTATAAATTCATACACAATGTACTGGTATTCTTCATTCCAAAGGGATTCACTATGAGATCATAGTTTCTATAGAAACATCAAAACAAAAAATATGTAATATCATTCTTGTGATCCATCAACTAGACATATCTAGACTAGAGATAGATAATTATGAACTACCTAACACCTCAAAACATGTAAAAGAGGTCATAAATCTTTCAAATGGGAAACTTTTTCATTATCATGGCCTATATTAGGTGATGAAAATCAACAAGAACCTACATGATATTATCAACCATTTTAACAAAAATCTTGGATCTTCCTAGGAAAAAAATGTGTCTAATAAATCTGTTATCATGAAGGTCATATAACTAAAATTCTACCTCCAAATTCCTGACAAATTCCATCTTATATGATGTATGAGATATCAGAGCAGTCCCTGGATTATTGATGATACAAAAATTTATATCCATCCTTTAAGGAATTCTCAAAACATCCTTGGGGAATCCATCCATACAATCTTCTAGGACATAAGGAATCATGATACCACAACAGTTTATTTCACCAAGGTATATACACACTAATTTATTATGGATGGGCTATATCCTCCACTTCACAATAATCAATTAGCCTTCCATGTGATCTATATCACCCTAAAAGGTAAATATAGTCTGATTGATACTAAGGTGTCTATGTCATTATTGGTGACATTAAATTTCATCTCAGACCATGGATATCGAATTCATACACAAGATGATGTCATAGGGTTACATCGTGTTCTTCAAAAGGCCGCATGTGAAACATTATTCCAAAAGAGATAGGTCATAATGTCGTCAGATAAATATATATAAGAAGTGTTCCCCATAGGAACATCATGGTGAAGTAAATGGGTTAGATACTCAACTTGGAGCTCTATATATCACAACTATAGTATAGAGGCAAAGGAATCACTGGAAAAACTCTCTACTAATACTAAAGCAATATTAGAGAAAACATAGATCACACCTCTGGTCATATAATTCTTTTTGAGGTAACAAGCCTCTAAAATATGTAATTTTTGACGGCCAAAAACTCAGGGTCACTAAGAATGATGTGTAATTCATGTTTTTTATTGTGGTATGATGTCATAACATTGTCAACTACCCACAACTCCTTTTCTATTCTATAATATCTGCCTCTTTGGGGTCCACCCTACCCTCTACTAGGAGATATCTTTTCATTTTTCCCCTTTTCTATGATAGTAATTTCGAAACATTTCATCAAACTTTGACACATCTAATTAGAAACTCTCATTCCATGTGACCATTCTCATCACAATAAAAGTACAAACCCAACATGGTATGCCTTATTACTATATACTGCACCTAACCACATGCATGAGTCTGATCATGGGGAAGAATAATGTATCCCAATTTTATAACCTTTTTTTTATCCTTCTAGAGATGATTCAGCTCTATGAATCCCACTACTAGCTCTAACTCTATGAAAACCCTCAGAAACGAAACAATCTATCACTAGTTATTAATACAATTCCCCTACATTAGTGATAATGCACAAGGGGGTAACACTTTCATGAATCCATATATGGAGACCCTACTAAAATTTTCATTCTTGGTAGTATCCACCACAAGTAATATCGATGGAGTAATGAGTATAGACATTGAACCTTTCAATGTACTTATGTAATGTCATATCAACACACTACACCTCTAGAACCATGTAAATATGAATTGATTTCATGGAGAGGTAGTACTCCTAAAAAAATATATGCTGGTAATTTGTCCATGAGAGTGTTGACTCATCATGAATCTGGGAAACTAGAATCCACAAACACCAACTGCTCTGTGGAAAAGTCTATATACCATCCCAACCACATGATTCAATGGTGTCTACGTGATTTTGATGATATATACCATCATCTCTTGAAATTCGTTTTCTTCATTGGGATTTGGCTCACCACCGAACATTACCTAACTATGGCACTAGAACTTGAGATGTGTGCTCACCAAGAACACATTCTCAGTCTTTTTTATTGTGATGATCTAATCTAAATAAGTGTGGGTGATACAATAAATCCACCTTGTGGAATAATATCACAGTATAGACCCCAAACTAAGGCCTCATTGCTCACTAGATCTTCGCCATGATCCCAAAACTGGTATCCTTACTAGATTTCATCATAGAGGAATCTTGAAAATTTAATCAAGGCATACCAAAATCATATGAGAACATATATATAAAAATGGGGAGATATCTCAGGAAGGATACTCAAAGATGATTTCCTGAATGATGCATGTACCATTTATCAACACAACAAATGTCTCAGTCTATTGAGTCAAGAATCATGTGTTTAATTCCATGGTGAAATTATAAATCACTCGATTATACCTTCATAGGATTCCTAAGCCTGAGAGGCATACATCAAAGTAATTGGCAATGTTTCCCAAGAGACTACCAAATCCTCATAATGGTAATACACCAAACACAGTCCCATGGAACAAACTACTCTAACAAAAATATATCACAACCTGACCCTAACTAGGGCTTGAGTTGAAACTACCCCAACCCTAAATACATAAGCTAGATTTTGGAAACAATAATTGAAAGGAACATCCAAAACGTGATGCCTTTTTATAATGTAATTGTATGCACAGACCCAACCATCTCGATGAATAGGTTCCAAAATAATATTTATAAGAAGATGTAAGAAAAAGAATGTCGACATAGAATTCAAAAACTTTATGACATACAAGAGTACAATAGAAAAAATAAAAAATTAATGGGGAAAATAAATTCCCAATCCTAATTATATACCATTCTAAAAAAATGGAAATTAAAATTAGGAGAGAGTCATGTATATATTCTCAAAGATAAAACCACCACACGTTGTCCCATTTAACTAGTATCCCTATGATCTTATAAAGTCACTACCAACCTATCTTTTATTTTCATAAGACAGGAATCATATTATAAAATTCTATGTAGGTGTGAGTATATACATACCTAGTAGGATGCCCAAAAAACAAAAAGGGAGATCCTTAAGAGATACATAATAAATAGAAATTAGATCGTAAATATGATGCCTATCAACACAAATAATGATAATTTAATCTCATCTAAATACTAGGGTCTCAAAACAGTGTGTATGTGTACGAAACATTGAGCCTTTGCAACTAATAGAAGTAGAGTAACCTAATCAAACAATTTGGTGTTTAACATGGTGAGTAGGTAGACTACCATATGCATTTTTGAAACCCATGGGAAGAGTGTAAACAAATAAAAAGGAATTGATATATATATATATATATTCTCAACAAAAGAATTAAAAATTTGAGATAAATGAGATTCAATCACATAGCCCAATTCTGGAAAATAGTTTCCAGGATATCCAAAATCACATCAAAGATGGCCAAAATCTCATTCTTCTTCCTATAAGTATCATTGTGAAGGATAACATATCACCACTATTACAAATAGTCAATAGGGAAAATCTATAAACATAAGAACTATGAACTACTGTGTCAGGGAAGGGGATCAACTTTTTTGGTATCTATAGGGGACCAACACACAAATTCATTATGGGGTTCCACTCATAATTCTAGAGGACCCACCACCTATTTGATAGAGGTTTTCGCTCAATAGATATAATACCTACAACCAAACTAATTGAGTGTTGCAATATATAGATCATGGACCCACTACATGGTGTAATAGGTCATTCAACTATAAATTCTCGAGGATTTAACACCTATATTATGGGGTTACACAACGTAGATAAACGAATCATGTCTAATAAGATTAGTGTTCCACTCTATAGGTTTAAGCCCCATATCCTAGTGTGATAGGGAGGTTCCACTCTGAATCCTCTTGAAACATTGGCATATACAACAAGGGTTTTAACTAATTATATAGAAGACTCATGCTTTGATATGTTAGGGGGTGGGGGTTCCACTCTTGTGTCTCTAGTGATCCTCTACCTCATCATTAATGTCGCGAGGTGACTCTAAAATAAGTATCACTCCCATATCATCTCACATCATATTCTAAAATCTATAAAAGAGGGATACAAACATGGTAAATATTAAAAAAACTGAATATAGTATACTAACATGACAAAAATTGATTCTAAACAAGGATATTTGAGAGATTGAGATCACTTAAAAATGAACTAAGGGGTACATGATGTGTGAGGGGACCCACATGACTGGTCATTCCACTCCATCACATAGATATGTCCTTATATGTAAAAAACAACCAACCCATGTAGTACTACATGACATGTAGGGAGGTGATAGTACGAGTGAAACACAATTGGGGTGCATACCCATGTACCATGGTCATGTATGTCTACTAAATATGTTTACATGTACTTTCGTAAAGTTAATGTAACAATATACTTTGGTACAAGGCATGTTACCCCACACAGGGTTCCCCTTGTTCCTCATTCCGAGAAGATGTACTCATGAACATGGTGATATCATGGTCATGTGATCTATCACAGAACTCATCCAATCAGGTATGTGGTACATGATGTGTAAGGATTCTAAATGGTTTTCCATAATTATAAATTTCTGAAACTAGAGATTATGTTGCATTGGTTCTACATGCAAGGTGATCATCCTAAAACATGATTCATAGTCTTGTTTTTCATATAAATCCACATATATATGCCACAAACTACATATGACTTGAGAACATCAAATACAAAGTCTCCTTAAACAAAAAATGGCGGATCTAGTCTCTATTAATCATTTACATCCATCCATTCTCCCGAAATTAATTTCTTCACACCGTGGTGGGGGTGTCATTGTATGCCCCAAAAACCTCAAGACCATCCATAGTTTTATATTTGGAAATATATAATAAAAATATTCAATCAAATATACTAAACTAACTAAAATCATCCATAATTTATTGATCTTTCTCTCATTCATAAATCTTTTTTAAATCATAGGGTCTGATTGGTCCTGGTCCCGCTCGATAATGTCGAACTGATACCCCGTATGATGATTAGAAAATAATGTGAAATTTTTTTGGATAAAGGAATAGTCAATAACTGTTTATCAATCATTGTCTAATAATTCTTAGAAAATGAACACAATTTGGAGATCCGGGAAAAAAATCAAATCAAATCCCAATTAATCCAATACATATGCACACACCATGGTTCAATAATTGTGGAATATCGAAAAAATGAATGATTATGATTAATAAATTTAATAAAAATGATGAAATACAAAATTTGATCTGCCTTACCCATATATTGGGTTGTTTTCATTGAAGGATTCAAACCCCATCAAATGGAAGAAGTCACTTAATTTTCTATGATCTGATCTTCGACAATCCTGATATTCCTTGTCGTTGGATCTCAATTTTCCAAGAGAATTAAAAAAATTATCTGGAATCCTCAAATAATTTATATATATAACCATATATGGTTCAAAAAATTGGTGATTTATGGTAATTAATTTAGGATGAATTAATAAATTGTTTAATTTAATTTTTTAATTTAATTAAATAAATGCACAAACATTGTGTGCGATATCTGACCACCCTACACTACCCTATTTTAGAATTCACCAATTGTAATCGTCAGGTTACCGAGTCAAATATATCTCATATTTATAACTCATTTTCTGTTTTATAGTTATCTGATTTTCATTGCGAAACTATGCATTATTAATAAAAAAATACATTTGATATTTATATGAAATTAATATCAGGTACAACGAGTGTAAAAATCCTATGTTGTCTCCGCACCTAGATTCAAAAATATAAGTAGAAATATTTCAATGTATTAAAATGAAAAATATTATGTTTTAATAATATTTAAAAATCCATAAATAATTTAATTTCATAATTCCTTCCCCTCATTTTGTAACCCTTAGTTTAGTTAGAAATCTAAAATAGGATGGATTTTTTTTTGAAAACCAAAAGTGGTTAGCCCAAGAAGATATAACGTTCTTCAACAACTGTTTTTACATTTTTTATTCATCCATCCAATTAATATATTTATAAAATGTTTTTATATAAAAAAATGAATATCATAAAATTGATAATAATTTATAATGATTAGTTATTGAACTAAAACCATCTCTACTTACATCAAAAGAAATATTAAATTCATCATTAGTGTGTATTGTGGATTACACTCCCATGAACTAGAGTAATTTTTTTTGTTACCATATATCAATATAGTATATAATTATGGATTAATTTTTTATAAATGTTATTTATGATAATATTAAAATTTGGGAATGTTATATTACATATGAATTATTAATTATCATTATTATTTATACGATAATGTCACTCATGTGTATGAATGACTATTATTGCACGAAGTGATGTGGTTCATTCAATCTTTACATGAATGGAAATAAGGATGAGGAAAATGAAAAAAAATTAATATATAAAAGGTAAAAATTAGTCTATAATTTTAATATATTGTTAAAATTTATTTATTTCAA
The DNA here is from genome assembly GCA_963277665.1 of Viscum album. Classification (NCBI taxonomy): domain Eukaryota; kingdom Viridiplantae; phylum Streptophyta; class Magnoliopsida; order Santalales; family Viscaceae; genus Viscum; species Viscum album. Next base: position 1,345,957,238 of record OY728159.1, on the reverse strand, counting down.
TCTTTCTAGAATATATAAACAATATCCATGTGTAGGTATGACCATCTATGTTGATAAATAGTGTATTTTAATTTATATCTCAATCTTTTATGGAATACTATAAATATATATAGACCGAATATATATGATATTTATATTATTTTTAACATTCTAGAAAATTTGTAAAGTTGATCAATTTTATGGGACCCAAAAAATAATAGATCAAATAATTCAAAAAAATAAAGCACTTATTTTGGGAAACAATAGTTTAACAGTGAATTATTAATAAATGTGTAACAAAACATTATTTGTAAATAATTTAGGGTATGATATATATATGTATGGTTATTATATTGGTTTTTAATAAAATAATATTTATTATACATAAGTTTTTAAGAATTAATAAGGATATCGAGACTGAAGGTAAAGTATTTACATCTCACTTTAACTTATATGAGACACTTTCCATATTCAATACATATTTATTTTATGTGGTTATTATACATAAAGTAAAATTATTTAAGGAATATTATATAGTTATTTATTCAGATTTAAATATCCAATTTAGGATATATCTTTCATTGGGTTTACAACACAAACATTTCTAAATATGTAAGGTATTTTTGTTTTAATTTTCATTCTTTGAGACATTTGTTCTGTTATGAACCTATCCTCTCACATTTGGTATATATATAGCCCCATTAATATTTAATATCATGAATTCATTTATTATTGTTTAATTTTATGTTTCATTAAATTTTATTCTTTCATTGGGATTATAATTCAATGTTACCAATGTGATAATGGTTTTATGTTTCAATCTTATCATCTATAAATATTGTTTACGGTTATTTTTCAGATGATAAAATAGAATGATAAATCTCTCGTAAAACTCATGATTTTTCTTGTTATAAGGTTATTTTATTAGAATACATGGTTTCCCATTCCTTTAATTATGTACTCTAGAGTTCAATATAATATTTTTATGAAATAATGTATTTTTTTTATCTTCATTTGAAACCCATTTTTTTCAAAAACCATTTTTTCAAAAAAAAAAGTAAATAATTTTTTCAATTATTCACATTATTTTTTAAATACATTTTTACTCATGATTGAATGAAATGAAAAATGTTTTGAAATGAACATTTATGGCATTTTTGAAACAATTCCCTTTTGAAATTTATTCAAAGTGTGAATAAAATATTTGTGTAAACATGTATGGAATGAATGAAAATTTAAAAACATAATGAAAATTAATTTGTTTGACATATCATTTAAAATATTTCAAGGTCACATTCAATGATAATTCATTTAAATTTTTAATATTTTATAAAAAACATTTCTCAAATCACAAAATAAATTTTCTCAAGAAATATTTAAATGATTTTAAATCTGCCTTTATAAGTCTTCAATGATTATTTTCAATGTAATGGATTTAAAAAATATAAATTTATTTAAATGTTTTATTATTATATAAAATTTATTTTCTTTAATAAATGTTCCATGTAACTTGTGAAAATGATTTTCCATTTCTGTTTAAATTAATCAATGTTAATTTTTCTTTAATAGTAATGTGATTAAAAGGAAAAAAATTATAATTTCTTTGAGTAGTTTATGATTATGATTACAATATGATAATGAAACCTACTTCTCTTACACAAGTTTTAGCATGATAAAATTCAATAGAAACTTATTTCATTTCATTGGTTATTGTAGGATGAAATGCTAATATTTTTGTGAAATATGTATCTTTTTAAGAGGTTATGATATGATTAAATGTAAATGAAACCCATTTCATTACATGTGTTTTTAGGGGATGAATTCATAATGATCCTTTAACACACATACATATAATTGGTATAATGTAACAATTTTTACCTATATCTCCCACCAATGCATTATGTAATGATTTATATCACATTAGATATAAAATATTGGTACATCGAGTAAACAGAGTTTAGTAAGGGACTATGTCTTCTATGTTGGTTTTGGAAGTGAACCTTGAATAAAATGATGGTTTTGGGAGTAAAACCATCCAATTATTATAGAAATGTAATTGAGAATTGACTACAATGAGAATGTTTTTTATGATTATGTGAATGACACAATTTTTTTTCTTATTAGATTTTTATGATCTCGTTGATCACTTTTGTTTGTTTTCTTATGATTTAGGTCTTATGAACTCCCAATTGTAATTCCATGTCTCAAGATTTTTATCTTTTATATACAGGGTAATTTTTTTTAATGTTAATCTATCTTCTCACACCATTATGATCATTTTATGCATATATATATACCTTACTATAAATTTGTTCAATCAATTTCTTATGTTTACATTCAAAATAATACAAAGAAATTGTTTATGTAGGCTGTGTCTAAGATGATTAATCCCTGGGAAGATCAATGTGGGAGATGTTTAGGGTCATTTATGAAACAAAAATAATTTGTGTCTTGAAACCAAAGGCACTAATCCATTATTATACTCATGAATTTCATTTTATAATTTAATGAACGTTCTTCAAACAATGATAGAATAAAAGTTTATAAATGTTTTAGGATTCTACATGTCTGGTATATTATCTTGTGTGGAGGATTTTTATGACATTTTGAGGATTGTTTTGGATCATTTTGTTTCTTTTATAATGGAAAATATTTTGTTGGACTCCAAGAACATGGATTATACTAGTCAAATATCTGAATTAATTCACTAAACTCTATATCTACAAAAGATAATTCCGTTAGAAAAGATTAATTATGTTGTGATTATAGATGTATAACAAATCCATTCTATACATGTTTTGTGTTTTATCAATTATATCTCAGAGTCCTTATCTGGGGAACCTTAGTGGGTATAAAATTAGGGTTTAAATAACATTATTGGTTAGGATATTATCATTTAACGATAAATTATTGTTCTAATTATCATTATATTTTGACATAAAAATATTGATCATAGTTTCAATGTTTTATATAAAAATTAAGTTATTTACGTAAATAATTTTTTTTGTCAAATAGTGATTAAAATGTGAGAAAACTATTCAAAACACTGTGAATAAGTATAAGTGTAGAATAAGGTCCTTCTTCTTTTTAAAATGTTTTGAGTGTGTGTTATTCCCCATTGTTTTATCCATATTTGGATATTAGAAAATTTTTAGAACAGATGAACCTAGGTATAATATCCTAGAAAAAGGTTGGTTGATTATCAACTCATTCTAAACTATCATTTATGATGAGTGGGAATAAGATTTCAATCCTAGAAATAAAATCTTAGGGAATATTCATTATTTGTTCTCATTCTCTCAACAAGACCTTATGATGAATTGTTATATTAATTAATTAGGTTTTGGGTGATGAGATATCCTAAATTAAATAAACCTAGATTGAAGAAATTGTTATTTAGGTTTTACTGATAGCAAATGGGACAATTTCAATGTATAATCATTTTTATGTATAATTTTTCATATCATATAGAGATTCTATTATAGTGTTAATTATTAATCACTCATGATTAGGTCCTATATGTTATTAATGGATTAATCATAAATTACTCATATCAAAAATGGATTTCATAGAAAATGTAGATATTTTATTAATGATAAAATAAGGGGGATATGATTTGGGGGTGAGAATCCATGCGATTATGCCAAGCCTATTGTCATGAATTATGTATAACAACATGAACACATATAATTTTTCATATATATAAAATAATGTAAGGATGGATATTATTTAATGATAGAGGGACACATATTTTGAATTAAAAAATAATGAATTTATTATGGGTCCAAAAAATAGAAAAACCATCACTTAGTGGGATGGTTAGATGATAAAAATTTGGACATGAAGGATATAAAAATAGTGGATGTAAGGGAAAGATAAAATATATAAAAATGAATAGATTCAATTTTACGGAAATTGGGATTTCTGAAAATAAATTCCAAAATCTGATGTAATATATGGGAAATAGAAAAAAACAACCTTTTTGACCTTGAGAACAAGGAAAACCTATGGAAATGACTATTATTGTATTAAATAGTTACCTTCAACTCTAGATTATTAGATATCTCTAATTGCATCTGATTATTCACATATGGATATTGAATTGATAGTAAAATAATTTTTTGGAATAATTATTATATCTAGAGTTTGTGAATCTTCATTAATTTCTACGAAAAGTCTCTTATTATGTGTTTACCTCTTCTTGAGGGAATAATTTTTTTATTAGAAATGGATAGGCTATCTATAAAAAAAGCTAACATCAATTTTTATAATTAGAAAACCATACATGATAACATACACCAACACATGATCATATATAGATTTATGGTTAATTATGAACTCTATATAGAAATCATTCCTATTATATGAGTTTCAAAATCATGGGAATGAAATGTATTTATAGGTGGATATAATGATCCCACATTTCATTATATGATTTCTTAAATTAACATTGTGTTTAATATTTTTTTCTTATATACACCCAAAAATATAAATGAATAGAGTCATAAAAGGTAAATAATTTTATGGAAAAAATAAAAATCATAAAAATAATTATTAAATAAAAATATATTTTTAAACAATAAATTAATATATAGGATAAATAAAAAATGTGATTTAATTTTTCTTCCTTATAAAATATCTAAATTTATATTTGTTTTTATCCAAGTAAATTAAATAAACCAAAATTAAATGATATTATATAATCTTTTAATATATGATATAATATATTATAAATATAGAAATTATAAATTAGTATGTAATGATAATAACGACTACTGATCGGTAAAATAGTCATTTTTCAACAAAAGTGGTTTTCCTTGAATTTTATATTTCCATTTAAAATATAAATCTTCTTATTTTATAATTTTAATTTGATAAAATAAACATAATTTTCAATTTGTCCAATAAAAATATACATAATATGAATTTTATGTTTTTTTGAGTAATTTTTTATGATTTAAAGTAAGAAATATAGTTTTTCCAAAATACTGGCTTTTATTAAATTATCAAGATATAAGAATGTTATGGAATTCTAAAAAACCAATTAATAACAAATTTTATATTTAAGGAATAGATTTTTTTATAGTAAAATTTTATTTTAATATTTCAAAACATGTTTATATATATTGAAATAAATGAAATATTTTAATTCTAATAGAAATAGTTTTTGATGTCTTCATTCAATTAAACACCAGTTTGGTAAAATTTGATTTTAGACAGATTTTAAAGAAGTACGAGATTTCAATTTTTATAGTAAATCAATTCTTGACCAGAGAATAAAAAACATTAACAATATTATCCATTTATAAATGTTAATCTAATAAATATACTTTTCCTTAAAACCATATAATAAATGTGATTCTTATAAATTCAATATTTCACACCATTGAAAGTTTTCATTGGTAAAATGATTTTAAAATTTCAAATAATAAGATTTAAATAATTTAAAAGGAAAATATTATCTTAGGTCATTAAAATTGAGTACAATTATTAAAAATTATTTTCTTTAATAAAATAATAAAATGGAAAAAATATACTCACAAAACTTAAATGATGTAAAAACATGTTGATAACATATTACCTCAATGATTTTTATTGTCTGTCTTCACCAATCCATGAATCTCTTCATCTTTTGTCACTTTTTATCATTTTCAACCTAAATAGAAAATTTTCAATATTGAAAATGTAAAGGATAATTCTAAAATTTCATATATCTTCACTTATAAAAGGGAACAATTCAACCAGTTCATGATAAACATTTATATTTCAATTTATTTATAAAAACCATTTATTTTGATCTACCTAGAACCCTATAACACATAATTAAGATCCTTGTAACCATTATTATCCTAATTCTTTAATTTACAATGATATTTCAAATATAAATCACATAGTCCCAAAAAAGGTGGTCGTATGAATTGAATGATTCATGACTATGAAATGGTTTTATTCTTTCAAATTACTTTATCTGATCGTTGTTTTTAATGTGGAGATAATTTTTTATATGGTTTATATACTATTTTATTGATTCATTTCTATAAATATATATCCTTAATAATTACATTATATTGTGTCTTTAGACATGAATTCACTTTCATTCATGTCTGAAGATATATTAGGTGGGTGTTTTAGTGATTTTTTGTAATAATTCTTACATAATAATAACATATACTATAAATAGGGCATATAAAATGGATATACAATTTCACACCAAACAATATTTTAAAAATAAATGTGCTTTACATTCAAGACATGCCTTACAAAATTTGATCTTCACCACATCCTTTCCCTTTCTCATCCTTAAATCCCTATATAAAAATTTTAAAAATGTGTTATGAGCACACAAATCATAATAAGTTACAAGAAAAATAAAGAAAATTTTTAGGGTTGCGAACAAAATAATATTTCTTGTAATGTTCAAATTAATCTTCATAGTTTATTGAGTGCAATAAATAAAAAACATTCACATGAAAAAAATGCATTCATTTTTTTCAAATAAAATTATTAATCCCATACCATGATAATAAAACCAGTTTATTAAAATAGTTTATCACATTTATAAAATAATTTTAAAAACCTTGCAGTTGGAATAACCATACAATCAAATTATAATATACTTTTTTTTGAGAACAAAATTATTTCTCAATTCATTATAGTTATATAATTGGTCTCACCTTGTATAGAATGTATATTAGGCTCTCCCTCTCTCCATCAGGTCTAATGGGGCTTATCCCTTTATATAAGCTGTAGTAGGATTACCAATGAGAAATAACAGGGTCAATGTCATTGTATAATATTTAATGTGCACAATAATTATTTATATAATTCCAAAATACCACATAATGAATAAACCATTTTACACATGGTCCGTACCATTATAAAATATTTTTAAAAAACTATTTTATACTAAGAAAACACATTTGGATGTCAAAATACCCATCTATTTTGAAAATCAATATTACAAATAGAGAGACTATACACAATATATTGAAAACATTTTACTCTAAAATAACAACAAAAACTATAATGTTAAGGTCCAATAAATGAGGAATCATAACGGAAAAAAAAATTATTCATGATGTACTAGTTAAAAAAATAATTCCTTCGACAATGGTTAATAGAGTTTACTAGGAATCATAAAAATATACTTTTTAAAAGAATGTTCCATACCTTGAGTCTGAATCATCACATACATTATTTGTCATGACGAATAATAAAATTATGTTAATTATTTAATTTCTTGATAAATTTTTTCATTTTTATAATTCCATTTATCTCACTTATTACAACGTTGTGACAATTATTGAATCATTTATGTTCATGGTTGACGTCTTGGTGATATTTGTTACAAATGTACAAAATAAATATTGTAATTTTAGTAAGGTAAAAGCAGACATTATTCAACCATGTCTGTATTAGTAATAATGAAATAATTACAACTTTTATACATCAATTATACTTTTTGTTCCAATAATTAAGATAGTCAAGAAAAATTAAAAATGTTGCAATCTTGGGGATTGTATGTCATAGGTATGCCTGAGTAAAATTTCCATTTTTCAACGATCAGTATGGAATAAAGGTATGCATTATTTTATAATACAAAAATTTTCATGATATCATAAGTAACATATTAATTCATGATATATATATATATCGCCTAAGGGATAATGTGATGAAAAACTAATAACATCACTTTGTGGATATAGTAGTCCACACGTACACAAGAATAAAATAAAAATTTGTTCTTTTAATAATGATTTATATCATCAATATCATATTTAAAAATTAATTCAATCATTATAACCTATCTTGAGATATTATTTTGGAAAATAAATTTCATCACTTCACGATGTGGTAGTTCACTATACAAGAGAATGATGGTTATGTTCCCCATTTGATTGAAGATGAGATGGATATGTGTTCTTCAATTAACATAACAAAATGAATGTATATTTAAATTATTTGTGTAATTATATAACCATGGTTGGTTAATATTTTAATTTTTTTGAAGAATAAATAAGACAAAATCATGATTTAAAAAACTATACACATTATTTTCAAAAACCATCATGTTTTAATTATCTAAGACCCCTATGGGAAATGTTCTTCCTGAAAAGATACATCAATAATGTTGTCAGGGATTATGAGATGTTATCAGATAATTTAAGGTGTTATAAAAATGTATTTTAATGTTTTACAAAATTATTATAAATGGTTCTCTTTTTTAAAGGAGGGGTGGGACACACATAGAATATATCAGAATATTAAATTAATTTAAGATAATAATAAAATTTAAATGGATCTAAACTAATTTATCTATAATATAGGATTAGTATAGTTCAATATAATTTGAAAAAATTAGATAAAATATTTCTATATTTCTACACTTATTTTTTATAATCTCAACCCCCTTCTAACTCATTTCACTCTTTCTGTGATAACATGGATTTAAACATGTTGATGGTCATTATAGATATAATAAATTAAATAAAGGAACAAAAATGGAAAATTGTTTATGTTTTTATAATTTTCATAATATTGAAGATACATTTTATTTATTAGAGTTTTTTATATCATTTAATAAAATTTTATTTTTTATAAAATATTAATATCATTTAATTTTACGATTAATTTTAAAATTGAATTTAATAATATAAATATTAGACCTAAAAATTTTAAAAAAATATTTACCCATATATATATAATGTATATTAAATATATAAAACTTGTTTATTACATTTACTAACTCATTTAATTTTACTTTTATTGTTTTTAATATCAATTAAGTGAAATTTCCATTACCTGATTATTTAATGTAAAAGTGTCGTGAATGCGTCAATGTTAATTAAATATTAATTAAAAATAAAAAATACTTTAAATAAAGATAATTATTTTATATTTTAAAAATATATTTATATTTTAACATATTTTTTGAATGATCCTATATTATAAATATTATAGTTATTAAAGACAAAAGTGTCACATGATTGACTTATCTTCTAATAAAATATAATAAATTTCCTAATCAAATGTAAATAGATATAAAATGACATTTAACTGAATCCTGTATGTGAATGTATGAAATTTAATTGAACAAGAATATTAAGGAAATATTTTCGACCATTACTAAGTCCCTATAGTATTAGTTCTATCATAAATTTTTCAATTTACCCTTACCGGTGTAACAATGTTTCTTTGATTACTATTCCTAATTACAAAAAATAATATGGAAATTCATACCAAATTTAATCCACATAATTCAAAATTTATACTCCATTTTTATAAATTAAAATTTCTTAAGTGGAGTAATTTAATATAAAATTAAAGACACAAAATCCAATAGAATAAGGTTTTCTTATAGAAAATACATTTTAAAGAAAAAAATGATCTTATAAAAAATATAAGAAACAAGGTTGATTAAAATTTATTTAATTATATTTTATCTAAATAAAGAGAAATTATGTGACTTTGATACAAAAATAAAATCACAACTGTAAATTTTTATATATTAAAAATCAGTGTTTTGAAAAAATATACATTTCACTCTATTCACTGAAAAATATTCTCTTATAAAAATTCAAATAAATTCATCATGAAATAATATTAAAATTCTGAATTCATCAAATAAAATCAGTTTTTGAAAATTAATTTTCAAAAACATCAGTAAATTATTTATAATGTCTACTCCTAATGAGAAAAAAAGTATTTTTCCAGAAAATATAATTTTTATTAATGAAATACCATTTATAAAAGATATTATTTATTTAATTAAAATTTTTAATAAGTTTAAATTGAGTATAACCATTATATTATTTTCCACAAATAAATAATTATTATTGGTAACTTTTAGTTTAATGTCTAGTTAATAATAGTAACATTTAAATAATATTTTTTCATTTGTTTCATTTATGTTTTTTTGTGGGTATCTTGTATGTTATATAACATAGTATTTACATTCAACATCATCAGATTTTATAATAACACCCCTTTAAGAAATTTCACCATCTCAATTTGAACTAATATAGAGTAACCAGAATTTGACTTTTTCTATATACCATTTTTTAAAACCGTATTTTGAAAATGTTTAATAAAAAATCCATTTGATAAGAGAGAAAATGGATGTATGAATGTCATATAGAATAACACATAAAAAGTTTATATATTGTCAAACATTATTTCATATGTAAAATTGTACATGGAAGAGTAAATCTAACACCCAATGGTAGATAAAGGTTGATAGAGATCTGGTTCATGGGAAAATTCAACCATCATTGTACAAAAAATATTAGATGGCTTAAAAGGCCATTGATTTCTCAGGAAGAAATGTAAATGCGTATGTTTTTTGTTTCAAAATATTTTTTTCTAATGTTAAAAAATTCTTTTACTTCCTTGTTAAATATTGAAAAATTATTAGTTGTCTTGAATTTTTTTTTCTCATTTTCAATTTACTCCAAAAAATCATATTTTTAATCCTAATAATGATTGTTGAAGATTATTTGGCTTTCATTTTAGAAAATATTATACATTAAAAAATCCATTGATTCATTATAAAATAGAAACATATTCCTCTTATCTTTATACATTCACTATAACAAAAATGTTTAGCACATGCTAAGATAATTTATCTATTAAATAGACCATCAAATTATGAAACCTGCATTAATATCCATAATTCAACAGTTGTAACCAATGTTTAACTTATATCATTCAAAAAATAACTATCCTTAAAATTCCAAAAAATATTATAGAAAATTACTATAATCTTAAAATCATAAGTATTTGATCACATTTTCTTCCATGATTAAATTTAACATTTATCTCCAAATAACATCAATTACTCTTGAAGTCTCATACAAAAATATAATTTCCCCAATAACATAATATCTTATATATAATAGTCATTTTTATATATTATCTGAATCAACCTTAGCCACAATAAAATAATATATTCCTCTAAAATATAATTCAACATTTATTTCAAATATAAAAACCAATAGTCTTATTTATATTTTAATCCTTTAAGTTTCACAAATTATTAGTGACCCTATTCCAATATAATTTTAATCACATAATCACAAAACAATATCGAATTACATGGTTATCTATACCATATATAATATGTTCCAAAAAATGAAATAAAATATATCTTAGACAATTTAAATAATGATAAAAAATGACATACATTCAAGGATATCTCATAGGATAGTGGTGGGTAATGCACTATTGTCCCCCTTTGGTTGTGAGTTGAAACCCTTTCACCTATCTAGATGTTATTGGTTGCAACTCAATCAATGATTTATCCATTTTCTAAATAATTAAACATTATTGCAGTCCAAAAATGTGAGAATCACTCTCTATAATAAAAATAATACATTCATCATCAAATAATTTTTTGAGGCATAATGGTTGTCTCAAATCTTTCATTTTAAATCAATAAATATATGAACACAAAATTTCCTCAAAATCAAGGATCAAATAAACCATATAGTCACCAAAATCATTAATATTATGTTCATTAAATGAAAATTCATTCTTCCAAAAATATCCTTTCGCACAAGTTATAAACAGTGGTTTCAAACTCTTCAATCACAAATCAATACTCAATAAATATATCCCAATAATAATCATGTTTTCACTATAACATTTTTCAAAAGATTAAATTTAATTTATCATTTGATTCATGATTTTTTAAAACAAAATATACATTTGATAAATCATTAGGTTTTTATGCTTCCAATAACATTTATAAAATCCAACAATATTATAATTTTGAAAACTCAATACAAAAATAAATCATTCCTTAATCATATTTTTTAAAACATTAACAATGATTCATCAACTTATTCTTGAATATATCATTCCTAAAATAAATTATATAAATCATATTCTTATGATTCATCAATATCAACAAAACGATATAATATTCTTAAAATGATGTATACAATTAATTCCATTAATTTAGACATCAGGATCTCTACGATATAAACTTTAACTATTTTTATGATTCTAATCCTCTATAAATTAAATGGCCATGTGCTTTGTCTAATTACACTATTTGAGATAGTTTTTATAGTTTCTTTTTAAAAATAAAATTATAAAGACACCATGACCCCTAAAATGATTCAGTAAATTAAATGGAGTTAGAAAAGTCTAATAATTTTCTCGAGCTATTTGAATACACAAAATATATCAAAAATAAATTGTAAAAATTTTTTAAATAATTTTTTTTGTAAAATAATCCATTATAGAAAATATGGTTGTGAAATAACACATTACATAAATCTCAGTACAATATAATTTATCTATAGATATGTAAATCATTTCCATAAATAATTAATGTTTTCTTCTTAAAAGGGAAATGGTCCATGAAGAAAACCCTTAGAAATTTCATAATATATTCACCGAGAAACACATTATACATAATTTGAATACCCTTACAAATAAAGTATCCTAAAATATCAATAATACACTCTAAATACACCACTTAAAAAAAGGGGTAACTAAGGAACATACCATATAATCAACCTTAACCATGTAAACACATGATGGTTTCCAAAACTCTTAATATAACATCCCTTGAAAACATCTTAATCTCAACAGGTATCTAATCCCTCATCCATACCAAATACTTAGAACATACCATAATTCAAATATATTATATTAAAAATAAATTACACTAAACAATCATACATTTTGAATGATCTTTTAGTTTTAAAGGATATAATGTTTGGCCATAAATCGAACATAACAATATCATATATTGAAAAGTGTAAACATATACTCAGTATGTATTTTTCCAACAAGAAAAACATTTAAGATAAACATTTTTTAATTTCAGGACATATTTTAAAAAAAATTATATTTCACTTATAATTATTCTTTAATAATCATTAAATACTAATGATTTTTTTAACCATGCGATGAGCATAAATTGTTTAGTAAGGGGTGTTAAAAAGAGAGAAAATATTTAATCCAATGAATAACTTGAAAACACATGTATTGTTTACATTAATCTATAATGTTATCTGAGTGTATGATATAAAAATTTCCACAAGAAAAACACGTGAATTTTTGTTCAACAAAATCGATCATACACTATACCATGAAAAGAACCCCTTTTTGGAATCTTACTGAGTCCCATTTATAAAACCCTCTAAAAATCCTTGCAATTAGAATAACTGTATAACAAATTTCCGATATAATTATTTAGAGAACAAAATAATTACATAAATAGTTGGAGAGATATAATGGGTCTCACCCTTCAAATAATATATATCTGGATTACCCATTCATCCTGATCTATAATGTGTCACATCCCTTCATATAAGATATATCGTGCTCACTTGTGATCTACAAATGAGGCTAAACCCATCTTATAAGCATTAGCAGGCCCACCATTTTTTCATATATTGATATATGTCCATTTCATGAATAATTGTTTTTATGATTTCAAATTTAAATCATAAATAAGATTAAAAAATTCTATTTAAACAAAATTGATTTAAATATGGATAACAAAATAACTTTTCCATTTAAAAATTAGTTTTTATAATCTAAAAAAATACACACATCATACAATAACCATTTTATTTCAAAATTATAATGGAATATAATAAATAAAAAATATTAATTGAGGAGTCACGTTGGTTGTAAATTTGATTCATTATGTATATGTTAAATGAACACATTCTTTTGACTATCATAAAAATGTTCAAAAGAAAAACATAGAGGTTTATGTTATAAAAAAGACTCTTACCATAAGTCTTACTCAAAACATACGTCATTTAATATCATGAATAATAAAAGTGCCTAAATTATTTAATTTATTGAAAACCATTATCAAATATATTATTCCATTTATCACACTTTTTACAATTAAAAATAATTAAATAATAATTTATGTTCACATGTGACATTTTGTGGATATTTGGATAAATATTCCAAAAACAACTCTGTTAATTTGATTATGGATAAAGTGGTCATTAATAAAGCATATAAATAATAGTAATAATGAAATTATTTACAATATTATACATCAATTTTACTTTTAAATTAACCCATGAATGTTAGTAATTAAAAATTAACTATGTTACAATCATAGAGATAGTAGGTCATACATACGCAACAGTCACGTTTCCATTTTTCAAAGATCATTATGTAAATAACGCATCTGTTGAAATTTACTTAAATAATTGTAATAATATCATTAAGAAAATGTTATTTATTTAAATTAAATTAAACATATTATACACGTTATTTGTGGATTAAAAACATATTAGATCGCTCCATTGAGGTGGTAGTCTACAAAAATGCACGAACACCTCTATCAAATTTTTGGGCTTGGCAAGGTAGAAATTTATCTGATATATTATGATTATATTGTTATTAGTAACTAATTAATATCTAATGTAAAAAATAATTCCACCATTATAAAATTTATTTAGAGACAATGATGGAAAACATTACATCGATTCATGAGGATGTAGCATGCCGTACAAAAATATGATTGTTTCTTTTATCATTTGATTGAAGAAGACATGTATATAGGTTTTTAATTTAACATCCCAAAACCTAATTATAAGTAATATTTTTTTAATTATATAATATTTGTTATGGAATATATTTATCCCATTGAATAAAAAATGAAAAAAAATATGGGATTATAATCTATACATTTTCCTTAGAAACCCTATCTTATTTAACAACTTAAGACCACTATTGTTTGAATTATACGCAAAATAAGACATATTAACGTATAGGAGGGACTTTGGAATATAAAATTGGTATTAATTGGCTGAATAACATGATTTATTATTTGTTATGTAATGAGAAGAATAAGTTCCCTTTTATAAGATATGGGAGGTGCAATAAAAAAATTCCTCGAAATAATAATTTAATATAAACTAATATTCAATTCCAAATAACATAAAACTGGTTTATTTATATTATTTGATTCTTATAGGTAAAAATAATCTCATAAAATAGTTTTTACATATGGTTTATGAATATTTCTACCCTTATTTCTTGGTTTTAACCGCTTTCACTTTTATCAAGGAAACTTGGATTTTTAAAAGTTGTGGGTCAATATCAATATAATAAATTAAAATGTCCCATAAATGGACCACAGTTGAAATTATATAACATATAATAATATATTTACCTAATATTCTATTATTATTAATTTAATATTATTTAATAATATAATATTTATTATAAAAAATAACAATCTAAATCTTTAGATATATTCACTACTTTGTCTTTAATAATATAAATATAACATTTAGAATTAAAATAAAATATTTTAATACATAAATAACATGTAAATATAATACATGAAATCCATTTATAACTTTAATTATATGAAATTTTATTACATTAAATATTTTAAATATATTTTATTTGATATTTCTATAAATTAAATAATTATTATATCAACATTCAGCATGAATTTATTTTAATTATTTCGTTACTACATATAAAAAATAAATCTCTATAATGATGATAAATATTTTATATTTAAAAATAATATTGATATTTAAAAATATAAACTTTTTATCCCCGTATTAAAAATATAATATTTATTAAAAGATAGTGTGTGACATTTTATACTTTTCTTGAAATAAAATACAATAAATATCATAATCTCATCCAAATAGACATAAAATTACATATAACCGAATAATGGATTATTAAAGATACAAATTTATCATAAAATAAAAATAATTTAGGTTTTTCTATTATTTTGGGACTTTATCATAATATTTTTAAATGAAATAACAAGATTTACCCTTACCTCTGTAATAAAATTATTATAGTTACTATTCCAAATGAACATAATCAAAAGGTAACTATTTGAAAATATGAAAATTCTAATTAAAAATATAGAATAAACTTTTAAGATATTCAAAACATAGAAATTAAATAATTTCATTAAAAAATTATTCCATAAAATTAAACCAAAATAATTTTTCTTGAAAAATGAATTGATAAGACAAAAAATTTAGATGTACCAAAATAATATATTACGATGGATAAAATTTATTTAATATATTTTATATTTCCAAATAGTAATTACTTTAATTTGATAAATAATTAAAATCATTTATTCACTTATTTATAAATTTAAAATGAAGTTCATTTAAAAATATTAATTATTCACAATTCACAGAAAATTTAATATGTTCTAAAATATTTAAAAATTTAATACTATGATACATTTAAAATTATAAATTGAAAAATAAATTCATGTTTTTCAAACAAAAATTCATAAATCATCCATATTTTAATTATAATATTAACACAGAAAAAACTAAAAATATTTTTTGAAGAAAATAAATTTTTTCTGAATAAAATGACTTCTCTAAAAATTAGGTGATTATTTTCTATGAAATTTTCAATAAAATTATGTTGGGAAATCTGATTATATTTATTTCATGAATATTTTAATTTTTTTAATGCCCACCAATTTAATAGAGATGTTATATTGGTCTTATTAAAATAATAATATTTTGTTCATTTAAGGCTAGTGTTACATATGACAAATACTATCCAATATATTATTTCCTTGTAAAATATCAAGATATTATAGTTACACCAGGACATATCATTAATTATTTGTATTTTCATATCACATTCAATCTATTTACCATTAAAACCATTTCTATTTAAGTATTAATTGATCCATAACAATTATCTAGATTCAAATTTTCTCTCATTGAGTCATGAATTATCTACTAGATTATAATCTTATTGGACTCTTTTATCCTTGCAATTTATTTTAGCTACAAAATTCTATCTTTTTTTAGGATGATATTTTTTTTATAAAAATAATATTACTTTGTGAAATACACTTTCAAATAAAAATATGGAATTTGAAATAATAACTTTTATTATTTCTAATATATATTTTTCTTCCTTATCTATATTTTCATTCCCATCAGAAATCTCCTATATTTTTGAGAACTATAATATGGATTATTTTTTATTATCTATATAATAATAATTTCCATTTTTTGAAAATTAAATTTATTTCTCTTTTTTTTTATGGGTTTTCAATGAAGGAATTTCATAATATTTAAAATATTACATATTCCTATTAAAAATAAATTGTTTTTTCATCGACTCTATAATATATTTTTAAAACATACACTACATTTTCTGAAATCCGTTATTAAATTTATATTAAAAATATATTTTTAATATATCTAATTAGTTTTCTTCCTAATCATTTTGAATTAAATTTTAAAAGAAAAATATAGTATTTTTCAATTAAAAATGCTTTATAAATATAAAAAAAAGCTTATTTCAATTTTTTACAAGAATTAATTACCCAATATATTAAATAACATTTTATAGGACTCCATGATTCATAATTTATTTTTTTTTAAATTATTGAATGATCCTCATTTTAAAGGTATTTAGTGGTTAAAGGGTACTTTTCTACATGTTTTCAATAAAATGCATTACTGTTATTTTATAAATTTTATTAAACTACAAATAGATTCATTACACATTTAATCATAAATGGGTAATGTTAAATTCATAAAAGATAAAGGAACCAAAATCACTTTTTTATTTAACAATCATATTCATGGTATAAATATAGAGCATCTCCATATTCACATCCACTATAAATTCCTTATTTTTGTTTCCACTGATTCAATGGTGTTCACCTAAATGATAAAATATTGAAAGAATGGAGAAATTACTGAATAAACTATTTAACATTTATTTATATGGTGTAAATACCATATTTTTTTATTTAATAGAATTTATGAGGAAATATAATAATATCTTTGGATAAAAAATTATTTTTCTTAACACTACACGAAAATAATTAATTAGTAGGAGATTTTAGAAACATCTTCTAATTTTTTTAACCCATGAATCATTATCTCACCCCCCCCCCCTCAATCACGACACCGTACCTATCTTCCCAAAACCTTATGAAACTATACCCCCTCCCACTAGCTCCCTACATTCAATCATCTCTGACTGCCTACTCCATCATTGCCACCCCCTACCAAGATCCTCTACCCCCTCTTCCCATGATGTCGCCATACCCTTTCCCCCTTGTACTAGCCCATTCTCCCCCTCACCATTAGATTCCTTCCCCATCGTTTTCCCCTTCACACCCTACTCCAGGTCCATCAAATCATCTTCCCCTCGACCCAATCCAAACATATATTAAATTATCTTAATCTCAATAGACTTTTCTTATAGGAATAATATTTTGGATTACAATTTTTTATTATTTTCCATAAATGATAGTTTTATGTTTTTATCTGTTTATTTTTCATTAATTATATTTTTTGGAACCCTAAAATTCTACTTTAGTTGAAAAATGAAACAAAATAATTCATTTTTAGGCATGTTGATCATATAAAATTTTAAGTGGATTTAATTTCCATACTATTTTGTAATGTATTTCTTATCATTGATGAGGGTGTATTTTTCCTATAAATTGAGTATGATTTATTTCACATATTAATAATCATGACCCATTTTAGTGATAATTTTAAATAAATTTATTTATGATTCGTTTCGTTACCTCTTCATAGTAGGGGAATGATTCAAACCAATATTATAAGTGGGTGAAGTAGAGGGTTGTGATTAAGCATGGTGATTATTTTAGTACTAGTAAATAACTATGGAGGTAAAGAAAATATATCGTAAAATTTTTATATCTATAAGTTTTTTCAAATAAAAATGAATTCATAAGTAATTTTATAGAAATAGAGTAGAATGTGGTTATCCTTTTCATGAAATATATACCTAAATAGTAGGTTAAATGTCATGTGAGTTATTATGAGTTATGAAATGTTATAAGTTTTAATTATTGAAAGAGTATTCTTCTCAGTTTTGATGTGATAGAACAAAATTATCATATAATATGGATTTTGAGTCAATATATTCAATTTTAACTTTTTATACACTTATAAAAAATTAATATTATTATTTTTTAAAAAATATATAATAATTTTATTTGAGTATTTTAACATCAATGGGTAATAATAATTATAAAATATACTGGGAACGAGTAGATAATGGACGATATTATAATCATTATGTCTTATGTTATAGAAATTTTTTCCTATGAATACATACATTTTTTCTATCAATTATGTTTTAGAGGATCAAAGGAATTATTACTTATCATCATGAATTTCAGATGTAAGGTTCTTGGTTATGACCCATTATAAAAGAATGATTCTGAAAAAAAATCAAATGTGGAATAAATTATGAAACATAATAAAATAGAAGAAGAAACATATATGATTTATCAGAAATGATAATATAGTAGTTCTAAAAAAAGAAGAAAATTTGTGACTAACTAAACAAAATAAACCATTATACTACATGGTTTAGATGGTATTACTATTTCATAAAAGAACACTAAGGATTTATTTATACTAAAAAATAAAAATAAAAATTTTGTTTCATTTTTATTGGTCCATGGATTATATGAACATAAAATATATATTTCATATATTATATAACTGGTAACAATGTTTACACAATAATTTGATGTTCATAGAGAGCCCACCATTGATCTTAAGAACCTCTCGTTGCATATTTATTGCATCACCTCATACTATGTCTTTTAATGAACAGATCAATATATCCTTATATATACACTTATGTGTTTTATATCATATGTTTGAAACACCATTTACTATAATACAACAATATAATTTACCATATACATAATTGTGTTCTCTACATCCACTATATTTATAATGTAAACTATCAATAAGTTATATACCATGAAAATTTATAAAATTCTTAAAACTGTATTTCATCTACTATGATAGATTCCACAATATATGATTCCCATGTTTAGGGAATTATATTTCAAATATCAATAATTAAAAACACGTATGAAGTCATCTCACATTCTAAAAATATATAACATGAAAATTTGACTTTAAGTACTCATTTTATTCAATAATATATAGAAAAATTTGTAACACATCAGAATTTATAGAAAAAATCCCTATCTCTATCTCGTCATCAGGTCACACATACAACGTTGAGGAAAAATGTTGTGTAAGAAATTCATGGAATATGACTTTGGTAAAAATGTAATATAATTTATAACTTTGGATGATCTACTAGATTTTTTGGAGACTATCGACCAATAGATATTAGTTGAAATGATACTTGATCTCAATTTTATTTATCCATAAATAAAAATACATTTTTATTTACATAGAAATCATTATATATAAATCATTAAACACGATCCTAATATCGTGATTAATTTAGTGATGTTACTATAATAAATAGAAACATATCAATTATTTCCCTTCTTCGATGATTTTAATGAACACTCATTTTAATTCTGACATTGAACCTTCATACCATAGTATTGAAATTTGAATTAATTATTAACATCTAAAATTAAACTCAAAATATAGTAGTCTTTCATTCATTGATATCCCATAAAAATGTTTCCTTAAAAGATTCTTATAACATATCATTTATTTATAAATAAAAGGATATATCCTATAATACTTTATGATTGTAGAGATTCTATTTCACATCATCAAAGGGATTTTTTTTATATTTTATATAATACAAAGTAAAATACAAACAACATCAGTAATACCCTTTCTTATATAAATTTCCTTAGTAAAAAACCAATCAATTGATTTTGTATACATATCTTTTTCCGTGTATTTACCCTTATTTTAATTTATTTGTTCTTTCTCATTAGATAACATGAAATATATAAAATGTTGGGTGGTCATAGGGTGACATATGGAAAATATAAATTGTTAAATAAACATTTATAGATATTCCTTCCATGAATGAACCAAATACGTGTCATTAAAATCTCTCATGATTGGTAACCTAAATTTACTATTGGATTTTTTGAGGTCCTTTACCTCAAAAATTATATAAAAATATTTCACTATATCTTTTATAAATCCCATAATAAAATAATCTACTTCTATATCATCTATGTTTAGGAGAAATATAATAAAACATGTTGAAATAAACTCATAAGGAATATAGGGGATCTGTTAATTAATTTTAAAACCACTATGACATAGATAAATAGAATCTTGAAGATCACTACTATAAACACATTCCTTGATTGATTTAAAATTTTCACTTCGACATTTTTATTACATGTATGAATCTTATTTAAACAACGTGGGTTATACTTTTTTCACTTCTATTTATCTCCATTATAACATAGTAATACTTTAATGTTTTATTTTAAAAAAAATGTTTAGGAGAATTACGATATGGATAAAAACTGGATCACATTTCCAGAAAACACACCTCAGTATACTAAGGGTTTGGAAGTGTTTTTTGATTTTTCAATTTCTAATAAATTTTTTGATATGGGAATAAGAATCCCATTTCTTAAATTTAAATTTAGAATATGGTTAATGGGTTATGATGTTTATGAACACTGGAAATTGAAGCAGTTATATGACAAATTTTTTGATGAATTCGACTCGTATAATCGAAAGTTATTGAAAGATTGAGATTTTATTTGAATCGATATAATGTTCTAAAAAAATTCATCAACAATGAACAATTAAATAGAAAAAAACATCAAAATTATTAATCCATCACTTCAAGTCACTTATATAAACATAAAAAGGTATCATTGCAACCAGATTATAGTGCTACAAATTGTAACTTGACAAATGATGTTTTTAGATTATAAGAAAACAAAATAAATATTGTAACATATTATGAGATCCTCCTATTGAATTTGTAGGGAATAATGTTTGTGAAAAAATAATTGAGTCGTAAAATGTGTTTTATGATTTAGTTTACATTGAAAATCAAGAACATTATAGTGGATGTTTGAAATATTCAAAACATTATTTTCAAATAAAGTTGTACCATATCAAATTTCTATGTATATTTACAAATAAGGGGGTGTACGAGATATTAGTATTTGTTTTGTTATATATTTCATAAATAAATCATCCTTGAGTCATTTCTTTTTATTTAAAAAAAGTTGTCAAAATTCTTGTTTGAATTGTACAAAATACATGAGTTTCTTAATTATTATCCTCATTATTGAGGAGGGGATTCATGAAAAAAGGATTTCAAAAAAAATTCCTCTTCTAGGTGGCATTAAATGGGTGATTTTTGATGTCTGAATAAAAAAAACCATGAAGAAGAAGAAGAAGAAAAGGGAAAAATCTAAATTTTTTTGTGTTACATTCCATTAAATCCTTGATTTAAAGGATTATTACTTTTATTGAAAACCACCGAACACAATATGATTCATTCTGTAGATCACTAAAATGTGGGTTAATGTGATATCCAATAGATTCAAAATAGTGTATGATTATTGATTCATTACAATTATATTTTTTATCTTATCCTTGTAATTTTTTAATTGGATTGTTGGTCGATGTGTTCGACCCATTGGGAACTCTGAGCATTAGTTATAGAATTTTTTTGTTTGTTATGTTCACATAAAATTTACCTATGTGGATGTGTATGAAAAATAATTTTTTATTATTTCAATTATTGGTCTAGTAAAAATGTTCATGGAAATGATATTGATATAAACATTGATCGTTTAATTGATGAATTACTGGTGTTGTAGAGCATTCTTTTTTAGACATATAATGTATCTTCTATAATAATGATCAGAATGAAATTTTCTAAAATATAGACCATTA
Source organism: Viscum album (assembly GCA_963277665.1). Taxonomy (NCBI): domain Eukaryota; kingdom Viridiplantae; phylum Streptophyta; class Magnoliopsida; order Santalales; family Viscaceae; genus Viscum; species Viscum album. The sequence continues at coordinate 1,345,934,595 of OY728159.1, read as the reverse complement.
GTGACTTCCCTGGACTTTGGGATTTAGTTTTTGTATCAATTACATGGGCTTTTCTTGTCCTATTCATAACATTGATTTAGATCACGAATGACAACCTCATAGTATAAAATGGTTCTTCTAATGTCATTGGCTATTTCTTGATGCATCTCATCGATTTCGGTTGAACATGACAAAATTCAATGGTCTTATTTACTAAAGACCACCTCCGATGTTGTTAATATGTTATGAAATATTGGCACAACATTGAAATGTTGAAATAAAATTCTGGATGGTGGATCATTGAATGATAGTGGTAAATTAGTTCGATGTGGATCTCTATGGGAAATCAAAATGAAACAATGGATAAAGAAATTATATTATTCACACATTTATATAAGGAATTTATATTTTTCGAGAATAATCATGATTTTATTTATTTTGAGAATTATTTTTGGGAAAATATGATATTTGAATTTCTTAATGATCATGGAAAATTGAAGCATCATCTTAGTACTCTAAAATACCTAAAAGAAATGAACACAAAGACTGATCACTGGAATGATAATAATGGATAATATGTGTCGGATATTTTACATTGAAAAATATGGATAATGATACATTCCCAGATACATTATTACTTTTTAAGTATTCAGATGGGTATTCATGTAACATCTCAATGTGTATTGACCTAAATAATTGTATGTTACATAGATTGAAATGGCATGATTCCCATATTTTATTATAGCAGTTACTACCATTATTATTGCATACGTTATAACCTAAAAAGGTTAATACTTTTTTTCTCCATTTTTTCACATTCATTAGACAACTATGCTAGAACACTTTGCAACAATTTTATCTTGAGAACCTTTAGGATAGATTTTTATTGACACTTTTTGAAATTTATATAATCTTCCCTCCATCATTTTTTACTATCATAATTCATTTAACTATGAATTTGGTTGAGGAAGCTCAATTAAAAGGCCTCATACATTATAAATGGTTGAATTCAATATATATGTACATTATTTATATGTTTTTTAATTAGATAAATAGTTATTTTGTATTTATTAAATAACAAATTATGTTTTTTATATTTCAATGATATGATGGGTATTTGAAATCATACATGAAAAATAAAGCTCAACCTACATGATGTATTTCTAGATGTTATTTGGTTTATGAGTGTATTAGCTTTTTTATACATACTTGGATGATACTGAGACAATATTAAATCAAAAGTTTTCTATGTTGATGATACATACACTCAATATTGACTACATTTGAAATAAGAAAGAATTATTATTATTGGGATATAAATTAGAATAATCTGAAATCTTACAATTACTGAAATGAAATTATATTATGCACATATATTTGTGCTGATAAATAGTGAAAGTGCAGTTCCATTTATTGATTATTTTAGGATACCAAACAATTAGATAAAATTGAGGCCAAACACAAAATGAAAAATATATAATATAAATTGTTAATAAATGGAATGTTGAATTTTTTTTAACATTTATGTTCATAAATATAGAAAATAATAAAGATATTATGTTTACACATTTATTTTGAAAATATAATAATTTATAATTTTTTAAGATCATGAATATTGATACATGAATTTAGTTGTCCATAGATATTATGCTTTATATTCTAGGTCATCTAAAACATTCTTCCATGTTCGATTATTATAATATTAATGGATTTAAATTTCCTATATTCGATCAAGAAGAGGGTTTGAAAACACAAAATAGTGGTATTTTTTTGTTTTTTGATGTAAGATACTATGTAATTTTGATTGATATTATCTAATGAACCAAAACAAATCATTTTATTTTTTTTATTCAAATGAATCAGGGTCAATATTATCAAGGGTGTGAAATTAGATTCCTTGAAATCTACTTCTTTGAATTTATATTGCTTTATAGATTTTAGTTACTTAGAATTACATGATCAATACATATTATCAATACAATAGAAAACGGTATATTATGTGGAAGATGTCGTAATTTAAGGGAGGTGTTTAGATTATTAGCTAAAACAATGATATTTGTATGATATTGGCAATTAAATGGAATATTTGACCTCTGACATTGGATCCCATCAATAGGATGAAGGAAACATATTTTTTCATCTTGATAATGAAAATATTGTTGTTGCAATGGTGGATAAATTATATTATGTTATTATAAAGTAATAAAAATCATGACTAAATGAGGAAATGATTGAATTTGTAGTCATCCATTCATTTATCAAAGACTTATGTCATTTATCCAGTCATTAATTATCATGGTTATGTATATTTTATTCAGAACTCATAATCTCTTCTTATTTCCTATTTTCCACTTCTTGTTTTTTTAAATATATGTTTCGATGTTTATTTTATATGAATAAATTGAAAGAATACCATAGATGATGTGTTTTACATATACTAGGAGTCTATTAGTCGATATTCCCTTGTCCATACCATAAGATGATGATATATCTTTCTCCATGCCTACTACATCTGAGACACCATCCACATTCCCCACACACTGTCTCTCTCACCATCTATCTACGTCCCAATAACAGCTCAGCTGAAGAATCCCCATTCAATAGCCTCAATTTTGAGGTAGAAGGATTACACACCAAGTTCTTCAAGGTAATATTATAGGGTGACTGATAAAGGTACAAATTATAATATGTGTTTTGTAATTTAAATTTTTTATACTACTCACTATTTTTTTCATAAAACATGGAATGATTGTAAATGTGAACAAAAATGTGAAAATTTCGATGTCTATAATATGAATTCACTAAATATAGTTTTCCCATTTCAAATATATGGGTTTAATATGGATTATTTATTGATACTACTTCGGAAAATTCTAGGATAGCTGGTAGCGAAGCTGATTACCCTTATAATTATATACGATTATTGGAGGCATATGTCTTCATCTTGAAAAAATGATGTTTATTATTCATTAATAATAATAATTTTAATATTTTATGGTGTAATTAAATAGAATTATGATATATAATTCTAATAATTTCAATATATTTTTTTAGTGATTCTTTTCAACTTTCCAACTACTGGTCTTATAGCACGAAAGTAGATATTGAAAAAATTGGGCATGAATTGGAATGATTTTATATGGAAATTATGGAATTTCATTAATGGTAAGTTGTTGAAACTCCAAAAACTAAAGGATAAGGTACCCAATATGGTACATAGAGAGGAATATAAATTTTTGATTGATAGCTGTAGTGATAAGAAGAACAAGGTATTTAAATATATTTTATTATATTAATATCATTTTACATTTATACATGCATATGGAAACGATATGATATCACATATATTAATATAAAATAATACTTTTTTAAGATGTTTCATGGAAGAATGATATGAGTAAATCTAATAAATAAATCCATAATAATGTGGGTTTAAATAATTTATCAAGAAGACGATCAACTATGGTAATATTTTGCTTTTATTATGTATTTATTAGACAATCATATTTTTTCCATATATTATTTTTTTCATATATGGTTGTTTAATGAAGTTATAGAATTTAAGAAACCAATCCTCACAAATATAATTGTGGATAGATGTTCATATATAATACGATTGGAGTTATGTTAATGATCCTACAAAATATTATGGGGTTTGAATTAGATATTAATTATAATTAATAATAATCAATTGTTACTATGTTAATATATATTTCATTAAATATAAATGATATTTTATTTATATTTCAAAATTAATGAACTCTGGGATTCCAATCTCACTTTTTCCTACTCAATATTTAAGTATGACCAAGGTGGTAAATTACTTGGGAAAGAGCACTCTGGTCCAGTGCATAGTACGTGTTGGGGACCATGACCATATGATGGATTTGGTAGGACATCCAGGATTTCATCTTCATCTACTCATGGTATTAGTAAGTCCCTACTATAATACGGTCAAAGGGATTTTTTTCTATGAAATGAAAACATTGGGAATAAGGGTCCCATATATCAAATTTATATAAATCATTGGTTTATTACATTCATATGATGACAATATTTGTCCCTGATGATATTGAATCGATGACTAGTGGTCATTAGGTAAATCACACTACATCAAAATCATTTATATCACATTTTTTTCATTTATATTAAATATAAATATAAATATATTTTAATTTTCAGTATAATTTTCTAGCAGGTCTCGGTAATAGGATGTGGAGATGTAGATATAGAGGGTGAGGAGAAGATTTGATCATCCAATAGGGATTAGTGGTCTTTTTGACTTCACAAAATAATATGGAATGAGTGGTTTTTTTCATGTATCGTTTTTGGTATAGAATATTCAGATGAAATTTTCATGACTCCCCTTGTTTAAAGTGGATAAAACCATGTATGGTGTGAATAAATTATTATTCTTATTTCTGTATGATTACTCTACATGATTCTTGTTTGAGGGGAATTTGTAGATAAATATGGATTATGAAAAATATTAAGAAATATATAGGATTTTTCTCTGTGCTTTTGATAGATGATACACCATGCCTCATAGACAATGTGTTTTTTCCAGGATAGTTATAGGGTTTCAGAATCTGCAGGTGGATTTTTTTTCTAAATCAATATATGACGGCGGCTTGATCCATAGCTAAAAATGTAATATTTTTTATTAGTAGTTTAAATTATCACTATATAATTATTATTTCCTAACATAGGTGATTACAAAAACCACTAAATATGACACTAAATTGTTAAGATTTTTTTTTCTAGTGGTGTTTTCCAAAAAAAACATTAACATTTAGCATCGGTTTTAACCACCTATAAATGGTCACTATTTTTTACTGTAAAACCACTGCTAAAATGAAAAAAAACACTGAAAAATATTTTTTCTATGAAACTTACTAATAAATGTATCTAAATCGATGGAAAAACATCATATTGGGTGTCAACACCAACTTTACCAGTTTGTTTTAAAACCATCACAAAACCATTTTTCTATGGTTTAAAAACTTCCATATCCAACAAATAACCACCACTACTCAGTGATTTTATTATACAGTGGGTATATTATATTATGATTATTGTTCTAATAATAAATTATTTCCTTGTTTTATTCCAATTGTAATGTATTTTAAATAAATTTAATTTACTTATGTTATTTAATATGTAATGATGAATTATATTATATGGAATACATTTATTAGGATTATGGTGGGTGGGGTCCTATATGTCTCTCCAATGAATTAGATAACTTCTATAATTCATGGTATTATTGTAGGAATTGAATATATAATTCTCACACTACTATGGGAATTAGGTATTTATTTTCTATCATATATGTTATAACAATCGAGTATAGAATTATCGCTCTACAATAGGAATCAGAAAGTGACTCATGATGAACAATGTTATGGGAATACAATACAGAATTCTCTCTATACTCTGTGAAATTTGTAGGAATGTTTAAATGACTATTTTATGGGAATCATATTATGAATAAAAAATCTACTTCAATATTATTTTCTTTTCTTATAGTTATTCCGTAGCTCTAGGATGTGTATCATTTCATACTATGTTATGTTTAATTTCATTTTTCAATATCCTATTTTTATCAAGAATATTTTATACTCTTATAGATCATATATTATGACACATGTTTCCATAATCTATTGATGCATTCATTATTTTATTCCATGGTTTGCACTATGATTAAAAATCAATTATTTTTTGGGTAAATTTTTCTTATGTATCCTGATTATTCCCATATTATAACATTATTCACATATATGATGTGGAGGGTTATCAGTTATATTTAACATTACTAAATTTCTAATTCAACCCTTTATATGATTCAATTTCACCCTGTTATAATGAAAATAATACATAATATTTTTCTGGAAGATTATCATTTATAGATGTTATTTGAGAGATAATAAATGATTGTTATGGATTAAATAATTTCATAAATCAACTGATATTTTAGAAAAATAATATCATAAAATCAACTGATATTTTAATTCCTAAATTCTAAAATAAGGTATCATGAATTTTAGTTATTTTACCAAGACCACTACTTCTTAGAGGGAATGTGAAAAATACAGTTTTGGATTAACAATTACTATTATTACTTTATCAACATTTAAGAAAGACAAATAATATTATAAAAACTATTAATAGTTTAAATATGTAATTAAAAAATAAAATTACTCATTTAACATAATTTTTAAAAGTTTATTAAGACAATGATTTACCTTAAAAGAAATACATTTTAATTCTAATAATATATTTTTTTATATTTTCTTTTAACTAAAAACAATGTTCCAAAAAAATTTTGTTTGGATTGATTTTAAAATAAAATTAAATATATAATTCATTATAAATAAATTTATTCCATGAGAATCAATATATTTGAATTTTTTTCCAATACATTAATTTTATGCTAAACACACACTTTTACTGAAGACTAATTTTATTTGTTATGTGTTTTTTTAAATTAACATTTCACACTGGTATAAATTTTAATTGATAAAATTATACTAAAATTTTAACTTAAGACATTAAAATTAGGTAAAAAGTATGAATTCATTTTTTTGATTAAAATTAATTATAGATGTTAAAAATAAATTACTCCGATAAAAGTAACAATTGATAAATATATTGGATAATAAAAAATAACTCAAAAAAAAGTTAAAAAATGTTTTAAATCAGTGTTTGAGGCATCGCTTAGCTATAGATCACCACTATTCATATATTTATCCTTTTCTTACCTCTGTTAACCTAATTAAAAAATTATATTATATAAAATATAATTGGTTCATCCAAAATTTTCATCCTCTTCTGTTGTTAAATGGAAAAATTGAACAACATCTTGTAACAAGTCTTACTTTGAATATATTTTTAAATCTTTTCTATTTTGTTCCTTTTATAATCCTCCAACACATTATAAATCCTATTTTCACCATAAGTTAGATTACGTTCTCCACATCCATGGACTTTTTTAAGAGAAAAATATATCTCCAAATGAGGATAGGTTCATGCTCATAACAAATCATGAAAAATAAAAGGTGTTTTTGTATCAAATTCATTTATTTGATATAAGTTTCTATTATGGAAAAAAATTTATACTACATATATTTTTATTATTTTATACATGAAACCATGATATCCATTTCATTTAATGTGTCATAAGTTTATTTTTAGGAACCCTATCATACAATAATTATTTTTATAAATGTTACACGAGCCATAAAAGTTTTCTAGAATAAAATAATTTCTCATATATTCATAAATTATCTATTTCATTTTGATCATCAATTCCAATATTAATCTTTAAATTAAAAATTTATAATGTTTTTATATTTTTCTACAAGGAATTTAGTTATTTTCATTAAAATCATATTATTTTATAAAATACCTTCTCATATAAAAGTTTAATGATAGGAAGAATAACTGTCATTATTTTCAACATATAATTTCATATATGTCAATATATTAATTCATAAAAAATTTCCCATATCTTATTGAGAAATATAATGTGTATTATTTTATATGATCCCCATTATCTTCATAACCTATTTTCAAAATTAAAATATAAAACTCTTTTTACGATACCTTAATTCAAAATTGGTTTTTCAAAATTTTAAAAATGGTTTTCCATCCATTAGAAATAAAATTATTTAACATTCTATCTATGTTATTCTATAAAACCATTATTTCATCATAAAGTAATTATTATTATATATTTATTAATTATTAATGGTTTAAAGTATATATTAAATATTAGGTTTACAAAATTTGTGAATATTAATTTATAAATTAAGTGTGTGTCTTTTTTTCATTGAAATTTCTGCTAAAAATAAGTAAATAGAATTCATTTAATTTTTTTTAAATGAATGTATGTCCCCTAATTTTAAATATTCTTTCTTATATTTCAATGAGTAAATTATTTTGAAATTATTATATGAATATTACATAAAATGATTTTTGTTGAAAAAGTGTCCTTTAAAATCATGATTTTTTACATAATATTTTTTTATTCTGAAAGTATTCATTATAGTCATATTGATTCTATAAATTTTCCATAAGAAGATAAATATTCTTAATCTATTAAATAAATGATTCATAACAACCATTATCATTCCATATAATCATCGTTGTATATCAATAATTATTATTTTACTGTCATTTCTCTATGAATGACCTATTTCTTCAATAAAATGAAGGGTGTTTGGACTAATAATGTGATATATTCCCTCTTCCATAATAGGGTTAACAACACCCTATTAAGAATAAAATTCAATCAAAAACAAATCTCGATAATCATTAATAATACAATCACCTCACAAGATCCTTTTAGTGAAGTATCCATAAGTGTTCATCATGAATGTACTAGATGGTGGTTCCTAGAATATCAAACTATTACAAGATAATTATCCCTTGTATGTAAACAATGGATGTTTGTCAGAATGTTTATACAATATGTTGGAATAATATAGTCTCCAAATGCCAATATTAATAGATAACCATGTAACCACATACAATATCAAGACATTGAATCTATCCTTTAGTAAAAGATGATACCAGACCAAGGATATAAGTATAAATTATAGCAAGGGGACATGATTGTTCAATAAAATGATAAAAGATTTTGAATATCTTATATCTAATAATGAGATCAATTATATTATATTCCACTATCAATATTTAAATTGATAAGGTTTTTTGATGCTTATTTATATTTGTGAATCCCTGATAACCAAAAAATGGATAAAAAATTAAAACATTAATCTATCTATTAGATGGAAAATGAGGCCAAAATAAGAACATGGATAAGAATTATTGTTGGGGACATAATTGTATTATAAAATAGTGGAAGGATCCCAGTCCCCCACATCAATATATTAGACTAATTCTTGAATCCTTCCCTGTAATAGTTTTAAATTGATATGGGTTGTGTAATGATTGATATTATATTAAGAAACCAAGATATCTCAGTAACCATATAAATAAATTGACCCTAAATCTTCTCTTTATTGAAATATATGTATTGACCAATGATCCAAACCATTATGAATTTATTGAATATATCTAGATCATGTTAGAGTTATATACTATTCTCTAGAATGTAATTAAAGGGTGTTCACTTAAGTTTCATAAAGTCTATTGATTATAGGATTTATTGACTAAACCATATTCCCTTTATCTATGTTCTATAAATAACATATTCTCAATTTTTATCATTTTAAATTTTTTAGAAATAAATTTATATAATATATTTAGATTCCAATTTATTTTACATCAGTATATCATGTTACGATTATTGATGGACAAATAAATTTTTTTCTTATTATATCATATTTGAAATGGATATGAGCCCATTTTATTTTAATGATATCTTTTTTGAAATGAATATGATTTACAATTTGTATAACACATTTAAATGGATGTTGATATCACCCTATAATTAATTGATTATGATTTTATATATAATGAGGTAATTATCAGAATCATGCATGGAATTATTCATTGAATATAGAAATATGGTAGTGACACACAATCCAATATGTTATCAGGATCAAATATGTAATTCTTACCCCTATATGAGAATCTATTAGGGATTTTAACGCCATTATTCTATTGTAATAAAGTATGGACTTCTCTCACCACTATTTTTATCATCCTGTTATTCTGGCTCCACATTATTAAGGTAATTTTGTGGGGAATCTTTCTACACTATGATATATTTATAAATGATTTTGGTTCTAACACAATTCTACGATTCCAATCATTTTAGGGTATAAAAGTTTTCTTTTTTCATCATAGTTTTATTCATATTCTTAATTATATGTTATTGTCTCGTGGATTAGACTTATTGATACATGTAGCAAAACTATTTTAATTAATTAATAATGTTATTCTGAATATTATTCCATGATTTACTATCAATGATTTATTGGGAATTACATTCCCATGTATTTTTTTAAACCATATGATTATTTTATTCTCAAATTAAATCTTTCATTGTTATCTCTTATGGTTACAATTATTGAGAACATGAGATCATCCCATTATTATGTTTCCAATTCACCTGGTTATGAACAATAGTAATATATTAGATATTTATAGAATATTATATTTTAAGGATGATTTATGATAGTTATTTATGTTTTTTATGTATTAAAATATTTTAATATATTGTGAAATGATCTACATTTGATAATTAGAACATTTCTCCAACTATATAAATGCTTTTCTAAAGTCTATAAAACTCTAATCCACATAAGGTAATTCAGTTGTAAATAATTCATTATATTATAAGTTCAAAAGTATGTAAATGATAGTGCATTCAAGGAATTTTTTTAAACAACATATCTAATAGTTCGGGTATGGAAGACCTCATTATATATCAACACACCAAAATTAACAACTAGCAGTTGAGTTTTTATGATGAGATTTTGATACAACCTGCAGCCTAGGTCTATCAGATTCTATAGAATTATTATTTTCACTATCTAAAATGATTTGTGTTATAAAATATATACATTTTTAATAAAAAATATAATTTGATAATTATTACCCAGTAATTAATTTAATTCCAAAAAATAATATATAAATTATTATTTATAAATTTATAAATTATATGATATTTCAAATTTTCCATGAAAAGTAGTTAAAATTAAAAAACTACAAAAAAAATTATGATTCATTGTGAACTGATAAAATGAACATATTTCTAAATATATATAAGTAATAATTTCAATATTTATATTCCCCCACACTTATTTCTTTATAACCTTGTATAAGAGTATATGAAAATAGAACCTAAGTAAAATTCAAACCCCAAACCATAGTGATTAGAACATTCCAAATCATTGTCACCCATATCTTATTGTTCCTCCTTCATGTTCAAAATAATATTTTCTCCATATAATAGATTTAATAGATTTCCACTTATCATATCCATTCATGTTTATTTATACATAAATTCTAATAAATTTTATCTCAAATCACATAATGTTTATAATTAATGAATCAGTTTCATCAATGTGATTTTTTAAATGGGTCATTATAGGATTTTATATATTTAGAGTATGTAGTAAATTCTTTGATGAATTTTGTAGATCATGATTTCAGTTATGGATGTACTGTTGTTGATTTTGAAATGGTATTTATTGTTTAATATTTAAAGGTTAATTGAGGTTATATAATTTTTTACAATGAAATACACATGTTTCCATGTTTTATACCAAATTTTTTCCATAATATTTATTCACCCTTCAACAATTTATAGGATGTAATTAAGACTCACACTTTATTCATTTCCATGTGGATTGTATGTTTTTTAATTACATCTTTATACCCTTTTTAATCATTTTTATCAACATTTTGGTACAAATTTTCCATAGAGTTAGTGTGAAATATATTTATATCAAAAATTACTAAAATAAATACTTCAAAACTAAAAGATAATGAATTTCCAAATTCCCGATCATAACATTTATCTCTTACATTCCAATTTTTCTACATCATCTATAAAAATATGGTCACCTATAATCTTGTATTGATATTTATTGTATAATTTTTTGGGATTTGTGACTTATAATGTATCTTATTAATAATTTTTGTCATTATTTATAGGGTATACAATAAAAAATCAATCTCCAAGTTGTTTTTAATGATTATTTTATAATGAAATGTTATTTTCAAAAGGAATTACCTAATTATTTTTAAAAAAAGTTATCGATAACAAGATAATTGTAAAAGTGTCATAAAAAAATTATAGTATCACAAGAAAAAATTTGTTATAAAAAAATGTTGTCATTGGAAGTATATTTAAAAAAATTAGAACCCTATAGAGAATTTAATATGGATTTGGGATAATATTTCATGGAATGTGATATAAATGTTAAGGGGGTTTTAATGAATTTATTAAATATTAAATCTATAATTAAGGTAATTATAGTATTAATTTAATATGATATTCTAGAATTAAAATTGGTCCTAAAAATTGATAACATGTCAAACATAAGAGGGTATTAAATTGAGTTAAAGAAGATTTAATATAATAAAAAATAAAACAAAAACAAAACTATTAAAAGAATAATCAAAACAATCCTTAAAATATAAAAATGTGTTCCCCTCACCCACAATTGAATAATATAGTTTCCTAAATTTATTATTTATACTTATTAACACATTTAAAAATTATAATATAAAAAAATTCGGAAGGCAATCTAGTAGGATATCTGGAGGTATTGATTGTAAAAATGATAGAGGAGTGTTTTACGCTCCAATAGTACCTCTAAGATATTCACAGTGTACTACATAAATCATTTGAAATTCACATTGAATGCATTATTCATATCCTATGATATTCTGTGAACCAAAATTAAAAACATCGGTAATACAAAAGGACCATATCATGTATAATTAAGCTTAACGATCATAAATTCCAACAAAGAATTAGATAGATACACTTTTTTTTGTAAAATAATTTCACTTTAATCCATTAGTCAATCATGAAAAACTATTTTCCATTTTGTATATATTCTATATTTTTTAAATGATCCCTTCTGATTTCCTTAATATATTATTCTTAATATCATCTTGGGTTTCAAATGTTCTCAAAATCTGTATGCGTCTTTAAAACATCCATATATTCTCTATTCTCAAGTTCTAGTGGATTTCTATATATTTTTTCATAGATTATTTTATATGGGATAATTATAATGCCGGGATTATAAGAAATTTTAAAATTCCATATAGAATCCTCTAATTAATAAATCTAGTATTTTCTATTAGGGTTTATGTTTTTCTCTAAAATCCCTTTTACATCCCAATTGGATACCTCAATATTCTCAGTATCCTGATGGTGGTATGGTTTTGTTATATTATAGACTAATCCATCATTCTGCATCAATTAATCAATATTTATACTATAAAAATGATTTCCATAATCAAAGAATATTTATATTGGGATTCAAATCCAATAAAATATGTTAGTCCTATAAAAAACATAAAACAGACGTCCGATAATTTTTTATACTCTTATCTACTACCAATTGATACTAATAATAAACAATAATAAATATATATAGATATTTACTATATATGGGAATGGTTCTTGTAAAATAAATTCCTCATACATCAATGATATCACAAATATTTTTGGGTTTTGTAGAATTAAAATTTAATTTATTATATTTCTATAGAATAGGAATTACATACACTTCCTACAAAATGTTTTTGTGTCAATAAATTGTTTTTGACAATAAAATAATGACATGATGTCTTTTATAGATACTTTTTTATTTCAATTTTGGCCTCCATGACATTATGTGTTATAGAATTTTATTGCATATGGGATTTCACTTTTAGATAGTTAACCCTCATTCATTTTGTTGCTCTATATTCTCTATTTATATGGATTAACCAAAACATTATATATTTAATCAACATTATGCCTCAAAATTTTGAAATTTCATAAAAATACGGGTATAAAAAAAAATTAATTTATGATGTTTGTTTACAATGGTGCCCAATATTCAATTAATTATATTTATTAATATGTTATTGAAACTTTTCTGATAATTTGGAATTCCTAACTTAGTCATGTGAGGTATTAACTTCCAAAATACTTTTTATTGATTATATAATCCCCACATATATTTGATTTTAGATTAAATTACTATAGATAAAACATAAATACCACAAATTTTTGCGTCACCTAACAATTCTTTATTATATACATAAATGTTTCTTTATTATAGAACATAGTGGTTTTTGATCCATTTATATAGGTTTTTAACTTCATTAATGGGTAAAATATTTCATTAAACACTTATTTTATGGTTGTGTAATTTCAATATAAACAATCGAGGGTTATTCAAATATATTTTGTGAAATGATGTTTCCCTTAAACTCATTATGATAGTATTGTACCCAATGAACCATTAATTTCATTTCATAATAGTTCAAATGTATGGTTCCAGTATGGTGGCTATATACCAAATAGAATTAATTAATTAATTTTTATGTTGTGGAACATTTTTCGAAATGTGTAATGGAAAAAATATTACATTTCATTTTGAGGAAATTGAAAAATTTTTAAATACATATTAATAAAATTAATGATAAACCTTTTGTAGAAATTTACACATTGTAATAATGATCAAATATATTTCATGAATGTTTAGTAAGGATAGGGGTGATGATTTCAACTTTTTTTACCAATATCAATTTAATTTTATTATATCACATTACCAATAACAATTCAATTTTCACAAATAAAATTTATTTATTCAAAATTTAAAATGATATATTTTAATCATTGTTGTCAAAATATTATACAATTTTTTTAGGGAATTATCAATCATACTCAAAAAAAAATTATTTCCATCAAAGAAAACATATAATAAATATTTAATGAAATTCGGTAAAATACTCGTTGCACATCTTTAAAATTTTCCATGAAGTTTCCTAATTTGATTAGAAACCTCCTATAAAAAAATTTGCAAAGCTATACGTGAATGTGTGTTTCTATTGTTCTTTTAATGATATAAATGTATATAAGTACCCAAAAATCCATCATAAAATAATTAATATATTTTCCTAATATCATATCTAGTATTTTATCAATGGATAGTATTTCAAAGTTTTATTTTTTTATTACATGACTAAGTGGTCAATAATGATTTCATATTGTCATACTATATTAAAATATAACATGGACAAACTCATTTTGATTCATTTAAAAAAAATGTGTCCATGGTTTTTGGGATCTTTCATAATTAGAATGACACATTATCATGATTGATTTGGGTAATGTTTTTCTAAATATTATAATTTCACTATATCACTATACTCTACATCCATAACTATTAGATTGTGCCTCCATTGTCACTATGAAACTAGTGCTTCTAGATTAACATATATAACTCTGATAATACGTCTTCAACTAATTATAGGAATGTGTACTATACTCCACCAAATATTTTTTACATTTTATTTGAGCATACTGATGATTTAATTTTGATGATCAATTGAAAGGTTTATAGTAATTATTTCTAATATCTTGACTTTGTCCATAATAATAATATAATATTTTTTGGAGGTAATGGTTTTTATTTTTGGATTGGGGTCAGATAAGTAAAGGTAATGACAATTCAAATTTGTCTCCTTTGTCCTGTCTATGAAAATAAAAATACAATATTGTTGTATAGTATTAAATTTTATAATTATGGTTAGACTTTTTTTATATACATAATTTATAATGGCTAATTGATTGGTAACATATGTTTAATATTGTTAATGGTTTCACAAAAAATCACCTGTAAGATATAAGATCATTGTCATGGTGTTGAAAACTTAGATGGTGTGAGAATAATATGATATATTATAAGATGGTTTACTACGACTGATGTTGTTGTAACGGAACCATAAGATACTAGAAGTTAATTACATGAGGATGATATATATAAATCTATACATTCAATTATATATATCAGGACTATTCATAGATTTCAAATGTACTATAAATTTGATTATGGATGAATCTATGAAAACATATTCATTCTTATGAGTGATTAAGATCAACATATTTCTATGAGAGAGATATGAGGAAATATCTATGAGTTTTTATTGTATATATATTAGAATTCATATTGTAATTTTTTTTATCTTCATGATAATGTGGATTTAGGGTGTGGAATCATGTGGGTCTGATAATTGAGATTGAGGCCTTCTAGGGAACGTAATAAATTGTACATATAATCCATTCTTCTTGAGATTTTCCATTTGAAAATATTAATATTATCTAATTGTTCTGATTGACTTATTAAAGAGATATGAAGGAAAATTTTTCTTGGATTGGTCACTAACACATTATTATAGGTTTATAGTTGAGGAACATCTATTTGGGGATGTGTGATAATATATTTAATGATACTCCTACTGATTTTCTTAAAATTGAAGGATTCATGTGAATTGGGAATACACTAATTATAAATATCCTATATAAGTGTTTAATGACTATCATCATTAGCTCTAGTTTTTTTAAATTTTGTTTTTTATTATAATAACCATTATAAACAATAATTACATCGAATAATACTTTTTCTAATGATAGTTTTTTATTTAACATTCATATATTGATTTTGTATTCTATTACTCTGATATAATTTGATTGAATTGAAAAATGTTTCCTTTTGACCAACATAAACATTATGTGGGATGAGAAATTTAAGGTTACGATTGACATAAATTCACGCTCCCACACCCTGTTGATGTATAATTAATTATTATATTCATGGACAACACTTAGTTCAAATTCATTACACTTGATTTGTGTCTGGTATATTTTATATTGGAAATTAACAATTTTATATTATCCACTGTCTTCATCCCAACTTATAAAATTTTCCATACATTAATATATTGGAAATATATTTTTAATATTATTTGAAATCTAATTACAACATTGGATAATCTGTGTCCCAGTTGACCAAAAATATTTGATGGTGTGTAATATGAGTATTGTGGTGATGTAATGAAGCCCTTGTTTATCGAAATGGTGATTTATCATTTTCAGATGATGATGTGAAATTAATATATTCCCAAAATTAATTATATTATCTTACTCTAATGAAATTTTATGTATAATATTACAATAAAATATGTAATACATTAATTTTCACAATTTCATTTAATATATTGAGTCATATTTCATCAATTGATATAGAAATTGGAATATGAAAAATTATAGAGATCACACTCTTTGGAACTTACAATGACCTATAAAATCAGCGGGTTAGGATTCATACATATTCGTTATTGTCACGACCCATCATCGGGGCCCGTGTCGTGACTACCCCAAGCCCATCGCCCATAGGCCATGGGCTGGCGACTTGCACCAAAGGCGTAAATCCCATCAATTAGGGACGACATTGCCTTTATGAAATGTAAACACACACAACCAGAGTACAAGCGGGATAAAACATTAAGTAAACAATATATAACAAAATATGTGTTGGAAAGTAATGGGGCCAGAAATACAAGCCCAACGTTAAAGTACAAGGTACAGAAAAAATAGCAGGATGGTGTGAAGATGCTCCAGGATTGTCCTTCGGAGTTCCAACCTGAAGGGTAGGTACAGATTGCCTCCTCATCTCTCCATGTCCTTCTGTCAACTCCGATTACCGTCTCGTCGTGAAGTACACCTTTGGTTATTATTTTGTCATAAAGTCCACCTCTGGGTATCGTCCAACTCTATAAGCCTCAACCATGATCAGTGATGTCTTTCATCTTCAACCAACACAATGAGGTGCGAGCATAGCCCGTGCAGGGGTGATTATAATGATACTCAGTAGGGACCCCGAGACCCTCAAGGTCTCACTAAAACTAACAAGGATAATGCAAAAAAGAAAGATCTCAATAGATAACCTTTACTTTGGTATATGACCATACATATACATAAGTTATCAAGTAACCCATCTCAATCATAAGGTAAACACAACGGTCAATGACTCAGCTCAAACTAGAATTTTCATTATTAAAACTACAACTACTGGAGAAACTCCTCCTATGTTGAGTACTATGGCACTGTCAAGACTCCAAGGCACTACTCACTAACCTTAGACTGCTGAGGTACTCCTCCTGTCGAGTACCGCGGGTCTGCTGCCAAATACAGGGCACTCGTCCGCTAAGGGTCTGCCGCCAAATACCAGGCGCTCTCCCTAATAGCCTACAGAGTTACTCATCCTTTCGAGTATTGTCGGTCTTATGCCAACTACCAGGAGCTCCGTCCACTGTGCGTCTGCCGCCAAATACCGGGCGCTCCGTCCACTGGGCTAACCGAATCACTACGAGTCGAATCGGTCAAGCAGTCGTTAGGTCTACAGCTACTCGGTCTTGGAACTCTGTACGCTCGTCTCCAGGAGGGTCCACTCCATGATCTACTGGTCATTTCTTCCATGTGTCACGATGTCTCATGAAGTAGTATCACAAAGGACTGCCTCGTCATAGGGGTCTCAACTCAACAGACGACCTGTCAATCAGACACCTGGTCTGTAAGTTATTAGCATTTCCGTTCTAGGGGCCCGGTTGGATTTTGGGTACAATCCAACCGGACCATACTACAACTGCATCCAAACATCAGGTGACGTATGCCAAAAGTACCGTCTCAACAAAAGTAATCCAATAAAGTCAACGGTACATCAATCGGACGTTCGGAGCTCAAGTTATAAGTGTTTCCGCTCCGAGGGCCCGGTTGGTTTCGAGTTCGAACCAACTTGACCATACCCAAAAATCTTCAAAACCTTGTGTGTAATATAACGAAACGACTGTCTCGATCCAACTAATCATAGGAAACTGACGGTGCATCGAGTAGAGGTCCGTAACTCAAGATATGTCCGTTTAACAGAAAACGGTCCGAAAATAGGGGGTCTAGGCCCTGTCCGACACTGGTCCGGGTCTGGCCCGGTGCTGGAGGCCCGACCCGGCGCTGGTGGCCCTTCCCGGCACTGGCGGCATGACCCGTCCGGTGCAAGCCGGCCCGCATGGCCCACACGGTTGGTCGTGGTGCAGGCCGACCAGGCGGGGTGGCAGCGCCCAGTGGGGCCCGCCCTAACCACTGATCGGGGGGGGGGTTACACCCCCTCCCCCAGTTCTTCAAAAGTGCCAGCTGCGTTGGCTGGCCCTTGGGTAACCGCGGGACCCCTCGGGTCTCGCCTCTTGATGTCACCTGCTAAGGCACAAACGGCCACCCTTCCAGGTCCTTCACGGCCATAGGCCACAGATTTGTTCAACCTGCGCGGTGCGACGGTGCCGCGTCCCGCCGCCGCGGCCGACCCCTACTGCGGTGCGGCGCCCCGACGGCGCGGCCGACCCCTACCGTGGTGCCGCACCCAGCTGCCGTGTCCGGCCCCTGGCGCGGTGCCGCGTCCCGCCCCAGGTGCGGTCTGGCTCTACTCTGTACGGCACGACAGTGTCGCGACCTTTCTGCAACCCGATAAGCATGTGCTGACGATCCTCTCATGGTCGGCCCGTCGCCGGCCAGTTTTTCACAGTCCGCCTCCATCGTGCACAAACAACAAACGAGAGAGGAAGGGTCGGACAATGTTCATGCGGTCTGAGCCCTTCCTCGTCTAGATGGTATCATGTGGCCAAACAAAACTCAAAATTTTGAAAACCGATGATGAATGTTATTAAAACATGAACATAAAAACCCCTAACTCGTAAAACGACATTAAATGATGGTGAGTCGTGGAAGATGTGTGTCGCGGAAGACAGTCATCTTTCCATCAATGTTGGGAAGGAAGGAGGCGAGGGTGGCATCGATGTTCTTCATTCTTTGTTCTTCGATGTAGGAAGAGGTAAACTCTCCAGGTGATGGGCGTTGTGCTTCACTGCTAGTGTTCCACCGCTTGAAAAGACATCCAGAACTCCTTCCCCTCATCTTTTATATAGGAGTGGGAGGGTTTTTCATTGGATCACATGTCATAAATGGAGGATTTATAATAGAGGGCTCCACTCAATTAATCTGTTGCTGTGGTGAATTAAAATGGGGAGGAAGTCAAAAGGGGGTTATTGGCCCGGGCGGTCCCACAAAAGAATATCCTCCAACGAGAGGATATTTCATGGTGGTCCCCACCATTAATTAACCACAAAAAGGAAGGGAGGGGGGTTAATTCTTGGGCGGTTCCCTCCTTAAAAATGGTGGTTTCAACCTCCTCAACTAAGAGGGAGATTTAAACCTAGAAGATCTCCCTCTTAAATGAGTGGGAGTCAAGGAGTTATGATTCCCCTCCTATTAATTGGAGGCCTCGTGTGGTTTCCACCACAAACAACCTCACATGGGAGGTTGGATCTCGGTGGGCCCCACCACATAACCTCTCATGGGGGGTTAGGGTGTGGCGGTCCCACCACCAACTCCTAAATGGAGTTTCTAACCACCTTATCCGAATGACATGTTTTTAACAAAATAAAATAAATTGTTCACTTATTTTATTTTATTTACCCACGTAAAACCCAAAAAACTTAATTGCATACCCGATCATCTGCCTTCGAGGTGAAAGTATTCTTAAGTGAAAAATCGCGATGTGAGTTCAATGGTGCCCTCAGATTTCAATTCCAAGCACCGATTCAAAAGATAGAAAAACCTGTTCGTTTGTTTACTGAATGTACACGAGCTAAAGATCAAAAATTTATTTCGAGAATATCATGCCTCAGAATCAAGTGCTATGAGAATCCACATACTCATAAAATTCCAAATAAATTAAGAAACAAACTTCCTTGAAATTTCTAGGTCTTTACATTACTCCCATCTCAGGGATTTACGTCCCCGTAAATCTAAATCACAAACTAGGAAAACTAAAGGAGGTACCGAGCACGCATCTGAGCCTCCCTCTCCCTTGTTCTCTCCTAGAGGTTCTCGTGCTGCCAAATAAAGTGCACAAGAGGAATCAACTGTCATTATATGACATAGTCCTATCAATCCTCAACCTCTACTGGAACCCCGTGAAGGTCGCCCCGTCATCGATGACATGTTCCCCGTGGTCGATGATGACGGATAGGTTGTGCACACATCTCCTCATCTAAGAGATGTGGATGACGCCGTGCACCCGGTGCATCTGAGGTGGAAAGGCCAGGTGGTAAGCCATCATTCATACTCTACTGGGGACCTGGGAAGGCCCGATGAAACGCGGAGATGACATTACGCCTCGGCCAAAACTCCGTAGACCCCATCGAGGTGAGACCCATTAGAAGACATGGTTGCCAACCTCAAACTCCAGTGGTCTCGTCTTCTATCAGCATACAAATTCTGTCTACTCTGTGCAGTCTTCATCCACTCAGGTATGATCTGAACCTTCCCGTCATAGCATGAACCATCTTTGGTTTTACACGTGATGACTGCATCACTATCCACAAAGGATATCTGAAATTTATCCAGCTGCTATCTCGCCACTCCTAACAGCTGAATGACTGATCTCTTACTATAGAATCTACTACAACGTACCCCTCCCAAAGAGTATAAACTATCTCGAAGACATAGTCCTGGAAGAAATTAATCCATCACCGCTGTCTCAGGTTCATGTCCTTCTGAGAGAAGATACACATGATTCTATTCAGATGGAGAGAACCGTAAACCATTTGCTTAACGAACGATGGGTGAGACTATCCAAATGTAAGAACTCATCTCCACCCTTCTTTGTCTACGTTCTACTAAAGAGCTGCTAAGATTTCTCCTTTACCAAAAAGAGAAATCTGGACACATCCCTTGGATGAACCATGTTCATTGCCTAATACAGTCAATCCTGACATGAACAGTACAATCCATGTCATGGATGATGTCGTAAGTCCTTAACGCTACTACCAAGAGATCCAACTATTACTCTCGCCATCAAGGGTTGAGTCACACTATCGGCATCAATGTGTGGTTACTGGGTCTCCTCTAGTAGGAATCTCAAAAGTGAGGTTCAAGTCAACAGTTTTAACCATAACCTCTCAGTATCAACCATACAAAGGGACATGATAGTAAATTTCATAAAGAAAAGTGTCTATTATTACTACAGCTCAAAGAACAAATACACCTGACAACCACAAACAACAACAACCCAGAAACTAGTAGCACCAAGAATAAAGGCCTCTAAGCCTAGAACTAGTCCCACTCCTGCCCACCTGATTCTGAAGATCCATAGTCATATGCTTCAGCTTCCTGAAGCTGTGATCTCCCTTATCCACCCGCTCTTTGTAGTCAGGGCGGACCTTCGAGTGGTGGTGGTAGAAACACCTCGAAGCGTCGTCCACCTCCATCTACACGGCTAGATCCTCTACCTCTGACTCCTGCTCCTTGTAGTCTGCCGCGATCAAACCTCTGCCTCTGCCTAGGAGGTTCTTCATCTATCTACTGATCGTCTGTATGGCAGGTCGGATAGTCACGTTCCATGTGTCCAAGCCCACCGCAAGAGTAACAATGCCCACTCTTGGCACAACTGGCTCTAACTCCACTTCGGTTGCCCCACACAACTGAACCTCAGTCATGCAGTCAGCCACCGGTGGGTCTGGTCCTCTTGGAACACTGTGTCATCTGTCTACTTCTAGCTATAGAAGACTCCGCTGTAAGTCGAGTAGTGGTGGGTCCCTCTACTGGAGAATGATCAGTAAGGAAACTCTACACTAGATGGGCTCACTCAATCACTCCTGTCTACGTCGAAATGTTGTGATAAACAACTGAAGTTGTAATCTCCCACCTGAGCCCATGCTCGAAGGTCCAAGCCCTGAAGAACGGGTCCTATCATATATCTATAGAGTAGCACAAGAGGTATGTGAACCTCGCTGAGTACTGAGCTACACTCATGATGTGATGCTGCAGATGAAGTAGCTCATGTATCTGCACCGCTCAAAGGGTGGATGGTACAAAATCTTCCTGGAACATGCTCTCAATGTCTGCCCATAGAAGTGAGGCATCATCATGCATCTGGAGCATCAAGCTCCACCATCATCCAACTGATGCATGAAGAAGGCTGGAAGTAAGGATCACCATGAAGTCTGATGGGGTACCTACTAGCCTAAAAACTATCACCATAGCCGCCATCCAACCCTCAACCGCCTGTGGATCTGTCTCTCCCCAGAACCTGGGTGGCCTCTGACGCTGGAACTCATGCAGCGAGCTCAAGCTTCGTGCATCGCTTGCTGCTGGGGCTGGTGGCATCGGTGGACCAACAGGTGGATGTATCGTTGGTGACTCTATTGGTGCCTCACCTGAAAGAGGGCCCTGTACCGAGGCCTCAACGCTCGACGGGCAGTCAGTATGTAAAACTCTTGGGGATCTAGTTGGTCGTCCGCGGGGAGGCATCTTGAAAAAAACATATGCAACATGGTAAAAAGACTATACCTAGTGAGCTGACCTAGTTTGAGCTGATTTAAAATAAACTTTCGAAAACACACATGCAAATAGTGTTTTCGTGCACGGAGTCGGAAATAAAAAATCATGGTCCTGGTGTATGGATACGTCGGCCACCCACACCAATACTGGACTCCCTAAACTGAATACTACACTTTTTACACTTAACACTATTTCCTCACAGAAAGAAAATATCAGAGATCTATGTTCTACGGTAGAATAAACTCCTCTGATACCAATTTGTCATGACCCATCCTCGGGGCACATGCCGTGACTACCCCAAAACCGCCTTCCATAGGCCAGGGGCTGGCGACTTGCACCAAAGGCGTAAATCTCGATAATAAGGGAAGGCATTTACTTTATGAAATGTAAACACACACAACCAGAGTACAAGCTGAAGAAAACACCAAGTAAACACTATATAAAAAAAATATGTGATGGAATGTAATAGGGCTAGAAATACAAGCCCAACAGTAAAGTACAAGGTACAGAAAAAATAGCAGGATGGTGTCAAGCTGCTCCTGGATCGTCCTCCAGAGTTCCTACCTGAAGCGTAGGTACAGATGGCCACCTCAGCTCTCCACATCCATCTGTCACCTCCGGGTACCGTCTCATCGTTAAGTCCACCTTCCATTATTGTCTCATCGTAAATTCCTCCTTCGAGTACCATACTGCTCTACAACCCCCAACCATGATCAGTTCTATTCGTCATCTGCATCCAACACAACGAGGTGCGGGCATAGCCCGTGCAAGCGTGAGTATAACGATACTCAGTAGGGATCCCGATACCATCAAGGTCTCACTAAAAACAACAGGGATAAACCAAAAAGAAAGATCTCAATAGATAACCTTTACATAGGTATATTCTCATACATATACATTAGTTATCAAGTAAACCATCTCAATCATGAAGTAAACACAAAGGTCAATGACTTAGCTCAAACCAGGATTTTCATTATTGAAACCACAACTGCTAGAGAAACTCCTCCTCTATTGAGTACATTGGCCCTGTCATGACTCCGAGGTGCTACTCACTATCCTTAGACTGCTGAGGTACTCCCCCTGTCATGTACTGCAGTTCTGCTGCCAAATACTGGGTGTTCCATCCACTGAGGGTCTGTCGCCAAATACCGGGCACTCTCCCTAATAGCCTATAGAGGTACTCTTCTTGTTGAGTATCGCGGGTCTACTGCCAAGTACCAGGTGCTGTATCCACAATGGGTCTGCTGCCAAACTCCAGGAGCTCTGTCCACTGGGCTAACCGAATCACTATGAGTCGAATCGGTCAAGAAGTCGTCATGTCTACAACTACTCAGTCTCCGCACATCGTACACTCATCTCCAAGGGGGTCCACTCCACGACCTACTAGTCGTTACTTCCATGTGTCATGAAGTCTCACGAAGAAGTATCACAAATGACCACCTTGTCATAGGGGTCTCAACTCAACAGAAGGAGCGTCAATCGGACGTCCGGTCTGTGAGTTATTAGTATTTCCGTTCAAGGGGCCCAGTTGGATTTTAGGTACAGTACAACCCGTCCATACTCCAACTTAGTCTAAAACTCATTTGAACTATTCCAAAAGAACTGTCTCATCATGAGGAATCCAATAAGATTGACGGTTCGTCAATCGGACATCCGAAGCTCAGGTTATAAGCATTTCCGCTCAGAGGGCCCGGTTGGATTCGAGTTCAAACCAAGCCGAAAATACACAAACATCGAATAAACCTTGTGTGTATTATACCTAAACGACCTTCTCGATCCAAGGAACCATACACAACTAGCATTGCATCGATTGGAGGTCCGTAGCTAGAGATATACCGGTTTAACCGAAAACGTTCTGAAAATAGGGGGTCTGGGCCCAGTCCGAACTGGCCCAACACCCCCTGGGTCAGCCCGAACCAGGTCGACCCGACCCGAGTCCGGGTCCGGCCCTTCTGGTGCGGCCCGACTCGACGCTGGTGGCCCGGCCTGGCGCTGACAGCACAGCTCGTCGCTGGTGGCACGGCCCTACCCGGCGCTGGCGGCCCCGCCTGGTAGGTGCGCTACGGCCTGACCGGCGTGGCCCGTCCCGCGTCGACCACGTGGTTGGCCCCATGGCTAGAAGACCAGGAGGGGTGGTGGTGCATAGTGGGGCCACCCGGGCCCCTGATTTGGGGGGGGGGGTTACAACCCCCCTCGGTTCTTCAAAACAGTCGGCCGTGTTGGCCGGCCCTTGGGTAACTGCGGGACCCCTCGGGTCCCGCCTCTTGATGGCACCGGCAACTGGCACAGCCGGCGGACCTTACAGATCTTCCACGGCCTCATGCCATGACTTTTTTCAACCGGCTCGGTAGAACAGCGCCCCGCCCCGGCCGCGGCCCATGTAGCTCCGGCGCGGTGCGACGGCGCCGCGCCCCTCTCCCGCATCCCACCCGGGCCACAGTCCAGCTCTACTACACACGACACGATGGTGTCGTGCCTTTGCAGCAACCCGTAAATCATGTGTTGATGATCCGCTCATTGTTGTCATATCGTCGGCCAGTTCATCGTAGTCCGACTCCATCGTCCACAGACAAAAAATGAGAGGGGAAGGGTTGGACCGTGTTCGTGCAGTCTGATCCCTTCCTCGTCAATATGGTATCAAGTGGCCAAAAGAAACACAAAAATTTGATGAACGATGATGGATGACATTAAAACTTGAACTTAACAACCCCAACCTTGTAAAACGGTGTTAAATGATGGCGAGTCATGGAAGATGGGTGTCGCGGAAGACAGGCGTCGTTCCGTCATCTTCGGGAAGGAAGGAGTCGAGGGTGGCGTCAACGTTCTTTGTTCTTCGTTCTTCAATGGAGGAAGAGGTAATCTCTCCAAGTGATGAGCGTCGTGCTTCCCTTGCAGAATTTTTCTACTTGAAGAAGTCGTCCAGAACTCATTCCCCTAGGCTCCTTTATATAGGTGTGGGAGGGTTCGTCTTTGGATCGCCCGTCATAAATGCCGAATTTATGACAGAGGACTCCACCCAATTAATCCAATGTGGTGGTGGATTAAAATGGAGAGGAAGTCAAAAAGGGGGTTATTGGATCGGGTTGTCCCATAGAAAAATATTTTCCAAAGGAAGGATATTTCCAGGTGGTCCCCACCATTAATTAACCACAAAAAGGAAGGGGGTGGCTAATGCTTGGGTGGTTCCCTCATTAAAAAGGGAGGTTTCATCATCCTCAATTAAGAGGGGGATTTAAACCTAGAGGATCTCCCTCATAAATGAGAGGGATTCAACGAGTTATGATTCCCCTCTTATTAATGGGAGGCCTCCTGTGGTTTCCAGCACAAAAAACCTAACATGTGTGGTTGGATGTCGGTGGGCCCCACCACCATAACCTCTCATGGGGGGTTAGGGTGTGGAGGACCCACCACGAACTCCCAAGTGGAGCTTCTAACCACTTTATCTGCACGACACTTGTTTTACAAAATAAAATAAATTGTTCACTAATTTAATTTTATTAAGCCATGTAAAACCCCAAAACTAACAGTCATACCTGATCATCTGTCGTCGAGGTGAAAGACTTTTTAAGCAAAAACATGTGTTGCGAGTTCAACGGTGCCCTCAAATATCAATTACGAGCACTGGTTCAAATGATTGAAAACCTCGTTAGTTCGTTTACTGAACATACCCGAGCTAAACTTCAGAAATTTGATTTCTGGCACACCAGGCCTCGGAATCATGTGTCGTCCGAAGCCATAGACTCATAAAATGACAAAGAAATTAAGAAAAAAAATTACATGAAATTTTTGGGTCTATATAGTTATCATTTTATATATTATACATAGAATAAGTATAACAGATTCGTCAATATTTTTTGAAAATTGATAGTGGAATTAATTCATTGTGATTGAACATGATTACTTTATGATTTTTTTGAGATTTTTTTTATATTTTTACTGAGGAATTGGATATAAATAAGACAATTATATATGATAATAATCATCGAATGAAGAGAAATCTTGATGATCTCATTTGATCTATAATTCAGTATTATAATTAATTGAGGAGAGATATTAAGGAGAAGATAAAGAATAGATTAAAATTAACATCAACATTCAATATTTAAATTTATGGTGCTCAATATTATTAGTAAAATACTGTGAAAACATCATAGTATAAACCTGATTTTTGTAACATAGATGATTATGAGGGGGAGTTTACACGTCATGCAAGGAGGGTGAATAAGATTATACAAAACTAGAACATCTAGAATGATCATTATAAAAAGAAAAATAATCATAATTAAAAATAGTATTTGAATGAAACATCTTATAAATTTAAGAATCAAAAAAATTTCAAGATGTATAATACTTATTGGGAGAAAAATAACAAATAATTTTTTTTTCTATGAATAAATATATAGATATCTTTTGAAAAACCAAAAACACATATAGTTTCAATGAATATTTTCAGTTTGGTACTATAATTGATTTAGAGGACTATAAATGATGAAATATTATTTTATTGTATTAATATATTAGTCATAAAAATATTTTCTTGATGTAAAATTTGAATCTAAATACTATTGTCCAATTTCATTAAAATTATAATTACTTTTCCCATTAGATAATTAACATATTTCAAATTCATCAAAATATGGGGATAATATAACATATATATATATATAATGACTATACATATGGATCTCCTTAAAAATAACGATATGAAGTTATTTAAATATAAAAAAATTCAAGGCTATTATCACTAAAGTAGAAACAAATACATACAATTATATTTAAAAAATATATAATCATAATTGTAACATAAATGTTAGAGATGAAAAAATTACAGA
Source organism: Viscum album (assembly GCA_963277665.1). Classification (NCBI taxonomy): domain Eukaryota; kingdom Viridiplantae; phylum Streptophyta; class Magnoliopsida; order Santalales; family Viscaceae; genus Viscum; species Viscum album. The sequence goes on along the minus strand of OY728159.1, from coordinate 1,345,906,908 downwards.
GATGAAGAAGAATAAAAGAAAAAAATAATTTTTCACTTCGGTGACATACAAAGAGTAAATTATTTTATAAAAAAATTTAGATCTAAAAAATCAGTACTAACATCTCTATTAGATATAAATGTGAAATTCATATAAATGTACAGAATTAGTTATCTAAAGGTGTTATTAATAAAATATTTAAATGGATGAAGTTGATAAGAAACTGTGTATACAAATTTATTCCCTAAAAGGAGATCATATATGATTGGTTACAAGACAAATAGAAGTTACTATTATCATATTGAGTAATTTTTACATAGTTAGAGTACTTATTTTTTTATAGAATTTAGAGAGTATGAAATTATTGGATATATTTTTATTTTACCAATGTTTTATCTATTTAATATAAAATGGAATATATTTCAAAAAATAAAATATTTTCACAGCATAGATGAGTTAGATAGATATATGTTCTTAAATATGTTCTTGTAACCATAAATAACCATGGAATAGTTGGTTACTGAACATATTCTCTTATATACATCAAGAATAAATGACTTATATCGTTGATGTAACTCTTATTTTTTGTTACAGAAATATTTATATCTTTTCAGTGAAATTATTTATTAAAGTTTATTTTATGAAAATGTCACAACAAACATGTAATATATGATATATTGATAATATTTTACATTTAATATTTTTATCATGGATAATTTTTTAATAAACTAGTGCTCGCTCGTGCATTCGCACAGTGATATAACAATATTCCTATGTTATGTGTTCTCTTTGTGATATAGTTCAATTCTTTTTTTAAGAAGAATATACTACATTTCAATGTTACTATTGAACATAAATATTCAATAGTTTGAATTAAAAAATAATGATACTTATTATTATAATACAATTGGAAAAAAATATGGAGACATAATTATGAAAGTAGAATAACTTTTAGATAAATACATTTCAAAAGCTAAAAAATAATATGTATGAAATAAGAAATTATGTTTAGCATGGATATTTTTATTTAATGAAATGAATAGAGAATTGAAATTGACATTAGTAATTCTAATAATTATGATAAATAATGTTTTAATTTAGGGAATAGTAATGTAAACTACAAAACACGGATTAATTGATTAGATTGTAAAACATATAATGATAATGTAAAATTGAAAACATATAACTGGAAGAAAATATTGAAAACAACAATCAAAATAATGAAAAACTAATATTTATTGCTAGCCAACTCACATGGAAGTAAATTTGAATATGTATATCAGAAATACATGATACAAATTAGAAGCAGAGTCAATGGTGCACATAATAAATTATTTTGAAGGAAAATATAACCTTGACAAAGGACTAGAAAAAATCTGTCATGTTTAATTACATGAGGGTGTACACAATCCCCATTATATGGATGTTGGTTAGGGTATCAATACGGCCAGTGATCCCCCGCACATGAAGAAGAATTCATATCAAAAAAGAAAAATTAATACAAAGTGAATCATTAAAATTGAAACTGTAGTTGTATGATAGTTGATTTTGAGTCGAACCCATGGAAATAAAAATTAATTGTTTGGACAGATGGTTTATTTATTAAAAAAATGGGTGAAAAATATTATAGAAACTGGATACATTAATTGTAGATAGTGTCCCCATGGTGTAAAACTAAATTCAGAAAATTGTGCGAGTACAAACCTTCATGATGTGGGTTCCAACGGTGCTATAGTGGACAAGTACTATTGGTTTCTGGTTGATAGTAATCTAGTACATCTATATAGGTTACAAAAGTTGTGAAAAAACTAGTAAATATACAACATGTATGTGATTTAATATTTCCATACAACTTTTGTTAATATTTAATACAGTAAAGATAATAGTGGAAGTAAAAAAATGTAAATATTAATTAGAAAATAACAAATTTAGTAATGTTTTTCAAATACCATGAAATTATATAACCAAATTTCAGTCAATTTTTTCAGTTATCTTGTTGATCTTTTCATTTAAATGAGGATGCAGTTCATATCTTTTGTTGCCTCAGAATCTTGAGGTGTAAGAGTTCATTGAACCACATTTTCAGCATCAAACCGAGTCAATATATTTAATTATATGAATAACTGACGTCAATCAATAAGTTGAAAAAATTAATGAGATCGGTAAGTAGTGTAGAATTAATATGATGTTTTTGAATTTGAAAATTATATGATAAAATGCAGTTTGTATTAATCATGCATGGTAAATCAAAATGAAAAAAATTATTTAACCCAACTCCAATGATGTAATGAAAAGAAAAGAAAATGAATAAAAAGAAAACATATACCTAAGTTTTCTAATCGGCCAGATGGGCTTGGGTAAGATTTCCCTGTGGAACTCTTAACTTTTCGTTTCCAATTTTTTCGATTCTCCTCCTCCACTCTTTTATCTCTTATATAATTTTCATCTCTGGTTAGATATATGAAGGCTTTTATCTGTGTGATATTCATCATATTCCTAGGATATCTTCCATGGTTGTTGGTGGGGTGATGAATCCTCATCCTTTCTGTACCGACACTGTCTCCCTTGAGAATACTAGTAAATACCATAATAGTTAGTGTCTTCTCCTATAGAATATTACAGGATGTAGTAGAAAACACTATAATATTTTATTAGTACTCAACCATATTTGTAAATATACCAAAGCCCTAAGAGCTTCAAATTAGTGAAACATACCATTATGTAAGAAACGATACCTTGAGCCTCTTCATTTACCATGACATTGAAAAAAATAAATCTTTCTCTAAATATTTTGTTTTTTCAACCGAAAGATATTCACATTAGTAGATAACATTCAAAGTATCCATCTTGATTAAAAAAATTGAAAATGAAATCAATGGCCAGTGGGGAAGCTTACCGCTTGCATCTATCTGCTCATTATTGGTTAAAAATTCATCGGGACATCACCTTATCTTCCCCTGTAACCATGCCATGATGATATGGAATAATATTGAGGCTATATTTCAAATTAACTCCTTTTAGTTAATTATGAATGAGGAAAAGTGTAAACGTGACACCACCCATAATCATATTGGAGCTATATTTGTAGTTAACTATGCCTAAGACAGAATGTGGTTTGAATGTGACACCATCTAGTTTGTCAATATTCTTAAGAGAAAATAAACATTGGTCCCTTGGAACCTTTTACAAGGAGTTGGAGTGTGTACATACCTATTTGGATAGTATCTATTTCTTTTTTTGAAAGCATATTATAAAGCATCATGTAGAACATCATCATAAAACATCATTGTTTTCTACAAGTTTTTCTATATAGATAATAAGGAAGAAAATAGTATTGCATCTTATCTAAATGCATATATTTTAAAGGTGAATAAATTATAATCATTAATATAATAAAAACCAAAAAATCATAGACCAATAATATATATGAGGTGGGGTGAAAGGAAAGGTAATAAGACAGGTATATTTTGAAATTAATATGATAACTACAATTCCAAAATCTAATAATGAAAGTTTCCTTCCACTAAATTTTTTTTTCTCGAGAATGATTAGGTTTTATAATTTTTTTAGGTAATTAGAAGAATTATTTTGGATGATGAAATTGTACAGAAAAGGTTTATTATATAACATGATAAGATATGAATGTGATTGAATACATGGAATCCTTTCTGTAAATACCAGATTCCTATTATAATGTCTCATATCTGTAAATTAATTAATAAATCAACTATAATGCACAACTTTTAACTTGGAACCTAAGTTTTCCAAATTCTAGTGGGATTTTTCTTGATGTAAGCTTCACATAAACTGAGAGAAAAATTTTTTGTTAGCCAATAAAAAATTGACTACCATAGAGCAGGGATTTAGGGAGTATTAATAGAATAATAGTTAAAAAGATATAATCTATATTTTCATGGAGTAAGTAGCGTCAAACAATTTTTCATCACTTGTTGCACCCTTTCTGCATCAAACTGAAAATGGTTTAGGAAGATAGATATAGTGTAAAATGGATATATAAGGGAGAAGAAGGGGGACTATACAGACACAAATTATTTGTCTTAGTATCAACCTGGATCTTCGGTGGGTGAATAGAGGGGGAACCTGGAGAAATTTTCTTATCCACTCATTCTTCATCCTCCAATTGCAATTCTGGTTAGTTCAACTTCAATACCAAAAAATCACCCCACTCAATAGGAACAGTTGGCCAGATGGTGTGTAGTTCTTATGAATCATTCCAACCCGACAACCTCACCCAACTTCAAGGATTGAAAATTTGTTGAGTTTTACATGAGGCGTTTTTTGTTTTCATGCAACGTTTTTTGTTAACATAAGGTGATGTTTGATACAATGCACCATGTTTGCACAAAAGTAATACTTGTATAGACTAAAAATAGATTTAACTAAAATTCCATTGTTAAATCTGACTATATGCTAGTAAATTTCTAGTGGTTGCTATTGTGGAAAACATAGAATACATCGAAAACATGGAATATCAAAATGAAATACTAGAATATCTAAAAAATGAAACAAGATGATAGTTATATATTCCACCTTTAATTATGATGTCTCTGGGATTGTATTTTAATCAATTGAGAAAAATTTCTAAGAATCATCGACTACATGTACACATAAACAGACGATCAATGGGAAATAGGTTGATTGAAAATGAAATCATAATAAGGAATCATCTAATTCATACTGAAGTGCCTATCAGTGATATAAGATACAACATTATGTGTATTTTTTATAAATATGTAAATCTAATTAATACTGCTCGATAGTTTGAAATACGTTATTAGGTATAAAAATGATAAAATATGTGAAACATCTATATGAACATAGAAAGAAAAAAAGACTTCGATGATTAATGTACATAGTTGGGTGACATTAATGAAAATGCCACCCATATTTAGTATGTTTAGTGGAATAAAAAAACAATCATTGTTATTGAATTGAAACACAACACACTAAAAACATTAGGAATTACCTGAAATCCCAAATGGCATGAACATGAGGACCGATTTTGGGATGAACTTATAGGCCTGCTTTCTTCAAACACAAAATTATATTTCACATAATATGCACTTTTTGAAATTGTTTAATAGAAAATGAAGATGAATTTTTTTAAAAAAACAAAATAATTAATGAACGTAATTACCTAGAATGCAATACCCTTAGATAATATTTTAGGTCCACCTTTGGATTGGAATAATCCATCGGCTTTCATCATATTGAGAATTCTCTCTATAAATTTATGCAATCCGACCATCATCGCAGAAAATTATTCAGAGTGTTTAGAATTGAAAACCGAAAAAATAATAATATAAAGAATTATTGAATGGCCCATTATAGGTTCTGAAACTAACTTTGAATGGACCAATATCATTTCTAAATCTGATCCCTAGAGCATATGTAATCCAAACAGGGAAACCCCTATATTTTGTAAGGAATTAAAAATAATCAAATTTCATGAATTCAAACACAAGAATATCTTGCACATACCAAGAAAAGCCAAAATTACACAAAATTACACTGGGCTTAGACTTTATACGGGTTCTAAGGTGAATGTCTAGGCCAGATTGCCTCAGTAGCATGTCAAAACTGACAAAATCATATATCTTTTTGAGATAGTACTTCATTAAAAGAAAACAGACAACATTGGAATCAAATATGAATTTCAAAATTTACATGAAACACTTCATTCATAGAAGATGCAACAGAATAATGTATCAAACAAATACTGATGTCAAAAAACAAAATAAAAAATGATACATTATGAAAATGGAAATAGAAAAAGTAGTGAGAAAAAATTACCTTGAATCATTGAAAACATTACACTAAATGGAAAGAGATGGTGATAATTATAACTGAATCAAAGTAGACATGTAAAGTCATTCAACATTGTTTCAATTATCTTGTGGTGTAGAATCAAAGCAGAGATCCTGAATAATATTGCATTGGTAATAACGTGCATCATAGAGTGAATTAGTGAATAAATACCAGATAATAGAATGATATAGATGGAATAGATTGTAAGGTCCATCCATTTTCATTAAACAAAATTATGAGGATTAAAAAATATGTCAAAACATATATGTTCGATGATGTTGTATTTCTCAAAAATTCTGATATTGTAAACCATGTAACAATATATTCAGGTTCAAAAACCCACATTAATAGACTATATTGAATATATTGAAAGATGTAATTAGTGGTAAAATATATTGAAAAAAATGTACTACAAATATTATGACATTCAAGAGAGTAGAAAGAATACCGGATAATGTCATTGTACATTTGTACGGAATCTTCAACCTCAATATCATCCAAAATAGTCAGGAACTTATGTAGATAACAATTGAAAAAACTATAAAGAGAATTTTTGAAAAATAGGGTATATACTAATGAAATATAAAAATAAAAATGTATACAAGACATGTCAGATTTATTTCTACACAGAATACATATAAGAAAGAATCCTGAAAATGGTTTACCTCATAGGGGGGAATATATAATTGTGACAGGATTCATGGAAATATCCATACATTCCATATGCATTATAATTACTCCAATATGAATGATGTTGTGTCCTGATCTACCTACCTTCACATCATAATCTCCCAAAAGAACATACTCCCAAACCCACTGGGATCTAAAAGACAGTTTCCTCTTCTAGAAATAATTTGTGATGAAAAACATATATGTCAATCCATATTGAATATGGAATTGAAGATCATTATATCAAGAATATTGAAGTCCAAAAAAATTAAAGCCTACAACCACTATGCTTTCATATAGGATTCTATGAACAAATCTAGTAATTTAAAACAATATTTACTAGCCACAATCGTACCTTATAAGAACTCTACGCTCAACCCCTTCCCAGATCTAAATGAAGAAGAAATAAAATAATAGGATTCTGTTATATGATTTAATGAATTACAAAGAGTCAGAGAAATCAAAATCGTACCTATGATGGTCAAATAAATTGTGTTGTTTATATTGGAAACTGATCCAAATTGTACGGATCATATGTGACTAGATGTCAATAGAACATACGTAAACATCACCAGAAAACATCTCATACAAAACATATGTGAAAAAATGTGATGCAGATGCATTCAATCAAAAATATTTTAGCTATAAACAGTGGTTGTTATTGAAATAAAATATAGCCAAAGGGAAACTGAAAAGAAAATAAAATATGAGAAACATTGAGAAAACAAATGCAGGGTGCATACCATGGATGAATGATGCATTTCAAAGGTAGAAGAGGGTATGCTAAAGGAATAGAGAGCACTATCGAAGATATCGGTAGCTCTTGAAGGGATGAATATATAATTGTGATAGGATCCATGTAAATGTCCTTAAATTCGACATACATTATAATTACTCCAATATGAATGATTTTGTGTCCGGATATTCCTGCCTTCACATCATAATCTCCCATAATAACATACTACCATCCCCTATGGGATCTAAATGACGGTTTCCTCTTCTAGAAATCATTTAAAATGAAAAAAATATTTGTCAATCCATATTGAAGATGGTATAGAATATCATTATATCAAGAAAATGGAAGTCCAAAAAAATTTATAGCCTACAACCAATATGATTTCATATAAGAATCTATGAAAAAATATAGTAATTTAAAATAGTATTTATTAGTCACCATCATACCTGGGAATAACTCTACGCACAACCCCTTCCCAGATCTAAATGAAGAAGAAATAAAATAATTATATTATGTTATATGATGTAATGAATTAGAAAGAGTCATAGAAATCAAAATCATACCAATGATGGTCAAATAAACTGTGTTCAATATTTTAGAAACTGATCCAAATTGTATGGAACATATGTGAATAGATGTGACTAAAACATATGTAAACATCACAAGAAAACATCTCATACAGAACATATGTGAATAAATGTGATTCAGATGCATTCAACCAAAAATGTTTTAGCTATAAATAGTGGTGGTTATTGAAATAAACTGTAGCAAAATAGAAACTGAAAAGAAAATAATTTATGAGAAATAATTAGAAAACAAATGCAGAGTTATTACCATGGAAGAATGATGCATTTCGAAGGAAGAAGTGGGTATGCTGAAGGTAGAGAGAGTACTGTCGAAGTCATTCGTAGCTAATGGGTCTCAGAACCAAAAATAAAAGATAATCCCCCCATTCGATTTGCTATGAATCACAAATGAAACTGTTAAAATATTATACTGTATCGAATTGATGATCCAAAAATGACTAAAACATGCCATATTAATTAAGGTAAATGCTGAAGACAAATAATATGTGGAGTATTGACTAAGGATAAACTATAATGAAAGTTACAATACCTTGTCTGAATATAAAAATAATATAACTATGAACACAAGGGATAATTATCACAGTATAATAGTCAATTATACATGTTTCAAAAGGTATCGATGAAGCAGAACAAAGGAGGATCCGAGTTTACTGGAACAATAGAAAAATTTAGATTTTAGACAAAATCAAAGGGCCAGTTGCAAGTGACTGATTTTGGTGTGACAGTATCAAAGTTAGACGAATAAACTGATGGGCGACTAAGAAAGAATTGAAACCCTATATTTTAGACACAGAATAGAGCATCTTTAGAAACCCTAGTTTATAGATATTTGAAGAGGTGAAGGAATTGTGTCGACATTTAGTGGCAGCCGTAGATTTCATTAATGATCACGGTGAAGACGTCAGATGATGATGAATCCAAAGCATTTGTGGCTTTCAAACCGATGAATCAGAGTAGAAAATTCATGATGGGGAGGAGTTATGTAGTCATGATGAAGATGTAGAGAAGGATATAAGAGGTGAAGATTTGAAGAGATGACGATCTAGTTGCGAGATGAGGCTCAATTTTTCTGAGTTGATTTGTCAATTTTGGTGGGATTGTATGATGATGAAGACTCTATATAGGGTCTGAAACAGAGATAGCAGTGGAGGGGAGTCACAATCGAGAAGGAAGGTAATGTGGAGTAGGTGGTGCAGGCGGAGGTGGAGAAACCTAAGGCGGATCATCCATAGACGGACGATCAGAGGCAGAGAGGGATCTTGAGATGCTAGAGCTGATTCTGGAGGAAGAAACCCTGAGAGTTGTAGAGGGGTAGTAGCAGCGGGATTGGATGCATCCTGATCAGCGGAGGGGAGTCATGATAGGGTGGTTAGTTAATTCGAAGTAGGCGGTGCAGGAAGAGGTGGAGAAACCTAAGGCAAAGCAGTCATAGATGGATGACCGAAGGCAGAGAGGGTTCTCGTGGTGGTAGAGCCGAATCTGGATGAAGAAACCGTAGGAGTTATTGAGGGGTAGCAGCAGCGGGATTGGATGCATCTAAAGAGGCACACTACTTTTAGAGGGAGGAGATGGTTTTGGGGTGTCGTGGATACATATGGAGGTGACACGTTAGTAGAAAAAATACTACTTTAGAAGATATATTGATTATTCATATAATTTTAATAAATTTCAATAATTGAATATTATTACCCAATTGGTTTTGAAATAGTCATGTATAAAAATAAATGGAAAATTATTTTTAAATTTATTTGAACATAAAATAAATGAGATTATATTTTCTCTAAACATTTATTATTTCTATTTCAAAATCCATTAACAAGAATTTATGTATGATCAATGAAGAGTGAAGAAAACATCAAATTCTAGTTTTATAAATCAACTAAAATTGACAAACTCAATGAAAAAAGGGAAGGGAATATTCTTCTATTATATTTATAAATCTAGTTATACATGTACCATCTAGATTATATATGTTCAGTGACAAGGAGCTATTTTAATGAAATATAACAAGGAATTTTCTTACGTTCTTTAGAACCACATCCAAAGAATTTTATGAGTTTTAGACATAGAAGACTTTAAATTTTGTTGGTAATATTTTTTACATTGAAAATTATATAGTAATATTATGTAAATTCACTAATTATATAATTTTCATTATTAAAATAATTTAATTAATACTTCATTCTCAATTGGGTCCTTTTACAAAAATATTTTAAACATTTTACATTTGAACTATTTACAAGATATTTTATATATTTGAAATATATTACGCTCAATATCAATGATAAATATATATAAATATATCCCAAGATTTGATGCTCAATAACCTTTATTTTTTTCCCAATGCATTACCTTGTAATATTCATATCCATCATTGTGAAAGGGAGAGTAGTTTTCTAGTTGTTTATAAGATCAAATGTGTTTAAGGATTTATATCCTTATATCGATGTTCTATGGTTATTCTATTGTGTTTGTTTTTATTTTCATTTTACACTAAACATATATAAGATAGTAGTATTCTGTTGATTGTTTTCAATTTAACAATGTAATTTTTTTCGTACTATAATACAATAATATATTATAATTTGATCATATAGTTTTGTGTTTTAATAAACATAAAATTTTAGTGGGATACAAAAATGATTGTTTTCTACTATTTTAGTTCACCCCCAATTGATGTTTTTTCATCTACTATATTTTATGTCACTAGGCATGGGATTTTGTACACTTCCTTTAGGGGCGTAATGTTCCTCCACATAAGGTAAAATATCATATTAATCATTGAAAAAATAAACAATAAAATATATTAAATAATTTTATGTCCATCAAATTATATGATTGTTTCATATTGTTGTATAACCACTCATAATGGTATCTTTTTTCATTATTATTTTTTAAATCTTTATTCTCACATTATTACAAAAATATAAAACTTTATTCGATAAATATATTACCCAAAATAGACCATTTTCATAAAAGTGGGAATGTTTTAAAATTAATTATACTTATTGTAGAAATTTTAATTAAACTAAATAGTTTAATGTGAACAATTTCATCCCCATATTCCATTATTTGAATACCATCATGATCATTTATTATTATCTATATTATCGTCATGAATGTTATACCAAAAATTATTTGTGAATAATATTTTTTTACACGTACATGTCATAAACATAAATGTATTCAAGATATATTAAATTCTGACTTCTAATTAGTATATTTTTAGTAACATCATTATAAATATAATTGGATTTGAATTTATACATTAAAAATGAACATTATTGTATTTAATTCCATTCATTATGATGATAAAAACATAGAGTGAGTCAATAATTTTTTTGAAACATTAAGATCACATAATCCCTTAGAAAATTTTATTGGACTAAATTTATTGTGAATTGAAAATGTCTATGTATATTGGAATTTTATTTTATATTGATTTATTGTCATATCTAATTAATTCATTCATATACTCAGTTTCCCATTCCCTTTGAGTCTTCTTTTATATTTAAATAATATTTTGGGGAATGTTTGATACCTAGTTATTTGGTTTAGATATTATATAAAAGGTCTGTTTGTTTCTATTATTTTATGTGGTTTAATAAATTATTTCTTCATTTCACCTTTTTTTATATTTTTTACATTTTTCTATTCTAGGATGAAATTTTAGTTGAACTTTTACACTAAAATTTATTCTCAATTTGAGATTCTATTTTTCACTATTTCTAATATAAAATTTAATACATGTATTTTTAATTTTTTATTATGTAATATTCCATTTAGGATTAGAAATTAGTTAAATTATTTATCCAGTCATTTATGATACCATTAATACAATTATTTTGGTCATTGGATAGGTCTGAGTATTAATTTTAAATAAATTTTATTTATCATCTCTAATGATGACACAATACTTGCTGTCTAGTTTTTCATTTAATTAATTTAATCTTTCATTTTATTCAATATTATAATTTCTATGAGATTAAATTTATGTTTTTTTATTAAAGGCTAATAAATAGGTTTTTATATTGAATTGGTGGTGGTAAAAAGATTCCATTTTAAAACTGCATGAAAATTTTTGTAATATTTAAAGGTTTATGTAATTGTTGTTGAAATAGTTGTCTATCTTGATTCTATTAATTCAAAAATACATACTAATAGTGTTAATTATCTATACTAAATTTGGTTATGGAATAGCTCTAAAAATCCTTAATTAATATATGATATAAGAATATTATCAATGTCTTGATGTTAAATATGTTAGTTAAGAAAACGTTATTGAAGACAAAAAACATCCAACACCTTAAAAGGATTTAGTGGTATGTTCATTTCATAAGATCCATATATCTAACCCAAGTGGTTATTTAGGAAATTAATTCAAGCAATGTTTATGTAGTATACCTTATATCATTTACTATTCTTATTCTGGTACCTTAGGTACCAAGCTATTATGAATTCATTGATGTATTCGTAATTATTGCATTGGCTTCACCTAGTGATTTATCAATGAATGAACATAAAAGTGATATATTGCCTTAAACTGACTTTAATACCATATTAAACAGTACCCAATATAGAATTGACATGACTTTAATTGAATTACTAATCCCCATGGGTTGGGGACAAGATCCACGACATTATAAAATGATCAAATGGAAAATATTTACACCAAGAATAAAAAATTATATATAAAAGTATAAAAGATAATATAATAAGAGGTTTGTATACCAAATAGTAATTAATGAGAATGTTTACCAAAAATAGATAGATATCCCAATGTAATACATCATCCCAATGATGACCAATAATCCATCAAAATAATATCCCACAATTTACTTTTAATGAGTGGAACACCACTATACCAATCACTAACATCCCTAAAGGTCCCATGAATCATGAACACCATCCACCTCCAGGTAGTGATTTCCCATTTCCTAGACCCAGTATAACATAATCTATAATCTCTATGTGGAAAAAAGAGATTGTGAGAAAAAATAATTGAGTATGGTTTTACCAAATTTTTTATAATTAGTTTAATAAAAAACAATCATTATTACATAAATATAAGTAATCAAATGAATGGTTAATAATTCACACTTTTTTAGTAAAACATGATTTAATGTTAATAAAATGATAAGTATATCAAAATAGAGTATAAAAGAAATGATTAAATAAATATATGAGGATGAATAAAAATATTTCTATAATCACTAGCATGTAATAATAATATCAAAAAAATCACAATGGTATTATGTCTTGATGTAAGATAGTTTCTATCTATTAGATGCACAGACTACATATTCAATCAATCAAGAGTCAATATGTGAACACATACCTATGTATGAACCCATAATGATTCAATAAATCAATAACTCATTGTGGAAAATCATGAGAAACATGTTTTAATTATAGTTTTCATATTTACTCCAATGTTAGGGCGATAGTGTACTTTCATTATTTTCCTAATCTTCCTCTCATTACTCTACATCACATGTGATTTCAATCAATCAATAAATCATGTTGAAATCAATCAATTTAGTTATATGCATCATTCACAATCCAAATTCCCAATTTTCAAGATTCCTCATTCCATTTCAACTTTGATAAAAAATAATAGGTTTTTAAAAAATTCATTCCACTCAATTCACGTTTAATTTAAATCCATAGGGATAAACATCAAATCATTTTTTGGAATCCCTTCTCTATAAAATACATATTTGTTAAAATCTAATCAAATTATAATGATCCTTGAAAAATGTTTTTTTATCAATATTCTATTCCTTTTGAATTAGAAAAATCCAATTTACTAAATTAATAAAAATAAATTTTAAATCAATAAACTATATAAAGGATTATATTGTAGTGAAATCCATACATAACAACCAACTTTGAGTCAAATGACTATGAAATCACATGAAACATAAACAACATATGGATAATCAAATTATGGGATGTTCAATGACTAATTAATTGAATTATCACCCAAAAAATCATGTTTTAGATACATCAAAATCATTTAGACTCATGAGTCATAAAGAATGTTAGAGGATGGGAATAAGGGATTCAAAATAAAGAGACTAAAATTATCAGATATATATTAAAAATTTTCACTAGCACGTTGATCTGATAAGAGAAGAGGTTTCATAATAAAAACCTTATATAGAGACACTACAAAATCCAATGGGTTATGTTAGTTTTAAATATGGGTGATTTGATTCAATAATTGGGGGACAGACACATTAATATTAATTTTTAGGGGATTATGAATTATGTTACATGGTTTCATGATTTTAGTTGTATAGTTCGAGATAAAAATGCACATAACAACATTCGATTATGGGGATTATAGAGAGTTCTAAATGGTTAGGTCACATGGTAAGAAAATCTATCTTCTAAAATTGATCTCCTCTATGGGCTACTACAAAAGGGTTGTATGGTTTGGCCGCACAGTTTTGAAGATGTTAAAAAACTATTATATCCCCACTATTTAAGACATAGTTTTAGGGGGGTAACATGTTTGTTCTATCATTTTTGGCCATCAAAAAACTATATACAAGGAATACAGTTTCCTAGAACAATGTTTATGGTTTTCCCTAACAGTGTTCCATCAACTAATAGCCCCAAAACATCTAAAAATATCAAATACTCTCCAAAAACATACCCGTAAAAAATTGAAAATAAGGATTATCAAAAAATGGGGTAAAATGTGCCAAAAATATAGAAATATGATGTTTCATTCTCCCCACCATATACAGTTTCTTCACAAATAAATCTATTTAACATGAATCGATGTTAATGTATAAGAAAATTTCTCTCTAATAAGTGTCACAGACTATCATATATCATTTGAATAAATCTGATGATTCTAAAGAACATCGAAAAATGGTATCTACATTCTATGAAGATCATTAAATTTATAATCAACAATCTATACTATCTAAACAATCATGGATAAATAAAAATCTACTTCATGGTAATTCTTCTTCAAGACATTATATTGGTCAGTGAGACAGTTTTTGAGATGAGAATATTAGGACATATTATGAATTGGGTACTAAAATTGTCGAAATTCCCAATGTTAATAAACTCATACAATCATATAAAAAACCCACAAATGTCCCCATGTATATGATAACAAAATTTACATATTTTCCAAGACATTGGTGACCTTCTTGAGTTGAATGTATCAAAAAAATCATTACCAATTGAGAAATCCAAAGGAAATTGATGATGATTATAATAAAATTTATATAGACTTTGGTCCATAACAATTCTCAAAATAATAAACTAAATCCTTATCAATATCTCTTCAACCAAAATAGAACCAACCTATGATGTTTCACAATAATCTATCCCAAAAATTGTATATTTACCTGGATGACCACATGAGGCATTAAATTGCGCCATATAGATGGATTATTGTGTACTGTTATTATCGGAAATATAATCTAGTTCAAGGTGGATATCCCATGCTCCACCGAAATAAATAATAATATTTTTAAGAATGCCTCAAGTAATATGTATATATAATTATTTCTAGACATTTATCTAGATATGGTACACCCTAATCAAAAAAGTATAGTATCATATCATATCTCATAGTCTTATCTAAAAATGAATAATAAAATATTTATCTATATAAAATTATATCAAATTGAAATCCATGAAATTGGATGATATCATGCACATACAGACTTCCAATTTTCTCAAAATAGGTTGTACCATTAATGGGGAAAAGTGATCTAATATAGCCTATTAGTCAATAAAAATCCATATCATATTCTTATCTCAAGCAGTATGTAGAAACCTAACCACATAAAACATCGATATATTTTCCTAATTACAAGTTGAAAATATATGGGGATTATAAAAACACGATGGTTATTAGTTCTCCTCCACGACCACTGATAGGTATTTCAATAATAAATATATTAGAAAAAAATTTGTGTCATAAATAGCGATAAAAACTATCACAGCATGAAATTTACCATGTTTATTGTTACAAGGAATGCTTACCATAGAGTATTACTATAATTATCAATCATTAAATTTATCAATATAAATGGAATGAAATAAAAGGTCTAGATTCATGTGAAACCCTCAGAAAAAAATTACCCACTTATGGTATCCCCACTATAATAATGGTCTATAATATCATGATACTAATTATTATGACACTAATAATAAATAACCATCTCAACAATGGAGGAGGTAAACTAAACTCTTTAGAGAGAAATATTTGTCTCATCCTTTTGACCTCTATCCTGAAAACGAGTAAATAAAGATATGAAATCAAACCCTTCTAATGATTCTTTCTTTTTCTGTGTTGGTTGTATCATAAAAATATATTATTAAAAGAAATTAACCTTTAAAATGTTATTTAAATTATAAAATTAAAAATATTACACCAAATCCACCCATTACCTCGACTGGATATTCAAATATGTTTTTGATAATATAAAACATGGAATTGTTTTGTCAGAAATGACTGCAATCCTTCCTATAAGAATATAACACCACTAACTATTTTGAGAATTAATTATGGATGAAAGTTCAAGATCATGAGTAGTATGATTATTAACATCTTGAATAAATATTTTTGAATTGTGTGATACTTCGTGATATTTTTATAAATGAACACATCCAACCCTCGAATTGGACCAATAAAAAAAGACCACATTTCTCTTGCTAGATTTTGGATGAGTCCATACTAAGGCAGATGTAAAAAGGATAATAAACTCATAAAATGAATTATAACATCTGAAATCCCATTAGTACATCTATCATTTTTGGGTAATAGACGTTATCTTAGAATTAAAATTTGAGAAATATATTAAAAATCGTGATAATAACCAAATAATCCAAATATTCATAAAATCATGAATATGGTGCAATCAATCAGTACACATATTACATTATTATATTCAGTTTTATATATAAACCTAACCATTAAATCCATCAATATATTTATAGACATCCATTTAGGCATGTAATTTAGTTGAAGAGAAATAGTAAGTATCGGTTGCTTGGCCTTCAACTATTGACAAGTATAACAATGAAAAATGAATTAAGTGAAATCTCATCTCATACGTGGACACCCGATTAATTACTACATGTCATAGTACATCTTAGTGGTGACACTCTATACCACACACTTAGAATTTTATTATCCCCCATCAAAATTTTTTCTCATCAGAAAATGTATGTCATACTATATCTAAATACATATCATACTCTTAGAAGAAAACTACCACTCCCTGATGGTCCCTGCATAATAAAGAGAGTCCCAAATTCAACTAACTCATCATTGATCAATTTTTATTGATGAATAGTTACAATATTATGGGAGGTGAACTATATGTTCTACCAAACATTCTCAATCTCATTCTATAGAAATCCAAAATACATACAATCAAATAAAACCATCAAATTACACACTCATAAAGATTATTTCAAATATTTTGTTGGATGTTTCTTACTCAATACAACATAAAATATATTCGTCTTAGCATTGGTATAGGAAATTTCAAAATCAAAAGGCATTTGGTATAGTACCCATCAACTATGATGGAGATTCAAATCATATTCTAAAGAGATATAACTAATAATTTTTTCATTGGAATATATGTGAATAATTTATGAAAAAATGTAATGATAAGAACTATTTAGACCATGAATTTTGGTTGTTCATGTGAGATCATGATTTGGATAGTTCTTCTATTGTGTCCTAAGAAGTCAAGAACCATTGGACACCTCATGATATCCTTATATTATAACTCATCTCAAAACCATATCAGATGCATTAGAAAATACGACACAACCTTAAACATCTATTGTAAGAGTCAATAGTGAATCAAATTTCCAAAGGAACATCAACTAATTAAATTAATTATGCCATCTCAAATCCTATAATAACATAAATCTATTATATGTAAATGTATTAATCAAGTAATACATCTTTGATAAATAATTGAAAAACTGATGATTACACTTTACTATTTCTAAGAAGATTCAATCTATGAAAACATTATGCAATTGTTATTATGTCATAACAAAATTAATATTGTTAGGATCAAATAAACTACCATAATATAGGAGAATGATTCCAAAAAAAATTCTTCCCAAATCAAAAAAAATATAATATAATATCTTGGAATAAATTCTGTGGTCCATCAAAATTTCCAAAACTACTATCGGATAACACTAAATAACTTCTTCAATATTAGAGTAATCCAATATTTCATCCAAAAAACACCATGAATGAATAGATAAACTATTGTAAAATTATGTTTACTGGTTCTATAAAAACTATTAGTGAATTGGTTATAAATAAAAATAGCAGGATACTTATAATTTACATATCTACTCTAGATTAAATTATTTGAATCATTAGTTTATTTGATTCTTAACTAGTGGTATCCAGACAAAAAATCAATCTTCGAGAACCACATTACCCCTTTAAAATGGTCAATATAAGCATCAATTTGAGAAAATATATTCTTTTTATTTACCATAAATCTATTGGGTTACATGTAATCATGACAAATGTGAAGTCTTATGTCAGCTTTCGTGGAAAAAATAATAGGTTACACCAAATGAATTACACTAGGGGGGGTAATGTTTTTCCCAATAGATCGTCCAACTAGGTTTTAAAATCACTCATTTCACATGGTTCGATATAGTATGAGTGGATAGAGATAGGTTGGGTACCTAGTAGAAGGTCAATAGAGAAGTCTACATCTCTCACTCATGGAAATGAAGAATATTGAAATAAAAATAGATCAGGAAACATGTTGACCAAGGGAAAAATCACCAAAAATTGATTCATGAAACATGTTAAAAAGAATCCATAATATCAACATGACCAATTCTAGAAGGGTGGTTTTGTCTTTATGTAAACCCAAGTAAAATTTTTCTTAGAAAAAAAAATACACACTCCATTGAGAGAAGTAATACAAAACTTGTTATTATTACAATCAATTAATTTTTTATAGGAAAAAAACATCCCAAAATAGATGTATAGAGTATTTCTGTCTAGAAATATAAAATCTAAGGATATATTTGCTCTTTGAAAAGAGATGGAACCTAAAGGGAATTATTGATCCTTCCATCATATCATTTTAATGGTCATTTCAAGATCTATCATATAAGATAAAACATACTTTAATGATTTATCTATTTCACAATATTAGTTGACATGAATGAATTATATGAATTGATATTAAATAAATAAGTCACTAAAGATTAGTCTATTATGATGTTACGTCTCAATATTTTTATAACTGCATGTAAATCTTATGAAGAATCTTCTACAAAGTGAAGAAGATGATTTTTTTACTATATCTAGAACCCCTTAGTTCCTGAAAAATCTGATTTCACCAAAGTACCTTTATGTTTCGATGATCATGTAACACAATGTAAGGACAAAAAAATACATGATAGAACTTTTATATGTTGCCAAAGAAACCACATAAACCATCTTTCAGAAGTGCCTCATAAGAAACTCTATTTCAAATACTAACTTTTACAAAGTGGCTGAAATCAAATGGTCCACCTAAAAAAGTTTTAGAAGGTATGGACGATGCATGTTTCCATGATCCACTAAGAAACTCATCCTAATTCTTATTTAATTTGAGGAATCATTCAAAACTGATGCTCAGATTTGGAGGAATTCATGTTCACCAAGACTTATAATCCATGTTATGTTTAGATATAAATTAATTAATTAGTACAATATCCTATGAAGTTTGATCTAACATGAAAACCTTATTTGAGATATCAGATGAAAACCCAATATTGATTTTGGGGGAATTTAGTTTATAAATTATCACTTCCTCATGTGATAACTAATCATGTTCATCAAATTAGTTTGTATTTTGATTTATGGTTTTATAACCTTGTGAGATGATGATAAACTCCATAAAAATTTCTGAAAAATGATTTTGTATATAACTACACCATGAAAAATGCATTAAAGTAATTCTACATGAAGCTTACATGCTTATTTTTCACAATCCATAAATTCAATCACCTCCTTCATGGATCATCATGATTGAAGGAAGAACATTTATATTTTACTAAGTTATTTATTTCCATGAACTGGAAAAGAAATTAAATATTTTTAAACTAGACATATGCATCCTATAGATAATTTCAACATATAAAATTTTTTGTATTCTACAAATGAAGCACTAGAATATGATCTCTTATTTCACCCCATTGATGTTCCACTACTAGATTATGATTGAGAATGAGTGTGGGTAACTATCCTTAGTATTTTATTGCATTCACCACTATCTCATCAAACTTTTGATGAAACGGAGGGTTTACCTTCCTTGGTTTATCATCATCACCATTATAAGGTCTGTTCAAATGTTTTCCTAGTGGATTGGTACTATAAAACATTAATCGGAAATGCAGAAACATTATCAAGGTACCCATGTCAACAATTCAATAATGATATTTAAGAATATCATTTCCTTCAGACTGAATTCAATTCATTGGTATTTAAAAATACCTAGATCACAATTAAAAACTTACTGAATCATGTTTTATTATTCCCAAATATAGTTTTTAACAAATCCATTGGAGACATAAGGATTTCTACAATGATAGATATATAAGAACATGCTCATAAACTACACATTATTTTTTAAAATCCACACTACAATATTTTTAAGTATCGTATATGACATATATACATAAAGGAGGTACACTCAACCTATATCAAATACCATTATTCCTAAACCAACATTAATATCTAAGTGCCCTGGTACCTGAGTTGCACTAACACGGACAAATGGTGTTTTGCATACCCACGAGAGGGAAACTAGTTCAGGGGCATGAAAATAAGTTCATAAGGAATGATTTATCACCATAAATAAACAATCACACATGGAACAATGGAAGATAAAATAGTAAACTATCATCATTCCCTACAATCCTTAATAAGAATGAGTACCTCAACTAGTTAGATATCTTAATGTAACAGATAATCCAAAATATGAAACTACATATATTATAAAAATGTCACATAATCTTCACATAACAAGTAGTCCAAAACTTCGTCAATCACCTCCATCACCCAAGGTCCCATGAATCAAAAACCCCAAAAACAACCATGTTCTGTATTCCAATTCCCTGGGATGGGTAAGACATAATCTAAAAATTCCCGAAGAAACTATTTAGGTTTTGAGAATAGGTATCCTAATATGATTTTACCCAAGTCTTCATAACCAATTTAATATATTTTAAATCCTTTATTTATCAATTTAAATAGTAGAAAGGAATGGAATGTAATATTTATATTTTCATTCATGCATGCATTCATGTTAAGAATACGATAAGTATATAAAAAATTCGTAAAAGAAAATTTTCATTAAAAAATATAATGTCCTGATTATAAACTATTTTATAACAAATATAATATTATAAATACTATAAATAAAGATAAATGGCCCAATTACATATGGGTATTTTTTTCCTAGCTATAGGATCCTACTAGTACCTAGTCAATCAATCAATGATTAAATTATTCACACATACCTAAGGATCATGTAATCATGATAAAAATAAATCAACAACCAATTGGAGAGAATAATGATGAACATTATATAGATTGAGTTTTCAACATCAAACCCTTTATTGTGATTTAGAGTCTTAGTATTATTTTACTAATAACACACTAACATCTCAAGATTATATTTTCTTTCAATCAATAATTGAATCATGGGAAAACATTCACTTCAATTAAATTTATCATTCAAAACCAAAATTCCAAATTTTCATGTTTCAAAATTATATTTCAATTTCTAAAAAAAATACATTTTTCATAAAATTGATTCTCTAAATAAACATATATAATTTAAATACATTAGGATTGATATTTAATCATTACATTATACTATTTTATAATTCCATCCATCTATGTCAAAATCTATTCAGTTTATCAAATACATTGAATATTGGTATATTTAAGAAATATAATACCTTTTACATAAAACATCCAATATAATCAATTTAAACTAAAAACTAGAAAATAATTTAATAAATAATCATAAAAATCAATGTTTCATGTGTAGGGAAAATATTTAAAGGAATGCCAAATATTATTCACAAGATCATGAAATCACCCAAAATAAGAACCACTAAAAGAGAGTGGAAGGTGGGGATGATCAAAGAGTATTAAATAGATTTATAACCCATAAAATCATGTTTTTGATACATTAAAATAATTTTGACCCATCACTCTCAATGAATGATAGAATAAGATAATGGAGGATTCCAAATCTCAATATTACATATACGAGTGATATATTAAACATGTATAATGACCCTTCAATTCATTGAGAGAAATGGTTGAAGGAGACAAAAACATAACTATAGACACTCCAAAACCATTTTTTAATTTGTTCAATTAATGTGTCATTATAATTTGTAACATCAGGATTGTGATATAAATTGAATTTTTTGGGGATTATAAATCCCATAATATATTTTCATGGGTTAGGCCGCAAGATTAGAGTTAATTGTTCACCTCATAATGATATACAACTAGTCTTGTGGAGAGTGTTCAATAGTCAGGCCCCACTGTTAGGATAACTATATTCTAACCACTCTCTCCCTCATACTAAACTTGAATATGGGTTCTTGATTTGGAACTATTATTTGAAACCCATATTCCAAATGTGTTATCCTCACTATACCAAGACATACATTTTATTTTGGAGGAGGCATAATTTATATTAACAATTTCCCCCCCCCCTGAAAAACCCCTTAAAATGGAATACAGTTTGTTGGGTGAACATGTAAATTTTTCCAAAATATTATGCCAATAATTAATGACCCCAAAAATATAATTTGTTTATAATAATTCACAAAAAAACATACTAGAATAAGATCAAAACAAAGTATTAAAAACTAGTGGTTAGTTATGCCTACAAGAGTTTAATATTATGTTATGTTAATCCAATATAATTATATCACTTTCAATTATTACATAGAATAATATCACTATTATGTGGTGTTCCTATATTTCATGATGTCTTAAGGTTGAGTAATTATTCCTGAACCTTTATAAGTACTCAAATATTATTCCACATATGATTTTTATAATTACATAAGTATCATTTTCCAATGAAATAATTAATTAAAAATATAAATTAATTAAATAACTTTCCATTAATATTAATCCATAATTTTATCTTATAATGGTTTTAAATTGGAAAAAATCTCATTTTCATATTCTTTCTGATATTACGGAAAAGCCCATAACGTCATATGTTCAATATCCCCAAATATTGGTTTCATGATTAGATGTATTTTTATTGAAATATTTTATACATGTTTTCAATATTTTTCCAATATCATATTTTTTTGATATAATATTCTTTAAATGATAAATTCATTAAATTATAAAATTTGGATGAAAACTTTATTCCATTAAATAATCAAGTAAAATCAGGATTTTCTAGACTCAATTGAAAATATGATAAATTATCCATTTTTTATATGTTTATGAACAATAATTTTTTGGTTTGAATGAATGAAAATTGATTATGAAATTTTTTGATGTTTTAATTTATTATTTATTTAAGATGTTATATTAGAAGCTGTTTTAAATATATTACGTATAGATAAATTTTTTACATATGAATTCACTATATTATAAATTGATTAATTGTATTCTATTTGATAAATTTCATATCATGTTCTATTATGTGGTGGATAATTCATAATATTTATAGAAAACCCATATTGATAAAAAATATTTTCTGGTGGTTTCTGAATATACGTATGTAATTGGTGTTTAAGTGTAATATTTTATAGTTTCTTTGTAAAAAATATTATTTTGTGATATTTTATGAATTAATCACCAGCTTAAAGACATTGATGTGGTGAAAAATTAATTTCATGGTTGTCCTTGATAGGTAATATTTTATTCTTTTACAAATTTGAATAATCTGTGTGATGTGTAAATAAATTTAGAATTTGAAAGAGGATATATAATATAACATAATTTGGAAAAATTTTAGGATTCCATAAATGTTTAAATGTAGTAATGTGTTTGTATTTAATAGAGTGTTTCAAATTATAACGATGGGATGAGGATTTTATTCAAATATTTCTCAATGATGGATAAGAAATCTAAGTTGTAGAATTTAAATAGTTGAGGACCAATATGAATAGATGAACCAATGAAGATCTATGTCAGGTGACTCTAAATCAATACATAAATATACAACCATGGATGAAATTTAGACTCAAAGGATGTTGTGTTTTATGCCTGTACCAACAATGTTGATAATGAAAATTTTTCATAGTGTGAGAAACCAATTGAATATTGACTTGGCATTGATTGATTGGATATTTTTGTTGCTGGTATCAGGGTACTAACCAGAAGACTATCATTATTATCAATGATAAATACTTAGAGATCAGAGAAAAAATTTATTCAATCATCATTATTTAAGTGTCAATGGTTTATAATGATGGTTAAAAATAATATGATGATGAATAAAAAATTGATGTATTTTTTTGTTTTCCTTATTTTTAGAAGGGTTGATACTAAATTAGCTGATATAAATATAGGATATTGGAATCACAGATCAATTTAAAGGGTTGAAACATTAGCCGATAAAAGAACCAGAATTTAATGATTTAATGTTGAACAATATAATGGAACTGACCTAGATATATATTTGTAATCATTATATAGAACATTATTTTAATTTCTTCTTTTTATTATGGGAGTTAAATGGATCCCAAATTTTGTGACGTTGAGATATAAAATCATTACCCACAATGTGATTTATTATTTTCCCAAACTAAATTGTTCAGTACAATCCTATATTTTGAAGAGATGAAGAGATCATGGTGGAATATTTGCAAGCCATCCACTAAAAAATTTGTGATTATTAGGTTGATGGGTTGTAGAAAAGAGTAACATTGATTTATTAATTAATAAACCCATGGAAAAATAAAAAAGCAGAAGAAGAAAAAAGAAGGAATTTTTTATCATGATTTGTGGGTTTAATTAACATTCCTAAAGAGTTTTATCTACTCCCACATGATGGTGTAGTGTTATTATTTTAAATCTCCCATAATGATTTCACAATGATTTTAAGAATATCAAAAACACAATTCCAAAATCCATGAAAAACTGATGTTGGGATAACTAATCTTGTTAATTTTTTATTGGGGATAATTAAATTTCCTGGTATATTTATTCATTTATTTATATATCAAAATCACTATTAATCACAGTGATATGATATCACCATTTCATTGAAAATATACCATTATTTTATAAAAGTAATAAAATTTTTATTGGGGGTACCTATTTAAATTTTTATGATTTTAAATCCAATCATTTCTACAAATATAATAATTTTCATTCATCAAATAATATTTTGTTTTTATTATATGTTTAATATTATATAAATATATATAATTTATATGTGTATCAAAACATGTTACTAAAATAAATATTTATAATATATATTAAAAAATTTATGAAAATATATATTTGGTAAGAAAAAAAATCTAAATCCACATTTTAAAATGGGATGAGATTTTATTTAATTACCCTATATCCGATTTGGGAATCAATATATTTTTACAGCTAATAAAATCATGACAAAAATATTCTGGTGAAATCAATGACCAATCCTATTTATTTATTTTATAAATAAAATTATATCAATCCCCACATTTATTAATAAATATTAAGTCCACAGATACCAAGTATATCGTTATACATAATAAAGGTATCTTTAGAATTAAATAATTACATATATTCAATATATCAATTTAATATCATATATACACATCTTAAAAATATTAATATTGTTAATTATTATTATTAATGAGAGGTAACAAATATACAATGATACTTCCATCAACCATATCATTTTGAATTACATTTATTTTCATGAAATTTTCATGAACTCTTTAATGATAGAACCCATTAACTCCTAAAATATTTGGCACCACTTCTTTGCTCACATAGGAAATATATTAAAATGTGATTCCATAATTAGAAAATAGAAATCCTTGAGTAAGAATATTTTTTAATTGTTTATAGCTCAACTTTGTTCCAAAAAAGAATATATTGACCCCCTGTATTTTGGGATATAACAGTTAACATTAACTATCATCATTGTAAAATTATATTACCCCATAAAAAATTTAATTATAATATTCCTTAAGATAACATAGGGTTTAAATTAAAAAATAATTTCTTCTATGGGTTGAAACCCCAGCTCATTATTAGTTATATGAATGAAGTCTCTTGATAGTGATTCTGTAAATGGATCCAGTTGGTTTTCACTTTAGCTCACATAAATAATTATTACGGTATCATCTTGTAATATGTGTCTCACGAAGTTGTCTCTAGAACTTATATGTTTATACATTACATTTTACAAGATACTATATGATTTAAATAGTGTTTATTCTTCATCACCTCGGTAATCTATATGAGGCATCAGGCTAGTCCATATTATAATATTAAATAATAGTTTCGTAATCCATTAATCTAATTTTCTACATATCTCTAAAGAGATAAATATAAAATCCATGGTATAATAAAAAATTGGTTTGTTCCCATCCAAGAAAAAAAATCACATCTCATATTAAAACATCCATCATGTATTGGATTGATTATCAACAGTAATAGTAATCAAACTCACATTGAAGCATCTTACTAATATAACAATATTATCATTTTAGTATAAAATTAAATCTTTATTCATTCCCAAGTATCCAATGATTATAAATATTGATTTCCAATTATCTACATCATGATTAATAATAAATTTATATATTTTGTATGCCGAATAAAAATTATAGGCCTGGTATAGTGCATTGTATACATAAATTTAGCAGTTTCGATAGCATACTGAAGTACCTCTATGAATTTACATGTATTCTTAAATATTTTATCACTAAAATAAAATATTATATTAGTATCCTTGAATCAAATATAATGCATTTTTTTAAAAAAATTATATAATTATAACTTATTGAATAATAAACCACCCATGATATTTAAAATCAATATGTATACTAGTATTATCTATTCCATGAGAATTTATTATGATCATATGGGAAAGAAATATTTTTCTCATTTACAACAATCATAAGGGTTCAAAAAATTAACATTTAATCCACATATAGATACATAATATATCGATATTATTTTATAAATAATGAAAAACCAAATTTATCATCATTTTTATGAGTAATTCAATTTTTCATAACAAGAGAATCAATATTATAATGTCATTGATTATGATCCTGATTAATTCCATAAAGATATTTAAATAGTTTACACACTCTCTTTTCATTACCTTATAAAAACATTCTGATTTATCCTTTTAAATCTATTCATTTATGTACTCATTTCAAAGGGTAGTTTTAGTACACATTTGATTTACATTGAAAATATTTATTGGAGGAAATGAAATTTATAATCTTGTCAAGTTAACTTGAACTATAGGTGTATAAGTATAAATATAATCAGCCACTTATTTCTTCTTAAAACATATAGAAACCCATCTATATTAAAAATCATGAATGTTACAATTTTAATCGTACTTATTTGTGAAGACCCATCTACAACTAATAGCGTTTGATCCATTTTTTAAATTAATTATGACCCAAGTATTATTCTAAAAAATAGAATCATTTTCATTATTAATTTCTTATTTCGAGTTCTCTATAAATCATATCTACATTATCTTTTTGGGATATCTTATATATTCAATCCCATATTATACATAATAATAAGATAATTATTTTCGTATCCATTAATAATTAAAAATATGGTTTTGGGATAGAGAAATCATGATGTAGATGTTTCACTATTATTAGTGTTGTACTCAATTTAGTTTCTATTGTAGTGTGTTCATTACTCTCTATAATAATAATTCAAATAGATAGAGTACTAAAAGATTGGTATTTGAGGAATATCCTCCCCACATCATCTTCATAAATTTTTTTCAAATAAACTCAACATCTCTTGATTCAAGAATGTAACTAGCCTCCAAATTCGAAGCACTCTATGATTTTTATTTTCATCAAATAAAAAAACCAATAATCATTATATATCCAATTTTTTTTTATTTTATGATCAATAACTATAATTTAAGGTAAAAATAACTATATGCTAAAATATTTTTTATGACACCTTATACTATTTCATTTTTCCTAAGTAGACAAATGGATTTTTGTAGATGTAATCCTCTAATAAATATGACATATAACTAATAATTCATTTCCCAAAAAAATTATTGGTAACATATTTTAATTATGAAAATTATTATTTATACGAAATTATGATTTCAAAATTCATCTAATAAATTTTAGCATGGTGTGTACTTATTATTAATGTGAGGAATTGTAAAATTATATATAAATAAAATATTAATTTCATTCATTAAGTTTTCACCTCGTATACCTATGTGTAATTGTTTAACCATTTTTCATATTTAAATTTTATCCTCGTATTTATAATTCAGAAATTGATTAAGTGATTCATATTTTTTTTCTATGAATAAATATATGTCAATATATAATATAGCTAATATAAAAATAATAAAATATATTTTTCCTCTATGATGTAAACCAACCTTTAAATTTTCTATTATAAGAATATAAAAATATAATATATTAACATTTATCTAAAAAATTAGAAATGAGGTTTAACTATATTATATTAAACACATGTTACACATTTATTATATAAATTTAAAATTTTAATTACTTTTAAATTCATCCTAAATTCTAATGAATTATAACATACATGTGTCAAATGATAATGCCATAAATTAGATGAATCGATCATGTAATAAGAAAATTCAATCATATTATTAATAGAAATTTTATATTTTACATTATTTGTATACCCGTTCCCCACAATCATTTCAACTATCACTAAGATAACCATGTTATATTTGTATGAAACCATAATTCTCTTATTATAAATAAGATAAAATAAGACTATATACTTTTGTAACACGGGTATCTACAACAAAATTTTAAGAGTCATCTTACTTCCAATAGTAATGTCTAGTTACAAGATTTCTAATCTAGTGACAATTATGAATGAATTAATTCCATGAATTACTTCCTTCAAAATAGTAATAACATCAAATTTTTTGAACGTTGAACAATCCTTTCACACATAAACTGTTACACCAGAATAAATCTACCATCATATATTCATCAAATTCATATTGACTATAAATAACATCGCTACTAGATTTTCTTCAGACATCATATTTTATGTGGTTAT
This sequence comes from Viscum album, assembly GCA_963277665.1. NCBI lineage: Eukaryota > Viridiplantae > Streptophyta > Magnoliopsida > Santalales > Viscaceae > Viscum > Viscum album. The sequence goes on along the minus strand of OY728159.1, from coordinate 1,345,877,807 downwards.
GTTTTTTTTTTCATTCGAGAGTCATATTCCTTTATGAAATTCCATTTTTACACATAAAAGGAATTCTCTTTTCTATTTGGATGGATTTCTTATCTTCCCGAATTGTTTATTCTTCTTCATGACATATATTAATGAGCTTGGTTGTGCATTCCACACAATAATATCAACTTTGGTATCATGTTATGAATTCAGACTCATTCCTATCATCATGGATGATTTTCTAATGGGTTGAATACTTTTATGTTATTCTAAGGAAATACTCTCACTCTTTTTAGTGAGTGACTTATTAAATTTGATCCTCATTGGTGGGAATTTAGAAATTAATTTCACCAACATGTAAATTTAAGGGTATATAAATATTAATTTAATGATGTTTTTTGGCAATAACATAGATCTCTTGATCTTGATCCTACACCAATTTTTAATGAACCAGCTTGTTGTTATGAAAATTTTCAATAAGAAAATTATTTTTAACATATTCCTTGGTTATTTACATGAATTTGAGTGCACCCTAAACCATTATAGTGGAATTTAATTTGGGAAAATATCCATAATCATTATTTGATAATGTTTTGAGAATATATATTGGAAAAAAACCAATCATCTTAACATTTCGTTATAATTATTTGAAAGTATTTTACTTTAGTTGCATCAATGACTGTGTTGATAGGATTTTAGATTGTATTATTGGAAATGGGAGGATAGTTTAGTTCCTGGATATAAATAATATTCATCACTATCAGAATAAAAATCATTTTATCCTTCCACAAGGATTAGTGGTTTCCAAAAAATTGATAATATTGACTATATGTTAGTTAATCAAATTAATGGATTTAGAATCCATATTCTTGTTTTTTTCATGGTTCAAAATATTTTGACACATTAAAATGATAAGAAATACATGGATGATATTATGAATTTTTGATCATGATGACAGAATTTAAATCACTTTCTAAAAGGGTTCGATCCACCATTAATTTTTGCATAGGGTTCCCAATGGATTATAATAGGAATCTCACTAGGATTCTGGGAATTCCAAAAAAAAAAACTATATCAACCCCTACAGAACTGATGCTGGGAGAAATTATGTAGATAATTTTGGATTTAATAATATTAAATTAGCTAATATCATTATTAATTTATTTATAGAAAAAAATTCATATGAATAAAAAAAAAATTCATTCCATTTTGATCAACATATACAAGTATTTTATCAATGTGAGGAAACTCTAGGTGGTGATAGCTATTATAATTTTGGAAATTAGATATCCAATCATTACGATTAATCTGATCAGTAATATTTTGTTAAAATATATTTTATTTTATTTTAATTTTAATTTTATATATTTATAGAATCAATATATAATAAAACATTTTACTAAAATATATTTTAAAAAACAATTAAAAAATTTATTGATAATTTAGGGAAATATGTTTTATATAGAAAAATTCTTCCAAAGGCCCATTTTTATAAGGGGGGTTCTTTGAGAAATATTCCCTATTTGAAATGTGGGATTAAATATATTTTTAAACACCATAAATCAATGAAACAAAGTGTGGATCTAATTAGAAAACATTTTAATTCATTTATTTTATGAATAAAATTGTAATAGAATCATGCATGAGAGACTCAAATAGGGATAAAGAATTATGATCTAATGATGGTATAAGATTCTTCTAGTATAAGAGAATCTGATATAAATTATTCCCCCATGTCCATCTAATGAAACACAAAATGTAGTCCCCTATATCACTCAGGGAATGGTGATATCTATGTCTATACCAATTATCACTCATAGGGTACTATATATCACTCGAGGCATAGTGTATCTATCCTTTCAACAAGTCCTATCAGGTTCCCCCTATGAAAATGTTAACAATTATGAGTAAATGTAATCATCCTGAAGAGCCAATCTAAAGTAATTATAAAGGACCTATCCCAGTGCAATTTGAAGATCAAAATCTAACAAGGTGACCCCATCAACCAAATCCTTAAATTGGGAATAATGTTTTCTACCATCCCATTATATGTTAGCATAACAACCCAGGTCCACATATTACATGTAATCAAATAAGAATATCCAAACAACATTCTAATCATTCTAGTCATCAAATTCAATTAAATCTGACATCCATAAATTATAAAAATAATAACAAGGATCTAATAAACATGATAGATGTATAATAAATATTCCATGTAATGTTTATTAAACATATCCATGTAGGATATAATAATGTACCTAAGGAAATGAGCATAAGAAATCACATGAGAAACAATAAAGAATCATAATTAAGTAGAATTAAAAAATAGAAATTATAGAACGGGTCATAACTCATTGTTGTTCAATAAATCTCAATTCAACTTATTATTCTAATATATTTATCAATGGTAAAACAAACACACATGGTGGTTAATAATTAAAGGTAGGGATATTTTTCCATTAGGGTAGTAACACCCAAAGTGATGTTCAGAGACATAGGAATCAACCCAAAAAAGATTTTCCTTATATGGTATGGTCATATAAGACATGAGGAAATAAATAATTTAATTTAGTAAATATATTTGAGGCCTCTCTAAAGGGTCCAAAATGTGTAACAATGAGGTGTAATTTTGAAAAATAGATGAAATATTTGGTAATAACCTATTATACCAACCTTGATGTAGTATCACTCTACTCATCCATTTTTTATTCTTGAATCTAGATAGAATGTTACAAATTGATGAAATCATCCTACCCCCTAAAAATAGGGATGTTCATACATATTTAAATAGTTTAACAAATAATAGAAGAAAATCAAAATAGAAGGGGGGATTGTGTTTAGGGACTATGGAAATATTGATAATACATTGGTGTAGTAAAGGATAAACTTCATGCATGAGGGAAAAGGAAAAACCCACTGGAGAAGGAGGAAGAAGAAAAGGGGGAGGTTAAATTAAATTAACCATAAAAATCAAATTTTACACACATATGTTGGGAAAAACTATATGGACACGTAGTTGGCCAATGCTTGAACCTACAATGTGTCTGGTTCTAGTGTAATTAGGAACCCCCACATGGCTAGGCATAATGTTAAGCTAAGAATTAATAGCTTATTCAAAAAAATCTTTGTCTCGATTGTCCGAAATCACGTATGGTAATGTGATAGGTGTCATAGGGTTTCAAAAAAACAGCATGGTTCCCAACACCCCATTATCTACATCTGCACTATTAGATAAATCATGTTGGTTTGGATACATGGTTTCTACTAATAATTGGTTCCAATATTCCTTTTGAAAATTGAGGTTGTGGTCTCTGAACAAGCCCCCTAAACCACAATGACATCAATGAAACTACTGTGTAACATTATCCGAGTCAGGAAAAGTAAATTAAAAAATGAATTCTTAGTACCCTTAAAATAAATTGGGATATTACAACCTCTTCTTTTATGACAACTCATCCTTGAGATAGCCATATTAGTGTGGTAAGATATCTTCTGTGGAAGGTTCTAAACACTACACACATAGATTATCCACTCGGTCTCAGGTATATTCTGTTAAAAATTAATGGTTCCCTCAAACCTGGACTAGTGGGTCTCACCGTCCTCATAAATCCTTGTTTCTCATATCAATTATATGAATTAGATGATCCTTGAGGGACACATCCTCCTCTATCTGAACATCCTCAGGGTGGAATGAATGACTTTTTTCAGGATGATATGGTTGAATCTACGACATGTGGAAGATGTTATAAGGACCCATCCTTGACGTATATAGAAATTTAATTACATTTAAATAATACAAGAACATTACACAAACAGACACTGAATGAATGTGTTAGTTTAGTGCCTTTAGAAATATAGAACACAAACTTCTAATCTGGTTAAAGATCTCTATCATGACCAAAAACAATCATCACATTTTTTCTTCAACATAGAACATTTCTTTATAACACGAGGAATGGAAAAATAATAAATAGGTGAGAACATATTCTCATTAAGGGTAACGAAAATAGATACATAAACATAACATGATAATATTGCGATCAGAATGTGATAATAACATTAGATGATCATTCCCTATATATCAAAGTTAAACATGAGTGATATGGAATTGAATTAAAAATATCTATAAGAACTAGACATTTTCATAAGCCATCAAATTGTGGCATAAACATAAACATATATATTTGTGAACAAGTATAAATAATAAAAATTTCACTAATTAAGGACATGAAACCCTGACCTTGCATAAACATAAAGACATGGAAAATAGGTCCACTCATAAAATTATGGACAAGAAAACCAGGTCCACACATAAAACTATTGACCTGGAAAAAGAAGTTCCACTCATTTAATTGGGAACATGAAATCAGGTCCAGACATAACATTTATGCCTCATTAGTTTTCTGTCTTTATCTGATTCATTATAGGGGATATATATTACACCCATCTCATATTGAAATCATACAAAAATGTTCCACGATATAATAAAAGTCTGATTATAACAAATGTAATTGAATTTTTGACATAAACATGTAGTTTTATATTGAAATGTGAAAAAGAGATAGGCTTTATAATCATTTCATAAAAATAATAACTCATTTATTGAAGGGGGATTCTTATACATTATTTGATCAAAACATAAACCATTTAGATAATTAATATGAATGTTATTATTGAAACAATAACAATTTTTGTCGTCATAGGAGGCTGTGTATTTTGAAGGATAACTTGGAACATGAATTATTGATACAATGAACATTTTAAAACATAATATATATATATATATATTTAACTCTTTTCTTTGAAACCACATTCAAAACATTTAAAGGAATCATGGATGTCATGTAAAATTGTTCATTATTAAAAAATATTTTCTTTGTTGAAATAGTTTCTGTTTATTAAAAGTTCACACAATTTTAACTGAAATTTTTTTATGTAAAATTACTATTTTTATATTTTAGGGGAATAATGAAGGTAAAAACGCCCCAAGAAATAGTCAAAATCATTTAAGGTCATATAAGTTTTAAATAAATTTTTTTATTAGACTTTTTCTGAAACAGACAAAAACTACATCGTTTGAAGAATGAATGAAATATTTCATTCTATCTAAGTCCTAAAATGTTAAAAATTGAATAAAAGTAAATAAAACATTCATTGAAGAATAATAAATAATTTTATGACTATTTTTTAGAAAAATGGACAAGGATGATAAATATTACCTCAACAAGACATAAAACGAAACAATCCCAAATATGGAAGAGATTGTGAAATCAACAATCATCACTTTCTAAGTAATAGAATTGTATTACTTACATGAAAATGAATATTATATGGTTATGTAAATATAATAATATTATGGATAATACTCATAATATAAATTCATAGAAATTACATACACCCCATATATGAACAAATATGTGTATAAGGCATGCATCTCATAGAAATAAAGGTGAGACAAACATAATCCCTTACCTTCTGTCTTGAATCTATTCAAACACGAACAATATTCCTTTATAGTTATAAATTAATTATAGATATTTTAAAAAATAATATTATTATATCTAATACCACTTATGGATTGATTATGTCCTTATATTAACCACATCTTAATGATCTTCTGTTAAGGATTCACTTTAGTTAATATTCAATTTGTTCTTTTCGTGAGACATATTTTGGTATATTGTGAGTCATTATACTTATATCATGATTAAATAATTTAAATAATTACATAAATATCATGATTATCCAGTATATTTGTATTAAAATAATATATATCATAAAAGGTAAAAAATGGAATACACCATCCATGGAGACGGTTTGTCCTTCGTACACATGAACACTATTTCGGTTTAATTATCCTATTGAAAGAAAGTATGTGAATGAAATATGTATAAATATGTATTTATGTATATATATAATTCTAATAGTATCATGATTATGTGGTATATATCATTTAATTTCACTAAACCCGGTTTTAATACTTTTGATAATGGTTGTGAATTGATGAAATCTCTTTGAGGTGCTGGTAGATCACACATCCTCAAATTAGATCGTCTTATTAACATGAAATGGCATGTAAAATGGTATGTGTTGTAAATATGAATATAGAATAAAAAATATTTAATAACTATTTGATATAGTATATGTATATAGTGTGTCCATAATAATTTCAACCACGATTTGTGTTAAAGGAAAAAATGACCAATCATCATTTAATGAGACAGTAGTTTACCGTAAAAAGAAACAACATCTTCCATATCCATTAGATAGAGGTGTATATAAGTGAAGGTCTAAATCATAGAACAAAAAATACCATTATATTGAGGATACTGATGTAATTATAAAATAATGGACAAAAAAAGTGTGTAAGTGGTGGATAAGGAGAATTAGGAAATGATCTTGAGAGAAGATGTCATCTCTTAATCATGTAAATCTTTTTGGTTTGTGCCCAAAGGGTTCTTTGAGTCAATTATTCCCAAGGGATAGATTCTAGGATTACGGAAGAGACATTGGGAGTATAAATGGTAAGGTTTTTGATGAACCAATCAGCATTAGATGTGTGAATGAAAGTGATGGTTAGGTTTCCTTTTATAAGAGGGAGGAGGAGAACGTTTTGAAACTCCAAAATTATTAATTTACTATAAAATGAATTTTGACTTAAAATAGATCCAAATCGAGTTATTCAGAGTGTAAGATGAATATGGGTCAAAATATACTCTTGAAATATATTTTATTCATGTTTAGGTCACACAATTATCATTATCTTTTGGTTTCAACCCTTAGTTAAATAATTTATCTTTCTACCTGATAAGTTGTTTTTTTCACTATTGGATTGTTATAGTTACTATAAAATACCAAAAAAACAATTTTATAAATGATGAGTTATTTTACACTGACCAATTTAGTTTGAGGATACTTATATATTTTTCAATTTTATATAATTTAATAAATTATTATTTATTTTAATGTATTATTTATTAAAATTTTGATACTATTCCATATTTTCATTTTTACAAATATAATAAAAAAATGATTACTTCAATAAAATACTTAAAATATGTTACTAAAATTTATAATATATCAAAAAAATTTATTCGTATCATTAATTATGTGAATCTATATTTCATTTAATATTTTTAATATCATTTATTTGAAATCTTAATTAACTAAACAATTACAACACCATTATAATAAAATCACATTCAGAAGTTACTTATTTTCTTAAAATTAAAAATAAATTATCCCTTGGGCCTACGGGTCATGTACGGGTTCCCGTTCAACCTTTACAAGGGGGGATTATCTATAATAATAAGAAAAATAAGGCCTTCAGGCCATTCAGATGAAATAATAAATTATCATGATGAAGATAAATTTTCATATTTAAAATTAATATTAATATTTATATTTATCTTATGTATAATCTTATAATAAAAATTATTTAGTTATTAAAGTATGAAAATGAAATTTTTTATGCATATTTAAATAATATATAATAGATGGACTAATCTAACACAAGTGACTTAAAAATATCATATTTTCTAGATAATATTGTTCTCTATCTAAAAATACTTATTCAATGAAATTGGGACACATTTTAGGGTAAATTTATATTATTATAATATTATTTTTACCTTTAATAACCCTATTTACTTTTTACAGTGGTAAATAAAATTCCAAAGTAACTATTAAAAAAAATTATTTTTATCCTACTAGACTAGATTTTTTTTACTGATTACAACCATGTATATCTATTTTTTCAAATTCGATTTCAAAATTATTAAAATTACGTACACTGCTAATCTAGTAAATGTGGTTTGAAAGAAGGTAAAAGAGATGTTGAAAAGATCAAAAATAAATATCTAATCCTATTATAATAATTATTATAATGACCTAAAATGGATAAATATATTAATTATATTTATATTTTTACATTTAAATAAATTTGATGTAAAATAATTATTTAAATGAAAAATTATAATTTAAACTACTATGCATTATTTTCACTATTCATCAAATATTGAAACATTTTAGAAAAATACAACAATTTCACCATAAACATATTTTGATATTGGGAATTCAAAAAAAATGTTTTTATTGAATTAAATTTATATTAATTTCATTAATAAAATTTATTATTTTTCATATAAGGACATGAACATTAGTTCATTTGATTAAATAGTAGCTTTAAAAATATAAATTTTTTATATGGAATTATATCTTCCATTATCATAACCCTAATAAGTAAAATTTATAATGTTTTTATTACAATCATATCAATTTTTTTCTAGGTTATAACTATATTATTTAAATAATTTTAATCATAATGTGTTGTTTAGTAAAAACTGTATGTTGTTTTTATTGCAAGCTATATCGGTGTTGAGTGAAGCTAAATCTTCCCTTAGTGTTGTATAAAACATAATACAAACACAGTTCATTTATATAATAAAAAAACTATATTCAATTTTTTGTTATATTAAATTATAAAAATAATAAATTAGTTTGATAAATATAGAATCACAAAATATTTGGCTTTTACATTCTACCCCACTTAATAAGAATTTTCTCTTAAAAGTCATCTAGGTTTGCAATGGATTAATACTTTAATGTTCCTTTCATAGATACTCTTGCAATAAAAATTAAATCAAAAACATAATTTTAAAAATAATTTTTTTACAAAAATATTTTCTCATACTAACACATAACTAGGTTTCTAAATAAGAGAAGATATGTGAAGACTTGGACATGGAGGGAAAGCATAAATAATCATAGAGATTGATAATGATCATGAATCATAAAAAAGTGGGTTATCCAGAGAAGGTTAACATCCAAAAAACCATAATCAGAATAATCATGAAATAGGTTTACTGATATCATCAAAATGATGACAACATGAAATTTTTTTATATCACAATCCCTTTTCCCCATGTTGATAAATTTTTAAGTGAAGATATACATACACGATTTCAGCATAACTTGAACCTTTTTTATTCCATGACCAATTTACAATTAAAATCTTATTCCAAGAAATGATATTACATTTTTCATTTTTAAGCATTAGAAAATCATGAGATGATAGATAGGTTATTCTCTCTATCTTCTATAAAATGTTTGAAAAAGTTTTAAAATATGTATAAATCCACATATGGTGAGATAATAATTTAATCACACAATATTATTTGATGTTTAAAATAAACATTCCATTAATAGATTCGCCACTAATCCATTAAAAAAAATAGAATACATTAGAAAGAATTCCAATATATAGTCTGGAAATTTGTTTCACATATATCATAAAGCATTCCACGGTTCTGATATTACAAACCTGGGAATACCATAACCATGTATTCTCATAATACATGGTAATAACCTAATTTATAATAAATCATTATTTAAAAGAGTCTTGTTGTATTATTCCAATAATTAATGGCCCTATTATTTAAATATACAACTATTAAACATAATACTTTATGGCATAGAACTCTTTTCCTATAATCTGTTCCACGGTAATATATACCATCTAATTTACTTATTCATATCTATTATATCATTAAAAAAACATCATTTTACCAACATAAATACTTAGTTAATTATTATTATACCCTAATAAAAATATCACCTTTTTATTGAGAAATTTTTCTATGATTTCATAACAATTAAACTTATCCTTTTAAATCCTAAATGCAAACTTTTATCGAAAATACTCATATAATTCGTTATCATTGAATTCAAAAATGTAAATACTTTATTCATCCAAATTTATTATTAATCCATTACTTAGTATTCATTAAATTAATACTTATTAATTCATTTCCAATAACATGAAACAAGAATAATTTCTTATCATTTTTCAATTTCAATTTAATCTTGCTTATCAACAACACATTTAATATTTCCTTTATAATTAATATCTCATTCTAGGAATCATCATAATTATAAAATAAACTTTCACTTAGACAATATTTTTGATTATTTTCATGAAATTTAAACACTTGAAATTGATTTTAAGAAGGACATACTTTCCAAAATTAATTAAATCTTCAATTTATAACACTTTAGGGAGGCTGAAATTCTTATCCAATATATTAAATAAACACATCATTTTCCTTTGAAATTATATTCTTTTATTTATTCTTTTATATGGTAAACACACCTCTTTGTTCCTCTAATACATTCTCTTAGGTGATTCCATCCATATTATGGATAAATAGACCTTGAATATATTTTCCACTATGGTATCTATTACCAAACACTCATAGATATCATTATTTCTCTTATTTGATGAGTCTGAAAGCTGGTTAAGATACATGTTGTTAATAATTTTCCTATAAAACCTGTAATTATTGATCACAACATCTTTCTCTGTAGTCATAATCCTATTTTACTACTCATCAAATGACTCTTTTATCATACTCAATGTTAATCCAGTTAATTCATGTTCCCTCTATTGTCTTAAACTAAGAAGAAATGAATATGAAATGATTATAATAATAAGGAATCACATTATATTGAAAATTACTTATATGATGTATATATTATGAAAACTATCTTCAAATATTGTTACTCATGTTTATTCAAGGTTATTTATAGCCATCTACTTTTTAAATCCTTTATTATTTTTTATGAGTAGTTTTTAAATTTTGAAAATCATATCCTATGGGAGTGTTAAACCTAGGTTGAAGAAATGCCCATTTTCATGTAACATATTACCTTTAGTTAGGCTCGAAAAATCTTTTCAGAGTTATTACTCTTAGGTACATATATAAAATATCAAAATCCAATTGTAGTATCCCGGTTGGGGTGTATTCCTAGGAAACCACTAACTCTACTCATTAAAAAAATTCCAGGTAATTTTCCTGAATGTAGACTCATCCTTATACTTATCCTTACAAACATCCCAAGACATATCATATAAATTTTTATAGGTATGTCAATAAATTTTTCCCATAATAGTTTACAAAGGATACCAAAAAATTTCCACTAATAGCATCTTTAAATACCCATGCATGACATATGTGGACATTACAATGAAAATTATAAAGTAGTTAAACATTACAAAAATAGACACCAAATGACAATATTAGTTTTGTTTCATTAGAAACATTGAACAAAAACATCTTATCTGGTGGATGATCTTCAAAATACCCTTAAATGTTCATTCCCTTTGGTACTCCAACTTAAAAACAATCATTATAACATAGATAAAAAATATATAAAAAAGGGGTGAGGAAAAATGTGAATTAAGGGTAAACAAAAAATACATATAAACATATCACAAGAATAAGGGTATGATAATGTGATCATGAAATTAGTAGATCATTCCCTGTATATCAAAGGTAAACTTAAATCATAGAGAAATCAATGAAATTAATCCATAAGATCATAAAATTGATAGATGTCGTGAAATTAAAGAATACACATCAACATGAAACATTGCGAGAATGTATAAATAGTAACATGTCCACTCATTATGGAAATGAAATTAGGCCTTTTCAGAAACATACATACATGGAAACCATGTGAAGTCACAAAATTATAGATCTGAAAACCAGGTCCTCACATAAACCTATGTGCATGATATCTAGTTCCGGATATATAATTGTGAATATGAAATTAGCTTCACACGTTAAATATGTACCACATGTGTTTTTCCACTTTAAAAAATTCATCATAAAGAGATATAGGCCCCAACCATATAATAATTAAATCAATCATTCATATACCACAAGATCATAAACAACAATATGAAAACAAATTTAAGGGAATGGGTGTCATAAACATGTATTCATATAATAATCTGCGAAAAAGTGATGGGATTCATAATCATTTAATTTAAATCCTAAATCCATTAAAATAATTTGTTTTCATATTCAACATTCCGTAAAAAAATTAGCTATACATAGAATGAATATGAATGGAATTCTTGAAATAATAACAATGTATATCATCATATGAGGGGAAGTATTTTAAAAGATCAATTGGAAAATCAATTTCCCTTTAAATTCACGTATTAAAAATATAATAACATCAAAACATTTTCGTTGAATCCATTTTGAAATCATATAATGGAATCATTAAATTCATTTAAAATCTTCCAGGATGAAAATATCTTTTCATTGTTTAAATGGATTTCTTTCCATAAAATACCACACAATTATATATATATTTTTTGAAGATAACATTTACATCATACAGGGTATGATTCAATGGAATAAGTCAAAATTAAATCAAAAAAAATACATTCATACTGTATATGTTTTTAAACAATATTATTCTGTTACTTCTTCTGTAAATGTCAAAAAGTACATTGTTTTAAATATTAATTAATTATTCCTTTCAAACCGTGTGGGAAAATGACAAAATGTGTAAATATATATTTAAACTTCGAAAATAGAATTATAAAAAAATTATTAAGTAATTATTAGAATACATGGACATAGATGATAAATATTACTTCAATGGATACATAAAATGAAACAATCTAAAATATGTAATATATTGTGAAACTATCCACCATCACATAATAAAAAATAAAATCATATGCACCATGTCAACAAATAAGATATAAAAATATGTAAATAACATAATATAATGGGTATGAATAATAAAAATCATTCATCGAAATTATATACACAACAGATATGGAAAAAGTAGTTTTTGAGGAATGTGTCCCATATAAATAATGGTGAGACAAAAAATCACATATCTTGGGTCTTGACTCTCTTCGTACTTGAACATGAATCCTGTATAATATATATAACGTTATTTTACTTTATTAATAGCAAAATATTATTTTATCTAATACTACATATGGTTTGATTATGACCTTATATTATCTTCTTCTTAATGATCTTATGTTCGTGATAATCTTTATGTAATATTTGATTTGTTCTTAACAAGTCTATTAATTTGTTATATCCTTGGTTCTTAAACATATATCACGATTATAGATTAAAAATAGTGATATATATATTTTATATAAATTATAATTTAATTATAATAATCAATAACATAAATAAGTAAAAAATGGAATGCAACGTTTATAGAGATGGTATGTCGTTTGTATTCATAAACGTTGTTTCCAGTTTAATTGTCATAGCTAAAGAATTAATTTAAATGATATATGTTTATATATATATCATTATTAAAGTAGTATTATTATATATTATATGTCATATAATTCTACTAAACCCATAATTATTAAATTCTATGTGTTGTGTGATGGAATCACATCACTTTGAAGGGGTGGTAGTCTACTCTTCCTCAAACAATATTTTCATATTAACCCCAATTTGGAATTAAAAGTGTATGTATTGTAAAAAGGAATACCAAATCATAAATAACTAATAAAATTAATATATAATATATATAGTTATAATATTCATCCTAATGTCCACCATTATTGGTGCTAATAGAAAAATGAATAATCATTATTTTGTGAGGATGTTGTTCTCCATACACATAAATAATATGTTTGATTTCTATTAGATGATGGTTTGTGTATGTGTAGTTCTAAATATTATAATAACAAAAACCTACATTATTTAGGATAATTTCTTTTTCCTAAACTAATGAGATAATGGGATTATAGTGGGTGGATAATGAGAATTAAGAAATGAGCTTTGGAGAAGACATTAACTCTTAATCTGGTAACTCATTTTGGTTTGTACCAAAATTAATCCTTGTGTTCATTCTATTGACGAAAAGATAATATGAGGATTGGATAGAAGTTTTGAACATAATGGGTAGGTTTTTCCTCACCCCAAAGGCTTCAGTGGGGTGAATAAAATGACATGGATATGTCCTCTTTTATACGAGGGAGGAGGGGAAATTTTAGGAACTATAAAACTGTTACTTTATTATAAGATAAATTTAGATTTGAAATAGCTTCAATGTGAGTTATCTTGAGGATAATATTAGGATGGGTCAAAATAATCAAAAAAATTAATTATTTTTGTATTGTTTATGACACTAAATTAACCTTATCATTTGGTTATAACCCATAGTTAAATAATTTATCTTTCATAATTTCAACTGGTTTCCTTAAACTAAAGGCTTAATATTTTTACTATACAATTCCAAATAATCCAAAATTGGATAATTTACGACATAGTTAACACTATACACTTTTTTGGTCAATCATTTTATTTTAATAAATTTTATAACATTTAATAAAATATTATTTATTTTAATGTGTCATTTATGTTAATTTTGATACAAATAAATATTTACATTTTTAAAAATATCATATTAATCTGATAACATAGAAAAAATAATTTCAACATTTCACTAAAATGTCTAATTTTCCAATAAATTTTTTATGTCATTAATTAAGACAATTTTTGTAATATTCTTAATATCATTTATATTATTTCTTAATTAACTAAACCATTCCTAGAACATTATTATACAGGACATTAATTAAGATATTTATTCACTAAAAATAAATAATAAACTATAATTATTTAGATAATTGTTTTTTATTTCAAATAAATAATTATAGTCTAATTTATCATATTTATGACCCTATATTAAAAATTATTTATTTATTATACTTTGAAAATGAAATTTTAAAGTCATCATTAAATAAGATATAATAAATATCTGAATATAATATAAGTTGCATAAAAGAAGATCATATTTTATTCCAAAGGATTAATTGGGTCCGGAAAAACTAATAAAATAAAATTAGGACATGTGTTATGGTTATTTTATATTATTAAAATAATTTTTTACATTTTAATACCATATTCACCTTTAACTATGGTAAATAATCATCAAATTTAACTATTCACCAAAAAAATATTTTCATCAAATTAAAATAAGTTTTTCATACTGATTAAAACCATTTATGATAGTTTTTTGAAATTCAAATAATAGGAGAGGTAAAATTATGTTTATTGATAATCCCGTAAAGGCGGTAATTAATGAGACGTTTGAGAGATCAATAATTTTATATATTTAATTGCATTATAAAAATAATTCTAATTACCTTTGTTGGATTAAAATATGTATTATTTATATATTGGGGACTAAAAATAAATTTAATTTGAAAAAATTATTTACATTTTATAAATGGTTTTTAACTTCTACATATTATTTATTTCTATTCATAAAATAATGAGACCTTTCAAAAAAAATAAAACAATCACCATAAATTAAAATTGATATTCTGAATTCAAAAATAATTTTTATTTTGTCGAATTCATTTTTTATGAGCCTATAAATCTAATTTTGTGTTTTTTTCATATAATGACTAGAAATTCAATTCTTCTCTAAAAATAGTAGTTTCAAATATATAATGACATTACCAAAATTTATATTTTACTTTAGCAAACCATTATATATAATATTTTAAAATTAGTTATTACTTTTAATATAACATTTTTAAAAGCTATTTATAACTATATTATTTAAATAATTATAATATTATAGTATTGTTTCACAGAAACATTGTGTTGTGTGTTTCACAAGCCAAGTCAGTTTTGTTTGTAGTGACAGATTCTATTGGTGTTGTGCTTAACATAATCCCAAAAGGTTTATTTAATATAATAAAAAAATTCTATATTAAATGATTCTGGAAGGGAAATACAAAAATTTAAAATTAATTTGAAAACAAAATAAATTCACAAAATCTAGGGGTGTTACATTATTCCCACTTAAAATGAATTTTCCATCAAAATTATTATGGGATATCAAAATATTAATACATGAATGTTTAATTCATAAAAACCCACACAACATAAATGAATTCTAGAACTGCCTTTTTAAAAATAAATGATGGACAATAAATGTTCCGCATAGTAACTGGAAACTTGAATTCCAAATAACAAAACATAGGTGATGCTTTGTGCATGGAAGAAAAGTGTAAATAATCATAGAGATTAATAATGATCACGAATCACAAGAAACCAGGTCATCAAACGAAATTTAAAAATCACAAAACCATAATCTAAAGAATCGTGAATGTGGTCATCAATATCATCAAATTGATTAAAACATGAAATTTTTTTACATCACTGTCCCTTTTCCTAATGTTGATGAAATTTTACATGAATATATACTTAGTTGATATCAGTTTAACTTCATCCATTTTTGTTCCATGAACAATTTACACATCATCTATTATTCCATCTAATTATGTTGAATTATTTATTCTTCTAGAATTAGTAAATCATGAGAATAACGATAGGTCATTCTTTTGAGCTTCAATAAAATGGTTAGAAAAAATTCTAAAATATGTATAAATCTACCTTTGATGATATAATACATTAATCACTGAAACATATCTGATGTTTAACTTAACCACTCGAAAAATGGATAGGCCCATAATCCATTATAAGGATTATAATACAATACATTATTAAGGACTCCACTAAATCCTCTTAACATTTACTTCCCATATATCACAAGGTTGTTCGTTGTTGTGACATTCCAAACATGGGAATACCATAATCATTTTTCTCTTCATAAATTTTAATTACCTAAATTATGATACAACCATATAGAATAAATATATGTATCTTTATTAAAATTCTTACTAGAAATATTCTTTTAATACATGTAGTTTTAAACTTCAACCTTGATGGAAAAGAACTAGTTTTCAATAATTAGTTACAGGGAATTTTGTACCGTTCAATTTACATATTCACATCCATAATATCAATATTCAACCATAATTATCTTAAAATCAAGCATTAATTAATAGTTACCTTAACATTATCAAAATATCACCTTTGCATGAAATTATTTTTCTATGTCTTCATCACCATTCAAATTTTCCTTTTCAATTCATAATGAATACAAATATAAAAAGTACCCATATAATTCATATCTTTGAATTTGAATAGGTAAATACTTTATCCATCCAACATTTTTATTTATACACTACTCAGTATTAATAATTTTATTACTTATTTCCTTTTTCCAAGAATCTAAAACATGAATCATGTGTTCAGATATTTCAAAGTCAATTTAATAATACTAATCAACAATACCATTAAAACAACCCTTGAATTTTTTTTTGTTTGTGGTCTCTTTATCATTAGTAAAAACCATTACTTATGCCACTTTTAATGTTATTTCCAGATTTCTTCCATATTGGAAATTGATTTTCATAATTCAATACCTTCAAAATTTAATAAAATAATCAATTAATATCACTAGAGGTAGGAAAAAAGTCCGATCAAATAAGTTAACTTCACTCTTAATTTTTCTGTTGATGTTACTGACATTTTTAATTCTTTTCCATAGTCAAAACACATTACTGTTCCTATAAGACTTTCACATAGGTAATTATTTCCACATTATTGAAACATAAAATTGAATCGTATTTCCTATATGGTTTCCATTACTCTAACTGTGAGTGATATCTTTCTTTATATTCCTTAGAGTGTCTGAGAGTTGGATAAGGCACACATTAATAATTTGGTTCCTTTAATACTAATAAGGCATGATCAAAACATCCATCAATATAGTGATAGTCACATTTGAATAATCATCAATATATTATTCATCATACTCAAAATTAATATAGTTCTTAATTTTTCCCTATGTTGTCTAAAACCACGAATAATTAAGTAAGAAACATTTATCATAACCCGTAATCACAAAATAATGGAAAAACATATTTGATGTCTAAATTATAATGCCTTTACCAAAATATAGCTCTTCATGTTTATCATAGGTAATTGTTAACGAATTACTATTTAACTCCTCCATTATTATTGAGGAGTAGTTTTTGAATTCCCAAAGCATTTCCTTAGGAATGACAAACTAGGTGTACAGTAAGGCCCATTCTCATGTACCATATTACCCCTAGTTAGGCCCTGAATATCGTGTTGGAACTGTCACTTCATGGTATATCTATTCCTGAGACACATCCATTTGTATTATATAGATATGTATGTATTTCAACAAAACCACTTGTTCAATCCTTTAACAAAATTCCAGGACATTTCCTTAAACGTTGACTCATCCTTATAGTTATCCATGAGGAATCGTACGATATATATATTAAATATACATGGGGAGCTCAATAAAGTTTTTTACCTTTTTTTTAATGGTTACCTTAAATTTTATTTTAATACCATCTATAAATACCCAAGGTAAACATACATGGACATTACATAACATTTACAGAATATTTAAAAATTACAAAAATAGGCACCAAAAGACCATATTAGTTTAGTGCCTTTGGGAAAATAGAACACAATATTCTAATATTGTGGAATATCATCTGTATATTCCATAATGATCTTCCCCTTTGGTAATCCTAATCAAACACATTCCTTATAACCTAGGGAAAAAACATATGAAAGTGGTGATCATAGATACATAGTAAGGGTAATCAAAATAGATTCAAAAATATAAAATTAGTATAAGTGTATTATAATGTATTCATAATTTTTGAATATCATTACCTTCATGTCAATGTTATACATAAATCATAAGGAAATCAAATAACATAATAAAAATGATCCTAAAATTGACATAATGAATGAAATTATTGAATATAGATCAAATTTTCAGCATTGTGAACATGTAAAAATAGTTATAGGTTCACTAATTAAGGAAATGAAATCATGCCCCAGAATAAACATATGTACATGGAAACAAGTTATATTCAAAAAATTATAGAACTTAAAACTGAATCCAAACATAGAAATCTGGATATGAAAACTAGGTCCATGCATTGAATTTTGAACATGAATTCAGATTCACCCATATCATACATACCTCATGTGTTTTTCATATGTACCCATTTAATAGTGGGAGATATAGATCCCAAAAATATTTTAATGAAATCATACATAAATGTTCCAAATCATTATAAGAAATAATTGCACAACAAATGCAATTGAATGGGTTTGATGCACATTTAATCATATAATAACCTATAAAAAAGATTTACGATTAATTAAAATTTCATCAAAATCATAACCTATTATAATAAAGAGTTTTATTATAGATAATTCATTCAAAAAAGAATCTATTTAGAGAAATAATATGAATGTTTTTCATGAAACTATAACATTTTATGTCACTATAGGTGGGGAAGTATTTTTAAAGATCACATGAAACATCAAATTTACATAAAAATCACTTTTCAAATTATAAAATATTTTTTAAATAGTATTATTTGAAACCATATTAAAAAAATATTATTGAATAATGAAAATAATTTTAAATGGTTCTTGAGGGAAAAAATTTCTTTGTTGAAATAGTTTTATTTTCTTAAAATTCTGTACAAGTTTAAAAGAAAAAAATTAATTTAAAATAAAATTATTATCTTCTATAGCATGATTCAAGGTTGCGGACCATCGTGAAAGAATAAAAATAATTAAATGAAATATATGTTTTAAAATATAATTCTTCTCATACTATTTCTGGAAAAGTCTAAAAGTACATCATCTAAAAAATGAAAGAAATATTCATTTCAAACCATGTAGTCAACTGTCCAAAATGAGAAAAATTGACTTTTAACATCCATATGGTAATAATATAACTAATTATTAATACATTTTTCGAAAACATATACATGGATGATGAATATTACCTCAACAAACACTTAAAATGAAACAATCCCAAATATGGAGGAGATTGTGAAATCAACAATCATGACATAATAATCAATTTAATCATATGAACAATTCGAAAAGAAAATTATAAGAATATATAAATATTATAATCATTTATATAAGACTAATTTTTTTATTAATGGTAGTATATACACCAATAATAAGGATTTTGTAGCCTTTGAGGCATGTGTTTCAAACAAATAATGGTGAGACAATAATAATTACTTACCTTGTGTCTTGACTCTCTTCTTACACAAACAAGATTCCTGTTTAATAAATATAAGTTTATTAAAAATATTTTAAAGTCGAAAATTATTATATATAATACCACATATATTTTTTATTATTTCCTTATATTACCCTATTCTTAATGATCATATTCCAAGGTTTCACTTCAGGTAATATTCCCTTTTTTATTTGCAGTGTCTTAATTTTTTATATCATTGGTTCTTATTAATATATCTTGATTAAAAAATCTATATCATTATTTAAATTATTTATATAAAGGATATTTATAATAAAAATAAGCTATAGAATAAGTAATTACCAAAGGGAATAGAGCTTTAATGGTGATGGTAAGATGTTTGTAGGCATGAACATCGTTTCCGGTTTAATTACCGTATTGAAAGAAACTATATAAATGAAATATGTATATGTATTTATTTATTAAAGTATCATTATTATAAAATATATATAATATATGTCCAATAAACAGATCCTTAATACATTTCATGTTGTTTGGGAATGAATAACATCACATTGATTGAATGTTTGTCCACACTTCCTCAAACAATATTATCATATTAAAAGAAAATAGAAATTTAAAAGGTATTTTTAAAAAAAAAAATACCATAGCCTAAAAAATAATAAATATTGTATATTATATATATATATATATAGTTTCTATAAATATAGCCACATTTGGGTAAAAGAAAATTGAAAAATCATTATTTTGTGAGAAAGAAGTTAACAATTCATAGAAACAGTATGTTCGATATACATTAGATGGAGATGTGAGTATGATTAGATATAAATAAGAGAATGAATAAACATAGAATATTGTGGATACTGGTGTTTTCCTAAATCGATGAAGTTAATAGAGTGCAGGTGATGTAGAATGATAATTAAGAATAATGAAAAGGAAAAGGTATTACATCTTAATTGGGTAACTCCATTTTTGTTGTGAAAAAAGGAATCCTTGAGTTCTTTATACCCAAGGGTAGGTTCTAGGGGAAAGGGATAGAGTTTGGGAGTTGAACTGTGTAGGTTTTGAATGATCCAAATGGATTTAGTGGGGTGAATAAAATAGAAGGACATTTTCCCTTTTATTTGTGGGAGGATTGGCTCTTTTGGAAACACCAAAACTATTAATTTATTATAACATGAATTTCGATTTATGAAACCTTAAAATCAATTTATTCCAAGTATAAGATGATTGTGGGTTTATATAATCTAGAAAATGTATTTTATAAATTTTTAGGTAAAAAATTTAACATTATATTTTGACATTATCCATTAGTTTAAAAATTTAACTTTAGCATAACAACATTCATTTACACTAATGAGTTAATATAATTACAATAAAATTATAAAAGAACTTAAATTGGAACATTTATGAAATATTTGAGACTATAATACTTATTTTAATTATTCTTATATATTTATTAATTTTATAACATTTTAAAAAATATTCTTTATATAAAGGTATCATTTATGTTAGTTTTGAAACTATTCAATAATTCAAATTTGAAAAATATCATACCAAAATGATAATATCGAACCAATAATTCGAAAATGTAACTAAAATGTATAAGTTTCAATTAAAATTTGTGTATGTAGTTAATTAAATCAAATTATAATTATTTTAATATTTTTAATATCATTTATTTGATATCTCAATTAAAAAATCAGTTACTACATCATCATTAAATAATCCATTAATTATATTATCTGGTGTCTAATAATTAATTATAAAATTTTAAAATTAAATTAAATTTATTATATTTCAAAATAATAATTATAGTCTAATTAATCTTACATATAAACATATATTAAATATTATATAGTCATCAGAGTATGAATATGATATTTTTAACTTTTATTTAATTAAAATATATTAAAAGACCTAATCTAATAGAAGTGACCTAAAAAGATCATATTTTCAACCTAAGTTTGATATTGGTCAGAAACACTTATCTGATGAAATTATGACATGTTTTATGGGATGTTTATATTATTATAATATTATTTTTACATTTAATTACCCTATTTTCCATTAACCGTAGTAAATAAAATTCAAAATATACTATTCAACATAAATTATTTATATCCTATTATAAAAATAATTTATACTGATTACAACCATGTATGTTTTTTTCAAATTTAAAATCACATAAGAAGTAAAATTATGTTTACTAATAATCCTTCAAATGTTGCTAAAGGGCTGGTAAAAGAGACATTCAAATGTTCAATAATTTTTTATATTTAATTCTTTATAATAATGATTCTAGTTACATAAATTGGATTAATTTATATATTTTTTTTATTTTTAATTTAAATTTCTTTGTATGTAAAAAAAATTTTGAAAGAAAATTTTTATTTTTAGCAACTATGTTGTATTTTTTCACTATTCATCAAAATTTGAAACATTTCAGAAATATACAATAAATTCACCTCATAATAATTTTGATATTCCAAATTTGAAATTTATTTTTATTATTTCTAGTTTATTTTCTATGAGTGTATAAAATAAATTTAATTATTTTTCATATAAGGACAAGAAAATTAGTTCCTTTGATAATATTGTAGATTTAAACATTTAACGACTTTTAAATAATTTATATTTTTCATTATCAACACCATTATAAATAATATTTAAAAATTATTTATTACTATTATTAACAAAAGATTAATTCCTAGTCTATAACTATGATATTTAAATAATTTAATTGTAATGTGTTATTTTGCAGAAACTCAGTGTTCGGTGTAACACATAAAAATAAGGTGTTGCATGTAATGAATGATTCTCATAGTGTTGTGTATAACATAATCCAAACAGAGTGCTTTTATTTAATAAATAAAATCTATATTCTCTGTTTGTGAAGTGCAATTATTTAAATATTACATTAATTCAAAAAAATCACAAACTCTTATATTGTTACAGATGTTGTGCATGGAACAATACATCTAAGGTAGCTATAACTGATTGAATACCAGTCTAACTCTATCCACAATATCAAAAAGCTTGACATATCAGGTTGATAACTAAACCGGTCTCCTAATTCATCTATGATCGAATCTAGGTGATAGAGACCGAATGATATGTTATTCAACCTCAATATATATAGGTCTATGATATGGATTGGTTTAATACTAATACCTAGACTGATCTGTAGCTATTCATTTATGAATTAGATAGAATTCATCTAAAATCTACTCACGGAGATGAGGAACTAGTAGAGTTACCTCACCCACCTCTGGCTAGCACAAAGGTGAATGTTACAACCTACTGTAAAGGGAATCATATGGTTCCATCTGAATTGTTTTCTAAAAATTATTATTGTTGAAAAAATAAACCAAAGGAATATGTTTTTCCCATGAACCTCCCAAATTAAGGAAACATTCACAATGATAATCCTTTAACTCATGTTTTGTCCGCTCGAATGGCCCACCAGTCTACAGGTGATATAAGATTCTCTAGAGCACTTTTAAACCGATTTCCTTCTACAAAACATTACATAACCTTAACGTGAAGTGACCATATTGATCTAAAACAATATAATTGGGAACACTAGAAAGGAATGATATCTCATAGATATAAATCTTTCATAGATCATAAATAGAGAAGGTCTCCATAATCAGTAGAAATTGTGTAATCTTAGTTAACCATTTGATGATAATCTATACTGCATCACTACCTTAAGTTATATCAAAAAACATTTCACAAAATCCATATTAACAAAATTCTATTTCCACTGTAGAATGGAGAGAAGTTGTAATAGTTCAGTAGGTTTGTGGATCCTTTTCTTCACCTGCTGACAGTTTGTGCACAAAGTGATGAATCCTGCAATCTACCTCTTCAAACCTGGACACCAATACAGGTGATGTATATTGATGTACATATTGAAAATCCTATGATCAATATACCAAATAATTTTATTAAGTTTCTTCATATGAACCTTCCCACATATCATAAGGCACCCATACCTTCCAATAGAAGAATAATGTCCCATTACCATCAATAACCCATGTAAGAGGTGGGTTCCCACCTCTGAAACTCCCACTCAAAACATTGCCTCGAGAATTAGAAAAATACTTTATCTAGACCAGATCTAGATTGGAGGAAGTTAATTCTAGAGAAAATAAGACCACTTCCCCATTATATTGAAGAACATCAATATTTATCTCACTAAATAGAACCATCAATTTCCACTCACTACTGGCCTCTATGAAAGATTTCATTTGAGATTTCCAGATCAATGTATTAACTTTTCCATTTACCATTATATATATGGATAAAAGGAAAAAATTCAACGATTGTGGGTTTTCTACCTACCTTTACTGCCTTATATTAAAACAGAGATTTTTAGAGATATATTTGAAACTTTTATGATCAATTTAATCAACTAATCAACCACATAAAAAGTTGTACCTCCAATAGTTTAATGCATTGACCATGAAAGCTAGCCCGAGGTCATGGGTAGTATTTTACAACTCAATAGTTCTTAGCAAGAAGGATCTATATGCTGGACCGAATCACCCTACATAAGAATTATCCTTAAAATGATTCATAGAGCATCATAAAAGGCATCATACCATATTCTATGCTAAAAAAGAATCAGTATCAATGTTGAAGTCAGTCATCCCTTAATCATCTGAAAATTAGTCTCATAATCTTCTGTTTATTCAAATTTCACACCCTTCTTGATTAATCTTAAATACAGTGAAACCATGCCTGAGATAATCTGGACGAATCTCCTAGAATAGAAAGCTATCCATAAGAATATTATTATAGCAAATAAATTATTTGGATACTCACAAGAACCTATAGTGCTCACATTATCTAGGTAAAAAGATACATTGAACATAGATACTATATGACCCAATAATTTAATATTGTTGATCAAAAAATGGATTTTACAAATCTTTTCATATATCTTGTTCTCTATTAGTGTACTTAAAATTATCTCAATATGATTTTCATGGTCGTTTCTAGTGGAATAATATACTATTATGTCGGTTATGATGATGGCCACAAACGAATCACGATTTATATGGAAATCCTGACCCATAAATGAAATAATGGTTGAATGTGTGTTTGTTAGACCGAACAGAATGACCATATACATGTACATGATAAAGCTACTCTAGAACGATGTACGTGGTATTTCAGACTACCTCGCATGACCATGATTGTTCCCATCTCAAATTAAACATGGATAAAATTATTGCGTGTTGAATTTGGATGAAGTGGTCATATATTAGAGGAAATGGATATTTATTCTTTAATGTATGCTGGTTTAGTTAGTTCTAATCCAAAAAAATTCAAAGGGTACCATCTTTGTTCTTGAGAAAAGGATAGGTGAACCCCAAAGTGATGTAATGGGTTATATAAAACACATATCCTCAAGATATTCAAGCCACTTCTAGTGTTCTGGGAACTCTATTGGTTATGTCTTCTAAGTAAGAAGGAACACAAGTTATAAACCTAGTAATATACTGATAGTGAACATATCCTCTCTCTATGGAGGTAATTCGGATAAACCATTGTGGAAGACATCCTTGAAATGATATAGAAATAGAGGTAATTGTATATGATAAATTACTTCATCACTCATAATGGGACTATCTGTCGATGATGTGACTCTAACTTGGACAATACTTTTTGGTCCATCTCAAAATTCCTAAGTATACCATTCTCATATATGGATATACATGTTTCTATAGGGTAATGTGAAAGACATTTCATGATGATAGAAACCCACATGGGCGTGATAAAGAACAAGATATCCCATACGAAGAATGAAAACAATGTTAATCATCCTGAGGAAGATGAAACTACATGGGAAATGGTATGCACCTACTTCAAGGGGAACTCCTGGAACTGGAGTAGTCACTCTAATATATCCCCTAGTTCTATGTCAAAATATATAACACCACACATGTCCTAGATTGTATGGCCCATATAGTCTACAACCACATCATATATAAAATACTATAATGAACCTATTTCAAACAAGAATGATTGTAGATAGAGGATACCATAATAGTACATATACCCAAGATGGACTAGGACTCGTAACATCATGAGTAGGAAATACAACCTAGATATGGGATGAACTATGGCCCTGGCGTGCTTATTTTCTAACCTAATAAGATTCACATTAACGATGTTGATGCTCTAGTGCTTGAATTACTCATCCATGGCCACTACCACATTAGGGTGACCATACTGCATAAGACCAAATCTCAGTCTGAAATTGATTCCAAGACCCCCTACATGATATAAGTGAATGTATGGATCCCCTCGCTCTATATTCTAGATTGAAAGACAGGTAGAACCGATGAAGGTGAAAAATCGTGTAGCATGCTTATCAGTTGATTGGGTTTCCCTTGAACTGGGGGTTCTTATGGCATGATCAGCCAAACAGGTGGCACACCAATAGCATGTCACTGTGTGTCACCTCTCTTGTACATCCAAAATGTTCACCCTCAATATATCTCTTCCTACCACATGATGAACCATCACCCAACCTCAGAATTGAGCCACTCTGTCTCACACTACCAGATTATCTATGATTAATTTCCATGATAAGGTTTTGGATCTCTATCTTTGTAATTATCCTCAACTATATGATGATCACCAATGATAGTATATACTTCATAATGGTTTCCAATGAATTCCTCTCATTCATCTACTCATAAATGGTCGAAGATGAAGTGAATCGTTAGAGCTTGGTGAGAAAGCTAGAATAATTAAACACAATCATAGTGCCTTAATAAAGATGCATGATCCCCTTAGAATGGACAACTCTCAGATTATAAAGAAATATGTGGTCATAGAAGCATGTCTTGATTTCATTCTAGACTATAAATCAATAATTATAGTCTTGAGATATGTTGTCCCACAAAATCTTGGAGAATCAAATAAGATATATATAGCATTCTAGACCCAACACTCTAGAGGAATCTCAAGATGGTTGAATACTGATACCATGGACTCTAACCATTACCCAATATCCTGAGTTTTCCCTAACCCTATACATCTGGGGGCATCCTACTACTGAATATCCTAAGTCAACTCATCAATAGTAGGTGTAGACCGAAGAGCTCCTTGAATAGAATGCATGAACAAATGAAATCTATCATAGAACTGATCATCAACTTCCAATGTAGGATTAACAAGAAGTTCCTCAATTTAAACTACATGACATGTTATAGGTGGATCCAGACCCACCACATCTTGAGTATGATAATCACCACTCTCTTGTCATACATCATGAGGATTTCATAGTGTAATATATTTATAATTTCTATGCTCACACCTCATAAATTAATTATAATAAATTGGGAAATCTGATAAAAAACATTATAATAAAAAATGGAATGTATAAATCCTCCCTATAGAATGAAATAAACCTCAGCCTAATATGGGATCCATTTCTCGGTAATATGATAAGATTATAGAAGTATCTACAGAAACACGACCCACATCCCACTACCTTGTTCGAGTTAGGGTCATGTTTCCACATTAACGACATGTGATGATGATTTCATTTTAAAGAATGTACTAAATTTAATTTATTTATGTATCTAATCCAATTTAAATGTCTAAATTTTATAGATCAAAATTTATAATTTATATGGTCCCATACACCTTATTAATCAATTTTTTGTTTCCAATTAATCATAACAATGTTACATTCCATCACATGAAAGAAATTTCCTATGTGTGAATGTTCTATAACAGACTACTTAAGTTTTCTACTATAACCTATATAGGAAAACACTATTAGGTTATACTAGGAACATTATGTGTTAATTTTTTTTCTTCCCTATAAGAATGGTTGGCACATATGTATATTTAAAATTCCAAAGAACAACAAAATAACATGAACCATTTGAAATTCACATAGAAATTAGGGATTTCATAATGCCTAGAATTTTAGTCGTATATTTCTTATTATGATGCATTCATCGATACACCCTCATATCATTGGGTAAGGGTGAATAAACCATAATAAACGTAAAATCAATAATAAAACCAATATTAATCATGTACATTACTAAACAAAAGAATATATTAATCATGAACATGAAAAAACAATATCAACTTTTACCCAACATGTGATATTTGGTTTTTCCTTGTATGTGGTATAAATAATCCCAGGAACATTCTCATTTCTAAATTCCAATGTCCTAGTCCCTTGCCTATTAAAAAATTTCAAGATAAAAGGGAAAATCACCCTCATTCCAATTTATAGAATTTCTCCTTAGTTTCCACTCAATGGTACCTTGAGACGGTGGACCATAATACTTCATGAATTTATACTCAAAACTCTAAAGTCTTTTGACTTGTATTGATGTCCAAATATGTGTTTTTTGGGTACAATATTCCCTCATAGAACAATGTGATCAAAACAAAAGAATATAAATTATAAATTTTGGAAGTAGAAATATAAAACATACAATAATGGAAATCATGGAAATAAACCAAAATATATAAATAATATTTGGAGGAAGAAGAATAAATAATAAATTTCAATGATAATGATGATCATGAAATTAAAAAATTAACTACACATGGAATGAGGAACACATTCATATACAATAATCTATACAAAAATACCAAAAGAAAAAAATTAATATTGTATTCATGTCCAATATAGGATCGGTTCTCAACCCCCATATTCTATCCTCAAGAAATAAATCAATCATGCTTTACAATTCACATTATTATCATTATCAATAATTTTAATCATGAAGTATTTTTGGTAATAAAGGCATCCGAAGAATGATGTGAGATACAATTTCATTATGCCACCACTAATAATGTCTAGGCCAGTCGATTTCATGAAATAAATAAATAAGTAGTGTCCCATAAATGATAAATGTAAGGAAATAAATAAATAAAACTTCTTTCCAGAATCCTAAATCGACACCGGCCAAAAAAATAGGATGTGGCATAGTATTTATGTCAGACCGAAGGTACTACTACAAGTAAGAAAATAAATACATTCTCCATCATAAATAAAGAAACCATGGTATGAATACCATAATGTTTTTATTTCACTTTGCGGTCACATTTCCGTGATGCCATTCAAGCATGCTTCAAATGTAAATAAGAATGATCACATATGACACAATAAATAATACCATAAAATCTAATGATGGTATCAAAATCCCTTATAAGATGATCAAGAAGGAATCCCATGGACCTCTTTAGGAGTCTCTAATATATCTAATTACACATAATCTATCAATGGAAACCCTTAGATTCATCCCTTGTATCAGTCATGTGTTGATGAACTTTGTGTTTTTACCAAGTATGTCACATAAGGGACCAAGTATCTCTCAATTCATTAAATAGTCGTCTTGACCACTAGTACATCTATATTTTCTCCTCATGGGTACTAATATAACCAACGAATATATGTAATCCTCTCGGAGAACCCAACCCTAGAATTTTTAAAGGATTACATCAAACAAGTCAAGTAGATCCAAATTTAATATAGTGAGTCCATCAATGACATCCTTAAATCGAGACACAAATTCTCTCCCAGCACATATTATGTGGGTATATATAAAAAGTCACATATATCACATGTTATCAAATAAAAATCTCAATAACTCATTTTAATCATGCTAGAAGAAAAAGATAATGAAATATAACATGAATGGAATATGTAAATAAGACAAATGAACTAGGAAACATTCTCAATGTATAAATCACATGGCATGGAATATCTATAAGCCATATATGAGGAGGAAAAAAGCATATAAATGAGGCAATGACTATAGTAAATGACATAAGTCACAATCATGGGGCATTATTAAAAAGTATTATGCATCTGTAATTTATCAATGGGCCTAACTCAAGGGAATTAACTTCATCTAAATGAAACTTATAGTTATAAAAAATCTAACATGGGTTCAACAAACTCACATGGTGGATAAATATTTATGGAACAAAAAGTTTCCACATTATGTTGGTCACAACCAATGGGGTTCCCAACAAAAAGTTTCATAACCCGGAAATCGATTTTTTTCATAATGTAAAGTCACCAAAGGCATGAGGATCAAATTTATATAATTTAATACACATATTTGTTGAATCAGTAGAATGGAATACTGATATGAAAAATGGTGTATCATTTAGAAAAAGGGAAGAAATTAATATAAAAGAAAAGAGACCACATTCCATGATAGAGTATCCCCCCACTTATCTGTTTTCAAAGCTCGAATCGAGTTAATATGGAAGAAAATGAATAAATTGACTAATGGGAAAAAACTATGAATAAAATGTAAAATCAATATAGCTCAAAAAAATATGGAAGAAACTCAATATTGATGGAATAGGATGATAGGGATTAATGGGAGATTTAAAAAAGGATCCAGTTAAAATTTATTTGGTTAAGTAATGATGGAGATATTCTAAAAATGATGGGGGGGTAAAAGATAATCATAACACTAGAGGTAGGAGGTAACTTATACATGAGATTAATGAAGATTAAAAAAGGTGGTTAAATCATTCATTAATATAAAATTTGTAATTTTACCACAAAATAATAGGAACATAGGTCGGGAACATGGTTGGCCAAACCACATGCTAATCGTGCACTGGTTTCTACTTCACGGGTCACCCCACATGGATAGGCGAACAATTAATAAAATCATACACGAACTATACAAAATCTAATTGATTTTGTGGTCCGAGATCTTGATCACTTGGGCACCTGGTGTCTCAATGTTGTAGACAAATCATGTGTCCCCCAACACACCACTTCCTGCAACTACACCACTCGTGAAAACATGAAATCTAGGTGGCCTAGTTTCTATTAACAATGAGGCCCAATATACATTTTTCATACTTTGGTTCCTGAGGATCCGAACTGGTCCCGGACACCCCCAAGGCCTATTTTTCACCCTTGTGAAACATTATTAGGGAATCAATGTGTACTTTCAAAAAAAATATTTATACCTTGAGAATGTATGGGATGTTACATAACCTATGTATCGGATGAGTTACCTTTATTTAGGTAGAGTGTGACCATTGCATTTGAGTTTTGTAGCCTTACACAATAAGGGGTTAACATAATGATGCCTTACACTTTCATTTAGTATCATTAAATAGTACCCTAATTTAGTTACCTTAATATTGTGTTACCTTTACTTAGGTAATCTCTCATAGGTGTTACCCTTACATAGGTACCAAAATATGGTGTTTCTATTATAGAGGAACCCTTGTGTTGGTGTTAACCTTAAATATGTTCAATGGAATGGGTCTTACCAAAACATATGTACTTTTCGGGGGTGTTATCATTACATGTGACAATTACATGACTATTTTATGACAATCCATATCATTCATACACATTATTTCGTGATTTGTTAAAAAAATTACACTTCATACAGACACAAAAGATAATGAGGACTGGTGACTTAGGTTAATTAGGTACATAGCATAACAACATCAAATAAAAATACAAATGTGTAAACTAAAAGTCAATAACATGAAGTAAAATTTCCCAGATCTTCTAAAACCAAATGGGGTAAACTAGGGTAGTATATAAGAAATGGATTAGTAATAAATCCTCATAAAGAAGTCATCAAATCATAGTTGTAGGTAAATAAGCACATGTGAGACAATATGAAATCATGGAAACATAAAATTGTTTAGAGGATTTAATATTAACATTGATTCACAATTTATGATGATAACATGAAGGAAACATGGAAATGTGAAAATAACCAAAAAATTGACATGATAATTGTAAGTCAAGGATTAAAATAGTGAAATCATAAAATAGTTTTATTAGTATAACATATCATGATCCATAAATGGAATATCATGAGCAAACAAGATTTTGAAATTCATTAGAGGGACATATAATTTCATTGTCACCCATAATTTTCATATTTTGTTCATACACAGGTGTTCCACATATATCAGAAAACATAAGAATGCATATTTTCACTTTTAAACTATTGATTAAGGAATATGGGTTGAATAAAAGTATTTAAAAATCAATAAATAATAGCTACATCTTTCTGATTATGATTTTGAAAAAATGGTGACGATTATTCACCAAAGAAATATTTGGCTTGGAAAATTCTTGGATAATTTCTATAGCATAGTAGGGGTATATAAGGATTCATGGAATTGTTAAATAAGTGTTTAAGGGATCTCTCAATAACAAGATGTCAAAAGTCAAATAAGAGGAATATTTAAAAACATATCACAAATGAAAAATTAGAAATCAATTGGTATATTATATATAAGGTGATTTTATAAGAGGAGAAGAAGATGATCCATTACCATGAGATGGACTTAAAAATGCTTGGGATGAGCTTCTTAAGATGTTGGGGACACCGTAGGAGGGATATAGAGAGGAAATGGAGTTGTATTAACATGATTTAATGGCTATACATGAAGAATTGTGATAGATTTTTTAATGTACTTGTATTTTAAAAAAAATTTCAACATCATATAAGATACACAATGGATTGGTTAAAATAACTATGAAATATTACTATTAAAATGTAAATACAAGGACCTAGTTGTTAAATTGGTGGGTATTAACAGTAATAAGTTATATATGAAATATAAATTGTACCAAAACATTTCTATTATTTTAATTAATTTTTGTAATAATCACTTTATATTTGGTAAATTCATTTAATAATCAAAAATATATTTTCCAAAGATTTTTTTTTTATTTTTTAGCATAAAAATTTATCAATTTATTTAAAATTTTAGAAGATATATTTTATAAAAAACATACATTTTTATAATATCAATCTAGAATTAATAAATGGTGAATTTTTTAAAATTTTCTGAAAATATTGATTTTTTATTCAATACTGAAAACACTTGTTTTTTATTAAATATTTTATTCATTTTTTATGTATTTAAAAAGTAAAATATTATCTCAGATTATTTATAAAATATATTTCGTTTATTTGGATTCAAAACAATCTAATTATGTTTTTTGAATAGATTTTATACTTTATATTTGTATAAAATAAGATTATATTTCCAATGGTCAGGCTTCATAAATAACATTTTTTTATTGAATTTAACTTGTTTAATTTTAATTAAATGATTATAATTATATTTTTTCAATTTTGATGAATAAATTCAATATTTGGAATCATTCTTTGAAATTTTGGTTAAAAATTCAATTTTTTGGTAATTTTTAAAATTAACCATTATAATTTTTGTTACCATGGTAAAAGGTAAATTTGGTAATTAATGATAAAAATAAAATGGAAATGACTCTAAAATGGAGAAAAAAAGAATCATTAATTTTATTTGATGAGTTTATTATATCTATTATAGTCTGAAATTCTATTATATGTAATTATTTGTCCATTTGGATGCTATTATTTCCATTAAAATATTTTATTTAATGAAAAATAAAAAATGTCACAAACATTATTTTATAAACTATAATATTTTGAAGATAAATATTAATAGAGGTTATGTTCAAATATAAATAAAATTTTGACAAAAAAATATTTATATTCCCCGAACGATTTTATATTACATGTTTAGTGAAAAAATAATTAATAAAAATTCTTAAAAAATGATGACATTGTAATTATCCAATTAATTGTATAATGAAATAAATTTTATTAAATCTATTAAATGTGACATAATTATAGGTAAATAATATGATCTATGATTTTAAAAGATGAAAAATATATTTTAGGTATTAATTTAAATATATATTCTTATATTGTAATTATTTTAGTGTTTTTTTAAATTCAAAATAATAATTAGTTCTAAAAATTGGTAGTAATGATGCATCATAATAAATATGATATTATTTAAAAAAAATAACCTCAAAAAAATTATGTCATTAGAAGTGATATTGTTAATGTTTTTAATATCAACTATATTTTATTCAAATAAAATTTCTCCATTTATAATAACTCTATTTAACCTTAAAGGGTAAAAATTCTTGTTGTCAATGTATGTTTAAAATAGGTTAATGAGGGGTTCGAACCAAATAATAATGGGATAATGTTACATAAAAATGTCCGAAAATTATTTAATATGATTATTTAGACCCATAAACATCCAAAATTCTAAATTAATTACTTTTTGGAAAACATAAATTGATTTTTAATTTATATTAAATAAATAATTTGAATATTTCCAATAGTTCCCGACCCCTATATTTAAAAATAGAACAACATCTTATCATTAATTCACACTGAATAACGCATTTTATTTGGGAACTCTTTACCAACTACATTAATATAATCCTTCCCATAATTATATTAAACTTCTTTACGAAGAACATAACTGATATATGGAATAATATGTTTACCAAAGTATTCTTTTTAAAGAAGAGTTACAACTTTTAACTGCACATTTTTTTTATTTATTCTTCCACCACCTTGAAATCTTCATCAATCATTATTATATAATAAAAATAGTATATTACTTATAATAATAATTTTTTGGTTAATTTAAATTGCTATATTTTTATCTTATCCACCAAATGGGATTCAAAACCATCAAATCTGTGTACATAGAACTGCTACATCGCAAACCGATGTAATCCCTTTTCCATTAGAATATTTTAATACCAGTTAAAATTATGATATAAGTTATATATATATATGTATATGAAAATAATCTTATTTTTTCATTATATAATGATAATCTAACACATATTTTCTTACCTTTCATACAATGGAAAATCATAATGTCGTTCATATATACATATAGAGAACCACATCCACGCATTGATGTGATTCTTTTTTTGTCACCACATAAAATAGATGATTTATATATAATTACATTCAATGAAATGATATCATATAATTTATGTTATAATCAATATATAAATATAATATCATATATACCTTATTTCTATAGTGAACATTTTAAAATAGAAATGTTACCCATGCGTGTGTATGACCGGCCATCTCTATGATTATTACATAGTTCATTTTTCATAAGCTTTTTCAATGGCCATATTTAAAATTATAATTAATGTATAAAAATAAAAATTATGGCATAAATTTTTTTCTATAGTTGATGAAATGATGAAATATTTTACTATAATAATCTGACACATGTCATTTTGGACATATATATAAAATATTTTCAAAAAAATTGGCATGAAAATAAATGACTATGTAATTGTATATAACATGGTCATGGCTGATATAAAAGGAATAATGAAAATTAAATTAGATTTTAATTATGTATGTAAATAGCATATATTTATTACTTAGGAAGATAAATAAATAATGTGACATGTCAGATTTAACGTAAGGGATTTTATTAAATAATAATCTTTTAATACCCCCCTTGAAACAATGTTTAAATATTTGAAAGGACATTATGTTTTAACATAAATGGAATAAAAAAATACCCCCATCATGGGGCCTCAATGATCGGAATCATCCATTACAGTTCTAAAGGGTTGTTTTAAAAAAATGTATCATTATAATGTGTGAGTTTTTATACTTTCTAATGTGTTTTGTTAGGGACGTTTTATTGACATAAATGAATTTTAAATGAAATTATTTGTTTCTTATACATTTCATTAAATTATTTTAAAATTAATATTTTAGAGAATGTTTTAACATACATTACAAAATGAAAAAACTGCTCAATTTTAATTCATGTGATAATAGTGACATTTTACTTCATTGTACCCTTTATTTGACATTACATCCTTTTAATATCCATAATGTTTTCATAAAAAAACCATAATTACTTTTTTTGATTATTTTGAAAAAATTTATTTTAAAATAGAATATATATATTAACATATGAATTTGTTTTCTTATACTAAAAAGAATTTTTTTTATGATGCTTGTTTTTTGTGTTATGATTTTGATATGTTTTTTGATAAATCATTATAATGATGGGTGGTCCTATTATAAACCATGGACTAGTGGGTCCATGTAATCTCTAAAATTCATTAGGTTTGATTATATTGATAGAATACTATGATATTTATTTAGATTGAAACTATGATGGTTACTCCAAATGTAACTGTGAGATATATTTCAAGTATAACCATGAGGGTTATTTCATTTGTAACTGTGATGGTTACAATATAAGAATGTATGACATGAAAATGATGAACAATGTTATATAAAATATTTATATATTCTTCAAACAATTTCATTATGTAAATCAAAAGACTTCACAAGGTATAAAAAATTATATGCTCTTTCATATGGTTGAAACTATATTATGGTTTGAAAGTTATTATGAGTTTTTCATGATTTCATAGAAACCCCATGAGATTTATTTTGCCATAAATTTTTCATATGAAATGGTTTATAAAAATATTTGGGAAGAAAAAATGATTTATTGAGTAATAATGTTTATTAGGACAAAGAATAAAGTCAAAAAAATATTTATGAGTATCAAATAAAATTTGATTTTTTTTAATTTTAATGAGTATTTTGTGATCATCGTAAATTTTTAAAATATTTTTCATATGGTTTTAAGGATTATTAAAAACAAAAAATAGATAAAGTGTAATTTCATTAAAAAGTTTCATAAAAATAAAACATATTTTAAATTAAAAGTTATTCATTAAGAAAAATGGATACTGATATAAGTGTCCACTTGAAATATATATGTTTTAACGTAAAATTATTTCAAAATAATTTAAAACTATAAATTTAAATAATATTTCAAAAAAAAATTAATTATATTGTCATTTCACAAGAATATGTAATTTTTAAGGTTAGGTTGTTGTAGATTTTTTGAGTTTGTATGGATGGGGGTAATTATTAATTAATTTACAAACATAGGATTTGGATCTATTTTATAAAGTAATAAAATCAAAATCCATACCATTATTTTAATATGATTAAAAAAATAGAAGTAATTTTGGTTATTTTATTAGTGTAAGATCCTGAATCATTTGAATTATTCCTTGGTGATATGGAAGTGAGTTAGGTTCATAATATAATAGTTTGAAATAAATTAATTATAATACAGATTTTTGGAGGATGCATTACTTGTTTATAAAATTTATCAAAAAAATTGAAAAACACAATATTTTGTTGGTGGGATATAATTTGGTTCAAGTATTGTAATTAGAATATTAATTGCATCACTTTAGGATTTTATGATGTCATTATACAATCAGTATATTGTAAACATATATAGTTTTAAATAGAAAAATTAGTATTTGAAAATTTAAAAAAATACCTATATATAATCTCAACATTGTGATTTAAAAAATTATAAATATTTTATCAGAAAAATTCTTTAAATATAATAATTTACTTTTTAATTTAATACACATTTATTGAGAAATAATTGTTTTTTTACGACGACAATAGTTTTCTGACAATTATGAAATTACATATGAATTCATATTATTATATTATAAATTTTTTAATTCTGTATTAATTAAAAATAACATTTTATTAATATAAAATTTATTTCAGAAATTATTGAACTCATAAAAAGCTTCATTTTCATGAAACTATTTAGTTCAAAAAAACGAATACAACTCAAGTTTCATCATATTAAAATTTAAATATTTTCAAAATCATTATTTAATAATTTAAAAAGTACTGATAAAAAAGATAAATATAATGATTATTTAAGAAATTAAAAAATTCATATTCATACTATTAGTGTCTAGATACATTATCCTATATTTCACTAGTGTACTCTCAAAGGGTAAGGTGTATGTGGGAAACACATTATTGGGATGGTTTGGGAAACATGATTTTCGATGTGTTCAAGATAATATTAAAATCATATCATAAATAATTTTAATCATGAATTATTTATTGAATATCATTTTTTTCATGGTTGGAGGAAATACCAAGGATTCTATTTCCCTCCAAAGCTCAAATAAATGGGTATAATAGTGTATGATCATACTGGTCGAGGAAATCACTTCTTCTGTCAATTTAAATTGGATTTATAAAAAACATAAAATATAATATTCATGGTGATCATTGAAAATATTTATTTTATAAATGGTAATCATGTGCACTAGTCTCTTATGTCTCAAGGGATATAAATTATAACAGTTCAAAATAACAGAAGTAATGCTTGTTTTTTCATTTATTTAATTATTCAATAAATAATTTATTCATTTGAAATGTAATTTTTTTATAAAACTATTTGTGTTGTCATTATTACCCTATACAGAAAATTAACCGTCTAAAATTTCATTTTATACATTAAAATAGATTATGGAATTTTTGTTCCATCTCCCCTTTCAGTTACCATGTTCCATCCTTGAACATTTTTTTCCACCATATAAATATGACCCAGGTTGTTTTCATTTTCTATATAAAAATGTGTTTATGATCTGAATTCATTATTGTCTACTTGTCATATGAGATGCCTCTCTCCAATGGTTCCATGTCATGATTTAGAACCTGTAAGGTATTTAATGAACCTTTTAGGGATACCATCGAACCTAGAACCCAACCTAATTCATCTCATATCCTGAAATGCATTCTTCATACCCACATAATGAAACTAGTTCATAGAAATCATTGGAATACCTTTTTGAATAATTACACCCAAATAAAATATAAACAATTTGTAATAAATAAATACAAGATCCAAAATAAATTAATATACTAGTAGTTCATAAACAAAAAAATGATCCATCCAAATTACAATAATGAGACCGCAAATATAATATACAGAATATAACAAGGCATTAGATACATGAAAGAATAATTTTTTTTACAAAAAATAAGAAACCAACTCAAGATGATACCAAATCATGAATTTCCAACCTCTAGTATCTCACTACCACCAAACTCTCCCCATGTTGGCCACAATGAGAAAATATTATCCAACTGGGAACCTAGAAAATTAAATATATAGGCATGAGGTAAAAAGCTCAGTATCTCACCACAGCCTAGTGAGTCTATGAGACATGATTCCAAAGGATGTTCACAATTTTAGTATGAAAATAAACTATTAAATTGAATTTTTAATGTAATAAGTGA
This sequence comes from Viscum album, assembly GCA_963277665.1. NCBI lineage: Eukaryota > Viridiplantae > Streptophyta > Magnoliopsida > Santalales > Viscaceae > Viscum > Viscum album. Next base: position 1,345,839,051 of record OY728159.1, on the reverse strand, counting down.
AAAATGAACATACCATGAACATCAATCAAAATATTTGACTTTTTTTTCTACACTAAAACACATGCGTTGAAAATAAAACCACTAACCTATGCCATTACAAAAACACATAGAGATTTATATTTACCCAAACAACACATTTGTTTTTTGAAAAATAATAATTGATACTTTAATGCATTCAACCAGACAAACCCATCATTTAATCTAAAAACCCATTTTGAATTTATCATTAAATCACCCAACAATAGTCATTAAATTCAAAATAGGTTATCCCAAATCTTCAAAAACGAATTTTCTATTGCAAACTACCCAACACACTAACATGATTACAACACCATATTTTGGAACCATGTATCACAATGAATATATCAAATATAAACAAGAGGATGTGAAAAATTGAATGTAGTGAAATGATACAAACAATAACTAGATAAAACTCCCCTAAATTAATAAATAACAAACAAACCATCTTTTTTATGGTCTCTACCATAATATTTTAGACTTTTGATGCTTGTAAATGTATAAGAGCACACCGACTCTTGGACCAACTTTCAGCATACATTGCTGTTCAAAACAGAATTCTTGCAATATTCCAAAAAAGGTGTCTTTATAATGGAAAACCACTCAAATACATATATGTTTATAAATAATTGGTGTTCTACTAGTTGTGTTTTAACCAAATGTAATAAAAAATTAGATCTAATAATTATTATTCATTTTACCATGACCAATAAATGAATTAAAGTATATGAATAAATGATATATGTCTAACACATAAGGAATAACCATAAATTCCATCACCCATAATAACCAATGATGAATATCCCTATAATATAATTGACAATGTAATAAAAAATCATGTTCCCACTAAGGGGTTTATATAAATAATCACACTATGATCAATAACACACTATAGAAGAAAACAAGTCATGGTTCAATCAAGGAGTGTCATTGGAATTCCCCATATTAAATCCAAAGTACAAAACAAGGCATTAATACTGCAAAACATCATAGGATGCCAATAAAATTTACTTTATATATTACCTAATTCTATAAACAATTTGGAAAATGATGGAAATGACTGAGATATTCAAAACATATCAAAACAACCTTTAAACAATGCTATTTATTTTTGAAAACCAAAAAAATATCACAAAGGAAATCGTTTTCATCAGACCAATTTAAAAAAATCTATTTTTGGAATTATAATAAGGCCTCAAACATACACAGATTTCAAATTATTATTTGAAATCTAATAAAATACCCTTTATAAACCACTATGAGGTGAACACCTCACTTCAAATAAAAAATTTATTTAAAAAATTATTTTCACTATTTGATGACCAAAACTGGTTCAAAACCCTTATCTCAACATGAAAATGATTTCATAAACCCATACGGACATTCAGAAAATCTTATAACCATAAAATTTCTTTTTTATAAATATGACTACATTTAATTATAAGCAAAAATAATTTCCAGCACAATTCATAAGGAAATGATTTCAAACGAAAAGATAACTACAATATAAAATCATAATTCCAAAAAAAACTACAAATCCCAACAACAAATTAAATTTTAAAATTAAACAAATATATTGAAACACTTACCTCAAGAAGATTACAACTTATCCAGAATTTCCTGGAATGTGTTGCCTTCCACAAAGATCACACCAATAGGGATAGAAATGATGTCTAAAAACTATAGAAACCACAAATAGTTTAACCCAAAACATAAAAATATTCAATAACAGATATATTGTTTGTTGGGGAATCCAAAACAATGTTAATGGATTGTTAAGTGAGAATGGATGAAAAGAGATAGATAAATACATCAATTTTACTTGCAAATTGACATAACAAATCCAATAATCTAGTGGTGGAATACTATAGAATCCCTCCAAGGATCCCAAAGGGATGTTTGACATAATATTGGGAGAAGAGTAGTTAAACATCTATAATACCAAAGAAAATTATTTTTAAAAAACCCAAGAATTAATCACCTAATGATTTTGCATGGTTTTCCACACTATTATCCCAAACATTATCCAACCATGAACACGGTTTTCCTTTGAGAAAGGGCTAACATGGATACCCCTAGGAACTAAACAGTGGGATACACTGTATAATTGGGAATTTCTAAAAATCATAGAAAAACAAAATGATTTTTTCATGTCATTCCAAACCTTTTATAATTCATAAACCAACCTCATTCCAAACCAAATCCTTACACGAATTCAACAGAGGTATATATATTTTAAAAAACAATGCAGAATCCATGTGAAATGGATCTGTCATAATGAAATAACCACCCATATGTGCATGGAATGGGAACCATATAGTTTCTGTTATCTGTGTGGGATATCAATTATTCTCTCAAAAATCATTTGAAACATTTATTTTCATCCCTCTTCCAACAAAAGACCAAAATTCGGAACGAAAAAAATCAATCAAAAAAACCACCACACCATGACACATGGGTTTTCAAAAACACCCCACCATAAAACATTCTACACAAAAAATGTTAAGTCTAAGGTGAATTAAAATAACACATAAGGATCAAAGATAACCTAACAAAAAATAATTAACCACAGTAAGTAAACCTAAAATCCAACAACTAGTATCATAAATATCAATAAAAATAATCAACCATAAGGTTCACAATTGAATCCAAGGAATAAAGAAATGATAACCTCTAGAAATAATTCACATGTATCATGGTAGAACTAACAATGTCTCAACACTATTTAGAGGTCCTACAAAAATTATATCCCTATCATTTACAATTCCTCTAACATGGGTGCACAAAGGATGAACTAGCAAGAAATGAATGCTCAGACAATAAGAATCCATGAGATAAACTCACTCCTAAACCACAAGCACTTCCAAACCAAATGGAAGGAAGAAAAACCACAAGGATCCTAAAAATAATGAAATGTGTTCTTGAATCAGTTCATGAAATAGACAGAGAAGCTATGTTGAAAACCTAGATAACCCACACATGGTGCGTCATAAATGACTCAAATCCTAGACACCATCTACTATACCAAACTGAACTGGTGAATCATACAACCTATTTTTCTAATCATTCACCTAGTGACACTCTCGTGAAAGAAAAACAAAACATCGAACTCCAAAAAAAATAATGGGAAGAATCAAATATCTTAATAAAGGGTCTCTTAGACAGTGATTAATGTTATAAATGAACTCAAAACCCTAAATAAAATAACCCAAGAGGAATAGAGAGGGGAAAATATTCCATTAATGAAATAAGGAATCACACAAATGACACTAACTATAAAAATACTAAAATGAAACCATAAAATAAATCCAGCTGATAATAGGTAAAGATTGAAAATCACAACATAATATTATAAACAACAAATGAGGAGTCAAAAAAAACTCATCCACCCATAAGTGGGTCAAAACTAGTATGTGTTCTAAAAAATTAGATTAAAAAACTTTTAAAGATGCCACAAACAAACACAACTATTTAAGACTCTTGGAAACCTCAGATATAAGTGATTAAAATTCCACTAATTCATGCACAATAAGAACACACGAGGTCGTTTTAATCCCTTTTAAAATTGATTGATTCTTGGATCCCCATGTTTGATCATCGGAAATCCAACACAATATTTGACAATATTTATTGTTCTTTCCTCTTTGGTCGATCTTATTCCACCAATTTTATCATAATAAAAAGTTATTGAAGATCTTATATATTCTTATTGATTTCATTGATTCCTGTAGGAATTGTTGGGGAAATTAATCCTGAGAGGGTTATAGATTCCTTATGTGAGATGAAATTAAAGATCCACATTGTTTTCCATTCTCATTTAATGAAAATTAAAATCTTGAGGTAGGGATTCATTAATTCACCTACATTTTTATTTCTATTCATAATGAAGAAAATTGTTATCTCTTTGGGGGATGATGTAATTAACATTAATGAATATGAAAATAGAATAATGAAAATTTTATTTATGGTTATAACGATAACATGATCTTCCACAATGATAACAATTCCCACTTTTTTTACTATATAGTGGTCTATCTATGTTTGTGATCTATTATCATGTTTTATTATTGCTTAGAATGCATAATTTAAAAATGGATATTGAATATAAATTTAGAATTGATTGGATGTGTAACGAATTTATGAGGAATCTTTATTTAATATTTTGAATATTAAAATATGATGGAATCATAAAATTTTGAATGTATGTTTAATTTATTTTTTCTTCCATATATGAATATAATTTACTAAATTACATGAAAATGGAAATTCATGTAGTTGATGATAATAAATAGGCTAGTTAATAAAAATGTTCTTCATTAAGGTATAAATACTATATGTTGTGCTTGAGATAATTTTTAAAAAATTACGTTATTTTAATAGTTGATTCCTTAGATTTCCTATATTTTAAATATGTGAAAAATGAATATGTTATTCTATGTTACTAAAAAACTCGTTTTTTGTCGAACATAATTTTTGGGGTTGAGTGAGGCCATTTTATTTTGAAGGTGGGATACCAAGTTTATATAGACTAAATGTCCCATTGACTCTATCTGTTTTTTCTTTTGTGTTATCTTTATATGTGGGAATTATTACATTCCATTATGTGGTTCTAGTATGAATGATTCTTCAAAAGAAATGGGCTGGGAGTCCCAGGTTTGTTGCTATAGTAGATGCCTATGATAATGATTAAAAAAATTAAACCCATGGGGTTGGTTCTAGAATTAAATGAAGAAATTTATAATCTTGGTGTACCATGGGATGAGTTAGATAATTCCTGGTGGCCATGGAAATTCTTAGTTGTCAATAATGGGTGAATGGAATAATTTTAATTAATTGGTAATGAAATAAATAATTTGATGTAAAATTTCAAAAAGAAATAAATAAAAAAATGAAGATCCATGAAGGTCTATATATAAATAGGATATCCACTACATAGTGGTGTCAATCAGAAGTTCGAGAGATGGTTACTGCATTCTAAACTCAAACCAGTTTTATTCTCATAGTGTGGTACTGATAAATATTATATCTTGTAAGTTTTGGGATTTCATAAGTTACCCCACCCTATTTGGTGGGGAGAAAAACATCCAATTGAATCTAGGATGGTGGTTTTACCAATCTCTAGGTTGGTGAGGAATTGATTTTTGACTACCACCAATGGTCTCACTCTCTTCTCATGATAGTATAATGTGATGGTATGAATAGTGGAAACATATCCACATATATGTTTGGAGTTGGTTGTAATTCCTTAAAGTAATTTTCTAGAACATGTTTATCTATATATACTGTCTTATAGATTGTTATATGTATAAAATATCACTACTACAAAACAAGCATTTAATTATGTTGGTATTTATCAGCATTAAAAATAAACATTGAAAAATAAAATATTTGTTAGTACTGATAAATATAAACTATTATCATCGATTTTTTATCACTAAAAATGGAAACATTTATCAGTACATTTTTTACAACTGATGAATGGATTCCTTTATCAGTAATTTATTTTTAGTACAAATAATGGGCACCCTTTACGAGCTCTTTAGTTTTAGCAGTAATAAATATTTATTTCATCAGAATTTTTTTAACGGTTATAAATTTTTGAATATATGAAATGGAATAATTAAATAATTTTAAAATAAGAAAATATTTTATTTAATAATTATTTTAAATTTTATTGTTCAATTAATTTTTGATAAAGATGAAAAAATTGATTACACGTTATTAAATATTAAAATGATTTTTAATATGATTATTATGATAATAAATGTTATTAAATTATTTATAATTGATATATAGATACATATAAATGCATATAAAAATTATTCATATATTAAAAAATATTTATGTGATTTACATTTAATATTCACATATTTATGTAATAATGATTTAATAAAAATTATTATTAATTAAAAATGTTTTCTAATTGCATATTACTAGACATATAATTGAATGTCATTCAATTTTTCAATTTAAAATAGATCAAATTTATGATATATTGATAACAGATATAAAAAATAAATGCATTTATATATAAAATACGTACACATAAAATATATCCTGTTTTGAATAATTTTTAAGTGTACTTATTCATAATTTATTAAATTTATCTAAATTTTAACAAATATTCAAGATCGTAAAATTATATATTCATTAATAATGTTAAAAATATATTTGTAAATCAATAATTTTAAATACAGATATTTTTAAATGTACATTTACTATATTAAAAAAATTAATTTTCTATAGTAGTAAATAAATAAATATTTTGTAAAAGTATATATATAATTATATATAATATATTAATATATATATATTAAATTTATTAAATTTTTAAATAAATCATGAATATATTTACTACATTTAAATATATTTATTTAATTTATATGTGTATATAATTACATAAATATATATAATGACATTAATTAGTTTGAAAAAAATACTATAATTATAATAGATAATAATAAAATTATAATAAATATATTTAAAAATAAATATATTTTCAATATTTATATTTATATATATTTATTATGTATATATTAATATTTATAAAAAATTGTTTATAATTATAATTAAAAATCCTTTATCAATAGTTAAGTAATAATTGCTGATAAAAGCATCGTTATCAACGATTTTTTGCACTGATAATGTGGAAGCTTTATCAGTGCCAAAGAAAGCACTGATAAAAATAACATTAATCAACGCTATAATTTTATCATTAAAAATGATTTATTTTTTCATAACTTTTATATAACTAACAAAATACCAACCATTATGAAATATAAAAAACCACCGATACAAGTGTCCTAATCTAATTAAAAAATCCTAATCATTTATGACCATATATTGATATAAGAAGATTTCTATGGATTCCACACGCTTCTAGTGCTTCTCTTCAATGCCTTAAACCTTGAACCACACTACTCAACTTCATCTAAAACATCTCATCTGACATTTTTTTTTGATTGATGTTAGGGTTTTTGAAGAGGGTGTTAGATTTCTTTAAACCTAACAAGGTAGCCCTTCCATTTTTCATTATGTATATTTGGTTTAGTTTTTGGATTCTTCATTAAATATGTCATTAATTGTGGTTTAGTGATTGTATACTAGTTAGTTAGGCCTTCAAATTTTTTTCAATTTCAAATTTGGATACAACTCTGGATCGCTCATAGAGACTTTATTGTTTCTATACTTGATGGTGAAAATGTAGATTTTCAAGAATTTTCCCCCTTTTTAGTAATAATAAAAAAATAAAAAGGGGATTTCCAGGGAATCTCATTGACACGTAGCTATATTACATGTAGAAAATTAGTATGTGAATCCTTTTTTACTATAAAAATGTTTCTATATAATGAATCTCCCACACTCAATGATATAGATTCAAATTCCATTCACAACATTTGATAATTTTATTCAATTTTTATTGTGCATCGACATGGGTTTTCAATCTTCCATTTAAAACACATAAAACACTTTCCTCAGATATATTGATTTGGAAATAAATATACCACGAATTCCTTGAGTTTCTTATATACTATGGAAAATGTCAACTCACTAATTGTCCAAAACTAAAAATATACTCATTTTTTATGGAAAAAATTAACATCATTGTTAATTTCTTATAAAACTATATATTATTACATCCACATTGTTAAAAACATTCAATTGACACATAAAATAATATTTTATCTAATTATTATGACCAATTCCACTTTTTTATAATTAATGTTGCATTAATAATTCATCTATCCTTAGATATGAATATTTTAGATCATATTTCAGATTATACAACACCTTTGTCATATACAATAAATATTCTTATATTAATGAACAAGAAAAGTATATTTTTTAAATGTAAACATCATATTCATGTAATCAATTTGTAAATGCAAATTTTACACTCATTTGGAGTACCTCGAATTTCCTTGGGATGGTTTGGATAGGTGATACGAAATCCCATTAGTCTTGTGATGTTTTCAAATGAAGATATACTATTAGATTTGAATTTAATAATTCCTTAGGTTTCTATATCACTAATTTCAATACTTTTTTATGTTTTCTAGTAGATTTAAGGAGTGTTTATTATTCCTTTTAATCATATTTGAGTTTCATATTAGTCTTTAATTATCTATATTTTATTTTATTGTTTAAGGGATTTAATATATATTATATGTGATGTAATTCATTTATTAAATTTAATTACCCATTTTTTTCAAAAAACTGAAATGAATTGGTAATACTATTGAGATCCCCTTATTAGAATTATTTATAACTATCACTTTTTATATTGAATATCATTTGTTTATTTATTTATATATATTATTAAATTTATCTTTTATGAAACCAATATGATGTATATGAATATCTTATGTGTCTATATTTATATATTGTATAATGAAATAAGGTTCAATGAGAATTTATAAGTTTTTTAATATATTATGATTATCCAAATAATATTATATGTTCTCTAATCCATTAATGTAATATAAATTAACAGTTTTACTCCTCATGCAAACATTGTATTCTAGAAATTAAAAAAGAACAAACTATAATAATGATACTCCTTTGGGAAGATATAAATGTAATTTTATGATATACTATATATATTTTACCAAAAAATTATATAATGAAACATTGATTTAATGTTAATTATTTCTTATAATGTTCCTTTATTTTAGTATATTTATGTCCATGTGACATTCCTTTGATTGAAGAGAAATTAATCTTCCTTTTCTCATTCATATAGGTAATCTTGACATTTTAACAATAAAATTAGTGTCCATAAAATTAATGTATTGTTTCATATTTAAGTATTATATATCTTCTCTTGTATCACTCACATAAAATTGTTTTCTTATAGATGATGATTCTTTTTTTGAGTTGGGGTGCTTTGGCCAACACTCATTATTCTTATCCCTTAAAACCATTTCACCCTTGTAATGGTGTATTTATCACTTTCCATCTAGTGTTCTCCACTTCCTTTACAGATAGAGAAATGACAGTAACTCTACTAAATTAATGAGGTATTATTGATTTCTGAAAAGTAAAATCATTTTTCAAAGAATTAATATATTAATTCATATTTATATTTAATTTATTTATATTTAGTATTACTTAAGTATTAATTGTTCTTATATATGTGGAGTATTTTTTTTGATTTGGGTTGCTTTATCCATATTTCATGCTTCTTCTCCTTAAAAACCTTTTGACCCCAATAGTGTTGAAATTATAAGTTTTATTCACATTCACTCCACAAACTATGCAGGAAGAGAAATAAATTTTTTCTGCTCAATTACATAACTAGTCTTTATGTTTTCATAGAAAAATTATTGTCCATAAAATTAATATATTTTGTAACATTTATGTTTAGTTTATTTTTTTATTATAACTAGCATAATTTTTTTTATTCATGAGGATTATTTTGTTATACTTGGGGTTCTCTATCCATCATTCATCCATTTCATCACCAAAACATCCACATAATTATTCTACCTTAAAACCCATTCAAGCATTCAATGGGGAATTTATCACTTTGTTTGATGTTACCCCCACTACCATGTTTGAACGAGCAATGACACTAAAATTTCTCATTGAGACAGATAATTTTGTTGTTTTCACAGTAAAATAATTATCTATAGAATTTATGTATTTTTTCATATTTATTTTTAATTTATTTATTCTTCGTATTACTCTATAATACTTGTTACTTTATACAAGAGGATTTTTTTTTGTTTGAGTTGGGGTGCTCTATAAAACATTCATGGTACTTCTTCCTCAAAACATTTTCACTATTTTTGTTTTTCAATTATCAATTTATTTCATGTTCACTCCACATCCATTGCCGTAAGAGAAATGACGCTGCCTCTACTCAATCACATAGGTAATCATGATGTTATTTTAGTAAAATCCTTGTTTGTTTGATTAATTTATTATTTCACATTTTTTTAATTTTTTTTATTACTCACATAATAATTGTTTTCATATATAGATAGATTACTTTTTTGAGTTTTAGATCTCTATCTATCTCTCATAACTTTCCAGAAAAAAAATATATTGAATTCTTCACCATCAAAAAAATTCATCGATACATTGTTGACATTTATAACATTCCTTTAGGTTCCCTCTAATTCTCAATCTCATAGGTAGTCATGATATTTTCACAATAAAACCATTTTCTATATAATTAATTCATTTCTCATATTTATGGTTAATTTATTTATTTTTAGTATTAGTTGTAATAATTGTTTTCTTGTATAGGTGGATTTGTTTTTCGAGTTGTTGTGCATTGTTCGAAGATGATCAAATTGATTTTGTAGTTCAAAAAAAATTTCAATATAAATCATTGTAATATTGAAAAAATGATTTTATTTTATACTTTTTGGCATGTTGGAATCATCCACACAATAATATAACACATGAAGTGACCTTTATGGAAAAAAGAACATATTTATATTTAAAATTGTCATTAATTGTAATAAAAATTATATAATGCTTACTCAAAATGGAGATAACATATTCATATAATTTTGATACTTTATGAAAAATATCCACCAGTCATTTTTAATATTTAAGAATCAGTCAAACCTGAATCTCATACATGATTTGACTAATATGACTCAAGGTGTCCATTATCAGTTTGAAATTGATATTAGACATTAAAAAGTGACACCCACTAAAATCCAAGAAAACTATATCAGTTTTTTATGATTTTGGGCATTGATCCATAAAAAATATTACATATATACGAATCTGTGTCACATCAATCATAATCACGAGGTAATCCTTATGTTTTAAAGTGTGTGTTCCATTTAAAAAATGTGATTTTAGAAAAAGATAGAAGGGACTTACTCAAAAAAACAAAAACACATACATATTATTTTAATATAATCGGATAATGATCCATAATATATTATACATGTCCGTTAATCAGCCTCACCTCAATCTGATGAACAGTGTGATCAGTATGACTCCTAGTGCGTGTTTTTATTTAAAAGTTACATAAATTTTGTTAAAAGGCCAACTAACCTACTCAAACTCAAGAAAAGACATTTAAATTATTTAAATACATTATAAAAATGATCCAAACGTAATTTATGGTTTGTAAGAAATAGATTCACCTAAATTTGATACACAATGTGATCAGAATGATTTAATGTATGTGTTACAATTTTTAAATTACACTTCATTAAAAAAAGGTAAGTGAAATACTCAAAACCGAGAAAAAACATTCAGTTAGTTTTGATAATTTAGTATAATTATCCAAATGTTCTTTTAGACATGTTGTAATTAGGAACACCTCAATATAATGTACGATGTGACTAGAATGAACCCAAGGGAAAATCATATTTAAAATTGGAATAAATTTTATTATAATTAACAATTTCTGTTAATTTATTTATTAATATTTTTAACCATCAGAAGAATTATTTTATTATATATGAATGTTCTTTTTCTATAAAATGGGTTCTTTTTTCTAAAATTTCATGTGTCTGGTCAGTATTAAAAGATAAAGGAAAATTGATGTTTTTTAATGTATATAATGTTTTTAAATTATGTAACTGTATGTTCTAATGTTTGAAATTTCGATAATATATTGTATTTATGTGTTTTTGTTTTAAATATAATTTCATTTAAATCGGGTATTGGTACCTATTTCTGTTAATATCTTGTGTGTTTTGGTGATGTGGTGTGCTATTATATATCACTATTGTATGGATCCTTATCAGCACAATTTAAATAACTGATAAAGGGAACATTTATCAGTGCTTTTAAAATCACTGATAATGGTATGCTTTATTAGTGATTTTATGGGTACTATTAAAAGACTCTTTATCAGCACTTTTAAAAGTTATGATAAATTTTTTCTTTATAATCTATTTGTTTACAACTGGTCAAATGACACTTTATCACTGATTTTTCAAAACAGAGAAAATTCCAGGCCTTTTATCCTCTCTCATGTAGTCAGTTATTTTCTAGCACTAATAAAGGCCATTTGTAGAATTGTTAAAGGAAATTTTCATAGTAGTGTATATATATTTTTATATATTGAGATATAATACATGGAATACGAGATTTTAGGGATCTTAAAAACTACTCATTTACTACATAAAAATGTGAAATTGGATGATATGGGATTTGATGCACAAGGTGTATACTATTTGATGTTGATATTATCAGATTCACAAGATACATGACATGGTACTTATCCTAGGTGTCGTCACACTCTACATCATTTGAAGAGAGATGGATTTTGATGTTTGATATTAGGGATGTTTGGAAAACCATTGTAGAAGTGGTAGTGGGGTACCATATTTTTATATTATATTATATGTTCACTAATTTTTTATACCTAGTGTGATATAGTCATGGTGAGGTTGGAAATTTAGAAAACCTGGATTGGTGATCATTGAGCTTCACATATTTCTCACTATGATTTTTTATTATTTCTTTATCATTTGCATGATAGGCTCTTGGGAGGATCATTCTGAGTATACCTATTATTATCTACCAACATTTATATAAATTATTTTTGTAGTATGGAATAAGTTGTTTGGTTATTGGGTGGGAATTAGAAATTTCAATTGTTGTAAAAATATATTTTGGATTTCATAGTTCTTTTCAAGGATTCCCTTTTGCTACATGTGATTTTCTAAGAGACTCGCAATTATATGACATGAGAAACCTAAGTTTGGTATATTTTAATAATATAATGAGAAGGTGATATCAGGTGTTTCTATTTTATATATTTTTTCTCATATACTATAGTGTAATTAGACCCATTGTCTTGTATGGTGTACCCTCAGTAAATTTAACCAACATATGTCTTTTTATAAGAGTGCATCAAGAATAATCATCTCTCTTCTCTCATTTCCATCCCATGAGTGGTCCTTTTGTGTTTAGGGTTTGTGATAGTATCACATCAATGTGAGAATATCACTTATAACATTTTCCATAGATTATTTTTTATGCCCTACCAATGAATTTGGATAACACATTGATTCTATAAGTTATTCATGTTTTCAAATATAAAAAGATGTAATATATTTTTTAACAGCTTTGTAATGATTAGAATCTGTTTTCCAACATTTGATTAGTATGTTCCAAACCTTGACTTTTTTAATACACAACTTTTTAATAAAAAAATAATTTCATTATGGAGTTAGATAATTGGATCACACATAATAGAATCTATTATTATACATACACATATAGTACTATATTTTTCTTTTCCTTATCTCATACAAAATGAGTACAACCAGATTCTTTTTCTATAACTAACAATAATTTCCAAAATTATTATTCCGTAAACTATTCCCTTCCTGTTTTTATAAATTTAATATTTCCAATTACATGGGCTGATTATAAAATATAAATGATCTAAGTGATTCTATTAATTATAGTTTTATAGTAGATTTAAGAAAGATTATTATTTATTTTTTCTTCATTTCCTTTCATTAGATACCCGTATAATTTGATGCATTAAAAGGACTCTACTATTTAACTTCATCATATGTACTATATTCATGATCAATATTATCTTAAAATGGGGATTATAAATTACATAATATAATCATTCTTGGTTATCATGAATTCTCTTTCCATAAATTCCCATATTTGTAACCACCATATCCTCTTTCCCTAAAATTATAAACGTTATGCCTGAAAATAAAATAATGACCAAAATATCCATATAAATAATGTCTTCTATATAATGAATCTTTATTTTATTATTTTCCTACATCCTAGGGTTTCCCCATTCATATAAATACTTAAATCATCTTATTAAGGATATTTATGACCTTTAATATCATAGAATTTTCATTTCATAAGATGATTCATCTTCTCTCCATCATTCCTCTACATGTACCTAGCCTATGTAAAATTTTATTAATGTTATTGGTTACTCCTCATGGATTGAAGATTATTTTCTTATATATTATATCCTCTATTAGTAGTTATAATTTTCTAGAAACAAGTTATTTTTATTTGGAACAAATAAAACCCAACTTATACCTCCAATTATTCTAATCTATTACTTTTGATGTATTCATTGATTCAGAATCCTAACTGATTCCAATTATAAAAATAAAATAATTCATGGTTCATTCAAAACGTTATTAACACCATCAAAACAATACATGACTCTTTCAATCAATTGTCTATATGTGATCCTCAGGAGTGTAGCATATTATATTGATCATGTTATTTTAGTTATAATTAATGTTTCATTCTTACTTAAATAACATATTCATAATGATACTCACCTTACATAACTCACTCCTATGGTAATGATTTGTGATCCTCAAATTCCCAATATTCTTCTTTAATCTTCAACATGAAATTCACCATCACCTATGAATTTACATCATTTAATGGTCGATCATTTAATTATTTTTACAGTCATCCAAATTTAACATCAATGTGATCCACTTAATCAAAATATTGTATTAGATATATATTAACCATATGGTTTTATTCCTATTAATATGAATCTATGAATGTGCTTCAAATAGTTTCACATGTAGATCAATAACACAATTGAGTTAATAAATACCATCTCTTACTAATTATTAATTTTTCAATATAATCTATCATAATATCTTATATATAATAATTAAAATAATTGTCCATTTCTTCTATAGAGTATTCATTACCATTGTATTCATTCCATACAATTCTATTCCATTGAATTCTATTTTTCGATGAATTTTACAAATTGACATCCCTTATTTTAGGGAACATCCTTTTTATCAATTGTTAAAATTGTTCTTCATCTCCACCATCATAATTTTTTAATAACATATTTTAATGTTCCCATTAATATTACACATGTGATAATCCATGTGATGTTTACCTTTGAATCTACCCTTCAATCCCATTAGTTTTATATGCAGAAGTGTGAGTAATTAATTTTGAAAATCTAATTCACCATCACCACCTTTAAATATTTTATGTTTGTCGATGTCCTTAAAAAATTATAATTAGTCTAATGGATTGAAAATCCTTCATTCTTAACACTCATATAACCAACCAATAAATTTATGAGAATATCAAAGTGAGATAACATAGCCAAATCCCACCCTTTATAAGATGATAAATTTAAATTATACAGATGTGGAAGTAACTTCAATATCATCTCTACAATTTTAATTTCTTTTATTTCATACATATAAACCCAAATATCAATGATAACATTGGTGATTTAGTGGAATAAACTGTCAAAATTTCCATTAGGGAGAATATTCACATCCTAAAATTTATTTTCCAGCACTTGAACCCAAGATTTCTTTACATTACTTCCACATTCGTTAATGTTGGAGAATATTTACCACAAGGAATTGGAAGTAGTGTAAATCCTCAATTTCATATAAATGTAATCTTAAATTACTCCATAATGGGCATTCTAATAGTTTTCATCAGCTTTGAGAAACCATATATATTCTTTTTTTCAAATACATTTTTGAAACATCAAGAATTACTATTATAGGAATTATGCTACCTGACACTTCTATACAAAAACATTCATGGTCACACCTCAACATGTTATTGAGGATCTGATATCTACACCAATAAAATAAAAGTAACCCTTTAACATTAACTATGTTATTTATACCAATCATCAAATGATATATTCCATGCTCGTAAGTAAAACCCTCATACCACTTGTTATACCCAAAGATTTTTTTATGTGGGGAGGAGTGACTCAATATATTAATATTTTTAACAGATAAATAGATCATTCCATATGTTTTTTTCATATAATTAAATCTCATTCAAATAATTCTGGTATAAAAAATTACACAAATTTAGAAATAGGAACCTAACAAATATGTTTTACATGGTTAACTGTTAAGGTCCAATACGACTAGAATATGATTACTTTATTCAGTCATACAAGAATTCATAAGATTTAACTAGATTCAGTGGATTATAGTTGTTTAGTTATGGTAACCCCCAGAAAAGTGATCTAACATAATGAATAATTCATTGGAAATGAACAACCTCCCTAAGATTGTATCTGCTATATTGTCCTTGTTAACTACTCTCGATGATGTATCCCTCAATTTCACTACATAAAGGTCACATCAAAACTATCATGTAAATATTCATCGATTTTCAACATTAAATCCTGAATATGATACACCTACATTATCCTTTCAATATTGAATACCATCCCAAAAATTAAATGAGAGTAATAAATTCTTAAATCCTATATTTTGATCATTGAATACATTAAACACTATCCACCTCACACTATCCACATGTTCTATACACACATGCAACTCTTCTATGTACTATCTTTTTATTGAACAAAACTCATCCATGTACAAATATTGTGAACCTCATATATAAATATAATATCATAGACCTATTTTATGGAAGTCATGTGGTGATCTACAGGCCATATACTAACTATTTGTTTCTCATTCATCATGGATCTAGCTCTTAGTAACATCCAAAATTGTGTTCTCTCCATGGATATATATATATATATATATTCCATTGGAGATTATTCAAGTTAATTTCATAAATTATATAATTTTATTCAACTTTAATGAAGTGAATAGTGGGGTACATATTGAAAAATTATACTGAAAAATTCTTTATTAATTGAGACTCCTTTTTAAGTCTTCATTAAAGACAACGTATGTGAGACCATTATAGTCTACCAATCTAGAGCTGACTTCATAAAGAATCCCCATAAGAATCAAGTAACTATGTGAAAAATATATGCTCTATCTATTTTGGTCCCCCAAAAATAACAACATCTTCCCTATGAACATATCCATCCATCATGTACTTGTAACAGGACATCCACCACTACTCTCAATCAAACTCGTAACTACCATTAAGTAATCAGTATGAGACTGACTTCTGCACATTTCCTTTCTATTTTAACTACAATTTACTTTAAATATTTTTCATGAAGGTGAGATTATATCAAAATCATCACACACATTCCTAACACTAGTAAACTTCACCATTTTAAAAACATTTGATACTTCACCTTTTGGGATTTGATTTTCTTTAAAAAAATATTCCCTGTACAAAAAATACCTTGATCATCCAACAAAAAATTTAATAGAACACAAAAACCCCCAAAAAACATCTTTTATAACCATAATATAAAACATATAGATATCATGTGTTGTCTCTTGATAGGGGAGAATGTTAATTAATATCACAACATATGTTTTAATCTATTTTAAAAAACATTTGTGTGCATGTTGGATTACTAATATATTATTAATAATAATTTAAGAATAAATAATTCAAAAAAAATGATTAATAAAAATTGATTGATATAGGGTTACTATTACATGTTATTATGTTTTAACAGTTCTTGAAATGTGAATCACCATTTTAATTTTTATCCATTGAGAAGATCCAAAATCATATAATCCTCTTCACTAGTTGTTATGAAATTTTATTTTAATTATTTCAATTATCATTTTTATATTATTCTCTTTCCTATGATCATAGGGATATATTATATAATCACCCAATACCTCAGTTCCAAACTCACCACCAATGATTAAGAAAATCACAATTTTGAAATACTGATCTAATACAACAGTGATTATTAACCATGACATCCACACATGTACTGCCTATATCCAATTTCATCTCCACTAATTTTCTTTATATAATAAATAATCATGTGGATAGATAAAATAAATTAAGAAAAAAATGTATTCTGTAGTTTTACAATGATAAAAAACACATTATAATAAAATATAAATTAAAAACATGAGTCACTATAAAATAAGATAAACATAAAGAAATATGTTCATATTAATGAGTGAAACCAATCATGATAATATAAATATCATACTAAATAAACCTCTAAAATTTGTGTTAACCCCTCCATGTGAATGATTGTATCCATAGAGTAATAGAGATAAATAGAATTTAAAACATTTCAAAAATGCAGTCGACAAAAAACTATCTCAATATAAGGATATTAATCTCATTAAATAGATTTGTCCAATATTATAGATTACTCCATATATTAATAGGTATAAATGATTCATTACACATATAGTTTGTGATATTTCCTTGAGATTACCTTTGAATAACACACTTCAATGTTCTTTATAATATACTTCTCTAAATTATTAGGATCATCAAGAATGATAGTTTATTCATTTCCTAATTGAATTAAAAAAATTCTATGAAGAATATTTTGTTACACATATCCCACAAATGAATTTCATATATGAATCTTAGAAGCAATATTAATATCCTGGATCATATTTCTTCCCTATAAATGTTTCCTTCAGAATATATAATGTTGATAATGTTTCATGTGTAAGAATATTATGTAGTATTGATATGATAATGGGGATAAAATGAATTTCCAATACATTCCTAGAAATAAAATTAAATAGGAATACTATATAGAATATTTCATGCTTCTATAATATACATTTTATGTTATCACAACAATTGGTCCAAATAGAATAATTCACCCAATGTTGGGATACATTTATTTTCTAACGCATTTATCAGTCCAATATTCAACAAAAAATTTGCATCAAAACACCTATTACGTACATCCTTTTTGCAATATTATATAACTGTTAAAATAAGTGTTGATTTGATCTATTTAAATAGTGAAGTAAAATAGAACAACATTGACTCAAATGGGTGTTGTGTCGGTATCCTTTCATTTATATGAATATAGTGTCAATGCAATCACACTACAATATAATATTAATACACATCAACGACTACTAACACTATAAGAAAATATTATTCCACAATAAATCCAGGAGTTGATGTAATTTTATAGGTCAATTCTAGGAAGTGTGGATTCAATTTCTCTCTTTCGGTCAAGAAAATAGTGTATTTTTCATAAAAATATTATATTTAATAGTCCAATATTCCAAAATATAATAAAAATTATGTTCGATTACCTGTTTTATATACACAAACGAACAAAAATGAGTTAATATGAAATGGATAAATAATATTAGAAAACTCTAATAATTATAATAATAATATTTAATAAATAAGAATATATTATTCCACCAACTTTTTTTATATATGTGGAATAATAAATGTGGCTTAATTTTTCTTTCTCAAATAATTTCTAAAAGTAATGTATATTTCCCCCTAGTAAATTAAATGAACCAAATTTAAATGATAACATAGAATAGTTAAATATGTCGAATAATACATTATTATTATCTAAACTTTAAATTGGTATAATATAATAATATGGGAAGATAATTCATATTAATGTAAATTTTCTATAAATGAATTTTACCTTATATTTTTTACTTTTTTTTTCAAATAAGTATATTTTAATTTTAATATATTAATTTATTAAAATAAAACTCATTTATTTATTCATATTATCTATAATTACATAAATTAATTTTATTAATTCATTTATGATATGTTATTTTTAGATCAATCTTGAAAAATACATTTTTCCAAAATGGTTACTTTTATTACATTATTAATATATAAGAAAGACATTGAATATTATAAAACATATCCACTAATCAAATATTTATTTAATGAATAATTATATTCATTTTAGATATATATTTTTTTATTTATAACACCCATGATTATCTTTAGAAAAATAGAAATAATATTCTAATTCTAATAGGAAGTGTATTTTATTTTTATTGTAATTAATCATTTTTCTATAATAATTTCATTTATTGAAATTTTAAAGTTATGTAAAATATATATGATTTATGATAAACCAACTTATGTCTTTGGAGATTTTTTTTAATTTTATCATATTCAATTTTTTTTCTTATAATAAACTTTATAAAAGAAATTGTTTTAAATCATTATGTGTGTTTAATTTTAAATTAACATCTATCACTATTATAAATTATATTTTAAATATAATTTTCATATTTTAAATAATAAAGATAAAATTAGGTTAAATATTCAATTTTAATATTTTTCTAGAAATTTTATTAATATTATAAAATTAATTAACCCATTAAAAGAAAAAAAATAAAAATAGATTTAACAAGTGGAAATAAATCAAAATAATATTAAAAACTTTCCACTAAGATGATTATTATGGATTGGATCAAAATAGTCACCAAATACTTCTGCTTTTGACATTTTTGTTCTTTTTCCCACTAAATATTATCTTTTGTAATTGAATATGTAATGAGTGCTTCAAAAATATCCCTCTTATTCACTTAAAAAATTAGATGCTTCTACCACATCATGTTACACCCTTCCCTATGACATTATTTCTATATCCTTGAAAATTTTTTCCTCCTAGATCCCTCTCCCACTTCTTTAATCCTCTTGTAACAATTGGTTTGCTTAAGGACTCCATTTCTATGAAACATTATAAGAGAAGACTCTTGTTTTGGATCAAGCTAGATATATTCTTAGACTGAATCAAATACAAGGTAAGGTTATTATTTGTAAAATTAAATATTTTGAGATTTATTTCCATTATGCCTATAATTATTTCTTATATGGTGTATTTACCAAGTATTTTATTAATTCCACCATGATATATCTTCCATTCTTAGTATTTAATGTTCAATTTAGGACTCTATAACACCCTAAATCTATTAACCCGAAGTCTATGTTTGTTTTATTATGCATCATAAGATACAAGAGACTACAAACTAAAGGAATAATAAGTTTTAAATTCTTGAAATACTAGATACATACATTATTCTCACATTGCATTTGAGAACATGAAATATTACATAATATTCTGCTGAGATCATTATTATTATATCATCTCTTATATCCATTAAATATTTAATATATCCATTACTAGAATTCTTATGAAAGGATTAAGAAATAATTTGTGATATTTGATTATTATTATGGGAATTAAAATCATATAATATATCAAATAATAAATAAAGGATGAATAAAATGGCATAGATAATAAATAAGCATGTATTGTATATTACTAATATCACAAAATAATAATATATCCATGGATGACATAATAACATAAATAATCACATGGATAATAATCAATAGTTTAATAATGCTATAATGCATTGTTTTGGACATCATAATCTTATATCAAATCCCTCATTCTAAGTAATCTTAAAAAACATGGAAGACATATACCAAACACCCAAACTACTATCTCTCGTGATAACTAAAAATGGTTCGAGGGGGTAACAATAACCCCCACAACATAGTTAATATAATATTTATATTATATGAAAGATATTAATAACAATTATATTCATTATAAACATAAAAATATTTTTTAAAAAATAGCTTACAAAATGTTAATATTTTCCCCAGAAAATCACTTGAGAAAAGTCATCAAAAGACATTCTATTTAATATGGTGGGTGGGATAATTAAATCATATCCTTAATAAATAATTTTATTAATTAAATTATTTATAAATATAATAAAATACAATTAAACGGTTCATAGAATATTTATTGAGTTAAATACCGTTTTCATTTTAATATAACTTGTTTAAATTTAAAAAAATTAAAAAATAATATGAAAATTATATTTTTGAATGGAACCGAAGATTATTTTAATGGGTGAATTGTGGAAAATAATAGTTATGATAGAGGGAATGTAATTCAATAAGTAATGTGAAAAAAAATATTTTTTATAACCGAGTTAAAAATTAAATCCTTTGGAATACAATATGTAGATTCCGGTCATGATCCAATCCAAAAGGTCTAGACCGAATCTTCCATAATCCCACACCCTTAGGCTAGTGGGATTGAAACATGTGGTGAAAGTAATAACTTGTATGGTAAGAATTTTCATAATGTAAATGTATACACACATCTAATAATATCAACATATATGTGTACAAGAATAATTTTTAAAATATGAAAAAACTATAATAAAAATTATACATGACAATCCTATATAGTGTGAAAATAAATATGAAAGTGTAAACTAAAAATAAGAGGGAAAAAATAAACACCTAACCAAACAGATGTACCAACAAAAAAGTGTGTTAGTAATTGCTAAGATATCCTATCTTTGAATATCAATGATCCGACCATATTATAGGTCCAATGTACTATTTATCCCTTTGATCCCCATTATTTTTCTCTATTTGTTCATCATCTACCCAAAACATGACACATAAAAAACATCCCCAAATGGGGTATGTCTATATAAAACTATTTGGAGGCCCTAAAAGCTGAATATATGATATTAAAAGATATAATAAGAATAGAAAGACATCTCATCCAAATTTAATTACGTAAACCAATCTAATGACCTAAGAAATGATATATATAATCTCAAACCAATGAATCCAAAATGAGGGAGTAGGGAATCTCCATATCACATCGCTTCCTAGGAAAAGAGTGTTATCAGTTTCAAAAGGTCCTTCATCAATGCCCAACAAATCATGTGTCTTTCCATAGAATTAATGGTGTGGATAGACCATTCCACATCATTGTTCTACGTTGTCGAGGGGTAACAATATAAAAGAAGAAGAACCATGCTCTGGACTGTTTGGGGTTGACACTCAGATTGAATAGAACCATTGACATATTTGATAGAAGGTATGAGTTAGTTGGTCGATAGAGGGCATGATTTTTAGTCCATTATGAAAGGTACCACTAACTAGGTAGATAACATTCACCCTAATATAATAGGTCGGACCAATGAATAGGTAGAGGGTCCAGACTCTAATCTTATATGGAGTACCACTCAGAATGTAGTGGAACCACTCTCCAACATTTTTGGGGGTACCACTCATAGAAAATAGGACATGTGCCCTATCAAATAGGGAGTGACACTACATAAATTGAGGACCCATTACATGATCCAAAATAGGGTACAACTCAGTGTATAGATAGCTGCCATATTCCCTGACCAATCAAGAGGGTACCAATGTAATGATTCCATTAGATCACTTTTGTAAATGAGAATCACCTACATAAGAGAGAGGTCTAGGAAATCCCACATAATGTATCAAAAGATAATACGAAGGCCATAATCGTGTTCTATGTGGGAAAACACCAAGAATATGCTAATGAAAAATAAAAATCTGTCTCCGAACAAAGGATATATGAGAGGTATAAGGTTTCAAAAAATGGAAAGATGGGGTACACTGTGTGTAAGGGTCCCAAATTACGTTTGGTAGAAAATCTCTACCTATTTGTGTCCCTTACTTGATATCAATCCATAATAATGTGACAATACATGGCCATTAGGTGGACTAAACATTGTGCATCAACCACCTGATGTCTTACCTATCTCTATGGACATGTTTGTGTAATTCTGTATATTTATGTATACTTTGGTACATAATATTTTATCTAGCATGGGGTCTAATCCATATGGTCATTAAATAAGAAATAATAACCTGTGGAGTGATTTATAGTGTGTATCCTATCTCGAAGATTTTTCATCCATAGCATTCTTGAATCCCTAGCATTGAATCCAAGGCCACTACACACATGTGTTCTTGCGACTACATTATGTGTAGTTGGGTTTTCAAAAAAATTATTTTATCACGAATTCTAGATCCTTATATTACACCACATATACCACCTATAATAGTATTAAATCAGTGGATTATTCCTTTTTTAGCCTTTTCAGGCCTTATAGTCAAAGGAAATTTGTTCTCTTATGGATTTATCAAAACTAGAATTCTCTGTTCATATCTCCCATTACCTACATCTCTGATTTGGATCCTCAATCAACAACATTATAACCCAAAAACCAAAATTTATCAAATATTATCATTTTGATTTATAATTTATTCATTGGAAATTATTATTCTATGAAAAAAAAATTATCTGATCATGGTCAGTCCCTCCCAAAAATGTCATTCCATGGCCTATAGACCAATTGAAAAGAATGTGATGAAAATGTAGGGAAAAATTACAAAAATGAGTGTGTTAAAATAATTGGTCAAGAATTCTTGGCCAATAAATGAAAATTGGAAATTATTTTGGGAGATACATGGAAAAATATATACGAATGTAATATTCAATTATAAATTCCTATGCCAGGGCATGAAAATGGAACTAAATTGACACAAATTAACGAATCAAGAATGATCATGCTCAATTGTCTTATCAATCCGGGAAATAACAAAAAATTGATGATTCCTAGAATTTACGGATCATTATTAGATGATAGAAGTTCTCTAAATAAATATGTGGAGTCATTTCAATCCTGTAGTATTAATGTTATGGGATCTTGAGTATAGTCGTCGCCTAATTTTTGTTTCCAACGAGATGTTGAAGGAAAATCATTCAATTCTCCAAGTGTTTATTCAAATAAATCTTGAAAATCATCAAAACAGTGTATTGAAAGGAAATAATTTTAGGTTAATTATATTTAATTAACAAAATTAACTATTTATTTACTTAAATTCACCCCCAATGGCTACGTTTAACCTAATCTCCCACAACAACCTATATTATGTCCCACATAGGGTAAACATCGAATTCCATACTCAACCATGGTGTCTAATTTCTGATTCGAGATTCTATTTAGAAGATATACCATTTTCCTTAAAAAAATTATTCCATTCAATATAAAATGATTTTACAATTTTATAAAATTAATTCTGGTCACATTGGGCCTTGGAATCACTTGTCCTCTCAGCACCTGGATCTGATGATATATGTAAAAATATTCCAATGTATTATAAGAAAAAAACATGATATCTTCAGAATATTTTAATAAACTAAATAAAAATTAAAAAATGGGTATATATGATTTCTATAAATAATTATAGAATAATATAATCATTATGAATAGCATTTAAATGAATATTTAAAAATTGAAGGAATATATTCTCGACCAAATAGAAAAAACAACTCGGTTGTCCTAAAAAATATTTTATAATTTTTTGAACAAGGGAGATGAAAATCGAAGGGATTTTTTTAATATCAATTAACTACCAATACATAATAAAAAATATAAATTTTATTTAAAATATAAATAGATTATAATTTTATTCAACTAAAATTTAAATATATATAATCCAAAAATAAAAATAGAATTTTAGAATAAACCCTTATCTCGTTTCTCACTTGCTTCTAAATTTCATTTAACCTCATTAATAAAAGAATAAAATTTTAATTATTAAATAATAAAATAATATTATTTCATATAATAAATTACATGGTTTAACTAAAACATTTTATCACTCGTTTGGGAACAATCTTTCATTATCGTCACCATTTCAGGTGTTAACTACTAAATTTTTTCATTTGAATTTCGATTGAAATGTTATCATATATATATATATATATTGATAATGATAAAATCATAAAAATAGTTTTTATAATGATATATATATATCCGATATATTCATTAAATACATATTTATAACCACCCAAATAAGTGAGATATAGAAATATTAATTATACACTTCATAGAGGCCTTAGTATATACGTATTCGTGAATGCAACTTTAATTTTCTAACAAAAGTAAGGAAATAATAATAAATAATATTTTATCAATATATATTATTAGAATTATATAATTAATATTTATGAAAAATCGTTATATCCCTTAATTTGAGGATGTTATAGAAAATGAATCATATAGCTACATAGAAGCGGTTGTCCATACATACACACAGGTGATAATTTCATTTTCAATTTATTAGAAAGGAAGTGGAAAATGGTTGTACCGTGATAATAATAACATATTATAAAATTTATAATATTGGATTAATTAATTTGGGATGTTAAAAATATATTTAGTGTATGTAGAGGATCTAATAAACTTTAAAAGAGTTAGGTAAGATGATGGCCTCGTTTTTGAGAGACCTCATTTAGCTTACACCTTAAGGATTATTACAATGCAATTAGAGAAAGAACCACAGATAAAGAACAAAATAATGTAATATGGGAAATTTTTAGGGTTTGTATCTTTGAAGATATATTTTTCCATGTTTATGAATAATTTAGGGTAATATGTATCCTTTTATATGCGAGGGGAGGGATAAAGATTGAATTACATAAAATATATAAATAATATAATAATTGTTTTGTGAGAGTGTCATTAAAAAGATAGGACATCTTTGGTAAGATAATATACCATAAAAAACTCTTCAAAAAATACTCTTTATAAAATTTTATGTAATTAGTTATACATATATCTTACATTAACCCCCGGTTAAAACCATTTAACATTAACCCCATAATCAAATTTTTAAATTTTTTACTATTTATTATGACCAAATATTAAGGTAAATTAATAAACAAATGTTAATTATAACAATTCCAAATATGGAGTACATTTTATATGATTATATATATTGATGTGGTAATATTTAATTTTATCATATGTTTGTAAAATGCAATGAAACAATTTTTAGGTTAAATGTTGGTTTTAAGGCTAAAAATTAATTACAACAAAATAAAATATAATTTTGATTATAATAGAAATAATTGGATTATGATAAATAAAAGAAGAATTATTTTACATTAAATACAAACCAAAATGATGAGTGAACTTTGGAACACTTGATTAAAATATATTGACTAAATGCATTTTTTAATTGAACAAAAAAAATACATAGGTTAATAAAATGTTAACAATATATCTATAAGTTTAGTAATAATTTTTTATATGAAATTTAATAATTATTATATAAATATTTTTTTCTGCAAAAAAATTATTCCAAAACAATTATGATTATCTTATTTCATTATTAATTCATAAAAGTGAGAGTTTTTGTAAATTCAATATTCTTCACTATTCAACAAAAATCAAATATTTCTAATAAGAACTCATTAATTTAATGAAATATAATTTTGACATGATGAAATAAAAGAATAAATTAATTTAATAAAAAATAATTTGTACCATTTTGAAACATGGGTTTTTATCATAATCATGAAAAATTTAGAGTACATTACACTGTTGTTTATTTTTAAAGATAATACTAAATTTATATAATTGAATCTTGGGTGATACATGATCTCTCTCATTAACGGGGGATTGATTTAAAATTTACTAGATTCGTAATAGTTACCCAACTAAAATTTTATCGCATTGATTAATATATTTTCCACTTGATTATGATCTTCTAATCCTTAACAATGTAAAAAAATTCTTTTGCAATGTGTTATTTTTTATGGGTGGGTGACTTTTCACAAATAGTCTGTCCACATAGTCTATCTCTATGATAGATCACACCATGTTTCAAATTGTATGTAAAAAAAGGAAATTAAATGGGAATATATTCCTGTCAAAAAAATATTTAGTACATGATGAGTAAAAACCCTCTGAGAGATGCATTTTTATGAGAATATACCCTCATCATATGTAATGTTGGGTTTTTTATTTGCAATGAGACTCATCACAAATTCTTTTTCAACTACTACCATAAATGATGTTGGTTTCACTATTTGTGATGGGAACCATCACAAATACATAATTGTTTAAGGGAATCCCATCACAAATACTCCCATCACAATTATCTAACTTATACAGACCCCCTTTTTTCTTTTTCATTATTATATTAACTTCTCTCTCTTTCAGTCCTATCATATTCTTCTTTTTACACCTTTCAATCTTTTAATTTTTTTAGAGGATCAAATTTAAAGCATTCCATCCATCAAATTATTTAGGTTTGAGGTAATTTTTTAATATATTTATTTCATATTAGTAAACAAATTATTAATTTGTAGTAATTTTATTTAATTAAAATTATTTTCTTTTATTTTTCTTTAATTAGTTTTAGAACTATTTTCTTTTAGTTAGTAGTAATGATTTTAAATTTAAATAAAATAGTTTTAATTTTTTATAATATGGTTTAGATATCAGTAATTTGTAATAATTAGTTTTAATTATTAATAATTAGTTTTAACTAGTAGTAACTAGTGGAAATTAGTAATAATTATTAATAATTAGTAATAATTCGTCTTAATTATAAAAAAAAGTAATATAGAGAAATAATTAGTAATAATTGTTATCAATAAGTAATAATTTTTATAAATTCCTAATAATTAATATTAATTAGTAAAAATTAGTAAAAATTAGTAATAAATCATTATAAGAAAATACAAAATAGCACTCATTAGTGGAAATTAGTAATAATTAGTAAAAAATAGTAAATTATTTTGATATATTAATAATAATTAATAATTTAATATAATATAAATTAAGTTGGCATAATATTGAATATGCTATTATAAATTATTATAAATTAATAAAAAGATTTATTAACTATTAGAAATTAATAATAAATTGTACAAATTTGAAATAAAATAATAAAAATTAGTAAAAATTAGTTTTAAAATGTTTGTAAACTAATAAAAAATTGTAACTATTAGTTTAAATAAGTAATAATTTGTATATATTCATAAATAATTGTTATAAATTAATAAAAATTTATAAATTGATAGATTTTAAAAAAAATGAATATAAAACAGTAGAAATTATTATATATTATTAAAAATTAATAAAAATTTATTACCTAATAAAAATTAGTAATAAATTGGGAAAATTGTTAATAATCTAAAAAGTTGAAAAAATAGTAATAAAATATTGAGGAATAATTAATATTTTCAACTCAATAATCGTAATTACTGATATTTAGTATACATTCATAAAAAAAAATTTAAATTAAAAAACATTAATAAATTTATTGATTTTATAATTATTTTATATAAAATATTATAAATTACTATACATTTTTATAAATTAAAAAAATTATTAACTTGTCAAAATTAGTAACAATTTTTACAAATTATTAATAAATAAAATATAATTAGTCAATAATAGTAATAAATTGTTATAAATTAATAAAAATGTCTACAACTTGATGGTATCTAGTAATAATTAGTATAACTTCCAAAAAATTATAATAAATTAATAATGATTTATAAATTGATATAAAATATACAATAAATTGATATAAAATACTCTAAATTATTAAAAATTTCTAGAAACTAATAAAAAATTTATTAACTAACATAAATTTATTATAATTAGTAAATATTGGTAATATAAAAAAAATAGTAAACATTAGTAATAAATTGTTGTAAACTAATAAAATGTAATACTATTTAGTTTTAATTAGTAATAATTAGTATAATTTAGTAAAAATAAATTGTAATTATTAAAAATAATTAGTAAAATAAAATAATTAGTAAGTAATAATTAAATTAAGTACTAGTTAGTATAAATTATTAATAAAAATTGGCAATGACTAAAAATTTGATAAATAATAGATGATTTGTAAAAAATATTAAATTTTAGTGAAAATCCATTATAATAAGTTATGACTAAATATTAATGACGAATCACTATTATTATTAAATTTTGGATGTAATTATTAATAAATAATTCTATCTCCTATTATTTAATTAAAAATACTTG
Organism: Viscum album; assembly: GCA_963277665.1. NCBI lineage: Eukaryota > Viridiplantae > Streptophyta > Magnoliopsida > Santalales > Viscaceae > Viscum > Viscum album. The sequence goes on along the minus strand of OY728159.1, from coordinate 1,345,809,727 downwards.
CACTTCGGGAAACATAGAGATGCTTTGTAATTTTTAGTAGAAATGAATAGAAAATTAAAAATCAAATAGGTAGTGAATTTACAGGTGATGTGAAATAGAATATTATTACATGGTTTGTATAAGTTGGTCTAATGGAATATATTTATATGATTTTATATATATATAACTAATTAGAAATAATTTATTAATTTTATATTATTAAATGAATTTTAGAACATTGAAGACAACAAATGACATTATTACATGATCTTGATTGGATAGTTCATCATAAGAATCCAAATGGTTCTGGTACAAATCATATATATATAAGTTGTATTGAATGTTTTTTATCATTTTCATCATCAAAAAGAGTAAATTGATTCAGAAGTGTAGATTATGTGTCCATGTAAGAAATGTAATATGATGTGGTTTTACATATTTTAAAATGTTGGGGGTTATATGTTGAATTTTGGTTTCTAATAATAATGTGTTTTTTGGTATCAAAATATAGAAGATATCTTAAGAGAAGATAATAATAATTTTATTCCTGATTCATCAAAGTTTTAAAATTTAGTTAATTATGTGTTTGGTTTATTTTTTCAACAAATTGAATCTCAGGATGATATTGATTTAACTCGTGAGTTGGAACCATCACAATTTTATGAGATGTCCAAGTTTTTTGTGGATTCTTTATATAATAGTTGCATAATAAGAAAATTTTAAGTGGTTTAAAAATTTATGGCAATTAAATTAGATAATTGAATGTTAAATAGGTGTTTTGATCAGATAATCTCTTTGATAAAACCACTATTATGGAAGAGAAATATATTGCCTACAAATTTCTTTGAGAGAAAGTGGTTGGGTCATAATTTGGGTCATGGTTATGAGAATATTATTGCATGTTAAAATGATTGAATATAACATTTTGTTGAAAATTATTCATTAGTTAGTTTTCCAATAGGCGGACTATTGAGAGATTAATATAATCAACTAGGGATGTATTGATTTCTTCTTGTAAAACAGTTGAGGAATTTCTTGATTACACCCATATTTTAATGTTTATTTATGCCTCATAACATAGTATCGTTAATGAAAAGGCCCAAAACCAATATTTCAATTGGTAAAAGAAAAAACACATCCTCCTAATGGGGATTCATGAAACCATTTTGATTGTGCACATCATTAGTTTTCATTAGAAGCCCAAAACAAGCGATTAGGTCTTTCTACTGATAGTTTATATATGAATTTGGTTTTCATATTAGTAAATATTCTTGTTGTACAATATTTGTAACTTTTTATAAGTAAACACATTCGATTTATATGAATGGTTCATATATATATATATATCGTTATTAATTGTAGGATATCTATAAAATAATATCAATGTTTATTTTAATCTATTGATTGCTGGGTTAAATTTATTATGGAGTAATAGAGTCAGTACATTTGATATTATCTATAGAAAAAACTAATGAAATACATGTGTATGTGTAAAACTAGAGGCATAACAACATATAGTATGTTATTTGGAAATAGTTAAAATGTTCTATATCATGTCCATACTATATGAGATACAACCAAGTGATTATGCAAGTCAATTGGAAAAACATTTTTTTCCTTCGAGTTTCATCGATGATTTACTCCTACCAATCATCATCTTTAGAGGAAAATATATCATTTCATGAAAGGTAAATTTGAATGATATATCCCCCAATAAGGATCATAGTAATTAATTAAAAAATATATTGTCTCCTAATTACAATATATTACCCTTGCACTGACTATAAAAAAACAAAAAAAAATTGATTGCTTTGGGAAACAATACAATTATATTAAACATATAATTTATTTTGGAATATTATATATTGGAATGATTTGTAGGTCCATTACATATTTAATTTCATACATATTGAGAATAAATTTTTTGATAATCTGTTTTATACAGTTTTGATCACAACTGGTGAGACCATAGACAATATAATGTCATGTTTAGATCTTCTCTAAATTTATAGGCGATCGAAACACAAACATTTAAAAATAAAATATCATAAAAGTTAATGAATCTAGAAGAAGTTTATAAAGTTTCCACTGAAACACAGTTATTATTTTATGAGTTTATTTCATATTTGTGGCATCAATACGGTTATGTTTCCAATTTGGATATATTTTTTTGGAGGTGTCATATTATTGGTTTAAAATGTAAGGAAATTCACAATATAATTGAGAGAATTAAACCAATTAGATTTATCATTTGTTGGAATTATATTATTTTGGATTTTTTAATAAAAATATCATATTTTTCAGATACATTATGTTGATGACAATAGGAAATGATTCACCAAGTAGAACACAAAAATATTTTATTTCAATTTAATGTACCTAAGAAAAAATATTCCAACAAAATTTCTTTGATTCAATAGAACATTTGATATTACATTTTTATAATGAAGAAAATTTAGGAATCCTAGTTTTTTTTCTATGGATTTACCATTTCATGTGATGCATGCATAAACTAGTGAAAAATGTACATATCATAACATGAGTTGATGGATCAGTTACAAAAGCATATTTTTGGGAGGAAATTTTTTTTTCCAGCATGATAATTTTCAGTTAGAATATCCCCCTAAACAAAAATGATTGTGTCTTAATGTTGTAATTATGATGATGAAATCGATAATTTATTAGTTTTTAATCTGCAATAACTTGTCTTTGCTGGATTTAAAAAACTATGGATTTTAAAAGATGAATATCTGAGGGATCATAAATATTTTCTTCTCAACTATGATAAATGAATCAATATTAAATGTGAGTAATAAAATAAATTATTCTATAAATTTTTATGTAAATAATTATTATTTTATTTATTTATTATATTTAAATCATATCAAGAAACTATTTCAAGAAATTACAATAAATTCTCTTGAATAATTTTTTATAAATAAATTTTCATACTGTTTTAAAAATTATCCATGTAATTTTTTTATGGACTAACATATAAAATAATTTATTACTTGTTACAATATTAATTTTTTTCAAATTATAAGGCATTTCAACATGTAGATAAAATTGATAATCGATTAAATATATTCAATAACCCACTATCCAAAATGGTCAATTATATTAATGTATATGTGGTGAATGGTTTTAGATTTCAAACACTTACATATGGGAAATCAAATAAAACATATAATTTTGTTTTATTTGAGTGTATCTCATGATATTGAAATTTATGTCTATTTTTATGGTATACTAGAAGATATAATTGAATTGTTGAATCTAGGATAGAATTATGTAATGATACATAAATGTAATTTGATTGATATTTATAGAGGCTTCCAAGTTCATCTTCACCAATGAATCCTTTAAATTAAATAATAAATTCATTTTCTAAGTAATTGAACTCTTTTTCATCTATAATTAGACCCATCAAATTTAGTATAAAAATTATTATTTTGTTTTAGGAGAATTTAGTGACTATTGGACCATAATAAAAATAATATCTCATAAAAAGCATTTTATCCAAAGTGAATGTGGTTCAAATAAATATCACATGATTGAATATTTTAAAAGGGACTACTCCAAATTCATTGTTTCCAAAAAATAGTCAAGAATATTGATTTTGAAAACCACTAATTATTGGTTTATATTGATGATGACGTTATTGATATAAAACAATTATTTCAAATCGAAATAGATGATAATGGTAATCCTCTCAATAAAATTGTTGATAATGGGGAGGAATATAATGATATTGACCCTATGATATACAAATATGAGGATGAATATGAATATTTACATATTAAAAATATGGTTATTATCATATATAATATATATATATATAATATCATTTTTTATAATTTTATAACCATAATCACGTTGAATTTCAGAAGGCCAATGAGGGTTTATTTGATCTGTTTTGAGAGATGGAGGTGGATTAATGACCTTGTAACGAGCATAGTTCTATATCATTTGAACCTCAAAATGTTAGAGGTTTAGTGACAACTTAGAAATGTCTGGGTATTGTGAAATTCGTGATTTAATACACTATTCTAAAGTGACATTCATGTCTTATGTTTCATCCATGCATGTGATGGTATGTCAAGAAGTGTAGTTTATTTATTTTCCATTTATTTTCATTAATTTGTTTATATAATAATTATTAGACTATTATTAATATATTTTAACATATTTGTTTTATATATCTATTGGAAAAGGAAGTGATATATTGTGGAAATATTGTTCTAGATCAGGGGTGACTTAGGATCAAATTAACATTGATGTTTGGGAAAATATGTATTTTCATTTGATAGTATGTAAATAAAAAATATTTTGGAATTATATTTAATTATTACCTGGATATTAGTAATTATTTGTAGGTTTTATGATATCCCATCGATGATATCCTACATGCCTCAATCTTGGAGGCCTAGGTGGTCTGTATGTATGATCAATACCATAAGGTTTTGCAAAAAATGAGGAAGAAAACTATGTGAAAAAACGGATTCATATATCTTAATCAATATTGTTGCAGTCACCAATAAAATTAAATATTATATAGAGTTTGGGATGCATTTTTATCATATAAATGGAATATACTTTTCATAGGATAACATCATTAGGTTGACCGAATTGGGGGAGGTGGGAAGTGACTCCTCGAGTTAGTAGTTATACATTCATATCACATCAATGAAATATTTTAAATTTCATTTTTAAATAATTTAAATATCATTAAATTTTTATTATAGGATATACAACAATCTTACCACTAGGGAGATTATAGGTGGTGTCCTGTAGTATGTGGTGGTCAGTATAATTTTTTTATATTCATCAGTAACTATAAATTAAATTTCAACTATTTTAAATTTAAATATAAATTTAATGTGTCATATGATTTCAAGACTTATCAATCACAATGTGGGAGTTAAGGAAAATACTAAGGATCATACCACTCGTACCGAACCATTTGGAAACGAAGAATGGATGCTTGTAATTCATTATATCTTCTTGAATGGTCATGTTATTGGTATTAGCTCATGATTGATTGTAGTGAGATATTATAGTTCTAATGTGATGTCAACATATACCATGAGATTATATCATATTTAGTTATAATAATATTATTAATAGTATAAATAGTTACTATGAGATAAGGGTTATCTTATAGGGATGATCTGTAGCGAGCATGAGGAGAGCGAACATCAACCATATTTGCAGTAGGAGGAGATGCGTTGATAGCTAGAGGAGAAGAACAATAAGACCGTGGATTAGATGTGATAAATGAATCCTGGATTAGGGACAATGTTATATCTACCACCACCTCTATATGACCTTAATTTCCCTCAGTGACATATGTATATTTTTTATAAAAATTTCAATGTACATATTTTTTGTAATTTTTTTAATGAATTTAGTTTTTGTTTTATATAGTGTGTATTTTATGTTGTTGTGACTAATTTATTTATTAATTATATTACCTTATTTATTATTATTATTATTATTATTATTTTATTATTAAATTTCTTAAATTATTTGTGTTAGGTGAGCCCTCCCATTTTAAATTACGTTTTTTAAAACTATGCCATATTATTTTTTATGGCCAATCAAAAAAACATAATATTTTCGATAACATTTTTTGCAGTGGTATATGTTTGACGGGACCCAATAACAAATAAACCATTGAAAATATTTTAATTTTTTATAGATCCTTTTATCTTTATAAATAATTTTATCTAATATTTACTTATAATTCCTTGTGAAAAGTAATTCAATTAAATTATAGTATCTTCTTTGATTAAATGCGAACTAAAATAAAAGTCTAATGTTTGAATGAATATCTTCCATTTTTTACAAAGTATATTTTTCCAATAGGTCTAAATTTTTGTTCCTTCACACACTTTCCTCTCCTATCAGTAACTATAAAATAGATTATTATTTATAATACACATAATTATCTATTACAAATTTCAATTAGAAAATATAATACTAATTATATGATATGTGTTTTTAAGAATGTAACATTAAAATATTAAAAAATGTTTTTCATCCTTTAAAAATATTTTTTTTTCATCCGCTCCATGTTTTCTCTATAAAAAATTTATGAAATTATCGAAACTAAAATATCTAACATGTCTAAAAATTGAATTAATTAATATATCTGAATATTTTCCCTCTAAATATTATAAAATTTGTTTTCAAATGATACATATTAGTTTTCCTATTAGAAAGTCTATTTAAAACGTGGATTAAAAATTATTTTAATAGATTTTCATAAGCACAACATTCTAGTCAATTTATATATATTTCCAATGATTCATTATATTACAAAGTAAATTGTTATTCCTATTATTCTATGAGTCTTATTTATATGTTTTTAATTAAAATGGTCAATTTCATTATTCCATTCAAAGTAAAATATTTTTATTATTCTAGATGTATTCTTCAACTACTAATTTACTCTTTACTTTTGTTTAAAAAATGATAACTGTTATTTATAAATATGATAAATGATATGTCACTATAATTTTATTTCTTATTCATATTCATTGTTTAACCATAATTAATATTTCAATTCCTTTGTTATATAAACTAACAATTTTTTATTCATTTGATTTAAGGTGGTCCACCAAGATTACTTAATATCGATTCATTGGGAAAATTTGTAACAAAACCATATAACCATTATCTATGTGGTGTATATAAAAAATTCTAAATTATATTTATTTAATGGAATTTAATTATAATTTTATTATATACCATTAAATAGTCATTACATTTTATGGGTATATCATGTCACAATATTGATTTAATTATTAATACTTTCCTTACGTGATACCATTTTGAAAGGATATGAATCCAAACTTACAATCATTTGTTTTTTAATGATATGGTGATGATTTTCATTGAAATACTATATATAGATAATAAAGGGTTAGGACCTATATTTCACTCTAATTAAACAGTTAATGTTCTATAACTTTTGAGATAATTATGGGAAATAAGTTCTTAATAATCACCCCACTATAACAATTATGCTTGGATGTATGGATAACTATGTTTTGGGGATATATAATGGAATTATACTCCACAATTTAAAATTTTTAGTGAAACGTACTCCAAAATATTATGTGAATTAGGTATTAAATTATCTCTCTTCCGTGAAAATTAGTTAGTAATTCATACTCCAATGTTTTAGGAGAATCATTTAGTGAAGCCTTATATGATATGATATGTTTTTGTATGTTTATTTTTGTGCCAAAATTCTTTGATTCTGATTATTTCAGGATATTACAAAATTCCTTGATTGTGTCCCAATTTATGCTTTTTTAATGAATATGTTATTCTTTTAGGGATCTTGTTTATTAACTCATGTTTCCACACTATTTAAAATCTTCTAATATATTATTCCTAGACTTATTACATGATTTATAATCAATGTTTTGTGTGGTATACCTTTATTATTTATCATTATTATACCCATATGATAATTTTATATTCAATTATGTTCTTTGATTTTTTTCTCTTTTATGTACAGTTACTATGTATTTTGCCTCACCCTTTTATATGGTTCCATTACACTATGTTATAATGAATTGTAACACATAAGAGGTGTCAAGAAGAGTATATTCTGTAGAGAATTTGTGAGATATGTTTCATTATTGTTATGAATTAAGTAGTTTATTATATTTTGTTAAATATTTATTTTTATTATAAATAACATTAGTACCACTATTTAAATATTTTTATTAATTCTCTAGATCTCCACACCTAAAAAATCCTTTTTATAATTATACATTATTATGTTATTATAAATTTTTGTCAAATCTATTGTGTACATGTTATGTATTTTTGGCAAGAGTTATAGGGGTCGAGGTCTTGGGAAAATTATTTCGTATCAAATGTGCATTAGGATAACTTTAAGGGTACTGAATTTTTCAGTTAAACATAAATGAGGACTTATAATGGTCACTAAGTATTAATTGGTTATAATTAATCATATTTTAAATTTTTTATAGAAAATTATATGTTTATATAAAATCATTTATGATATTTGGAGATTATGATGAGGGAACATTAGTAAAACCCCTAGGGATAAGTCTGACTTTATAGTAATGTCCTGAAATTTTTGGTATATTTTTTAGTATGTGGTTTTCCTAAAAATTGTGTCATTTTCTAGATATTTGAAACTATATTGGGCTATGAAAAAAATTAACATAGGTTTCATCTACATAAAAATTTTTAGTTGAGTATCAACTAATTATTTATTCTGGATCAGGATGAGTTTTCTAAAGAAAGAACACCATGCTTGACACTACATGGGGATATTCTATGGTTACTCACATTCTCATAACAATACATTACAAAGGATATATTATGTTAAGTGTTTTAGTTAAGGAATTGGATATAAGATTACCTAAATAAACCGATATTAAATATAGCAATTCAGATTTAATTAAATGTTGATATAATTATTTCAATGAATAATACATTATGAGGGTGAATTTTTTATATCTTATAATAATTATATTAATGTTTTAATTATTAATTACACAATATTGACTCATATTGGTTTTAGTAATTGATAAAGCCCAAAGTAACCAATTTCAAAATGCACTTGATGAATACTGTGATTCTTTTCTCAATTAGACACAAGATAAGATATTTTTTTAGTGAGGAAACTTGAGATTATGAGAAACCAACTATTGTAAATTATGAATAAAAATGTAAAATATGTATTTTAACATATTAAATAATATAACGATAGAGTTTCATGGATTTTTATGCGAAGGATATAATTTAATAATTATTGAATATCTAATGCGTAAAAGATATGGGAAAATAAATTCCTATAAGGGAATGGTTATTTGTTATAAATTTAGACATAATGGATATCATTCTCATCAATAAATTTGAATGAAAACAACTATAAAAATACACTAATCTAATTATATAGAAATTTGCAATTATGAAAATAAATTCCCAAATCCATGTGAAATTATGGTAAATAAATAAAATTTCCCGTTAAACCATCGGAATAAAACATATCTTATAGGATGAATACTATTGAAATTAATAATAAATTTTGAATCTATTATTTTATTGATATCTTTTTCTGTGTGGGTATTCACCAATTATATATTGAATTGTAAATAAAATAAATATGTGCAATAATTATTATATCCTAGGTATATGAATATTCTTTAATGTTTTTGGAATGTTTCATTATTCAGATTTATTTATTCATCTAATATTAGACAATTTTTACAAATAGAATAACTGTCATTACTAAAGCATCAAATAAATTTTCCTAAATGAAAAACAAACATGAAGACCTAATCTAACTTAGGATCATTTAATGTTGTATGTTTCATTCTGAAATCCATGTGGAAATTACTTCCATTATCTAATATTTAAAACTCATGGGATAAAATTTATTTTTTGGGATAATGTAAGGACCCAAGGTTATACTATATATTTTTTCATATAAAACATTTAAAAAAAAACTAAGTCTTATATAAACAAAAGAACATAAAATAGCCACAACCTAATAGATAAATACTATAAAGGTAACTATAAAAAAATAAATTCATCTATTAAATAATAATATATTATTTTTGTTAAAAATTATTCCATAGGATAAATAAAAAATTTTATTTAAATTATATTACTAAAATATTTTATTAAAGTATAATATATTATATACAAATAAATTAAATCAACAAATTTTAAATGATAATATATAATAGTACATTTTACTATCTAATATATTATCAATTTCTAAAATTTAAGTTGTTATGAAATAATAATAAGGACACATTGTCGATAAATACATCATATTTCAATTAAAGAAGTGTTGCTTATATTTTTAATACTATTTTAAAAAAATATTCAAAATGTAGAAAATAAATTTTATAAAATAATATTTTTCTTTTAATCTCTAAATTCAAAATGAATAATTTTGGATTTTGAGTATTTTTCTAAGATAAGTAATTTTTAAGTGAATTATAAATAATAAAGTTTTTTCAATAGAAATAATTCACTTACATTATCAGAATATAAACAATATAAATAATTTAATAAAACCTATTTATTGGTGTGATATGTATTTAAGAAATAATTTTATGAATTTTAAAATACTCTTTTAAATTCAAGAAATCAATTTTTAATTACATAAAAATTTATTATTTTAATTCTACAAAAAACAATTTATTATTGTTAATTTTAATTAAACAATATTTTAAAATGTCATTTTGGATTGATTTTAAAGATTAATTTTGTTTGGTTTCATAATAAACCAATTTATGTCATGAGAGAAAAAAACATTGATAATTTACCCTAAAAAAAAATTTTAGCCTTAAAATCACACATTTCAAAAAAAATATTTTTTTTGCATTATATGAGTTTCTTATAAAATTTTAATTTTAAATGGTTAGAAATTTTATTTAGTAAAATATTTTTATATTTTGAAATTAGAAGGTTCAATTTTTTAAAAAAGACAAATTTTAATTTTGGTCATTAAATTTATTTACTAGTATTAAAAATTAATTAACTCGGTAAATGTAAAAATTGTATAAACATATTTAAAAAAAGGAAATGACATAAAAAAGTTATAAACTTGTTTATAAAAGGATATTTGGGGTATTTCATTACTAGAAAAACAACTACCTTCCTCTTTTGTTCCTTTTTTATCATTTAACCTTATGAGTTGTAAATTAACATTATTTAATTTGTAGCAAGTGGTTCAAATATTATCTCTTCTCCACTTATAAGAAAAATCTATTTCACCACTTTAGGATACACATATTCCTTAGAATATATTTCTATAATCTTATAGTTTATTTATTGCTATAACCCTATCCATCATACATAGACTTCTAGTCAACAATAGTTGTCTTTATACCTCTATTTCCAATGATATTTCTATGAGAGAAAAAAATACCCCAACAAACATGGGAGTATGTGCGGAACGAATCAATATATGTTAAGGGTTTTTCATTTCAAATTAAATTCTTTCAAATGTGTTTATATTATTCACCATGTATTTATTATATGATTTACATATACCCTATTTAATTTATTACCCCATGATATCTCTTTAATTCATTATTTTAAAAGTTCAAATCCATGTTTTATCCCAGTAAAATAGTTTTTATTTAAATGTTAGTCAGATTGTAATAGTTTTCTAGAATCAAATTGTATACCATTGATTCATGAATATCTATATTACTATGATCATTTAAGAAACTTTTATTCTTTAAATTCATTTTCTCTATGGTATTTATCTTGTTCTACATTTAATAAAGTTGTTATTATCAGTATTATATTCATTTTTATAATACCTTCTGAATTAAAAAACTTTTATTGGAAAAATCACTACCATTCTTTCCAATCATTATTTTACTTCTTTTCAATATTTTCCTTCCTGTCAACATTCTCCTCTATTTTTATAAATCTAATATAGGTTAATTTTTATAATCTTTATGATGTTATTTTCTAATTTTTTAAGGATAAATTTAATATAATTTTTATGATTTCAGTTTTCTATAATGGTATTCAATAATATAAAAAATTTATTTCCTTGATTAAAAAATTACATTGTTATATTCCACTACTTGTTCTTTCTATTTAACCATTTTTCCTTTTTCAACACACCATTATTATAGATTTCTAGAAAATTAATAGTCCAATATATCTCAAATTTTTTATTTTTTATCCTTTTTTAAAATTAATATTCAATTGAAACAAGGATATTTTTCCTTAAAAAATCTTTATAAAAATATTAATAGAATCTTCTTATGAAATATTATTCCCAATAATTTATTTCCAATTATTTTAAATCTTCATTAACTAGAATCTATTTTTAAAAAAGTAATTTTTTTACCATTAGTATATAATTCTTATTTGAAAGTTGTTTTTATGGAAGTAGTTTAATTTTCAACATGTTTTTTAAAATGTATAATTTAACTCTTATGTAAAATGTATTCATTATCTAGTGAATGATTTTTTAAATTTTATTTCATTTCCAGGAAATTTTAAATGTCTAAAATTTAAAATTTTCACCACTTTTTTATTAATTTTTATTCAATGTGTTATGACCATAACGACACTTCCAATTATTTGCCTCTGTGAATTACCTATTTTTTTTATTTATTAATTGGTGTTCACCTAGATTCCATATTATTAGTTGATTGTGTAAAATATTGACTACACCATATAACTTTTATTTATACGGTTTAAAATCTATATTTTAGATTACCATAATTGAATGTTAATTACCTAAAATGTCATTGAATATATTTGGAAACACTTTTATTTACCAAATGTATATCATGTTGTGATTTTTTTATGGAATTACAAATGACTTCTTTATTTTATTCAATTGATAATAGTACGAAATACATTACCTTTTCATGGGTTCATTATGATATGGTAATGATTTATTTTTTATAAAACAGATATATATGAATGATGATCGGTTGGGTATTACTTCTCTCTATAATGCATTAGTTAATGTTCTAAATATCATGATATAATTAATGGAATCAAATATTGAATGATCACTCCATGATTGAATCAGTTTGTGATCCCTACTCTGATATGTCATGGGAACTATGTTTAGAGCTCTAGAACCTCTTTGGGAATCAGATACCAACTCTTGATTCATAAGGTTATGAGAATTTTTGTTGCATTATTTCTCAATAAAGGCACTTAATTAATAAATATTTTTTTACTATGTTATATGAATATAGTAGATAATCATGCTCTAATATGATATATTTATCTATTCATATATTTGTACCAGGATTACATGAATACAATAATTTTATTCTATGCTAAGTTTCATTTATTGTGTCTTAATTTTATTCTTATTACCATGTATGTGTTATGATCTTATGTCGCATGCTTACTAACTCATGATTCTATAGTTTTTTGATACAAATATTATGATATTCCAATATTTACCCAGTGACTTATAATATATGATCTTTTCATTATAACATTCATATATATAATGATTATACCCATATTCTCATCTTATGGTCACTTATGATCTTTGATTGTTATCTCTTCAGTTTCCCTTACTGAGAATATGAGATCACACCATTCTTAATTTTTATTTACCTTAGATATAATGAAAATTAATACTTAAGGGGTGTTGGGAAGAGTATGACTCATATAGGATTTTTTTAGATGATTAAGGCTTGTTATAAATTTATTAGCATATATTGTAGATGGATGAATAATCTTTCTATATATATAAAAATGTTCCATCAAGTTAAATATTTCAATTAAATATCTAAAACTAAATTATTAATAAATTTCCCATAGGTGTGAGTGGTTTATTGTCTATTAATTATATATATATATATCAAATTAATTTTTTATATGTTTTGTGTTTTTAGTATAAAATCTTTGATTTCGAGTATGCAGTGACTTGGTGGGTATCGAAGGAGGATTTGGGGATCTTTATACGATAGTATGATATGATTTGAAAAAAATTAAGATTTATAAAGGCTATTATAGATTTATAGCTCAATTCTTATCATAAGATTAGTGATATAAATAAAAACATATTTTTTTATACTAAATAATTTAGGTTATATGAATTTCAGTATAACAAAAAATTATTGAAATTATAAAGTATATATCTATATGTAGTGTAATATCCTAAATCATTGGTAATGTTCTGAGTATGTGGTATTCATTGGAGTTTCAACCCTCTCTAGATAATAGTAGTTTGACGGGGATATATAATAGAGGAAATTATGGATTATCACCCTAAAAATGGAAGGTTGTATAACAACTCAATCATCATTCTAGTGCAAAATGAGTGGGCTTAATACTAAAAACCTAGAGAAATACTATTGGGTGTAATTCATTAGTTATTCACATTATTTTAAGAAAATTTTATGAATAATTTATTACATTATGGTTTTAGGTTATATAACTTGATTGAACCAAATAAAAATAAACTATTATTAAAGAGATAGTGATTTTGGGTGAATATAAATATAAGGTAATAATTCTAAAGAATAAGATATTTTGATGTTGATTTTTTCATATATTAAAATATACTATGGTGTTAATTTTTTATAAATATTTATTAACCCCTCTTGGTTTTAGTAATGGTTGAATCAAAAAGGAACTAAATTGAAAATAGATTCTATGGGAATGGTAGAGCTTTTCTCAATAAGACACTAAATGTGATAAGATATAGAGTAAGAACCCATGTTATTATTCAAAACATGATATAATGAATTATGATTAATAAAATATACTTTTGTGAGTTTATAAAATCATTATCTAAAAGAATGATGAAATCCAATGGAAGTATAGTTGATGGAGATGTTGAAATAAATATTAAATTTTTTATGTGTCACAAATGTAGTAAGAATCATTACCTTAAGAGTTTGAGTACATGGTAAAAATGTGGATGTAATGGATATCATGGTCATGGGTTTATGAGAAAATTGGAATCTTTATAAATCCTCTTATTTAATTTTATGGAACATGGGAATTATCAAAAAAAAATTCAATCATTGTTCTATTAAGGGAAATAGGAAATAGTGACTTTCTATAGCATAAGAAAAATGAAAAATCAATTCAACAACTGTTATTGAAGTTAATATTGACATTTTAATCTATAATTTCAAGATATATAATTTTTGTGTGTTTTTCTACCTATTAGTTATTCAAATTAATAAATAATAATTTTATGGAATAATTATTATATACATAAAATATGAATCATCTTCAAGAATTTTGAAAAGTTACTTCTTATGGATTTATCTCTTATTCACATATTATGGACTTATCAAGATTGGATTAGTTGTCATTACAAAAGGATCCTATTAATTATCATAAACAGTAACATCACTTAATAATCTAAACCAAATCATGGAAATCTTCTAATGTATAGATAATTATAAACTCTTCATGGATGTTACCCTTATCATATCTATTTTAAAATTACAAGTTCATATTTTAATTAATGGAGGAGTTTGTAAAGACCTAATATTTTAAAATATTAATTATCCATTAAATAAATATTTTTATTGGAATATTTGATTATATTTCCCACTGAACTAAAATAAGACTATTTTATATATCTAAATATTTTTAATAGAACAATAAGAATAATAATATAATATAATATTAATAATAGATTATTCAACAACACATTATCATGGATGTTAAATAATAATTGTGATTTAATTTTTCTTTCTCAAAACATTCCAAAATTATATTATATATTATCTTTATAAACTAAATCCACCAATTTTAAATGATAAAATATAATTTTTTCCTATACGAGATAAAAGATTAGTATTATTCAATATTAAATTTTATTTCAAATAATCCCGAGGACACTAAACAAGTAAAAAATTCATTTATTAGTCCAATCAAATTTAATTATATTTTAATTTTTTAAACTAAGTATTATACTTGTATAAATTGGATTTTATATTACAACATCACTAGTTAATTCCTCACATAAATAATTACTCTTTATAAATTTTAGTTATTAATTTAAGATAACTTATTTTTAAATGAAAATTGAAAAATATTGTTTTCGAAAACAATGATATTTTATAATTTATTAATATATAAGAAAGGATAATAATTTTATTAATCCTATTAATTTATAACATATGTATTTGATAAATAAATTTATATAATTTAATGATTTTCTAATCTTCATAAAATCTGTGAATAATATTTTTTAAAAAAGGAATATATATATATTAATAAAAAAATTTCCTATTATCATTTATTTTAGAAAAAATTTATTTTCATTCTATTTATTCTTGGACTTACTTAAGAGCCATGTAACATTTATTTGTTTTTTACTAACCAAATTTCTACCTATATAATAGAAAATTGTAATTTTGTCCAATATAAAAAATTCATGGTTAAAAACACAGCTTTTCAAAAAATTATTTATATGGGGTATGATCAATTATTATTAAATTAATATTTCACACCATTATATATTTTTTTGATAGAAGTATTTTTTAATTTTAGTCACGAGTTTTCAAATTTTTTGTAAGGATAATTTTTAATTTTTTCCCTCTAAATCTAATTACTATATGTTAAAATTATTTACACTATAAAAAGAAGAAATTGGTAAAAATAAATAATATATGAATAAATAAATCAAAAAATGTTTTAATCGTGTTTACTAATGAATGATTGAGGTGTGTCTAGAGAAAAAATAACCGTACATATACTATTTTTCATTTTAGAGTCATTGAAGCCTAAATAATAACATTATATTACTGAATGTTTATGGGGTGCAACCTAAATTTCCATATACATCACATTTAAATGGGAACACATCCATCAAATCAAGTAACTCCTATATATTTTCATTTTATACAAAATTACAATTTTTTTACCTAATTGAACCCAACCTTACTTCCATAGACATATGGTCACCATTTTTTAAATTAATTCATCCATTTCAAAGTAAATTTATTAGAGAAAACTAAAAATCCTGATGAAGTTAGGTGTATACGAATAATGAACAATGAAAAAATGAAAGGGGTTATTGTCTCAAATTCCATTCATTGAGATAATATTATATAATGAATCTGGTTTTTTTATACAGTGTATGTAAAACATATTGTATACATGAAACCATAAAATATATTTAATTAATTGTATAACAAGTTGAATTACATGCTCTATCTCATTAAATGAGATTCTATTTAAATTTTAATCCTGTTATAACCATTTTCTACACTCAAATTTTATCTCCATGACTAATGAATTGTCAAATTGATTTTTTATTCTAATGTTGCTATATTCTTCCAATTCATAATATCAATGTTATTTTATCTATTTCTATAGTTAAGTTACTTCTTCAAATATATATAATCATCTATGGTGAGATACATTCCCACTAACATATATAACACTGAAAAGAATAACTCTCATTCTTTCGAACAAATCTTTTTGCACATGCCAACTTATTTATTTTGACAAAATACCTCCGTTAATTTTTTTAATTTTAAAATAGATTATTTTCAATTATTCTAAATAATATGTTTACTTAATTTCATAATTAAAATATAATAAATTTTTTATTTTATTTTTTCAACAAACATATTTCATAATATTTTAAAAATGTTTTTCAATGCTTTATAAGTCAATATATTGTTATTCACTAGTAATTCTCTATATAAAAATATTGTGTTTATTTCATAAATACATTATTAAATATTATAAAATTTTATTTTTTTAATATATATATATTTTAATTTCTATACATTTTGAATATTAATTTACAATGGAAGCCAGTTTATTTCTCACAAAGTCACTCTTAATAAAAATAAGAAAAGTATTTTATTTTTTAGTTATTCCAAAGAATGGATTTACCATTATTTAAATTCATCATTCACCTGATTCGTGGTTTTATAATTTAAATTATTTTACAATTTTTATTTTAATCTTATATTAATGGGTTTCATGAAGAAATTTCATATTTTTATGCTCGTAAACATATCTGTTGATAATTCTTTTCGGAGTATTCTTCATCAACTGATTAATTATACACCATTGAATTAAAAGAATAGAAATGTAAATTATAAATAATATAAATTACCCATAATTTCATTTTTATTTCCAAAAAACTTCTTTTGTGAAATGATAATTATTATTTCATCTTCTTTCCATTATGAATACCCTATTTTTATTCATTTAATTAGAGGGTGTAAACCTAGATTCCATAAAATCAATTGATTGGGGATATTATTGACTAAACTATAAACCCTTTTCCAATATAGTGAAAATATCATATTCTATGTTATCTTTATATAATGTACTTTATATATAATTTTACTTAATAATATTTGATAACAATTTATTATCCATTAGTAAGTGATTTAACCATTATTGATGGAATTATTAATGTATTTATTATGTTGTTCCATTTGAAAAGTATATGAAATTTGTTTTCATTCCATGGGTTATTTTTTATAAGATGTTGATTTAATTTATGTTCAACAAATTTTTATGGATTATTATAGCTGGGGACATACATCACCCTTTAATGCATTTCATAAGGGTCTATATCTCGAAGGATTATTATCATAATTGTGGGTGGAATGATCACTCCTTTATGAGAATTATCTAGTGATGTATAACAAATTTTTTCTATATGTATCGAGTAAATAATTCTCTCACCACTATGGGAATCAACTACTGATTCATACTACAAAATGTTTTAGGAATCAAGCATAAAATGATCACTCCACTCTGAGAATCATGTAGTGATGCATTCTCTATTATGTTACAACGATTAGATCAAAAAATTGTTCACCTATGATATTATTAACAATATTTAGGGTTATATATAAACTATATGATGCATATATTTCCAGTATATACTACATTTACTTGTGTTTTTTTACATATTTTTATTTTTATTCTTATGAAAATGTAATTTTCTCAAGGATAATTCTTTTTGACACATGCTTTCAAATTCTTATGAGTGATGTATTATTTTATTCCATGACTTACACCATCAAATGTGTTAATTGATTTATTAAATATATCATTATTTTGCATATTGATTATACCCATATGTTCAAAATACTCTCACTTATGAAATTTTAATATTATCCCTTAGGTTTACCGTTAATGATAATTTGATCTATTCCCTTTCTTGTATTTCCATTTCCCTAGGTTATAAAGATAATCAATACATAATATTTTCCTAAAAAATTATATGTGAACGAGTTATATGTTCAAAAAATATTATATAGTACTATGGGTATGGGACACCTCATTTTAACATAAAAATCATTCAAAAACTATTAATTATTGAGTTTTCATGATGTGGATTTAAAGGAAAAAACAACTTAGGTATGCCACCATTTATGGTATTGTAATTTTAACTAAATCCAATGCTTTGGGATATAGTAACATTATTTTTATAATGAAAAAAATAAAAGGATTCCAAATGTAACGTCTCGGATTCGGGTTCCCCACAATGGGTGTCCCGAACCTGGTTGGTCATAGGACCTCAAGCGCATTTCCCCAAATGCCAGACGATGCTGACTAGTAGTGAGGTCCTAGGTCTGATAGTGGGGAATCAATGACCTCCTTTGTCAATTTCTAGTGCAACAGAAAATTATAAACATACACAAATGTGGAAGTAGTAACAATATAGAACTAAAATGGAAAATGGAACAACAATAGAAGATAATCAACAATCATATATATAATGATTCAACATGACACTAATATTTGAAAGTAGCAAAAACATGATACACTATAATAAAATACAATACATTACAAAGTACCATGTATGTCAAAACAACTAAAACAATGCAACATGAACATAGCAGCATCTCAAGCCTAAGCTTTGTCTCATTCGCTATAACTCCTCCGCAACAATCAAGTACTTGTATAAGGACCCTTGCACTTATCCACACCTGCAGCAATATAATTAGTTTGGGCCCAAGACCTGAACCAAACAGGGTGTGAAAAATATATCCTAGTGGGAAACCACCAATGATCTATTCCCAATTGTCATTGAATATGTGCAACAACAGTGTGCAATAATGAAATGCAGTAAACTAGGAAGTACTCAAAAGTAGATACTCCTACCAGTCCCATTTCCATTTTGTTATTATTTAATAATTTAATATAATTGAATTAAAAGATTTTGAGACTCAGCCTCAGCCAGAAATCTCACATTTAGTGCCACAGAAAAAACCAAAATAGGCTATCTAAAAAATATAAGGTAAAACAATTCCAAGAATTTTCTTTAGTTGGGCCGGTATAACATAAGAAATCACCATAGTGAATATTCAATGTAAAAAGAGTCCTCAGACATGAAAAACAATACCATCAGTAATCAGAATTAAAATCTTCAGGTGATTTACCTCAGGCATAACAAATAATTCCCTTTGGCATAGGAGATGTTGCCCCCTAGAACGGATGATATTGTCCTCAATCATACAAAACATTACCCTCAGGCTAAAAAAACACTGCCCTCAGGCCAAACAGAACACCGCCCTTAGGCTAAACAAGTAACTGGGTGGATCCCAACACATAAGAAAGCAATTTATACACATTTTATCTCAAGAAAACTCAATGAATGCTATAATCACAACATACCCACGGGTATCCGGGCCAAATATACAAACAAGAGAACCACCCATGGGGTGGCCATAGATCAATGTAATGGTCCCAAAAAAAAAGTTTATGAATATTCATTAGGTTACTTGTGAAATTATATGTATTATATGAGTAAAGGCCTCATGCATACAACACCCCCAATTTGGGCATGTAGAACAAAGATGCACAAAATCAACTCAACAGTTAGAAATAAACACCAGACCACCTACCTTGATCTCCTCTGATCGATATACGTGAACGATTCCTACTGAATAGTTCATGAACTATGTAGATCTCAGATAAAAAATCACCCATTCAAACTCAAATAATTTCTACTTAAGAAATAATTTTAATAAAACCCACAAGGAGAGAGAAGGGATTACCTACGCGGTCCAAAGGTGATCGTCAGCGAAGGAATCAGAGTCCCAGTGTTCCGTCTGGAACTCTTCCAATGTTCATCCATCTCTCTCAGGGATTCACATCATTCTAAGCTTCCACTATTTAAATAGGAGGCTATTTCACATTTTAATTGGAAAAAAATATAATACACAGCATTTACTCTCAAGTACACGGTGTGTACATTCCATTGTTTAACTATTCCTTAGGAGGACACTTTCCACCACCTCATTGTTCATCTGTTGACATGATAACATGACGTGTGTTTCGGAATACAAAGAATCTACTATCACTCTACTGGTGCATACTCCCCCCACCTTACTATGCACTTTCTAAATGATTACACGACGTGTAAATACCATGTACACAGTGTGTAGTCAGTTTTTACACTCTTCATCGCAGAATGGCCTACACAACCTATATACTCATCTCACACGGTCAAAGTACACGGAGTGTTGAAAAGTACACAGTGTGTACCCACAAATTTTGGCATCTTTCCATACTTTAGTTATTTTCTCAAATAAATTTAAGGAAAATGGAAAAGAATAAGCATGTAGCTGAATAATAAAAACCAGGTTCTTATAAATTCCCCCCCCCCCCTCCTAAATCAATTCGTCCCCAAATTTCCCTTCCAAGGGTGGGGTAGATAAAGCTGAGAATAACTCTGGACACTGAGCACATACATCAGTCTCCCACTCCAAGGTATCATTCTGCACTCGGCTATGCTGCCACAACACCCGTATGAGAGGAACTGACCAGCCTCAGAGAACCTTTGTGATCCTATCGACAATACGAATCAGATGCTCTTCAACATATGGATCGACCTAAACTTCAACCTCCATTGGCTGAAAAATGGGAGACATGTCTTAATGATAACGACACATATGAGATACATGGATGATGTCTAGAATGGCTTGGTACCTCTGTGGTAACTACAACCGATAGACAACTGACCCGACTCCCTCCAAAATTTCAAATAGCCCCACAAACCTCAGTGAAAGTTTACCCTATCTCATGATCCACATGTGTCCCAACCTCGGAGAAACATGAAAGAAAACCTGATCCCTCATCACGAACTCCAAGGGTCGTTTGTGGCGATCAACATATGATTTCTAACAAGACTGTACAGTTCTCATCTACTTCAAAATCAACTGTACATGCTCTGAAGTCTCTTGGATGAGACGTGGTCCTAGTAAAACTGCCTCACCTGCCTCCATCCAGCTCAATGGTGATCGACATGGCCTACCATATAAAGCCTCGTAATCTTCCATCACAATATTTTCCTGAAAACAATTATTATAAGAAAACTAGACCTAGGGTATGTGCTTCTCCCGAGATCCCCCAATGTCTAGAACGCATGCACGAAGTATGTCCTTTAACACCTTTATTGTATGCTCTCAATGACCAACTGTCTAAGGGTGGTAAGCGGTGATTAGATGCACCTATATACCCAGTGCCCTATGAAAACTCTTCTAGAAACGAGAAGCAAAAAAGGCGTCATTATCAGAATATATAGAATGAGGGACTCCATGAAGAAGTGCTACCTCTCAGATAGATGACATTCCAATCTTGTCAACACTGAAGGTCTACTTGATGGGGGAAAAATTAAGATACCTTCGTATGTCTTTCCAAAACAACTCACACAACATCACTACCTTGAGGTGACCTATAAATCTTGTTCACGAAGTCCATCGCGACACTATTCCATTTCAAGTCTAGACTAGGTAACTGTTGTAACAGTCTGGCTGGCCTCTCATTCTCCGCATTCACCTAGTGATAGGTGGAACATCTCATAACAAAACAAGCTACCTCTCTTTTCATACCTGACCACTAGTACTGACCTCTCATGTCACGGTACATTTTGGATACTCCAATATGTACTGCCCAAGCTGATGCATGAAACTCTTACATCAACTCATTGTGTATATCCCCTAGAATCCACACTCGCACATGGATACACAGTACCTCGTCATCGCCTATCGTCCAACCAGTAATAGGATCCCCACATTCCACTGACTCCCATAGAACTAGGCCATCAGAATCTGATAGTTGTCTCACCCTCACTCTATCCAGAAGGGTATATGTCACTACTAATGATGAAAGATAGGCTTGCCCCTGACTATCATACACCTATAAAATCATCTCAGTGAGAAATGACAAGAGATTCCACTCCCCAATGGCCTATTGCACTGCCTGTATCTAAGTCCCCCTACTCATTACATCAGCTACTACATTTCATTTACCAGGAGTATAGTCAATCTCAATGTCGAAGGACTAAAGTTATTCGACCCACCATTGATGTCTCAGATTCAAGTCATGCTGGGTAAAGATATATTTAAGAATTTTGTGCTCTGTAAACACTACAAAATATTCTGCCAAGAGATAATGTCTCCAATAGCCTAACGCCTAAACAATAGCAGCCAACATGAGATTATATTTCAGAAAGTTTCTCTCATGTGGCCTCAACTGTCCAGACTCGTATGAATCTACTTGATTTCCTGAAATCAACACTACTCTCAGCTCAATACCTAATGCATCACAGTAAACATTATATCTCTTCCCATACTGTAGATGTATCAGGACTCGTGTTGATGTCTACCTTCCCTTCAGCTCCTGAAAGTTTGTCAAACAAGCTTCCGACCAAACGAACTTCACACCCTTCTTAGTCAAACCCGTCAACAGTGATTCTATACAAGAGAAGTACATTATAAAGTGCATGTAGAGACCAGCTATCCCCATGAAACTCAATATTTCAAACACATTTTTAGGCTTCTCCTAGGAATCTACTGCTCTCACTTTTTCTGGGTAAAGTTTAACTTCTTCATCTGAGATAATATAATCGAGGAAGTGTATCTTGTCCATCCAAAAGTGGCACTTTGAGAGCTTAGCATATAATCGGTGCTCTCTCAGTGTACTCAATAAGATCTCAAGATGGGTGGCATGGTCGTGTCAAGTCTGAGAGTACACCAAGATATTGTCCATGATGAATACAACAAATGAATCCAGATATGGGTCGAACACACAATTTATCCGAGCCATGAAAACTATTGGCATGTTTGTGAGTCCAAACAGCATGGCCAATTACTCGTATAGACCATATCTACTACAAAAGGCAGTGAGTGGTATGTCCGATGGTCTAACACGCAACTAATGATATCCTGATCTCAAGTCAATCTTCAAGAACACTCGTTCTCCTCGATGTTGATCAAAAAGATCACTAATCATTGGAAAGGGATATTGGTTCTTAACCTTCAATTGGTTCATCTTCTGATAATCCACACAGAGTATAAGGGTACAGTCCGCCTTCTTCACAAACATGACAGGAGGACCCCAAGGCGAATTACTGGGTCGAATGAAACCCTTTTCCTGAAACTCCTATAATTTTCTCTTGATCTCATGCAACTATGGTGTTTCCATCCTGTAATGAGGAATGGACATCGGTGCAGCTCCATGCACAAGATAAATAGAGAAATCTGCCTCTTTCTCTGGAGATTTACCTGAAAAGTCATCCGGGAAGACATTTGTGAAATGATCAAGCACATGAGGGAAATCATTATGACAACATCCCTGGTCATCTACATATATTCTCACAATTTGGGTTGTCACTCCACCTCACCCACGATGCTCGGGTCCAGCTCAGCTCGCCTTAACATCGCATTCACCCATGTATAGAAACTCTCTACACTCTAGTGATGTGATACTCACCGTATGATGATAGAACTATTAAAAGGATCAAATCGGCACCAACCAATAAATCCCGATATTAACATCATAGCTCGTCCTCGCCAAGATATAGAGGTCCCACAGAAAGTGACTCCCACCAACCTCTAGGGGGAACTCCTTGCACTTACACACACACACACACTGTTCTAATCCCCAGAAGAGTGTCTAGCGTCATAATATCAGAAGAAGAAGAAACATAGTGCCCAAGGCTCTCCACAAAGAGAATATATTTAAAGCTATGCGAAGCACCATTATCAAAATGTACTGAAGACAAAACAAAAGCAACAAGAATAGTACCTCTGACAGTGAATGGTCTGGGATCCTACTCTTGTTGGGTCTGTCACACTACATATGCTTGTCCAGTGTCACGGTTCTGCGACACAGCCAAGCTACCCTGAGCTGACCTTCCCAACTGTCTCTGGGATCCTGGTGTCTAGCTACCATGGCCATGACCACCACCTTGGCCTGAACGTTCTGACGTAATCTAGTTCCCTGAATAGTAATAAGTTGTTGGCCCTGATTCTGCATGTGAAGTATTCACAGAACCCCTCTCACTAGTCATTGATGGAAACTCCCAACAAAAACGATGGAGATGGCACCCCTTTCCATAATCTCGGAACTCCACTAGGTCACGTGGACAATGATATCTCTTATAACCTTCCTTACCACACTAGTAGCATATTACCTGGCCACCTGAAAAAATTTTCTCTCTAATACTACCACCATGAATGAAATCGATCTAACTCTTCCTCTTGGAAGTAGAAATTGTACCATAAACTAGTGTTGAACTTCCTCAGCCTACACCACAGGTTTCCTATAGGTTATACTGAGTAATCAGTGTCTGGTTCAAAATAGCGTGCACTTTAGGCAATCTAAAAACATTCACTAGTACTCGAATGTCATATCAAAGACCATACTCAAAGTGTCTTGCCGTAAATGACTCAACTCCCTCCACAACATCTACGATGCGATATAGCTCGGTGAAGTATGAATAATAATCCATAAATGACATTGCGCTCGGTTGCAGATTCTTGAACTCTCGAGATAGATTTTACCTTAGCATCTCTGGAAGAAAAATTCATAAAATACAGCCTGACAATCATCCCACGTCATGTGTCAGTGATGCTCACTCAAGGTGGAAATATCCAACCATATCTTGGCGGAATCAAACATCATATATTTAGAATGCATGAACCTCCTCCTAGGAGGAATCTCTAGATGCTCGAAAATCACCTACAGAGAACCTTGCCACGACTCCATAGCCTATGGTCCGCCATCCCCTGAAAATGTAGGCAGATGCTGTTGCTAGAATATACATGTTAGATCTACCATAAATGAGATATCCAGCGGTGCTCCCTGGAAGGTCTGCATAAACCTCATGAAGCCTTCATTGAACTACGCATTTATGCTTGCGTCTATTATAATGGCAGGCGCCTTATCGGGCTCTAGTGGAGGATCCACCGGTAGCCCATCACTTACCATCTCTAGAGTAAAATTGTTGATGCTCTCCTAGATAATAACTCATGGACACCTCGGTAGCATGAATCTACAAGGATAAAACATGCCTTATATTAATATAATCAAGTACTAAGAACATGAAGTGTTAGGAGGGAACATGAGAAAGAAATAAATCCAAGATTTATAAAACAAGACTACACGGCATGTATAATTACAACATGGTGTGTTCCCTTATGACTTTCACATGGGCGTGTACTTCTGCTAGAACAGGGCGTGTAACACCCCAGACACACGGTGTGTTGTCCACACACACAGCATGTACTTGAATTCTCTTCCCCTACCTGAGTCCTTCTATATGGCTTAGCCACACGGCTCTCGAGACTACATGGCGTGTATATGGTCAACATGTCTTGTAATATACGAGCTTCACCGACCCATGTGGTTCGAGACATGGTTAGGTACACTACTAAAACCACTTGGTGTGTTCTAGATAGACATGGCATGTACGACTTAAATTCCAACTGCCCATGTTGTTAGTGACATGGTCGGCTACTTGGCCGACACTACACCACGTGTTACACCCGCAAACGGTGTGTACACCACCCATTTCACCAGCCACATGGCCATGTCTACTCTGTCATTCACCGATCAAGACAACATGGCTTATCCCACAGGCAAATAGAGTGTATAAGGAAGGATAACGTTGACCCGTGTTGTTAGTTACACGGCTGGATTCCCATATTAAAAGACACAACATGTAAAATCGGTACACGACGTGTTTCTTCTTGAAGATCCCAATCTGTTGTCTCTGCCCACATGGGGTATGACATGGTTAGAGACTACAGGTCTGGTTCTTAGGGCACACGATGTGTACTAAAAAAATTTAATTTCTTCCGGAATGGAAGAGTACATGGCATGTGTTCATAGAACCACGTGCTGTATTGTCTGGGTTTCCTTATAGTAGACCATAGAAACTACTCCAAAGTCCAGAAAACCTCTGAATAAACACCAATGTGAAAAATTTCGATCCATGATGTCCCATACTCCCTGCAAACCAAATATTGGAATCTTATACGTGTTATAATAAATTAAACAAGTCGATGATCCACCAAATTCTGGTTGATGAGGTCCCATACTCCTCAGGAACCAATGTTTTTTGATCATTCACAAAACCTTACATAATAATACCCTATCAAATAGAAGGTATTTTTTCAAGGAATCTATCACAACAACATGACGTTTTTAAAGAACCTACATGGAATAGAAACCATGCATGGAATGTGATTCTACCATGGGCCTAAATGATGCATGAGATGGCATACCCACATCTCCTCGGGTCGCAGCTAAATATAACCCATGTATAAAATATAAACAGCACACCAAACGTACTTCACCCAATGATGAAAATCCAATAAACTGTTAAATTGCAGACGATATAAATCGTAATTAAACGAGGTATTTTGGATTTTCCCTGTATGCGGGTTAGCTAATCTCGGGCACAACTTATTACAAAATACCAATATCATCCTATCCATGACTACATGCTACAAACAGTATGTCAAAGAAAATAAATTCCTCTGATACCACTTTGTAACTTATCGAATCTTGGTGCCACGCAATGGGTGTCCTGAACCCAGTTGGTCATACGACATTAGTGGATTTACCCAAATGCCCAAGGTTGCCGACTAGCAGTGAGGGCCAAGGTTTGATAGTGGGGAAACTATTCCATAATTTGTTAATGAGCAGCTTAGTGAAAATGTATATACAAAACCAAATGCAGAAGCAGTAATAGTATAGAACTAAAATATAAAATGGAACTGCAGTAAACGATAATCAACAATCACATATATAACGATGCAACATGCCTATAATCTATGAAAGCTGCAAAAAACACCACAATCAAATAAAATACAGTACAAAGATCCATGTATAGAAAAAAAGTCTAAAATAGTGAAATAGGAACTCTGAAGCATCGTAAGCCTGAGCTTGGTCCCATGCTCTCCTACTCCTCTACAACAATCAAGTACGTGTATAGGGACCCCTTCCCTTATCCACACCTGCAGCAATATAATATATTTGTGCCCAATACATGATCCAAAGAGGGTGTGAGAAATAAATCCCAGTAGGCAACCGCCAAAGGCTCGTGGAAAACTGTAAGTGAAAATGTGCAACAGAAGTGTGCAACAATGAAATGTAGTAAACTAGGAAGTACTCAAAAGTAGCTACTCCTAACAGTTTCATTTCCACTTAATTATTATTTAAAAATTCAATATAATTGAATTATTAGTTTTTTAGAGTCAGCCATATCCAACACTCTCCCATTCAGTGCTGTAACAAAAACCACAATTGGCTATCTAACAAGTAGAAGGTGAAACAATACCAAGAATGTGATTTATCTTGGAAGGTATAACATAAGAAATCACTATAGTGAATATTCAAGGCAACAAGACTACTCAGAAATTCAAAACCTTACCCTCTGGTAATCATTATTGAAACCCTCGGGTGATTGGCCTTAGTATTAATGAATATTTCCCTCATGCATACGAGATGTTACCCTCATGCATGGACGATACTATCCTCGGACACAAGACACATTTCCCTCAGGCTATACAAAACATTGCCCTCAGGCTAAAACAACACTTCCCTCAAACTAAATAAGTAACCAGGCTGATCCCAACACATAAGTAAGCAATTTATACACTTTTTATCTCATGAAAACTCAAATCATGCTATAATCACGACATACGCAGGGGTATCCTGGCCAAATGGCTAAATAAGGGAACATACCCATGGGGTGACCCTGGATCAATGCAATGATCCCAAACAGCAGTTTATGCATATTCATTATGTTACTTAAGAAATTATAGGTATTATATCAGTCAACTCCTTATCCATACGACACCCCAAACATGGGCGCGTAGCACAGCGGTACACAAAATCAACTCAATAGTTAGAAATAAATACCAGACCACCAACCTTGATCTCCACTGATTGATATACATGAATGATGCCTCCCAAATCATCCATGAATGACATAGATCTGGGATAAACATTGACCCATTAAAACTCAAATAAAATTCCCTCAGGAAATAATTGGAAAGAAAAACACAAGGATAGGGAAGGGAATACCCGTATAGTCCAAATGTGATCATCAGCGAAGGAATCAGAGACATGGTGTTCGGTCGAGAACTCTTCCAAGGTTCGGCTATCTTTCCCACGACTTCCCGACAATCTAAGCTTCCTCTGTTTAATGTGGAGGTTACTGCCTATTTTAATAAAAAAACAAACTACACGACATGTAATCTCAAATACATGATGTGTAAATTAATTTTTTTAACTGATTCTCTGGCGGACACATTCCACCGCCTCACTGTTCATCTGTCGACATGATTACACGGCGTGTATTTCTGAATACACAACGTGTACTCTCGCTCTACTGGTGGCAACTCCCACCACCTTAATGTTCACCTCCCGACTGATTACACGTCGTCTAAATACCAAGTACATGGTGTGTATTCATTTTTTACACCCTTTATCACCAACAGGCCTACACGCCCTGTGTACTCATCCCACTCGCCCATAGTACATGGCGTGTTGAAAAGTACATGACGTGTACTCACAAATTTTGGTATTTTCCCCCATTTTCCTTATTTTATCAACAAAACTTATGGAAAAAGGAAAAAAAGAAACTTGTACCTCAATAATAAGAATTGTGTTCTTACACCAACGTATAAACTATTCATTGATGTCCCTACCAATAAATTCCATTATATTTATCGATTTTTAAATTAAAAAATTAAAATCAATATTTAATAAAAAAAATTCATTTCAAAACATCACATAATATATTTTATTAATAAAAATTAATTAATAAAATTAATTTATTTCAATGAAATTATAATTTATAATAATTATCTCTAAATTACCCCTCACTTATTTCCAAAAAATGTTATAAAATGGAAATTTGAAAATGGATCATAGTAAAAATACAAAACTCAAGACATAGTGAGTAAACCATTCCAAAAACCCTTGTGACTATGTCAATTAATTCCTCATTGATATTCACAATTCTATTATCACTTTAAAATATATTCAATTAATTTACACTTATCATATCATTCTAAGGTCATTTATATGTACCTTCTAATGAATTTTATCCCTCATTATTCAATGTATATATTTTATTATACTATTTCAAGTATACATGCTCACAAAAGGGTCACAATAAGCCTTATATAACTATTGATCCTTAACATAATTAGTTAATGGATTTTCATAATCATGAGGACTTGTAGGTATTTTTTGTGGTTGATGACATGTGTGTTTTTATTGTGTAAAATTCATTAGTGGATTGAGGATGTTTAAATCCATGAACAAAAAAAAAACATGATTTCATGTTGTGTGCTCCATTTTTTCCCTAACATTAATTAACACACCAACACATCCCAGAAGTAATGTATATTAAAATTTACTAAATTTCCATTAGAAATATATGTCTTTTTCTAACTTCTTTATACCTTTTCGAAAACATTTAATCCCATGTTTGGTATATATTTTCCAAATAGGTAGACATAAATCTATTTATTTCAATAAAAAAATAAACATTTATTAATTTAAGAAAAATACCCTTCTATCTTACCAATGATTATATATATTCCTTAATTTCTTAATATATATTATCCTCCTTACAATCAAGTTAAATTGAGATATTTTATTTAATAAAATAATTTATTGGTCAAGGATTTTATACACACAATATTACTGCTTATAAATATTGTTCTTGTATACTAGGGTATAAAATCAAATTGAAACATCAAGGTGGTTCTGAAGAACATTTATTTGCATATTTATTTTAATGAAAAATGCCAAAATTTTATTTAAACAAGTTCTAGATCTCAAATTTTATAAAAACTAATCCCCAAAAAAATAACTTCATTCTATAAAGTATTGGTTCTATTAAAAACTATATTTATTGGATTAATATATCATAAATTTCTAGACTACTCTTAAGTATGTGATAAAAAGAAATTGAAAGTACATCAATACATGTGATCTAAATGGTATGTATATTTTAATGAATTTATTAAAATTTTAATCTAAAATTATGGACATTCTTGTATATATTTATGATGTCTTCTATGAATGAGAAAAATTCCTCAAACATAGATATGGTCCCAAATGTACCATGTTATTAAATTGATTATAAATTTTTTTAAGAATAATAAAATCTAAAAAAAACACACAAACATGAAATGGAAAAATAATATTGAAAATATAAAAAAATGTTTTCCCTCCCAAATTATGGAATCATGTCTTCTCAAAATCAATTATTAATTGTTATTATAATATATAAAAGATTAAAGATTTGAAAAAATTAACAATGAAAAAAAGAGGGAAAATTTAAGCTATTAAATGAGAAAATGTAAGATATGTGTGATCTTCTCTAATCATACATGTAAAATATGTCTTTGGTACATCTATATTTAAAAATTCATAGTGAACATATTATTCACTTCTAGGTATTTTCATTGAACCATTATGGAAAACCATAGATACCATATATTTAATTTCACGTCAATATAGAATCATATCTTTCATAAATTCCAACTATACATTATAAATATACAAATTTTCATGAAAATAAATTTCTATTTGTTGAAATAGTCTTCCATGAACCAATACTATTCATTTCATATATATTATATAATTATTATATGATTCCTTATTATTTACCCAATATATTTTATATGATATATCATGTATCATCCATCATTTTCAAAATCCATATCAATCATTTAAACATCCATTTATTTTCAAGGCTATAGTTCCACATAATTCTTATAGAATTATCTATTTATCAATGTATATGGGGTCTTTCTAATGTATTTATAGTAAGCTATTATAGAATCTCATGATGAATTCTCCATTTTTTACTCAATAATTTTCCGTTAGAGATAAAAAAACATCTCTAAAATTCCTTGTATATCTTAATTGTAAAATATATATTTTCCAATGTCGTTAGGGTGGTATGATGTTGATATATTATGTTTTTCACCATATTTTCCAAAAATTACCTTCATGTTTTTACCATAAAATTTTGTTCTATGATAAATGGGTATTTGTCTTAGTGTACAAAATCTATACATGATGTTAGTCCCAAAAAAGAACATAAAAATGGTTATTCATTAGTTTTGTATCCCTAACCTCATCATATGTGTTCAATTAATAAAAAATAGTAACTATATATGGATATACATAGTACATTTGAATGGATCCATTAAAATTAATGAAACATACATCAATGATTTCACTAATGTTTATGTTTTGTTTTGTGGAATTTATTTCCTTTTTTATGATTTTGTTAGACTAGTATTATATACACTTCATAAAAAATTTATGTTCATGTTTTTATATATATTCTGAATAAAATATATGAATGGTTAATTTAATAGTTTTTAATTGAGGATTAATTTTTTCTCCTTAGGATAATGTGTTTTATATATTTATAATAGTGGGGATTCCACTTGTATATATTTATCTACCACCCATTTTTACATTAATTAGGAAACTACCAAGAATAGTCGTTGAGACGGAGTTCGATTCTGGGGCCTGGTATTACTAGAACAAGTCACTAAAAAATGAAAAATATTTAATAATGTGTGTGATTAGTTTTCATGTAAATGTGTAATAACATCCAATTGGTTGACCAAATTATAAATCTATGTGTATAGTTGCATTCAGAGCAATGATTTTACCCTAACTGTGACCTAAGAATGGCCAGAACAAATAAAGTATGAAAATACATTTTTTTATGTAACTGTAAATAAAGTAATTTAATACATTTTTTTCAATCCTTAATAGCTCATAAATTCTAACTCAGATTTGAAATATGGGACCACCATTGAGTTCATAAGGATTTGTTTTCTATAGGCGAGGACTAACATTTACCAGCGCATGCCTCATATCAATCACTGGTTTTGGACATAAATATCATTAAAAAAATATAAATAAATTATTTTTCAACACATACACATTTTATTTTCAGTTTTTGTTTTTATTTAGGGATCCAGGGTTAGTATAATGAACTATAAATAATACATAAAGGCTCAAGAGGGACATTGTAAAAATGTATCGTGGTGAGAAACTGTGACCACAGATCGAGCAGATCTTGGATCCCTACGCCAGTTGATTGTAGGATCTCGTCGATGAGAGAAACAAAATCATTCATTTTTAATTAATGATCCAAACCTGATGTATGGTTTTATTCATTTGTGATTTTCCCTATTCAGAATTTTTAATGTTGAACGTTGACCATCCCATGAATAGTTTGATCCACAGTTCGATCATTTTTTCCGGATATATATTTGTGCATTTATCTCTATCCCATAATTTTTCTTGATTTCATAAATCTTTAAGAAGTTTTATTGAAGTATCTTTTCATCACTAATTCCTAGAAAAACTGGTTTAGGCCAGATAGCTTATGTCACGATAACAACATGGAGGTGCGACAACAAACATGACATATTCTGGACAAGGGGGCAAAAGGTAGGCCGCCAGCCTAGCTGTCGATTACGGAAACGGGATGTGGATGGTAAGGTCAGTCCATCAGAAGCATGTAGAA
Organism: Viscum album; assembly: GCA_963277665.1. Classification (NCBI taxonomy): domain Eukaryota; kingdom Viridiplantae; phylum Streptophyta; class Magnoliopsida; order Santalales; family Viscaceae; genus Viscum; species Viscum album. The sequence goes on along the minus strand of OY728159.1, from coordinate 1,345,776,423 downwards.
GAAGAGGACTCCATAATTTTTCTTGATTTCATAAATCTTTAAGAAGTTTTATTGAAGTATCTTTTCATCACTAATTCCTAGAAAAACTGGTTTAGGCCAGATAGCTTATGTCACGATAACAACATGGAGGTGCGACAACAAACATGACATATTCTGGACAAGGGGGCAAAAGGTAGGCCGCCAGCCTAGCTGTCGATTACGGAAACGGGATGTGGATGGTAAGGTCAGTCCATCAGAAGCATGTAGAAGAAGAGGACTCCAGTAGTGCATGTGGAGGTGGATGTGGCGTCAGAAGCCCAGATGGTTGTTGGGCCAGGTCGATGCAGAACGCGGTCTGGAGAGACTGTGTGGGATCCAGTTACAATGGAGGCCACAGGAGCTGACTTGGATGTGGCGTAAGGGGGATGACACATAGACAGGTTTCAAGTGGAACCCACAGTGGAAGAAACCATGGGAATAAACTGTCAAAATTTCTATCAGGGAGAACATTAACATCCTAAAATTTATTCTCCAGCACTTGAACCTTTGCTTTATTTAAATTACTTCCACATTCGTTAATGTTGGAAAATAGTTACCCCATGGAATTCGAAATAGTGTAAATCATCAATGTCATGTAATTAAATATGAAAGTACTCAATTATAGACATTCTAATATTTTCATCAGCTTTTAGAAACCATATATTTTCTTTTTTCATAGACATTTTTGGAACAATAAGAATTTATTTTATATGAATTATGGTACATACTACTTCTATAACAAAACATTCATGGTGACACCTCAACATGTTATTGATGATCTGATAGCTACACCAAGAAAATAGAAGTAACCCTTTTACATTAACTATGTTATCCATACCAATCATAAAATGATAGATTCCATGCTCGTAAGCACAACAATTATACCACTTGTTATACCCAAGGATTTCTAATGTGGGGAGGAGTGAGTCATTATATTAATATTTTTAATAGATAAATAGATCTTTCCCTATTTTTTTGATCTAATTAAATTTCATTGAATTAATTATGATATAAAAAATCACACAAATTTAGAAATATAAACATACCATATATGTTTTACATGGTTAACTACAGAGGTCCAATACGACTAGAATATGGAGACTTTATTCATTTATACAAGAATTCACAAGATTTAACTAGATTCAGTGGATTATAATTGTTCAGTTATGGAACCCCCATATAAAGTTCTCTATCATAATGAGTAATTCATTGGAAATTTACTACCTCCATAATATCACTTATGTTAGCTTATCCTTGTTAACTACTCTTGATGATGTATCCCTCAATTTCAATACATAAAAGTTACATCCAAACTATAATGTGAATATTATTTAATTTTCTGCATTACAGTCTGAAGATGATTCACCAATATTATATTTTAAATCTTGGAAACCAATCAAAAAATTCAATGAGAGAAATAACTTCTTAAAAACAAACTTATGATCATTGAATGCATTAAACACTATACACCTCACACTGTCAACATGTACTACACACAAATACAAATCCTCTATGTACTATCAATTTGTTGAATAAAACTAATCCAGATACAAATTTTGTGAACCACATACATAAATATTACATCATACACCTTATTTATGATACTCACTTGGTGATATATTGGCCATATACTCACATTGTGATTCACATTCCTCATGGATCTACCTACTAGGAACATCCAACATTTTTCTCTCTCCATATACTCACTTGGTGATATATTGTCCATATTACTCACATTGTAATAAAATTTTTTATTAAAAAAACAGCTTACAAAATATTTATATTTTCACCAAAAAATCTCTACAAATATGTCATCATAATCTATTCTATTTAATATGATGGGGTGCGGAATAATTAAATAATATCATCAATAAATAATTTTATTAAATAAGGGATTTTTATAAATTTTATAATAAATTAAAAACATTAATTGAATATTTCATTAGGAATATAGCAATTTTATTTTAATGTCACTTATTTAAATTATAAAAAATCATAAAATAATATGAAAAATATTTATTTTAAAGTATCCGAAGAATATTTTAATGGATGAATTATTGAAAATAATAGTGATGATGGAGGGATATGTAATTCATTAATTAATGCTAAAATAATTATTATTTCATAACTGTGTTAAAAATTACCTCTTTTGGAAAACAATAAGTAGATTCTGGTCATGATCCAACCCAATATGTCTAGGCCGAATCCTCCCTAATCCCACATCATTAGGGTAGTGGGATGGAAAAATGTGGTGAATAGGATAACTTGTATGGTAAGAATTTTCGTAATGTAACTATATAAACACAAATAACAATATCAATGTAGGTGTTTAGAGGAATAATTATTAAAATATAAAAAACTAGAATATAAATGATACATGAAAAACCTCTATTGTGTAAAAAATATGAAAGTGTAAACTGAAAATAAGAGGGAAAAAATACACACCTAACCAAATAGATGTAACAACTAAAAGATTGGGTATGTAATTGCTAAGATATCTTAGCTCTGAATCTCCATGATCCGACCATCTTATAGGTCCAATGTAAGATTTATCCATTTGATCACCCATTATTTTGGTATACATATCCATCATCTACATAAAACATGACACATACAAAAAATCCCCAAATGGGGTATGTATATATATACCTTTTTGGAGACCCTAAAAGCTTAATGGAAGAGAGTAATTGATATGTTATGAACAGAAAGGCATCTCAACCAAATTTAATATAGTAAACCAGTATAATGACCTAGACACAGATATACATAATCTCATCCAATGAATCTAAAATGATAGAGTAGGGAATCTATATATCACATCCCTTCCCAGGAAAAGAGTGTTATAGGTTCAAAAATCCCTTACTCAATTCCCAACAAATCATCTGTATTTCCGTAGAAGTAATTTTTTGGATAGACCATTCATTTACATTTCTCTATGTTGTTTAGGGGTAACAATATCCAATACGATCATCCATGCCCTAGTCTGTTAGGGGTTGACACACAGATTGAGGAGACCATTAACATATCTGTTCGGAGGTATGATCCGGTTGATTGATTGAGGGCATGCTTCTTTCTCTGTTAGGGGATGTACCACTCAGTAGGTAGAGTAAATTGACCCTAATATAATAGGGGGAACCAATAAATAGGTAGAGGATCCGGACTCTAATCTCATATGGAGTACCATTCAGAATGTAGTGGAACTACTCTCTAACGCTATAGGGGTACCACTAATAGTAAAGAGTACATGAACCCTATTAAATAGGGGGTGCCACTTCATAAATAGAGGACCCATTACGTGATCCATCATGAGGTACCACTCAATATATAGATATAATACCTATACCCCTACCCATCAAGCAGGTACCAATGTAATGATCTCATCAGATCACTTTTGTCAACATGAACAACCTATATAATATCCATGTATGATAAATCCCACATAATGTATCAAAAGATACTATAGTGGCCAAAATCAAGTTCTAAATGGGAGAACACCATGTATATGCTACTAAAATTCTGAAATCTCTGTCCAAACAAAGGATATATGGGGGCTATAAGTTTACTCAAAATTGAATGTGGGGAACACTGTTTGTAAGGGGCCCACATGAAGCTTGGTATCACTTATCTACCAAGGTGTGTCCCTTCCGTGATGTGGATCACTAACTATGTAAAAATAGATGGCCTTTAGGTGGACTACACCTTTTGAATCAACCACCTGATGTCTTACCTGTCTCCCTGGCCAGGTCTATGTAATTTTGTATGTCTATATATACTTAGGTACATGATTTTTTATCCTTGACGGGGTCCAACACATGTGGTCATTAAACATAAAATAACAGCATGGAGAGTGATTTATAGTGTCTATCCTATCTTGATGATGTTTCATCTATAACATTCTCAAATTCATATGGTCACAACCAAGGCCACTACACCCTCATTTTCGTGGGCCACATTGTGTGTAGTTGGGTTTTTAAAAAAAATGATTCACACATGAATTCTATATCCTTATATTACACCACTTATACCACCTATAATAATATTAAATGAGTGGATCTAATGTCCCTTATTCTTTTATGTCCCTCTAGTCGAGTGAAATTTGTTCTCTTATGGTTTTCTCAAAACCAAAATTCACTATTCATATCTCTCATTTACTCTATCACTGAATTGGATCCTCAATCAACAAAATCATAAACCAAAACCCAAAAATTATTTAATATTTTCCGTTTGATTTATGATCTATTCATTTGAAATAATTCTTCTTTGAATAGAGGGATCTAATCAAGGTTAGTCCCTCCCAGCAGTGTCATGTCAGTGCCCTTAGCCCAATAGAAAAGAATGTGAAGAACAGGTTGGGAAAAATCACAAAAAAAGAGTGTGTTAAAATAATTGGGCAAGCGTTACGGGACAATAAATACATATTTCGAAAAATTTTGTGAGAAACAAGGAAGAATATATAAGAATATAATATTCAATTTAAAATTTCTATGTTTTTACGTGCAATGGGAACTAAATTAACACAGATTAATGAATCAATAATGATCATTCTCAATTATTTAATCAATCTAGGAAATGACCTAAAATTGATGATTCCTACCTTTTTGGATAATTATTAGGTGATGGATGTTCTATATAATGAATATGTGGAGTCATTTCATTCCTGAAGTATCGATCTTCTAGGATCTCTGGTATCGTCATCGTCTGATTTTGGTTTTCTAATGAGAGGTTGAAGGAATACCATTCAATTATGGAAGATTTTATTGAAGTAAATCTTGAAAATCATCATAACAGTTTATTGAATGAAAATTTGTTAAGGTTAATTATATTTAATAAATAAAATAAACTTTTTATTTACATAAATGCACCCCCAAGAGATTCATTTATCCTAATCTCCCACACCAACCTATTTTATGTTCCACAGATGGTAAACATCACATTTCAGACTCAACCATGGTGTCTAATATCTGATTCAGGATTATATTTAAAATATATACCATTTTCAATAATAAATTAATTATATTCAATGTAAAATGTTTTTAAAATATTTTTAAAATTAATTCTGGGCACTTTGGGCCTTAGAATATAATGTCATCTCTGCGCCTCGATCCGATGATATAGGTAAAAGAATTATAAAGTATTACAATGAGAAAACATGCTCTCTTAAATTGATTTTAGGAACATTTATAGAAAGTAAAAAATGTGTTGAAATAAATACCATAAATCATTATATAATAGTAAAATCATTATGAAAAACATTTAAATGAATATTTCGACATTGAAAAAATATATTCTCGACCAAATTTAAAAAACTTGTCGTTTGTCATAAATTTTTTTATCAATATTGGAACATAGGTGGATGAAAATTAAAGGTAATTTTTTAATATAAATTAATTACCAATGGATAATAAAATATAAATATATATATTGTAAAATATAAAGAGATTATAATTTCCATCAATGAATATTTAAACATAAATATACCTAAATAAAAATGAATTTTAGAATAAACCCTTATCTCTTGTCTCACTTGCTTCGATTGTCCATTTAACCTCATTTATAAAAAGATAATTTGTTATTATTAAAAAATATAATAATATTATTACCTCTAATAAGTAATTTTTTTTTCATTAAAACATTATATCACTATTTCAGGAATAATAATTCATTATCGTCACCATTTTCAGGTGTTAACTAATTAATTTTTTCAGTTATGTTTCGATGGAAATGTTATTATCCCTAGATATTAATAATGTTAAAATCGTCCCAATAATTTTTATAATGATATATATATCACATATATTCAATAAATATATATTTATAACCATTCATTTATGAGAGATATAGAAAAATTAATTATAGTGTTCATGGAGGTGGTATTCCATACGTATGCGTGCATGAAATTTTAATTTTCTAACCCATGGAAGGAAATACTAATAAATAATATTTTATCAATATATTATCAAAATTATATAATTATTATTTATTAAAAATAATTATATCTATTAATTTGAGTCAGTTATCAAAAATGAATCATATCGCTACAAAGAAGCGGTTGTCCAGACACACACACGAGTGATAATTTCATTTACAATTTGATGGAATGGAAGTGGAATATGGTTATACCAAGATAATAATAACTTATTATAAAATTTATAATTTTGGATTAGTTAATTTTGGTTCGAAAAAATATAATTATTGTATGTAGAGGAACATATAAACTTTAAAGAAGTTGGGGTAAGATGATGGCCTCTTTTTTGAGAGACCTCATTTAGCTTACACATTAAGGATTCTTTCGATGGAATAAGAGTAAGAACCATAGATAAAGAACAAAAGAATTTAATATGGAAAAGTGTTAGGGGATGTTCCTTGAAAGATATATTTTTCTATGATTATGAATATTTTAAGATAATATGCCTCATTTTATATTTGAGGTGAGGGATAATGATGGAATAACTTTAAATATTTAAATAATATAATAATTGTTTTGTGAGAGTGTCATTAAATGGACATGACCTCTATGGTAAGATAATATACCGTAAAAAACTCATAAAAGAACAATATTTATAAAATTTTATGTCAATTTTTTATACATATATCTTACATTAACCCCTGGTAAAACCTTTTAACCTAAACCACAGAATCAAAGTTCTAGTATTTTAACTATTCATTATGACAAAATATTAAGTTAAAATTATAAACAAATAATAATAAAAACAATTACAAATAAAAAAATCCATTTTATATGATTATATTTATTGATGTGGTAAGACTTTATTTTATCGTATGATCTTAAAAAGCAATGAAAAATATTTTTTGGTTTAATGTTTGTCTTAAGGATAATGATGATTTACAAAAAAAATAAAATATAATTTTGATTATAACAGATATAATTGGATTATGATATATAATAGATGAATTAGTTTTCATTAAATCCAATCCAAAATGAAAAGTGAACTTTTGAACACTTGATTAAATGATATTGAATAAATTCATTTCTTATTTGAACAAAAACAATACTTAGATTAAAAAAAAGTTAACAATATATTAATAAGTTCAATATTAATTTTTATATGAATGTTAATAATTATTATATAAATATTCTTTATAGGAAAAAAAATGATTCCAAAACATTTATGTTTCTCTTATTTCATTATAAATTCATAAAAGTGATAGTTTTTGTAAATTCAATATTCATCACTCTTCATCAAAGATCAACTATTTCTAAAAAAACTAATTAATTTAATATGACCAAATATTTACAAGATGAAATAAATGAATAACATAATTTTATAAAAAAATTATAACATTTTGGAACATGGTTTTTATTCAAAATCTTAAATAATTTAGTTTTCATTACACTATTATTTATTTTTAAATAGAAAACTAAATTTATATAATTAATGGTTATGTGTTACATGATCACTCTCATTAATGGTGTTTTGGTAAAATCTTACTAGATCCATACTAGTTTCCCAACTAAAATTTCATCTCCTTGATTAATAGATTCTCTACCTGATTATGATCTTCTAATCTATAACTAAGTAAAAAATAGATTTTGTGAAGTGTTATTTTCAATCGGTGGATGACTTGTCACAAATAGTCTGGCCATGTAGTCTATCAGTGTGAGAGATCACATCTAGTTACAATTTTTATGTTAAAAAAGTAATTGAGATGGGAATATATTCCTGTCAATAAAACATTTGGTGCACGATGCGTACAAACCCTCTTGGAGATGCGTTTTCGGGAGAATATACACACACCGTAAGTAATGTCTGGTTTTTTTATTTCCGACGAGACCCATCACAAATTTTATTTTTACAACCATCATAATTGATGTTGGTTGCACTATTAGCAATGGGTCTCATCACAAATACATAATTTTTTAGTGTAATCCCACCGCAAATACTCCCATCGCATATTATCAAACTTATGTAGCCCCCCCAGATTGTTTTCTTTTTCGTTATTCTATTAACGTCTCTTTCTTTCACTCCTATCATATTCTTCTCGTAACATTTATCAATGTATTAAATTTAACAACGGACCAAATTTCAAGCATTTCATCCACAAAATGATTTAGGTTTAAGGTATTTATTTAATATATTTATTTCATATTAGTTAAAATTATAAATAATTAGCAGTAATTTGATTTAATAAGAATTACATTCTTTTATTTTTCATTAATTAGTTTTAGAAATATTTTCTTTCAATTAGTAGTAATGTATTTAAATTAAAATTAAATAGTTTTAATTTTTTAATAATATGGTTTAGTTGTCAGTAATTTGTAATAATTAGTTGTAATTAGTAATAATAAGTGTTAATTAGTAGTAACTAGTGGGAATTAGTAATAATTACTAATAAGTAATAATAAATCACCATAATTATTAAAAATTAGATTATTAGTAATAATTAGTAATAATTATTTTTAATTAGTAAACATTTTTAATTTTTTTTTATTTTATACTAATTAGTAAAAATTAATAACAATTATTAATAAATTATTATAAAAACTAAAACTTAGCACTCATTAGTGGTGATTAGTAATAAATAATTAAAAAAATTGTGTTTTTTTAATAAATTAATAATAATTAATAAATTCATATAATATACATTAAGTTGGAAGAAAATAGTATATGCTATTATAAATTATTAAATATTAAGAAAAAAATTATTATCTATTATAAATTAGTAATAAATTGTACAAATTTGAAATAAAATAGTAAAAATTAGTAAAAATTAGTATCAAAATATTATAATCTAATAAAAAATAGTACAAATTAGTTTAAATTAGTAATAAATTGTATAAATTCCTAAAAAAAATTTATAAACTAATAAAAAATGATTTATTGATAGAGTTTACAATAGATGAATATAAAACAGTATAAATTCTTCTATATTATTAGAAACTAATAAAAATTTATTAACTAATACAAATTTGTAATAATTTGTGTAAATTTTTAATAAACTAAAAAATCATAAAAAATAATAAACAATAATTGAGGAAAAATTAAAAATTTATACTCAATTGTTGTAATTAGTGATAGTTAGTATACATTCATAAAAAGTGTTTTAAATTAAAAAAATTTAATAAGTTGATATAATTTACCATAAATTTATATAAAATAGTATAAATTACTACAAGTTGTTATAAATTAATAAAAAAATTTAATAAATAGTCAAAATTAGTAATAAATACTAAAAAATAGTAATAAATAAAATAAAATTAGTTAATAATAGAAATAAATTGCTATAAAGTAATAAAAATTTGTACTGCTTGATAGTATCTTGTAATAATTAGTATAAATTTCAAAACATTTATAATAAATTTATAAAAACATATAAATTGATAGAATATATAATAAATTGATATAAAATAGTATAAATCATTAAAAATTACTAGAAACTCATAGAAAATTTATTAACTGAAATAAATTTATTATTATTTGTAAATATTTGTAATCGAATAGTAAAAATTAGTAATAAATTGTAATAAAATTATTAAAATTAGTACTATTTAGTTATAATTAGTAATATTCAGTATAATTTAGTAAAAAACTGTGGTAGTTAGTATTAATTATCTGTAAAAGAAATTAATTAGTAAGACGTAATTAAAAAAATAATTAGTTAGTAAAAATTATTAATAATAATTGGTAATAACTAAAAATTTGTTAAAAATACATGATTTGAAAAAAATAGAAAATATTAGTGGTAATCCATTATAATATGTTACAACTAAAATATATATAAAAAGGTAATGATGAATCACTTTTATTATTACATATTAGATGTAATTATTAATAAATAGCAGTATTTGATATTATTTAATAAAAAATACTTTCACATAGGGCTACTTAGAGATGCTTTGTAATTTTTAGTATAAATTACTAGAGAATTCAAAATGAAATAGGTAGTCAATTAAAGCTGATGAGAAATACAATATTATTAAATTGTTTGTATAAGTTGGTCCAATGGAAGATATTACTATTAATTTATATATATATAACAAATCAAAAACAATTATTTTATTTTTAAATTTTAAATGAATTTTACAGCATAGAAGTCAACAAAAGACTTTATTACATGATTGTGATTGGACAAATAATTATATTAATCCAAATGGTTATGGTATAAATCCGATATATATAAGATTTGTGAATCTTTTATATCATTTTCTTCATCAATAAGAGAAAATATATTCAGAAGGGTAGATTAAGTTTCCATGCAAGAAATGTGATATAAGGTGGTTTGACACCTTCGAAAATATTGGGGGTTTTGTGTAGAATTCTGGTTTCCAAAAAGAATTTGTTTTTTTGTATGAAAATATAGAACATATCTTAAGAGAAAATATTAATAATTTGGTTCCTGATTCATCATAGTTTCAAAATTAAGTACATTATGTGGTTGGTATATTTTTTCTGCAAACCGAAACTAAGGATGATATTGATTAAACTCGTGAGTTGGAACCGTCCCAATTTTATGGGATGTCCATGTATGATGAGGATTTCTTATATACTATAGCCATAATAAGAATTTTTTACATGGTTGAATAATTCATGTCTATAAAATTAGATAATGGAATATCAAATAGCTATTTTTATCAGATTTTCACTTTGATAAATGAACTATTATGGAAAAGAAATATATTGCATAAAAATTTCTATGATAGAAAGTGGGTGGGTCATAATTTGGGTCTTGGTAGTGAGAATATTTGTGCATGTTCAAATGATTGATTCTAACATTATTGTGAAAGTTATTCATTAGTTTGTTTTCTAATAGGTGGACTATCATGGGATTAATATTATCAACTAGGGATGTACTGATTGATTATTATAAAATAGTTGACGAATTTATTGATTACACCCATATTTGTATTTTTTTTATGTCTTAGAACATAGTATCATTTAAGACAAGGCACAAAACCAACAATGCAATAATTAAATGAAATAATGATTCTCCTAATGGTGAGTCATGGAACCATTTTGACCATGTACATCATTATTTTTCATTAGAAGCCCAAAAAATGTGATTAGGTCTTTCTACTAATTGTTTATATCAATTTGGGTTGCATATTAGTCAATATTCTTATTTTCCCATCTTTATAACTCTATATAATTGATCACATTGGATTTATATGAATGGTACATATATATATAATTATTAATTATATAATATCTATAAAATAATATTGATGTTTATTTTAATCCATAGATTGATGGGTTAAATTTATTATGGAGTAATGGAGTCAGTACATATGATATTTTTTATAAAAAATTTAGTAATGAAATACATATTGAAATGGAAAATTAGTGACTTAACAACATATGAAATGTTACTTGGATATAGTTCAAATGGTACAAATCAGGTCCATACTATACGAGATACAACCAAATTTTAATGCAACTCAATGGAAAAACCATTTTTTCCATCGAGTTTCATCAATGATTTCTTCCTACCAAACATTATCTTCAGAAGAAAATATATCATTTCATGAAAGGTAAATTTGATTGAGATATACCCCCAATAATGATCATTGTTATTAATTAATTAATTTAATGTATCCTAATAACATTATATTACACATGCACCGACTATAAAAAAATTGATTACGTTGGGAAAGAATACAATTGGATTAAACATATAATTTATTTTTTAATATTCTATATTGGAATGATTTGAATGTTCATCACCTGTTGAATTTCATACATATTGAGAATCAATTTTTTGATAATTTATTTTATACTATTTTGATCACACATAGTATGACCATAGACAATATAAAGACATGATTAGATATTCTGTAAAATTATAGGCGGTCCGAACATAATGAATTTAAAAATGAAATATCACAGATGTTAATGAATCCAGAAGCATTTTATACAGTGTTTAGTGAAACTCAATTATTATTTTATTATTTGATTTCATATGTCAGGATTCAATATGGTTATGTTTTCAATTTGGGTATATTTTTTTATGACGTCAAATTATTGGTTTAAAAATTAATGAAATTCACATTTTAATGGAGATAATTAAACAAATTGGATTTATAGTTTTTTTGAATTCTAGGATTTTGGATTTGTTAATAAAAATATCATATTTTTTCAGATAAATTTGTTAGCAGACAATATGTAAATATTCACCATGTAGAACAGAAAAAGATACTGTTTCAATTTAATGTAACTATGAAAAAATATTCTAACAAACATTCTTTGACTTAATAAAACATTTATTATTAAATTTTTATAATGAAGAAAAATGAAGAGTCCTGGTATTATTTCGAGGGAAGTACCATTTCATATGATGCATGCATAAACTGATGAAAAATGTACATAACAAAACATGAGTTGAAGGATCAGTTACATAAGCATATTTTCTGGAAGAAATTTATTTTTTCCAGTTTGATTATTTTCAATTTGAATATCACTATAAAAAATATGATTGTGTCATAATTTGGGAAATGATGATAATGAAATGGATAAAAAATTATTAGTTATTAATCATCAAAAACTAGGATTTGGTGGATTTAACAAACTATGGGTTTTAGATGATGAATATCTGAGGGCTCATAAATATTTTCTTCTCAACTATGAAAAATGAAACAATATTTAATGTGAGTTATCATATTACTTATTCTATAATTTATTATTTAAATAAATATTATATATTTATTGATTATATTGATTTCATATCAAGAATCTATTTCCAAAAATTACAATAAATGCTCTTGAATAATGTTTTCAAAATAATTATTTATACTATTTCCAAAATTATCCATGTAATTTGTTTATGGATTAACCTATAAAATCCATTTATTAATTGTTACAATAATAATTTTCTTCAAATTTTAACGTATGTCAACATGCTGAAAAAATTGATAAGTGATTGTACGTATTATGTAACCCAACATATAAAATGGATAAATATTTTAATTCATATGTTGTGAATGGTTTTACATTTTATACACTAACACATTGAAATCAATGAAAATTTATAATTGGGTTTTCTTTGAGAGGATCTCATTATCTAGAAAATTATGTCTATGTTTTTGGTATACTAGAAGATATAATTGAATTGATTAATCTAGGTAAGAATTATGTAACAATTATTAAATGTAATTTGATTGATATTGATTGAGGCTTCCTTGTTCATCTTCACTAATTAATCCTAGGAATTAAATAATAAAATAATTTTCATGGTAATTGAAATATTTTTCTTGGATAATTAAACACATCAAATTTAAAATAAAAATTATTATTTTGATTTATGAGAGTTTTGGGACTTTTGGACCATAATAAAAATTATATCTCGTAAAAATCAGTTTATCCAATGTGAATGTGGTTCAACTAAATTTCACATAATTGAATATATTAAAAGGGACTAAACCAAATCTATTGTTTTAATAAAGAGTCAAGAATATATATTTTGACAACCAATAATTATGGGTTAATGGTGATGATGATGTTATGGATGTAAAAATATCATTTCAAATAGAAATAGATGATAATGGTAAAACTCCAATTGAAATTGATGATAACGATGAGGAATATGATGATATTGACCATATGATATACAAATACGAGGATAAAGATGAATATGTACATCGAAAAAATATGATTATAATCATATATAATTTATATCTATATATAATATCATTTTTAATAATTTTAAAACAATAATAACTTTCTTATTTCATAATGCTAATGACGGTTTATATGATCTGTTTTGAGAGTTGGAGGAGGCTTCATGACCATGTGACGAGCACTATGCTATATAATTTGACCCTCAGAAGGATGAAGGTTTAGTGACGACTCTAAAATGTCTGGGTTTTGTGAAATTGATAAGTACATACCCTATTCTCAAAAGACATCCATTTCTTATGTTCTGTCCATACATATGAGTGTATGTTAAGTACTGTAGTTTAGTTAGTTTCCATTTATTTTCATTTGTTTTTTTATATAATAATTATTTGAGTATTTTTTCTATTTTTTAACATATTTATATATATATATATATTGGAAATGAATGTGCTATATTGTGGAATTATTTTTCTAGATCGGGGGTGACATGGGATCAAATTAAAATTGATTCTTAAAAAACACGTATTTTCATTGGATGGTATGTAAATAAATAATTTTTTTTGAAATTTATTTAAATATTACTATTATATTAGTAATAATTAGTTGGTTTTATGATATCCCATTGATGATAGCGTTCATGACTCTATCTCGGAGGCCTAGAAGGTTTGTATGTATGATCATTCCCATAAGATTTCGCAAAATCTAAAAAGGAAAACCATGTGGAAAAAGGGAGTCATATATCTTGATCAATATTGTTGTGCTCACCAATAAAATTAAATATCATTTCGGGTTTGGGAAGTAATTTTATCATATGAATGGAATATACATTTCATAGGAGATCATCATTAGGCTGACCAAATCAAAGGAGGCAGGATTTGATGCCTCGAGATGGTAGTTGTACATTCATAACATAACAATGTCATATTGTAAATATCATTTTTAAATAATTTACATAACAATAATTTTGAACTGTTCTATTATACTCATATAAGAACTCTAACAACATAATATTATAGAGATTGATGTTTATTAGAGGATCTACAATAATCCTACCACTGGAGAGAATATAGGTGTTGTCTAGCAGTATATGTTGGTCAGTATAATTTTTTTATTTTCATCATTAACTATAAATAAAATTTCAACTATTTTAAATTTAAATTTAAATTTTAAGGGGTAATATATGGTCAAGACATATCAAACACAAGATGAGAGTCAGGAAAATATTAATGACTAGACATGAATTGCAGAACCAGTTGGGAATGAAGAATGAATGCCTTTCAATCATTATATCTTGATGAATGGTCATGTTATTAGTATCAACTCTTGATTGATTCCTGAGAGTTATTATGGTAATAATGTGATGTCATCATATATCTTGAGAGGATGTCATAAAGTGTAATAATATTATTATTAATATTATAAAGAGTTACTAAATTCTAAGTGTGATCTTATAGGGACAATGGGTAGTGAGAAGGAGGAGCTCCATTAGTAGTAATATTTGCAGTAGGAGGAGATGTGTTGATGGCTAGAGGAGAAGCAAAATCAAATCATGGATTATATGTGACAGATGAATCATGGATTAGGGATGATGTTGCATCTACCACTACTTATATATGAACTCACATTCCCTCAGGGATATATGTTTATTTTTTTTAAACATCTTAATGTACATATATTTTGTAATATTTTTATTAATTAATTTATTTGTAGTTTTACATAGTGTGTATTTTATGTTTTTGTGACTAATATGTTTATTAGTTGAATTAACTTATTTACTTTATTATTATTATTATTTTTAAATTTATTAAATTATTTGTGACAGGTGAGCCCACCCGATGTAAAATATGTTTTTTATAAACCAGGTCATATTATTTGCGATGACCCATCACAAAACATATTATTTTCATCAACATTTCTGTTAGTGGTATATTTTTGACGGGGCCCTATCAAAAATAAACCATTGAAAATATTTTAATGTAATATAGATCCTTATATCCTTATTATTTATTTTATCTAATATTTACTTATAATTAATTTGGGAAATTAATTCATTTCAATTATGCTATCTTCTTTGATTAAATTCCAACTAAAATAAGAGTCTAATGTTTGAAGAAATAACTTCCATTTTTTACAACATATATTTTTTCAATAAGTATGACATTTATTTCCTTCCAACATTTTCCTCTCCAATTGATAACTCTAAAATTGATTATTATTTATAATACACATAAATATCTTTCGCTCTATTTAGAGGGAAAATATATTAATAATTCCATGATATAAGTTTTTAGGAAACTTACATCAAAATATTAAAAAATGTTTTTCATCCTTTAAGAATAAAATCTTTCTCATCCACTACATGTTCCCTCTACAATTTTTTTTGAATTTTTCAAAAGTAAAATATCTAAAATGTCTAAAAAATTAATTATTTAATATATTTGATAAGTTTACTTCTAAATATTATAAAATTACTTTTCAAATGATACATATTTTCATTTATGTTAGACATTATATTTTAAACTATGATTATAAATTATTTTAATAGATTTTCATAAGCATGTAATTCCAATCAATTATATTTATTTCCAATGATTCAAGGTTTTACAAAGTAATTTTTTTTTCTTATTATTCTATGATGATTATTTATATGTTTTAAATTAAAAATGGTCATTTTCATAATTCTATTCAATGTAATATGTTGTTATTATTCTATAGGTACTCTTCAAATACTAATTTAAACTTTAACTATGCCATAAGAAATGAAAATTTTTAAATATAAATATGATAAATGATATATCACTAAAATTGTATTTCCCAGTCATCTTTATTGTTTAACAATATTTCATATTTAAATTCCTTTCCTATATGAATTAACAAAATTTTATTCTTGGGATTGAAGGTGGTTCACCAAGATTACATAATATCAATTGATTGTGAAATTCTTTTACAAAACCATATACCCTTTATCTATATGGTATAAATAAAAATGCTAAATTATATTTTTTTAATAGAATTTACCTATAATGTTATTATATACCTTTAAATAATAATTAAATTGTATGGGTATATCATGTCACTCTTTTTATTTAATTATGAATGATTTCCTTACGTGATACCATTTTGAAAATATTTGAATCCAAAATTACAACCAAGTGTTTTTAATGATATGGTGCTGATTTTATTTGAAATCATATATATAGATAATAACAGGTTGGGACCAACATTTTACTCCAATTAAACGATTAATGTTCTATATATTTTGAGATAATTATGGGATATAAGTTCTTAATAATCACCCCATTGTCAGAATCGGGCTAGGAAGATTGGTTAACTATGTTTTGGGGATCTAGAATAGAATTATCACTCCACAATGTAAATTTTGTTGTGACACGTACTCCACTATATTTTTTGAATAAAGTATGGAATTCCTTCTCCTCTATGAAAATTAGTTAGTAATTAATACTATAAAATTGTATGGGAATAATTAATTTATGCCTTCAATGATATGATATGTTTATCTATGTTTATTGTTGTGCCAAAATTATTTTATTCCAATTTATTTATTCTATTACAAAATTCCTTGTTTGTTTCATAGTTTATTCTTTTATAATGAATATGTTATTATTTTAGAGATCTTTCTTATTAACTCATGTTTCCAAATTCTTTTTAATCATGTAATATATAATTCGAAGACATATTCCTTGATTTTAATCAATGTTTTGTGTGGTATAACTTTATTATTTATCATGATTATATCCATATGATAATTTTATATTCAATCGTTTTCATTGATTTATATCTCTTTTGTGTACCCTTACTATATATTTGGCCTCACCCATTATTATTGTTCTATTCCACTATTTTGTAATGAATTGTAGTAGATAAGATGTTCTAGGAAGAGTATATTCTGCAGATAATTTTTGAGAGATTTTTCATTCTAGTTATGAATTAATTAGTTTCTTATATTTTGGTAATAATTTATTTTCATTATAAATAACATTGATACGACTAGTTAAATATTTTTGTTAATTATCTAGATCACTATGCCTAAAAAATACTTTAGTTTTAATTTATACATTATTATGTAATTATAGATATGTATCAAATCCAATGTGTACATGTTATCTATTTTTGGATTGAGATATAGGAATGGGGGTCTTGGGAAAATTATTTGGTATCAAAGGAGTATAAAGATAACATTGGAGGTACTGAGGTTATCATTTGAAGATAAATGAAGAGTTATAATGGTCATCCAGTATTAAATGGTTATATCTAATCATATATTAATTTTTTTATATAACATTATATGTTTATTTATAATAAGTTATAATATTTGGATATTATGATGAGATAACATTATTGAAACCCCTATGGATAATACTAAGTGAATAGTAATGTCTTGATATTTGTGGTAAAATTTTTAGTATGGGGGTTTCCTAGAAATTGTGTCCTTTTCAAGATATTGGAAACTATATAGGGTAATGGAAAATATTCACATAGGTTTCATTAACCTAAAAATTTTCGGTTGAGTATCGAATAATTATTTATTCAGAATTAGGATGATTTTTCCAATGAATGAACACCTGGATTGACACTCCATGGGTACATTCTATGGTTACTCACATTCTCATAACAAGACATTACAAATGATTTATTATGTTAAGTATTTTAGTTATGGAATATGAGATAGGATAGGCTAAATAAAACTATATTAAATAGTGTAATTCAAATTGAATTAAATGTTGATATAATAATTTCAATGAATAATACATTTGGAGGATGAATTTTATATATCTTATAATAATTATATTATTGTTTTAATTATTAATTATTCAATATTGACTCTTGTTGGTTTTTTAATTGATAAATCCTATAGAAATTGTGTTGAAAATGGACTTCATGAATAATGTGATGATTTTCTCAGTTATACACAATATAAGATATTATTTTTAGTGAGAAAACTAGTAATTATGAAAAACCAACTATTGGAAATTATGACTAACAATGTAAAAAATGTTTTTTTAACATATAAAATAATATTATGATGGAGTTTAATGTATTTTTATGCGAAGGATGTAATTTAATAATGATTGAATATCTAATCGGTAAATGATATGGAAAAATAAAATCCAATAAGGGAATGGTTATATGCTATAAATTTTGAAAAAATGGATATCAGTCTTATAAAAAAATTAGAATGAAAACAACTGTAAAAATACATTGATATAATTCTATATAAATTGAGAATTATGAAAATAAATTCCTAAATCCCTATGAAATTATGGAAGATAAAAAAATCATGTTAAACCATGGGAATATGGAATATCTTATAAGAGGAATACTATTGAAATTAATAATAAGTTCTCAGTCCATTTTTTAGATTTCTTTTATCATGTGAGTTTTTACCAATTATATGTTGAATTATAAATAAAATAAATATTTGGGATAATTATTATATCCTAGGTATATGAATCTTTTTTAATGTTTTTGGAATGTTGCATTATACAAATTTATTTCTTCTTCCAATATTGGAGAATTATTGCAAAAAGAATAATTATCTTTACTCAATCATCAAATAAAATTTTCTAAATGGAAAACACACTTGAAAAACAAATCCATATTTTGATCATCTACTTCTATATGTTTCAATATAAACTCCATGGGGAAATAACTTTCATTATCTAATATTTAAAATTTTGAGGATAAAATTTATTTATTGGGATAATGTAATGACCCAAGGTTAAACTATATATTTTTTCATATAAAATATTATTTTATAAATTGTGTTCTATATACACAAAAGAACATAAAATAGCAACAACCTAATAGATAAATATTATAAAGGGAAATATAAAAATTAAATTCCTCTATTAAATAAGAATATATTATTTTAGTTAAAAATAATTTGATACGATAAATATTAAATTTTATATAAATTATGAAACTAAAATATTTAATAAAAGTATAATGTATTTTATCCAAATAAATTAAATCTACCAATATTTATTGATAATATATAATAGTACATTTTATGTTCTAATATATGAAAAATTTCTAAAATTTAATTTGATATGAAATAAAAATATGGACACATTGTCGATAAAAACATCATATTTCAATTAAATAAATGTTCCTAATATTTTTAATATTAATTTTTAAAATATATCGTTAAAATGTAGAATTTGAATTTAATCAAATAATGTTTCTATTTTAATCCCGAAATTCAAAACTGAAAATTATGAATTCTGATTATTTTTCGGTGTTACGTAATTTTTAAGTGAATATTTAATAATAAGGTTTTTTTCAAAACAAATAATTTACAAACATTATCAGAAAATAAACAAGACCTAGAATTTAATAAAAAAAATTGTTGGTCTAATATGTATTTAAAGAATAATTTTATGAATTGTAAAATATTAATTTAAATTTAGAAAATCTATATTCAATCCTATAAAAAGTAGTATTTTAATTCTACAAAAAAACAATTTATGATTGTTTATTTTAATTAACCATATTTATCCTAAAATTTCATTTTGGATTTATTTTAATGATGTAAATATTTATTTGTTTTATAATAAACAAATTAATGTATTTAGAGTAAAAAAACATTGATAATTTATTCTATAAATAAATTTTAGCCTTAAAAGCACATGTTTTCAAAAAAACTATTTTTATGCATTATATGAGTTTCTTATAAAATTTATTATTTAAATAGTTAAAAAGTTTCTTTATTAAAATCATTTTATATATTAAAATTAAAAGGTTCAATTTTTTAAAATAGACCAATTTTAATTTTGGACATAAAAATTATTTACTAGGATTAAAAATTAATTAAGTTGATAAAAGTAAAAATTGTAAAAAATTATTTACTAATAGGAAATGACATAAAAAAGTTAAAAACATGTTTCCAAAAGGATGGTTGTGGTCTTTCATTAATAGAAACACAACTACTATCCAATTTTGTTGCTTTTTTATCATTTGATCCCCTGAATTGTAAATTAAAATTATTTAATATGTAACTAGTGGTTAATAAATTAATCTCTTCGTTACTTATAAAAAGAATCAATTACACTAATTCAGGATAAACATATTCCTTAGAATATATTTCTATAAGCCTAAAATTTATTTATTTCTAGAACCATATCCTATATACTTAGACTTCTAGTCAATAGTAGTTGTGTTTAGGCCCCTATTTTCAATGATATTTCTAAGAGAAAACTAAATACCCCCAAAAAACGTGGAAGTATGTGCCAAAAAACCTAATATATGTTAAAGGTTTTTCATTTCAAATTTATTCTTTGAAATGTTTTTATATTATGCACCATGTTTTCATTATATTATTTACAAAAATTCTACTTAATTTATTACCCCAAGATATCTCTTTCATTCATTGTATTATAAGTTCAACTCACTGTTTTCTCCTAGTAAAATAGATTTTTTTTAAATATTAGTCATACCCTAATAGTTTACTAGAATAAAATTATATCCCATTGATTCATGAATTCTCTATTTTTCTATGATCATTTTAGACAATTTTATCCTTTAAATTCATTTTCACTGTGGTATTTTTTCTAGTTATTTGTTGAATATAATTGTGTTAATCAATATTATCTTCCTTGATATAATAACTTCCTAATTAAAATATTTTAGTTTGAAAAAATAACATCCTTTATTTTCAATCAATATTTTCCTTTATTTCTAATATTTTCCTTCCCACCAATATTCTTCTCTATTTTTATAAATCTAATATGGGTTACTTGTTATAATCATAATAATACTATTTTCTAATTTTTTAATGATAACTTTAGTACAATTTTTATGATTTCTGTTTTCTACAATGTTATTCAATAATATAATAAAATTATTTCCTTGATTAAAAAATTACATTGTTATATTCCACTACAGGTTCTCTCTATTGAACAATTGTTCATTTTTCAAGACACCATTATTATATATTTCTATAAAATTAATGGTCTAATATATCTCAAATGTTATATTTTTTACCCTTTTTGAAAATTAATTTTCAAGGGAAACATTGTTCTTTTTTCTTAAACAATATTTATAAAAATAGGTAAAAATCTTATGAAATATTACCCACAATAATTTATTTCAAATGATTTTAAATAATTTTTAAAAAATAATATAGGTTTAAAATAGTAAATTTTGGACAATTAGTATATAATTGTTATTTGATTTTTCTTTTTATGGGAGAAGGGTACTTTTCAACATGATTTTAAAATGTAGAATTTCAATTTTATGTAAAAAGTATTCATTATCTATTGAATTATTCTATAAATGTTTTTTTCATTACTAATATATTTTAAATGTCTAAAACATAATATTTAAATGACTTTTTTCACTATTAATATTAAATGTGTTATGGACATAATTATTCTTCAAATAATTTTCCTATGTGAACTACCTATTTTTTATTCCATTTATTAATGGGTGTTCACCTAGATTCTATAGTATTAGTAGATTTTGTAAAACATAGAGTACACCATATACCCTTTATTTATATGGTTTGAATTATATATTTTCTATAATCATAATTGAATGGTATTAACCTAAAATGTATTTGAATATATTTGTACACACTTTTATTGACCAAAGGTATATCATATTGTGATTATTAATTGAATTAAAAATGATTTCCTTGTTTGATTCAATTGATAATGTTGATAAATACATCACATTTTCATGGTTTCATTATGATATGGTAATGAATTATTTTATATGGAACAGATATAGATGAATGATGATGAATTATATATTATTTCTCTCTTCAGTGCATTAGTTAATTTTCTATATCTCATGATATAATTAATGGAATAGAATATAGAATGATCACTCTACTATTGAATCAAGTTGTGATCCCTACTCTGTTATGTCATGGGAAAATTTATAGAATTATATAACCACCTTGGGAATCAGACAACAACTCTTGATCCAAATTGTTATTAGAATTTTTATATAATTATTTCTAAATAAATGCACTTCATTAATGAATTTTTTTTACTATATTATAGGAATTTTGCAAAGAATCGTGCTCTATTATGATATATATATCTATTCATATATTTTTACCATGATTACATGTGTTTAATCATATTTTTTTATTATACATTTCATTTATTTTGTCTCATTTTTATGCTTATTCTCATGTATGTGTTATGATCTTATGTCTCATTCTCACTAACCCATGTTTTTATACTCGTATAATACAAATATTATACTCTTGAAATATTTACATGGTGATTTATAATATAAGATCTTTTTGTTATAACAATCATATATATTATGATTATACCCATTTTTACATCTTATGGTCACTGATGATCTTGGATTGATATCTCTTCCGTTTGCCCTCACTGATAATATGAGATCACCCCTATATTATTTTTTATCTACCTATGATATAAAGAAAATTAATACTTATGGGAGGTGGGGAAGTGTATATTTCTTATAGGATTTTTAGGAGATTATTAAGTCTTATTATAAATAAATTAGCAGATATTGTAATTAGAAGAATAAACATTGGATATATATAAAATTGCTCCAACATGTTAAATATTTATCATAATTATCTAAAAGTAAATTATTAAAAATGTTCCCTCAGGTTTAAAAAGATCATTATCATTTAATTATATATTTATATCAAATTTAGTTTATAGATTTTTTGTGTTTTTAGTATAAAATCTCGAATTGCGAGTATGCAGTGACTTAGTGGGTATCGAAGGAGGGTTTATAGATCTTTAGAGGATAGTAAGATATCACGTGAAAAAAAATTAAGAGTTATAGTGGTTATTAACGATTTATATGTTAATTATTAACATATAATTAGTGGTATAAATAAAAACATATGTTTTTTATCAAAAATATTTTTTGTTATATGAATATTATTATAACATAAATTTTTTTAAATTTTTATGTATAAGTCTATGTGTAGTGTAATATCCTAAATCATCGGTAATGTTCTGAGTATGTTTTATTCATTGGAATTACTAGCCTCTCTGGATACTAGTAGTTGGAAGAGGATATAGAATAGAGGAAATTATAGATTATCACACTAAAAAAGGCATGTTGTTTAACAACTCAATCTTCATTCTGGTGAAAAATGAGAGGGCATAACACTATACACCTAGAAAAACCCTATCGAGTGCTATTAATTAGTTATTCATAATATATTAAAAACATATTAGGAAAGATTTATTATGTTATGGTATTAGTTTATAGAATTTGAGTGAGCCAAATCTAAATAAACTACGATTAATGAGAGAGTGATTTTGGTTGAATAGAAATCTAAGTTAATAATTATAAAGAATAAGATATTTTAATGATTATTTTTTCTTATATTAAAATAAAGATACTATGATGTTAATTTTTCATAAATATTGATTAACCCCTCATTGTTTTAGTAATGGTTGAATCCAAAAGGATCTAAATTGGAAATTGATTACATGGGAAAGGTATATCTTTTCCCAATATGAAACTAAATGGGATAAGATATTTAATAAGAATCCATGCTATTATTCCAAACTAGATATCATGATTTATTTAATAAAATATAATTTTTTGAGTAAAAAAAACACTAATTATAAGATTGATGAAATCCAATGGAAGTATATTTGATGGATATATTAAAAAAATATTAAATTTACTATGTCTCACAAATTAAGTAAGAATCATTTCCTTAAGGGTATGAGTAAATGGTAAAAATGTGGATGTAATGGATATCATGGTCATGGGTGTATGATAAAGATGGAATTTTTACAAATCATCTTATTTAATTTCATGGATCTTGAGAATTATCAAAAAAAATTCCAAAATCCATGTTCTATTAAGGAAAATATGCAATAGTGACTCTTTATACGATGGAAAAAAGGAAAAACCAATGAAAAAACTATTATTGAAGTTAATATTGACATTTTAATCTATAATTTCTGGATATATAATTTTGTGTGATTTTCAACCAATTAGATATTAAAAATAAAAAATAATAATTTATGTGGAACAATTTTTATATACATAGATTATGAATCTTCTTCAAGAATTCGGAAAAGTTACTTCTTATGGATTTATCACTTCTTCTCATATTATGGATTTATCAAGAATGGATTAGATGTCTTTACAAAATGATCATATCAATTACCATATACAGTAACATAACTTAATAATCTAAACAAAATCATGGTCAGCTTCGATTGTATAGAAAATTATAAACTCCCTTTGGATATTACCCCTTTCATATCTATTTTAAAAATACGAGGTCATATTTTAATTAAGGGGAGAGTTTGTAATGACCTGATATTTTAAAATATTATTTTTCCATTAAATAAATATTGCGATTGCAGTATTATATAATATAACCCACAAAATTTAACTATGAAATTTCAAATAGAAAAATATTTTTAACAGAACTATAAGAAAAATAATATACTATACTAATAATAATATATTATTCAACAACACATTCTCATGGATGATAAATAATAAATGTGATTAAATTTCTCTTTTCCAAAAAAAAACCCAAAATTATAGTATATCTTATATTTATAAAATAAATCTACCAATTATAAATGATAAAATATAATTTTTTCATTTCTTGAGTTTAAAGATTGGTATTATTCAATATTAAAATTGTTGTCAAATAATCCTGAGGACACATAACATGTAAAAAATTCATTTTTTAGTGAAATCAATTTTAATTATATTATAGTTATTTAAACTAAATATTAAACTTGTATAAATTGGGTTCTATAAAACAACCATCACTATTTAATTCCTCAAATAAATAATTACTCCATATAAATTTTACTGATTAATTTAACTTAACATATTTTTAAAAGAAAATTGAAAAATACAGTTTTGGAAAACAATTACATTTCATAATCTATTAATATTTAAGATAGGATAATAATTTTATAAATCTTATTAATTTATAAAATATGTATTTGATTAATAAAGTTATATAAGTTAATGATTTTTTAATAATCATAAAATTTGTGAATAATATTATAAAAAAAAATGAATATATATATATATATATTAATAACAGAATGTCATTTATAATTTCTTTTAATAAAATATTATTTTGATTCCATTTATTTCTTGATTTATTTAATAGCCATGTAACATTTAGTTTTTTCTTAGTAAATTAATCTATACCTGTAGAATCAAAAAATAGTAATTTTATCCTACACAAAAATTTATGCTTAAAAACACAGCTTTTCTAAAAATTAATATTATAGGGTATAATCATTTATTATCAAATTAAAATTTCACAACATTATTAATTTTAATTGATATATTTTTTCGTAAATCTTAATCATTAGTTCTCAAATTTATTGTAAGGATAAAATTTAATTTTTTCTTATAAATCTAATTACTATTTGTTAAAATTATTTACACCATAAAAAGAAAAATATGGTAAAATAGATATTCTAAGAAGAAATCACTCATAAAATGTTTTAATTGTGTTTACTAATGAATTTTTGAGGTGTGGCTTGGGAAAAAATGACTGAACATCAACTATTTTCAGTTTTAGAGTAATTGAACACTAAATAGTAAGATTATAATTTTGAAAATTTTTAGGGCGCTACATAAATTTCTATATAATTCCAAAATAAATTGGAACACATCCATCACATCATGTAACTTCTAAATCGTTTCATTTTCTTCAACCTATCCAAACTTATATACCTAATTGAACTCTCCCTAACTTCCATAGACTTATAGTCACCATTTTTTATCTTAATTCATCTATTTTGAAGTATGTTTATTAGTGAAAACAAAATACCATGTTGAAGTTAGGTGTATACTAATAACAAACAATGAAAAAATGAAAGGGGTTGTTGTCTCATATTCCATTAATTGAGGTAATGTTACATAATGAACCTAATTTTGTTTATACAGTGTATATACAACATATTTGATTCATCACACCATAAATTATCTTTAATTAATGGTATAACAAGATAAATTTCAAGCTCTATCTCATTCACTGTGATTGCATTTGAATTTTAATCTTTCCATTACAGTTTACTGCATTCAAATTTTATATTCTTGACTGATGAATTATTTAATTGATTTTGTTCTTATAATATAGTTATATTATTCCAATTCATAACCTCAATGGTATTTTCTATAGTTCTGTAGGAAAGTTACTTCATCTTCTATGGTGAGATACATTCTCACATAAATATATAACACTGAAAAGAGTAACACTCACTCATTCCAACAAATATTTTCACCCATATCTACATTTTTATTTTGACAAAATACCTACTCTAATTTTTATAATTTTAATATATATTATTTTCTGCTATTCTCATAAATATGTTTAAATAATTTCTAATTTTTAATATAATAATTATTTTGATTTTGTTTCTCAATAATATTTTTTCCTAATATTTTAAAAAAGTTTTCCCACCAATAATAAATCAATTTTTTGTCATCCACTAGTCATTATATCTATAAATATATTGTGTTTATTTCTTAAATCCATTATTAATGATTATAAAAAATTAATCTTAAAATATATATATATATATATATAATTTTTAATTTCCAAGCATTTGAAATATTACTTTTTAGTGGAATTTTGTTTCATTCAATCATAGACACTCTTGATAAAAATATTAAAAGGAATTTCTTTTTTAGTTATTCCAAAGAATGGTTTTACTATAATTGAAATTCATCATTCACATGATTCGTGGTTTTATAATTTAAATTATTTTCCAATTTTAAAATGAATCTTATTTAAAATGGGTTTCATGATGAAATTTTCTTTTATGATGCTCTTAAACATAAAATTTGACAATTCTTCTCAGAGTATTCTAGATCAACTGATTAATTATAACCCATTGAATTCAAAAAATATAAATTTCAATTATAAATAATATAAATGATCCATAATTTCATTTTTATTTCCTAATCATTTCTTTTGTGAAATGATAATTATTATTTCATCTTCTTTCAACTATGAATACCCTTTTTTTATTCATTTAATTAGAGGGTGTTAACCCATATTACATAAAATAAATTGATTGGGGGTATTTTCGACTAAAATGTAAACCCTTTTCCTATATAGGGTAAATATAACATTCGATGTTATCTTTATATAATAAAATTTACATATTATTTTACTTAATAATAGTTGATAACAATTTATTATCCATTGGTATGTGAGTTAACAATTATTGATGGAATTATGAATGTCTTTATTATGTTGTTCCATTTGAAAATGATATGAACCCCTTTTTTATTCCATGGGTTATTTATTCTATGATGTTGATTTAAATTATGCGGAACAAATTTTTAGGAATTATTATATATGGGGTCATTCATCACACTCTAATTCTTTTCTTAAGGGTCAATATCTCAAGATATTATTATCAGAATCATGTGTGGAACGCTCACTACACTATGGGAATTAGCAAGTGATTTATAATAAAATGTGTTATTTGTATTGAGTAAATAATTCTCTCCCCACTATGGGAATAAACTAGTGATTCATACTACATAATGTTTTGGTAATCGATCATTAAATTATAACTCCACTCTAAGAATCATGTAGTGATGCATGCTCCATTATGTTACGGTGATTAGATCGAAAAAAATGTTCCACTATGTTAGGATTACCTATATTTATGGTTATATATAAATCCTATGAGGCATATAATTTCAAGATATACTACATTTACTTGTATTTTAAAATATTTTTATTTTTATTCTTATGAAAATTTAATTTTCTAAAAGATAATTTTTCTTGATACACAATTTCACATTCTTATGAGTCATGTATTATGTTATTCCATGACTTACACCATGAAAGTTGGTATTTGACTTATTACATATAACATTATTTTGTATATTTATTATACCTATATGTTCATCTTACTATCCCTTATGAAATTTTATTATTATCTTTAATTTTTACCCTTAATGATAATTTTATATATTCCCTTTCTTGTATTTACATTTCCCCACATTATGAAGACAATCAATACAAAATATTTGTCTAAAAAAAGTATATTGTGTCGAGGAATTGTTGGATATGGAATTTTATTTATAGATTAATTATATGCTTATTTAGTGGGAAAATTCCCTTTTGATACAAGGATCAATATAACAACATGTTAACCATTTTACTAAACAATATAAAACTCAAGACAAAAAATGGTACTTCTGTAATAAATGATTCATTTCCATATAATAACTGATGTTTCTAAATGACACTGTGTACATGTTATATGTTTGAAAAATATTATCAAGTAGTGTGGGTATTAGACACCTCATTTTCTCCCAAAAATCATTCAAAAACTATTAATTATTGAGTTTTCATGATGTCGATTAAATGGAAAAAACATCGTAGGCATGCCATATTTTATGGTATTATTATTTTAACTAAATCCATTTCTTTTGGATTTTATAACAATATTTTTTATAATGAAAATAATAAAAGGATTCCAAATTCTCAACTATTCATTGATGTCCCAAACAATGTAATACAAAATATTTTTTAATTTTAAAAATTAAAAAATTAAAGTGTAAATGTGATGAAGAAATTGTGCATTTCAAAACATCACATAATTTATTTGATTAATAAAAATGTGTTAATAAAATAAATTTATTTCCAAGAAATTATATATTATAATTACTATTTCTAAATTCCCCCACACTTATTTCCATAAATTATTATAAACTGAAAGTTTGGAAATTGTTCTTAATAAAAATACCAAACACAAGACATAGTGAGTAAAAATTTCCAAAAACACTTGTTACTATATCAAATCATTCCACATTCATATTCACTATTATTTTTTTTCATAAAAATATATTCAATTAATTTACACTTATCATGTCATTCCAAGGTCATTTATACATTCCTTCTCATTAATTTTATCCCACATTATTCCATGTATGTATTTTATTATACTATTTCTTGTATACATGCTCACAAAAGGGCCATAATAAGATGTATATAAATATGGATCCATAACTTAATTAGTCAATGTATTTTCATAATCATGATGACTTGTAGGTATTTTCAGTGGTTTATGACAGGTGCGGTTTTATTGTGTAAAATTTATTAGTGTATTAATGATGTTTTACCATATGAATTAAAAAAACACGATTTCATGTTGTGTGCTCTATTTTTTCCCTAAGATTAATTCACCCATCAAAACATCCAAAAAATAATGTATATTAAAATTTAATAAACATTCATTAGACATATATGTTTTTTCTAACATCTTTGTAACTTTTCTATAACATTTAACCAGCAGTTTGGTATATATTTTCGGAAAATGTAAACATAAATCTATTTATATAAATTAAAAATTAAATTTTTTTTAATTTAATAAAAATACCCTTCCATATTACCCATGATTATATTTATCCCATATTTTTTTAATATACATTATCCTCTGCACAATCATGTTCAATTGAGATATTTTATTTAATTCAATAATTTATTATTTAAGGATTTTATATTCATAATTTAGCGGCTTAAAAATGTTGTTCATGTATACTAGGGTATACAATTATAATTTAAACATCATGCTGGTTCTGAAGAATGCTTTTTTCATATTGATTGTCAAGAATAATGCCAAGATTTTTTTTCAAAAATGTTATATTTATCAAAATAGTATAAAAAATAATCCTAAAAAATATAGTTATTCTAAAAAGGATTGGTACTATTAAAAACTATATTTATTGGATCAATATAAAAAAATTCTAAAATCCTCATAAGAATGTGATAAGAATTTATTATAGTACTTCAATGCATGTGATATAAATGTTATATGTATTTTTATGAATTTATTAATATTTTGAACTAAAATTATGGTCATAATAGTATCTATTTATAATGTCATCCATGAATAAAATAAATTCATAAAACATAGATATAGTCCCAAATGTACCATGTTATTAAATTTATTATAAATAATTTTAAAAATAAAATTAAATCAAACCAATACACACAAACATGAAATAGAAAAATAATCAAGAAAATATACAGAAGTGTTTTCCCTCCCATATTTTGGAATCATGACTACCCTAAATCAATTATTAATAGTAATTATCATATATACAAGATTATAGATTCGAAATAACTAAAGAGGAAATAAAGAGGGAAAATTTAAGGTATTATATGATAAAATATTTGTTATGTGTGATCTTCCCCAATCATACCTCTAAAATATTTCCTTGCTACAACATTATTTATAATTTCATAGTTAATATATTATTCTCTTTTAGTTATTTTCATTGATCCATTATGAAAAACCTTAGAAACTGGATATTTACAGTCCTATCAATGTTGAAGCATACCAATCATAAATTCCAACCAAGAATTATAGATATACAATTTTTCATGAAAATAAATTTCCTTTTGCTGAAATAGACTTCTATGAACCAATAATGTTCATTTCATATATATTATATTATTATTATATGATTCCTTATTATTTATCTACTATATTATGTATGATATCTCATATAGCATCCAACATTTTCAAAATCCAAATCAATCATTTAAACATCCATGTAAGTTCTAGAACATAGTTCCATATAATTTTTACAGAATTTTACATTTATTATTATATATGAGGTACTTATAATTTATTTATAGTAAGATATTTTAGAATCACATGAATAATTCACCATTTTTTACACTATAATTTTGTTTTAGAGATAAAAAACTTCTCAAAAATTTATTTTATATATCAATTGTGAAATAAAAATTCTCCAATGCCATTGGGGTGGTATGATGTTGATATATTATGATTTTCTCCATATTTTCCCACAAATTCCTTCATGTTTTTACTATAAAAATGTTTTCTCTAATAAATGGATATTTTTCTTAGTGTACAAAATCTCTACCATATGTTAGTCCTAAAAAAGAACATGAAACTGGTTATTCATTACTTTTTTATCCCTAGCCTCATCTTATTTTTTCACATAATCAAAAAAAAATATGTATATAAATAGTAAATTATAATGGATCCATTAAAATTTATGGAACATAAATCAATTATTTCACTAATGTTAGTGTTTTTTTGTGGAATTTATTTTCTTTTTTATGTTTCTTTTGGACTACTTTTACAAACACTTCATAAAAAATTTATGGGCATGTTTATATATATTTTTTCAATAAAATATATGAATGGGGACTTTAATATTTTTTTAATTGAGGTTTATTTTCTCCTCCTTATACTAATGTATGATATCTATTTATAATAGTGGGGATTTTACTTTTAGATATTTATCACCCACCCATTTTGGAATTGATATTTTTCTACTGATATAGAGAATCCCACAGATAACAAATTTATTCAAAAATATGCATAAATTTTTTTATGATTTTTAATATTTGATTGAATTTTAATGACTCGGATTTCTAGAATTCAATTTTAGAAATTAATAAGGAAAATTCTGAGACCATCCGCGAAGACGGATTTCGATTCTGAGGCTCAGTATTCCTAGAACAAGTCACTGAAAACTAATAAACATTTAATAATTTGTGTAATAATTTTTCATGTAAAAGTTAAATGTCATAAAAATGGGTGACAAGATCATAAATCTCTATGCACTGTTGCATTCAGAGAAATAATATTACCCTAGGCGTGACCAAAGGATGGCCAGAACGGGTAAACTATGAAAACAAAATTTGGGATGTAACTATAAATTATATAATTTAATACAAATTATTTTAAATTGAATCCTCATTAACTCATAAATTCTAACTCGTATTGGAAATTTGGAACCACCATCGAGTTCATAAGGGATTTTTTTCTATAGGTGAGGCCTAACATCAAACAGTGCGTTCCTACCATCAATCCCTAGTTTTGGACATAAATAACATTAAAATAATTTCAATGAAAATTCATCACAGAACCATTTTCTTTTCAATTTTTTTTGTTATTCATGGATCCAGTGTTATGATAATGAACTAGAAAAAATTCATAGAGGCTCTAATGGGACCTTATAGAAATGTATCGTGATGAGAAATTGTGACGACATATCGAGTAGATCATGGGTCGTTGCGCCAATGGATTGTAGGATCTCGTCGACAATAGAAAAAAATTGGTCATTGTTAATGACAGATCCAAACATGATGTAGGGTGTTATTTCACTGTGATTTTCCCTATTCTGAATTTTCAATGTAGAACGTTGACCATCCCTTGAACAGTTTGATCCATGGTTCGATCATTATCACATGATAGATATTTGTGCATTTATCTATATCAAACAATTTTTAATGAATTAATAAATCTTTAATGAGTTTGATCAAAGGATATTTTCCACATTAATCCCTAGATAAGTGATTTGAGGCTAAAGCGCCAATGTTAGGATAACACCATCGAGGTGCGGCATCAAGCACGATATATTCATGACCAGGCTGCATAAGGAAGGCCGCCAGCCTAGAGATTGATTATGAGAACATGACATGGATGGTGGGGCCAGTACATTGGAAGTGTGTGAAATTAGAGGAATCCAATAGTGCATCTACTGGTGGAGGTGGCGTCAGAAGCCCAGAAGGTGGTCGGGCCAGGATGAGGCATAACACGGTTTGGCGAGACTGTGTGGGATCCCATTAGAGTGGAGGCCACATGCGGTGACTGGGATGTGGCGCAAGGGGGATGACACACAACTGGGTTCTACATGGAACCCACGGTGGTTGAAACAGGGGGGATGGGGGATGAGAGACGTTTCCACTTTTGTTTAATTCAGAATCTATGTCGACCAAGAGTGTTTGGTGGGGTGAAGCATTGAAGGACCTGGCCCGTATGTGGGGGGTCGGAATAGATGAACCGGGGAACTCAAATAGTCCAGCAGGTTGGGTCCATCAGTTTAGTGGACTAAACCACTATAAGATGGTCCCAATGGGTTTGTCCAAGTAGTTCAATGGGATGAATTGTGGAATAACCGAGCTAGGTCCGGTGGGGTCAACTGAACCCAGTCGGGTGAAACCCAGATTGGACTAGACCCTTTTTGCTAAATTGGTCATATCATTCAAATGGATGGTATGTTTGATGATTTTTCTACTGAATTGAGACCTCTGAGATGAGGTATTTCTTTTCAGATACTCTAAGTGAGTTTCTCTGGAGGTTGGAATATTTCCTAATGGATTGAGGTGTAGGTTATACAATAAGTAGAACACAATGAGAGGAATATTTTTACTAGTGATCACTTGCTAACCACGTCACATGGGGTTTTTATTTCCATTGAAACTTCATTCATAGAACTCAAAGCTCATTGTACCGACATTAGTGTTACATTCAATGAAATTGATACTCTAAGTGCAATGGATTCTCTCTGTACTGACATTGACACTATGTGTGATAACATTGACATCCATTTCACCATTGATGTTTCATGTACCATCGACATTACATGCATTATTTAAAATCCATGAGTTATTGTGACTATGTCGGTACTTCCCTACCCTTCTAGTGAAGAGTTCCTCCGGTTATATTGTCGAACTCCCCTATTAGAATTAGGGTGTGAGTGCTCACTTATAGAGATGTACTCTCCATGTCACTCTGTAGTGGTGGGGATCAGGTCCTCCATTTGATAATGATGATTTGTAAGTTGTTGGAAATACATTGGAGGACTATCCCCATCCACTTATCCAAAAAGATAAAATGATAAGAGTTAATTCTCCCTCAACAGACCGAGGTGCATGTCACTACTTACAAAAGCAACAGAGGCTTCATAGGTTAGTTAGGAGTAGTACACACTTGACTATGGGGTAGTGGAGAGGTGTGATATCCTCCATTCTCTCGTGTTAGAGATCATGGACATAATTCATAGTATGGAGAGATGCTCCCTCAGTTATGTGAAGTGGCGAGGTGCATACATACTCACATGGGTTTCTTATCATGCATTGCGTGCAAGGCATTGATGACTACACCCCTATTGCTGAACACTAGTGACAGACTAAGTGAAGTTTTCATACTAGAGAGAATCTTGCAGATGGGTTCCATATAAGATGATTGAGCATGTGGAGTGTCGAACCCTTATTTTCATTATACGATTCAAACCATTGATGAGAATCCTATTGCTGGCTATAAGTGTGAATCCTAAGGATGAATATTGTCTGAGAGGAACATATCTAGATGTTATTTTTGTTATTTTTGTATACATATTTCTATGTTGAGATGACTTTAAATATTTTTTTTTTCCTTTTTGGTAGAGTTGTTATATTACTTTTTTGGTGTCCTTTGTGGTTTTTGGGTCCCTATTGAGTATTGTTTACATACCCCTACATGAGATTTTGGTTTCATGTCTCATGTCTTGTGTTGATGATCGATGATTGAATGGAGTCCTAGGAGGAATGGGTATAGGTGGTTCTTAGTGAGATACCTCGTAGACGAGGTGTTATTCAGCTACATCAAAAAACTATTTCTATACCTTCCATTCTGGTGGTTTTTTATACGCATGAGTTTCAGTAGATTGTGTATTCATATTGAAGACATTTATTTTGATGGGCTTGTATTCTATCACAATTTTCATTCATTTTACTAATATTGCACTCTATTGTTGGTATCATAGAAGTATGCAAGCTTGTTTAGATAGTGTTGTTACTTTCTTCATAGGGGGTCTTGTATATGGGAGTGTGTGTGTCTAGTTACTTAGTAAAAAGCCTCCTATTTATGGGATATGCATAATTGGTTCTAGTTCTCTGCCTCTTCCCTATTAGAGGTAGGTATGGTGTAGTCCTGGAATGGCCCTTCTCAGGTGGGTCGTGATAGAGTTGTATGTGATGTGGTTGGTTCTATTTAATGAACCAATATTCTATGAGATTGGTTTGGGGAAATGGTGTTATGTGATTCGTGTTCATATTTCATGATTGGGATTCAAGTGTTGGTGTAGTGGCTGATGAATCCACACACTTGGACAATGGACACATGATTTTAGACATAGTACATGAGAACACTAGTTTCACAGAAATCAATGGTACATGAATCTTATAGAAATGGTTTTGTCATTACTATCCCTATTTACTAAGCTCACAAGATATACTCTATTGACTAGGGTACATCTTGATGTACTTTAAGATGCTTCCATATAGATAGCCATTGAGGATTCCACAACATGATTACGAGGATGGTCTTCAGGGTGATGAGATATCAATACAATGATTTTTACTAGAAAAAGAACCTATGGATGTCAGACCATCTATATCACCTCTTGTAGAGAATAACATGGCACCAACAGTACAAACATTTGAGATGGACAAGTTGTGAGTTCGTGACATTTTTCAGTTTAAGGGACCACTTAGGATCGTAGGTGATACCAACACATAGGTAGTTGAGGACAGACCTGTGGTGGTGTGCCATGTTTTCCATCTAGTTGGGACACCAGTAGATTAGATGGCTTTCCTGTCAGTGGGAATTCTACATATCTCATCGGGGCGATAGTGGGGTTTGGTTTCATGATCTTATGATGATCCAATTCTTCTATTGAAATGGGTTGAGAACATTTTTAGAGATTATTTCCCAAAATATAAGCTATCAGATATGTTGGTCTATAAAATTATGCATCTCCAGTTGGATGGAATATATGTATCTAAGTATTCATCGAGTCATATCAACCATTCCAAATACTCGATGGATATGATATACAACAATTTTTTCAGAGCTCATACCACTGAGAAAGGATTCAATAGGGACGTCTTAGATAGAGTTATCCTTTTATGGATTCCAACTGATGTTGGGGTGTGGGGGAAAAATATTATGGTTGGGATTTCCTTAGTTGAGTAGTTCATTTAGTAATGGTCAGTAATGGGCTAGCAGGATTAGACATATCCGAAAGGCGGAAGTCATGGGAGAGGACATTCATGAGTAGCGGGAGGTGGTATAAATGTCAACTTGTTACCACTACCACACCCAGGTTTTCGATACCTGTAATAGGGTACTGGATGATAGGGGATGATAAATATTCATTTTGGGGAAGAATATAACCAAAGGGCTCAAATAATGATAAAATATACAATCGGTGTCTATTGTACCATAGATACCATATTGATAGACATAGGTGTTAATCCTTATTTTCTTTCCATGAATCAGGTTTGATACTCAGAGAATCCTATTGAACTGTTTACTCGACCGTCTAATTTATAGACTCCAACTAGTGGAGACCTAGAGATCATGCACTAGTACTGACATTGTGACCTAACTCATAGATGAAAGAGTTTCAGTATCAGATCTATTAATGTTGAAATTGAGTCCTTACAACCTCATTCTAATAATGGGATGATTACCATAGTTCATGATCATATTTAATGATTTAGGAAAACCATGTTGTGTGTCTATACTGGTAGAAAAAGAGTTTTTTTATTGAAAAGGGAAACCCAGACATCACAATAATGACTCCTACATAGAAGGGTGAAACCAATTACACATCACTTGGCTAGCCAAACCATTGGTATGGTTGATTTCATGATTTCCCACATCCCATCAATAGTGGTGGAGTTGTAGTGAATCTACTAGATTATGAGACAATGGTGTTGTATAGGTTTCTACAAGACTATGACTTTGAAAATACCTATAATTTTTTAGGTAGTTCTTTGGTCAAAGACCAAAGAACAATTTTTCGATAAACAAAAAAGGATTACAAGAGGCGAAAGGATGGGATTTCTTTACAATATCTATCAAAATGATATAGTAAATCAAAAGGAATAGAGTCCAGCCAATTCATGCTCTGATGAACTCCTTTTTTGGTAATAGCATCAGCAACGGCATTCTATTCATGGTAGGCATGAGTAGATATATAATCGATCCCATATAGAATGTTCAGACAATTCATCCAACGAGTGGTAAGTGTCCAGGCTAGATAGATGTTGCGATTCCAGATGGCATGAATCATAGTGGTTGAATCACTTTTAATCCACAGCTTTCTCCAACTTCTTTGAAGCGCAAATTCAACAACATAAATGACCCCCAACATTTACACCTCCAGAGATGAAGTGTGACCACATCCAACATAGAAGCAACCCTGACACTGGCCCGCAGAGTCTCTAAATATATCACCACAACTGGCAGGGCCTGGGTTTCCTTTGGAAGTGCCATCAACGTTCACATTGATCCATCCTGGAATTAGTGATTGCAAGAATACATTAATTGAGTGTTTGGTATTTGGGTAGATTCTATGAACAAGGATATGATGAAGGATCTCAAAGTCACCAACCGAATTATTTCAACAGTCTTTTTGAATTGAGGAAGCTTCATGAATTGCAAAAAGAATATTATATTTCCCTACATTAAGATTTAGAGAGTGATTATTGTGAATGAGATAATTTCTAACATACCAGATCTCATGCAAAAGTTCCGCTAATGCCACAAGAAAAAGATTTTTAACTTGCAGATAGAGTCAGAGAAACTTACCTCTAGTTGATGGTTGACACCCCTCCACTCTAACAGTGAGTTAATTATTCAAACCTCATGGATATCGACTAGGAAAAATTACATTCTCATATGTCCATAGGTCATTCCACTAGTGGAAATGCAAACGATTTCGATGACATCATTTTTTTTATTGGACACATAGTAGTACTTGTGATGTTGGGGGATGAGGTTTTGAATATGTTTCATACTTTAAAATTTGGGAAGTACATTCCATTTTGAGACATGAAATCTCATTGTGGGGAATAATGAATGTCATTATTTAGGGTTCATTTCCACGTTCCATAGTTCATTTTTTGAAAATTATATTGTGATGTGGGCCTATGATGGTTCATCCTACATTGATGTTGTGATATGTAGGGTTGGGATGCCTAGTTTTTGTGCTAGTAGCGGGAACCTAGTGTGTTGAGATCCATCAGAATATGCATGTGGGTGTCAGGAAGGACGGTAGGGATGGTGGTATAGGTAAAAGAAAGGATTTCATGTTTCTATGTAATCGGTGTGCTTGTTTGAATTAGATTCTTGGATTACCTTCTAATTGCGTCGAGCCAATTCTATTTGGAAAGCGTTACTTTTTTTCATTTTTTAGGTTCCATGAAAGAAGTATGAAAGGATCTTGATTGACATCGTCATGAATCTACAACATATGTCAAGAGAAAATAATAGTATTCGGGGGACCATTCACCAACTCACTATGTCATCCCACAACGTAGAAATATGGGAGTAAATAATAGTAGGGAGATTTGGATTCCTCTATGAGAAAGAGATAGTTCGAATACACATTATTTCATCGACAATTTTTTCAGATCATGATGGTCACTGTTCATCTTGGTCATAGTGCTCATGGATCGAATAGAGAGGATACTTCATGGACGAGAAATTGTTGTAGTGTGTATTTTATGAGAACATGTGAATTTCCATTATATCACATAGAAGTGAGAGGCTCATGATCATGCGCAGTAGCCGATTCGATTTAAGAACAAATTGGTTTAAATTATAAAGAGCTTAATCCATATGCTGGGGAGATTTTACTAACCTAATTGTGGAAATTCCAAGACGTGGCACGTAGACAACACGTAATCCTTATTCCTTGTGTTCCAAGAATAAGTCATTGATTATTTTTTAACATTTAATCCTCTGTCCGTGTTGTTTTCCAGAAAATTGGAAGGGTATATAAATGGTTTCTCGAATCAATAATTTGACCATATCATTGCATTACGAATAGAGAGTTTACCCTAGGCCTAACATATGGTTGGCCGAAGAAGGTAAACAATGAAAAGTGGTTTTTTGGGATGTAACCATCAATAAAAAACATTAATAAAAATTATTTTATATTATATCACTGATAACGAAAAAATGGAAACTCATATTGGAAATTAAAGACATACTTTGAGTTCATAACTTGGTGTATTTCTTTATTAGGGGAATATCATTGGGAGATGTGGGAAGTCTATAAAATATAAGTTCTGGATGTAAATGTCATTAAAATAATTTAATAAAAATTATTTTTCAACATAGTGACTTTTAATTTTAATTTTTTTTCCAATCTACTATGTTTTGGCTCTTGGAACTAGAGAAATACATTGAGGATCTAGATGTTCCTTAAAGAAATATCTCTCTACTAACAATAGTGATGATGGATTGAGTGGATCACGGATCGTTCTACCATATGAATTGGATGATCTCATTGAAGACAACAAAAAATTGTTCTTCATCAATGAGCGATCCAATTTTGTGGAGGGGTATTATTTAGATGTGATTATTTCTACATTATGAATGTTCAATACCAAACACATACCAACACATGAAAAATGATGATATATGGTTTGATCATTCTTGTGGTATGGATATTAATGCAGGTTGATTATGAGGGATGATTTATTTTTAGATATTTGATTCGTTTCTTATTCGTTCATTAATTATAAACTGCAAAAATGTTGGAAGATGTGAACATGGTTGAGATCCCTTTCTTAGAAATATATTTGTGTTTATATCTTTCCCCCAAATTTACTTACATTATTTTTCTTAATGATGTATGATCAAAGGATCGTTGCACCATTGATCTCTGGTGCATCAATCTGAGGCCGTAGTCCCAAAGATGCGATAACACCATAATTGTTTAATGGATTGGGGCAACACATTCTTGACAAGGTGGTGCAAGGATGTCCACCGAGTTGGTGGCCAGTGGTGAAAATGGGATGCATCCATTGGGGCCCATCAAGGGGAAGCACGAGGTAGTGAAGGCCATAGACAGGGTGGCATATGGTGACAGCATGAGTGGCCTAGTAGGG
Source organism: Viscum album (assembly GCA_963277665.1). Lineage (NCBI taxonomy): Eukaryota > Viridiplantae > Streptophyta > Magnoliopsida > Santalales > Viscaceae > Viscum > Viscum album. The sequence continues at coordinate 1,345,736,130 of OY728159.1, read as the reverse complement.
AATGGAACATGCAGTAGAGGGATGCAGTCTGACAGGTCCACAGGGGAACATGCAGCCGCCAATTCCATAGACGATAACCAGAAGATGGAAACATGGGCCAACACACGACTGTGATCCAAGTGGAACTCCCTATAATGTAACCCCATGTGGTGGAAGCTGTGAAGTAAGGGGCTAGTATTTTTTGTCTTGTGAGTTGAACAAGGTGGCTGCATTGACTAGGAGTGCACTATCGGGTCGTGTGCTGATGGAGAAAGATCACTTGCGGAGGGCTGGGGTGGATGGACCGAGCTTCTCCAACATCCCAACAGGTTCGCCTAGTGGCCTAAAAGGCCATGACCAATGGTCCATGTCTATTAGTCCAATGGTTCAGACCTGTGTAAAGACCCGTAAAATTCAAGGGAAATTTTTTCTTAATTTTCTTTAGAATTTTACAAGAGCGCGGTTTCAGACGGCACCTGATTCCGAGGTCCGGAGTGCCCGGAATTAATTTCCGAAGTTTGGCTCGGGTACGTTCAGTGAACGAACGAGCGGGAATTTCTAACTTTTGATACGGTGCTCGGAATTGAAATCTGAGGGCACCAATGAACTCGCAGCGCCGATATTCGCTTAAAGAGTCCTTTTCGGAAGTTGCGTTTGTTGCGGGTTGAAAGTTAGTTTTTGGGTTTTTAGTTTAAGTTAAATAAAATTTGTGAGGAACAAATTTTATTTTTATCTAGTTAAGTCCTACCAAAGGGAGTTGGGAGTGGGACCCACATCCACTTAACCACCCTTGGGAGGATTAAGTGAGGTGGGGTCCACACGAACCCCAACTCCTCAAATTCTCTCAAAACCTCCCCTTTAACTCATTTCTTTAAATGTTGTCAACTTGAGTTACTTAATTAATTAAGGGAGTTAAACCCTTTTTGAATTTCAAACCTTTGAAATTCTTTTGTGTTATGTGTTAATAAAATAAGAGGTAGTCTTATTTTATTTTGGGTTCTTTGTTTGTCATTTTGAGAGCTTCCTCTTCATCTTCAAGCTCTGACGAAGAACGAAGAACGTCGTTCTTCAACGAAGAACTTCTCCGCCGAAGAACACGATCCATCCGCGACGCCGTATCCGCGACGCGACGTACATCTTCTGCGTCATCTCTTCCGCGACGGTTTTCCGCGACGAACGCCATCGACAACGACTCTTCCTCCGACGTCAAAGGAATCGACACCGATATTCCACGACTCTGTCAACGTGCGACTATCGAGGTAGATGTTCTTGAGTTCGTTGTTTCCTTTTTATTTGACTCTCCTCAAGACTTGAAGTAGAACGCTCAAGTTTCCGACGAAGAATGCCGCTCCGCTCTTCTTCGTCTTCGGTGTCAACGAGAGAGAACACCGCATCTTCCTCGGACAACCTTCGTCGGCGTACAAGGATTCGCCAACGACGTGCCTCTTCGGACGTGCCTCTTCGTCGTTGAATTTGACGAACGACGACCGCGTCGCCCGACTTCCACGACGCCGTCTTCCGCAGAACGTAGACGAATCTTCGAATCTTAAACCCGAGGTAGGGGATGTTGATTTAATATTTAATTATCTCATTCTTGATCGTGGTTCGTAAGACTAACGTGAGGATGTAGTTTATTTAAAGTTGCGTTATTATTATTAACGTGAGGGGGCCGGACCGCACGAACACGGCCGAACCCCCTCCAACGTTCTTGTTTGTTCTTGCGGGTGGAAGCAAGTGGCGTGGTGCCGTCGCACCACGCGGATGATCGTGCGTTTAATTTACGCAACGCCGTCGCGCTACGCCGAGGAGAATCTTCAAGAACGCGACGCCGTCGCGCCGCGTTGGAAGGAATCATGGTACGGCGAAGGGGCGCGGTGCCGTCGCACCCCGCCGGATGACGAACGTCGCGGCCGGTTCCGGGCCGCGGCGGGACGAGAAGACCGCGGCCGGTTCCGGGCCGCGGTGGAAGAGGAGACCGGCGGCCGGGCCACCGGCGTCAGAAGCCGAGGGCGGGACCGGAATTTCCGGTCCCGTTGGTAAAAACCGGCCGGCCAGCTGGCCGGCCGGATATCTTAAAACCGGGGAATTTAATTCCTCGGCCACCTAATCAAAACCCCCCTCTTAATGAGGGGGGGGGGGGGGGGGGGCGGTTCTTGAGGGAAGGGGGCAGCCGCCCCCTTGGTCCGGCGCCAGCAGGCCCCCCACGTGAGGGGGGGGGGGGGGGTTTATGAGAACCGGCGCGGCACAAAGGGCGCGCCACTTGAGGAAAACCGCGGGGCTTAGCCCCCGCGTGCGCCGCGGCCCGCCGCCGCCGCCACCGCGGCCCGCCGCCGCCGCCGCCCCCCGCGGCCCGCTGCCGCCGCCGCCGCCGCACCGCCGCGCCGCCCCGGGGGGGGGGGGGGGGGGGGGGGTCGGGCCGGGTCGGCCCGGACCCGGACCCCCCCCGTTTCGAACCAGAATTGGTTTTTGGCTCATAACTTGAGCCTCGGACCTCCGAACGACGAACCGTCTGCGGCAACGCGATCCTTGGATCGAGACGGTCGTTTCGGTATATCGCACTCAAGGTTTCGGATTACTTTGAGTTCGGCCGGGTTGGTTCGTTCACGAAACCAACCGGGCCTTCGGAGCGGAAACGCTCATATCTTGAGCCACGAACGTCCGATTGACGCGCCGTCAGTCGCGTTGCGTTCCTCTTAGTGAAACGGATCTTTTGGCATACTCCGCCCGAGGTTTGGACGCAGGTGGAGTACGGTCGGGTTGGTTTTGCCTTAAAAACCAACCGGGCCCCGGAGACGAAAAAGCCAATAACTCACAGACCGGGCGTCCGATTGACGTGCCGTCTGTTTCGTTGACTTCCTCTTGATGAGACGGAACTTTTGACATACTCCGCCCGAGTTTTGGATGCAGTCGGAGTATGGCCGGGTTGGATTGTACCCGAAATCCAACCGGGCCCCTGGAACGGGAAAGCTAATATCTTTCAGACAGGACGTCCGCTTGACGAACCGTCAGCGGCGTTGGTGGTTACGTTGAGTAACGGTCCCTTTGAGTTTACCCTATGGGAGTTCGGGGTACAGTTGAGATACGGCCGGGATTGGTTCGCACTCGAAACCAACCGGGCCCCTGGGACGAAAAGGCTAATAACTCACAGACCGGGCGTCCGATCGACGCGCCGTCTGTTGCGTTGAGACCCCTGTGACGAGACGGACTTTTGAGATACTTCTTCATGGGACTTTGAGATACTTGGAGTATCGACCAGTAGCTCGTGGAGCGGACCCTCCCGGAGACGAGCGTGCAGAGTACGGAGACCGTGTAGCCGGCTGAGACCTGACGACTGCTTGACCGACTCGACTTAGAGTGAGTCGACTAGCCCAGTGGACGGAGCGCCGGTATTTGGCTGCAGACCCACGGCGGACGGAGCGTCAGGTAGTTGGCAGCAAACCCGCGGTACTCGACAGGAGGAGTACCTCAGTAGGCTATTTGGGCGAGCACCCGGTATTTGGCGACAGACCCTCAGCGGACGGAGCGCCAGGTAGTTGGCCGCAAACCCGCAGTACTCGATAGGAGGAGTACCTCAGCAGTCTTAGGGTAGTGAGCGGCGGCCTCGGAGTCGTTACAGGACCACTGTACACTCTAGAGACGGAGCTCTTCAGCAGTTACGGTTTCGATAATGAAAATCCTGGTTTGAGCTGAGACTTTTGACCTTTGTGTTTCCTCATGATTGAGATGGGTTACTTGATAACTTAGGTATATGTATGGGCATATACCTGGGTAGTGGTTATCCGTTGATCTCATGATCCTTGTGTTTCCTCATGACTGAGATGGGTTACTCGATAACTTAGGTATATGTATGGGCATATACCTAAGTAGAGTTTATCTGTTGTGATCTTCTTGTGGTTATCCTTGTTGGTTTTAGTGAGACCTTGAGGGTCTCGGGGTCCCTACTGAGTATCGTTATACTCACCCCTGCACGGGCTATTCCCGCACCTCGTTGTGTTGGTTGCAGACGACGGCCAGTACTGGCAGAGGCCGAGTGTTCGAGGACTGGACGGTACCTGGAGGTGGACTATACGACGAGGCGGTACCCAGAGGCAGACCACTGGGCGGGACATACTTGGAGCAGACGGCGGGACCCGAGGAGCAGAGGAGCTATCTGTACCCACCCTTCAGGTGGGGTTTCCAGTGGACATCTCAGCGTAGCAGCTTTACTTTTCAGTCGCTGTTTTCCCTTTCGAGTTGTACTTTACAGTTGGGCTTGTATTTCCGGCCCCTTTTTACTTTTCAGCTCTTCTTTTTGTACTTAGTGTTTACTTCCGCTTGTACTCTATGGTGCTTGTTTTCTTTTATAAAGGCAATGCCTTCCCAGTTATCGGGATTTTACGCCTTTGGTGCTAGTCGCCAGCCCCTGGCCTATGGAAGGCAGGCTTGGGGTAGTCACGGCATGGGCCCCGAGGACGGGTCGTGACAACCTGCTATAATGAAATGTGCTAAACTAGGCCCAGACTGAGCCAGGTCATGTCAGTTGGATAGGGTTGGGTCTGACATAGACTAGACAATACCCTTTTTACTAAATTGCCAATATCATTCAAATGGGAGGTCCGTTTGATGAGTTTTTTGCGGTGTTGGGGCCCTTGTAAAAAGTTTCCCCTTTTGAGATAATCTATTAGTGTTATTGTGGATGATGGAATATGGCCAAATGGATTTAGTTGTAGCTTCTCCCAGAACCACTGTTCAATGACCTAAGTCCTTCTATTGGCTAGGACTTTCCGATTACATGACATGGGGGTTTTATGACCTATAATCACTCTATTTTCGACATAGATTCTCCATACGCCGACACTATAACATTGATGAACCATGCATTGCTGACATAATCTGTTTAATCACAAATGAGTAGGTACTCCTCTCTCCTAACTTGGATCAGATCTTATAGTCAATGAGTGTAACTCACCTATTACAATCAAGGCTTGGGTCCTCGCTTATGGAGTCGTACTACCCCGTCTCGTAGTAAAGGTGGGGAGCGTGTCATCTATTTGAGATGGAGTTCCCTTGTCTCCTAAACGTAGTTATGAAGAGTTGGACCATCTAATTTTTGAAAACAATAATTATATGGCTGTAATGATCCCTCAATAGAGTAATGTGTGGGCCACTCCTTGTAGAGTGAGAGAGGATTACCGAGTTAGTTAGGAGAATTACTCCCCTAGACTATGGGGCATTGGCATGGAATGGGTCCCTCCACACTCTCTTTTTAGGGAGGATGCACGCGGTGTATATTCGTGATCAGTGATCCATGAACTATGTGTAGTGGTCAGGGAAGGGAATCTTCACTTGGGATTCATAGCTAGCGCAGGGCAGAAGGAAGTGTTAAATGGACCCCATGTGCTAGGAACTGGTGAAGGACCTTCGAAAATGTTCCATATGGAGTGAATCTCTCATATGGGTGTAATATGAAATGGTTGATCACATTGAATGTGTCCTCCTTGTTTTCAAGATATGATTCGAGCCTATGATGAGAATCATATTATTTTATATAATGTTAAAACCTTATAAAACATAGTGTATAAGATATGTATATCAAGATGATGTTTATATATGTTATCTAGAAATATATCTATATGGATCTAAATATACATTGTTTCTTTTCCTTTTTGGGATGCTTGGTATATTTCCTTACTGGATTCCTTTATGGTTTAGGGGTCTCTGTTGAGTATTGATTTATTGACCGCTACACAGGTTTTTTCCTACAGATGTGGGGTCATGTGATGCTAATTGACACATTGATAGTGTACTCGTTGGACGTGGGCCAGTTGGTGTGTTATGAGAGGCCTGATAGATGAGGTGTCCTTCAATGACATTAGACAGCTGTTTATGTACCTCTTTTATAAGTAGGGTTGTATACGGTGAGTTTCAAGAGTTTGTGCATTCACCTAAAGACTTTTCATTATGTGGGATTGTATTATGGACCTATTTTTTTAGTTTCATAATGTCATATTATTTTGTTGGAATCATAGTGGTAAGAAATATTGATTACATAGTGTTTTTCCTTTATGTATTTTGGTCTTGGATATTTTTGTGTATGTGCAGGTATTTAGGCAAATGCTTCCGATTTGATGAACATTTCTACTCAACACTAGTCACAAAACCTTAGCATATTATAGATGGGATTGGGGTTGCCACGACATAGTCCCCTCTGGGATGGGTCGTGACAAAATATTACAATTCATAGGGTAATTTATCATTTATATATACCATGGTCCTCTATCTTCAATTCAATTTATTTAATCGTTTTTTATATTAATTTATGGTCAATTAAAATACCTACCACAGTAATGTGAGGTAATATATTTATGTAGTCTACAACTAGTTTATCTATTCCTATCATATGCTGTTTTTCATCATTGAATTTGTTTTTTTGGAAAAACCCATCTCAATAAGTTTTTTTCATCTAGATTATATATTTAATACCTAAAAAATTCTTAATAATATAAAATTGTAGATTTACTTCTATGTAAATAATTTTTTCAGTTTCTTGAAGTAATATGTTATAGTAGAACATTTTCTATTTCTTTTTAATTTGATGAGAAAGATATGTGTTCTTTGAAAATAATTATAGGACATCACATTTACAATAAACACATTATGAGCACATAGTCTCTACAGAACCATTATATTCTTTTTCTAATAGTTTAATTGTGTGGTTACAATATGGTTGTTGAATCAAAAAAAATTTGACTGGATTTTTTATTAATTCCTAAATTATTTCGTGGAATAGACATTGATATCATATTCATTATATTTTTGGATGAATTTTATTTATTTTCAAATATGTAATATGAAAATCCATGAACAACCATATGTAGAATCATATATATCATAAGACTGATCATTAATATTTCGCACAACTGGGTTAATGTAGGGATATAATTCTTTAAAGTTTTTATTTAATGACCCTAATACAATTTTATTACTACACATAACCAAAAAAATATCCATTTTTAGAAATAAAATTTAATTTTTAAATATTTATAATATAGAATTTTAATTATTGTTTTTAAAATTATCAAGCTATGTTAGGTAATGATCAAAATATTCTAAATAAATAGTGACGTCATAAATAAACACATCCAAAAAAATCATTAATCAAATTATATGAAACACATGTATTGTGTCTTTGAACTATTCCTCGATAGTTACATAATATGAATAAAAAATAGTAATAAAATATTTTCCATTAAGGATACGAAAATGTGGTTATCTATTATTATTAAATTTCTATGTCCATAGAAATTTCTTCAAAATACAATAATAAAATAGTTTTTTGTTTTCCAAATAACATTTATAGTATTGGATCAAGGAAGGATATGGGGAGGTGGTGTTTTCTTATTACATGTCTATAAATTCTATAATCAATGTATGATGTCGAATTTTTTAAAATTCTTATATGGATAAAATCATTCTTCTCATTTAAAAATATAATGAATTTTGGGATTTTGTTTGCAATTTTAATTATAATAGCTTACTTTCATGTTACAATTGCAGAAATTATTCATAAATTTAGAGACTAGACTTTTTATCTATTCAATTAATACCTAGTAATTGGATTAAGTATCCTTTGTGAATGTCTTATTAGTTTTTTCAACAATCCCATGTAAAATTATATGGTAAAAAGTCTGTTGAAAATTCGAGGACTGTATCATAGAATCCACATTATATATGTCAGATCTATATTCTAATAATCCTATGAGGATATTTTAATCATCAATTGATATGATTCTATTAAATATTACTAGTAAGTATTATTCATCCATTAAATCACATATTATAATATAGTTATAGTGTTAAAACTCTACCTTTAATGGTAAAATCAAATAAGATAATGTTATGTCATGTGACTTGAATTAGTCATTTTTTTAAATCAAAACACACTCAAGATGAATATAACAAAATTTCTGCTTTCTGTTTTTTTTTAGTTTTATAGACTTATTGTGCGAAGATTTAATGATAGGAAACCTATTTTTATATATGATAAGTTATTCTCTAAACTTCATCAGTCAGACATTAGAGCATTGTGATGGAATTGATATCTTGGAATATGCAGGCCAAACATCATCTATTATATAATGTTGTGTTTTGTCTATAGTTTTTCATAATAAACCTAAAGGACTAATATTTCAACTACTGTTGTTTTTCATAAAAAATATCTAATAATATGACTACATAATTCATATATCAAAAGTGGTTTGAAATATACTATAATTTTTATTATGAATTAATCTATGAAATATTTTTATTTATTTTAAGTTATAATCATTGAAATATTTTCTGTGTTATCTAGTTGATACCATCTATGAGGTTTGATTGGGAATATCTTATTATTTATGCTGTAATATTCTTTTTCAATATTGATGATCAAGGAGCATCAAGATGAGTAAGATAGATTTTCTAATCATTGAGATCAAAGCCTTCCATATATAGGATGGAGTGCATCTAACCCTTTATGATTAATTTTTTATGGGGATATAACTGTATATATATTTTTTAACATCTATGGTTCAAAGATTCTAGGATTGGAAAAAAAGTGCTCATGCATATGACACTAGCACCTTATGCATAGTTTTCAGTTGGGGAACATATATGTGAGGAATTTTGATATAAGGAATTGGATTAATTATACCGTTATTTCATTTCAAAATAGTGAATTATCCCTAAAAACTAGGAATAGATTTCTAATAAATTTTCTCAATATGTGTCTAAGGATATCTATATTTATATCTATGATTTTTGTTATCTTATTGTGTTTTATTTAATTTCCATTCTGAAATTTACATATATCGAATATAAGTTTATATTATGATTTTAATTTATACTTCATTCATTTTTTTGTTATCTCTTCCTTTGATAACATTTTATTTGATTAGATTGTGTATCATTTAATAAACATAGAAATTAATTGAGACTAAAAACTTAATGTTATGTTTGACTTCAATTCAACCTCTCCTTAATTCTTATTTTCATTATATATATTTTGAGAAAAATAATCTATCAATTATATACACTTGATTTTTTATGGTATAGTATATATTCGAGATTGACTATTTTATATTATCTGTTATTTTCATCTAAAACATTTTACTAACAATAATGTGTAGAAGTTGTATGATATTTTTAATATGCAAGGACATCCTTTCAGAATATTATTGATTATATATCATAGTTTTCCACCAATATTATATGGTGTAGAATATAAGTATTGGTTGTACAAAAATCAGAATTATTTATATCAACATGATTTTTACCATTTTCTCAGGATGACAAAAATTTCTATATTTGATAAGATGAATTTTTATTTCTTACCCATAGTGAGACATTATGTCTACTATTTCTTGAAAATATGAAATAAATTATTTTATCAATGAAATGTAATACTTATAGTAATATTGAATCACTTGATATAGTAAATGTGACTTGAAAATTGTTATATTGAATTGACATTGGAATTTATACAATCCATGAAACTCAAATGGATATGCTTCTTGTAGATTATCTTTTTTTGGGAATTGGTAGCACAGATTCATCATATTTTTATGAAATTTTGTAGTGTACTTAAGTCATTTGGATATAATGAAATTGTTAATAATAATTGTTTTCAGTGTTCATGTTATTTAATTTCAGTGAGATACCCATATTAGGATTATATATTATATAAGACATCTGATGAAGAATATTCTTAATTAAACCATTGGAAACATGATGCAGTATAAGAATCGACTATAAAGAGATGTTATAATATAGTAGATAAACAATGTAGTCTCATTGACTTCAAATTTTTATACTTTGATATATATCGTACTCAACTATATTAATTTACCACTATATAAAATATAAAAAATCATATGATAGTGAGGGGATATCTCTACACATTTAGGTATGATGAATAGGTTTATCCAAAATAAGAACATATAAAAAGATTATTCATAAAATGGAATTATAACCATGAAAAGAAAGAGTGTAAAAATTCAATTTGTTATAAATTAATGAAACCAAGACATATCTAGATGAATTATAATTATTGGATGAAAATATTAAATGGATGTTTTTTGAATAGGAATGATATTGTGTACATTTACTAAATTAATGACATATGGAGTTTTAGTTTAGATCCATAATCCACTATTAGTAGTTATTCATATGATTATAGTTTTTAAAATATTGATAGATTCAATTAAAATATTCCTTGATAAAAAATATCATTCAGGGGAATGTTAAAACATAAAACCCTTGTAAAATTTATTTTAAGTTATAATGTTGACTTTTCATCAGATAATGAACACTGTACAAATTCATCAAAATATTGTAATGCTATACCTTATATTGATGAAATGACAAGACAGATAGATTTCTTAAAAAATATGATTTTAACGAAATATCAAGATTATATTGAGGATAAAATTACTAAGTAGGAATATAAGACATCTATTATAATATCTTAGATTTCAAAAATAATTATATGAAATAATTTTTAGAGATGTTAACATTTATGAGGTGGTGAATTTGGAAGTAAAATCAATAATCATTTTGGTGAGTACAAAAAGAGAAATTTATAATATAATTATTTTATTAAGAAATAAAAATAACTTATTAATATCATATGAAGGTATAAAAGTGATGGTTATGAGGAATTAATAAATTAATGTTGAAATATTTCATTAACAAACATCACCATTGGAAGAAATCAATTTGAAATGTTTTATAATAAATTAAGGCCCAAAAGGATAGTGTTTGGGATTTGTTTTAAAACCAGAGGATGATACCCATTTTCTATTTACTTATTAGTAACATGTTAATATAATTTTTATTCTAAATGTTAAAGTGGTGAAAATTAAAGAAAACATTATCAATTGAACAAGGATATATCTATCAGAAATCAAAATTATAATATTTTTAATAATATCATAATAGTATAATATAGAAAAATTATATAGTTGTGGGTTCTTAAATATTTTTTGGGTTTAATTTAACTAACCTAGATATGTTTGCAAGTCAAACATATAGTTCTAATAATTTCAGGAAGAAATTAGCTATATTGGATGAAAAACACCTATTTTTAGTTCTTAATGGATTTTATATAATACAAAAATAATAATTTTTTGAAATTGTTTTTTGAAATTACTAGAACATACATGTAATAATGGATGTTTTGACATTATTTTAATTTTAATTAGATCTTCATAAAAAAAATTGGTATCTTATAGAGATAATGGTGATTTATTTCATTAATTTATCATATATAATCCTATTGTTTTTTAAAATATATAGTACCACTAATAAGAAAATATTATTATCAAATCTATTGGAAACAAAAATTGAGATGCCTAATTTTTTTCAATGAAACATTAAATTTTGATAGATTCAAATATATTAAACATAATTATTAAAGGATCGATGTGAATTGATGACAAAATCAACACCCGTTTCATATTTATCAAAAAATTGTGAAAATACTTTCATGGAGTAGGGGATAATTTTAATCAAATTATTCAATAATTTATTGATGTACTGTATATTTTATAGAAGATTAATGAAAATATTTTCTTTTAATGAAACATCATATTGAAATTTAATAACATCATCTGAAAAAAAATCAAATACAATTTTCTTATTCAAAAAATAAAAATTGCTAAATTTTTTAAGTAAGATTCACTAAATTGAAAATTTCTTGATAAGGTCACTTAAAATCATTAATTTTTTTAATTCAATGTACCCATATTCTGTAAATAATTTTTCTTTCCCACACATCTATTTTTTCAGAAATGTTTTTTATATTTTATATATAAATAGTATAAAATATATAAAATATTATTTAAATATCTTCAGATCATAATTTTTTATGATCTTATATATTTCTCAAGATATAATGTTACATAATTTAATGTTCATCTCTAATGAAAAATAAGGAATATTTTTATTAATTATTTGGAAAGAAGGATTTATTTTCTAGTTTTCCACATTATCTTATGTCTATGTTTATGGAAGATAACACAATAAATTTATTTACATTCATTTGACCATTAATAAGGAAAATATGATCATATATAGGTCTCAAATGATAACATCTATATGGTTAAAATTTACAAAATTATTATCAATTATTCATTTTTCATTTAAATTTTCTAAATTATTGGGTACTTATATTATTTCACAACAATTTTTTATTTTTACATAATATTTAAGAAAGATAATTTTTTATTTAATAGGGGATTTCGTAGAAGAGAATTTTTTAGTTTTTGATACACAAAATAACATTTTAATATCACTTAGCTGTGTTTAAATCCTATTTTTACTCCAATTTTGTTTAAAATATCATATGGGTATAAATATGAGGTGACTAATTTTGAAATATTAATATGAATTTTTAAGTTTTTATTAAGGGGATTAAATTTTTAGAAGTTAAGTACATTATTTCATTTTGATGATAAAATCATAAGAAGAAATGTAAAAAAATTCAGATTTCTATTTCAAATTTATGTAAAATATAATATTTTCATTTGTTTTTTTTCAAAACAAATTGTGGGTGGGGATGGTTGAACCAAATGAATCTTATATGTAATTTGTTTTAATATAAAAATTCACCCATGTTGAATTGAATAGACTTATAGTTTTTTTCTTAAATTATTGTTGTGAACAATTATTATATGATTCATTAATGAAAGATAACATTTGTTTTATTATGACAATTGATGCGTTGAACATCATCCATCACACAACAGTGTGATATTATAATTTATAACACAAAAAACTATGGGATCATAACATTACCTATTAGATGTTGGTGATATGTGTCTGGTTCTATTGTAACATAATATAAATTACCCTGTATTTATATATCAATTTCTATTAAATATAAATCAATAAATTCAACCAATAGATCTGAGGATTGAAACTGATGTCACATAATCATGAAACTATATTATCAATGATATTGAGTAAAATTCTTGTTTATTTAGATTTATCATTATTGTAATATTTTTCTATGTGTACTAAGAGTTACTTTCTGTAATATTTATCCATAAATAAATTTTCATTTCTATTTGTGTCACCTTTTTCTAGTTTTCCTAATCGAAGAAGTTCCAGGAGAGGATGAAATTTATCATTATCATTACGATCAATAGATTCTACGGTTTATAATAGAATGTATGTCATATTCATTGTTATTGATGTCATCCATTTATATGAATGAATATTATTTTATCATGATTATTGATGGAATATATGGATATAAAGTCATATTTCATGTGTAAAACATAGTAATGCCTTTTGATATGTTTATAGTTGGGAATATATGATGTGAGGAATTGTGATACCAAGATAATGTTTATAGATCCTGCAAAATATTTGTAAAATTTGAATGTTCTGTATGAACTAGGTACTAAATATTAAAAAATATAATTTATAAGAGTTTAAGTATATTATTCTTTATCTCCAAGTATTTTTATGATTCTGTTGGTTTTTTTATTTGAATTTTCAACATGACATATATCAAATAATAGACTAACATCAAATAGATTTTAATTTCTATTATATACATTTTTTATACTCTTTTAAATTACTATAAATTAATTTGATAAGACATATTTATCTTTCGATCATTATAATAATTATGTGCGATTAAATATTGAAATTTTTTTAATTAAATTTACCCTCATCCACACATGAAGTTTACCAACAAGAAATATTCAACCTATATAAACTAATTTTCCTTAATAGAGGGTAAATTATAATATTCATCCTCATTGGAAATTAAATAATCATTTTCTTAAATGAATTAAATTTTTATCAAATTATTATGTTTTTTAATTGTCATCTAGTAGATCGAAATGAAAAATTCATCCACATTTTTTTTGGAAAAAATCATTTCACAATTTATTTCTTACACATGAAATTTCATTCAAATAATATATTTTCATTTGTATAATATGATCCTCATCAAATGAAATGTTATAATTGTGTTTTGTTCTTGAGAGGATTTCATAGATTAAAATATGTAAATGTGAAAAAAACCTTCCTAAATTATATTATTAGAGTACCGTCATGATTATTTAAGACAATATTTTTTTTAGACTATTATACAAAAACATATTGGTAACTATTATGTGGTAATTTATAAATCCATGTTATGTTAATCAAATTACTCTAAAAATAAAAATTCTAAAATCAAAAAAAATAAATTTTAGAGAACTCCCTCAGGAAAATTATAAGATTTGTATGCTATATGGACAATAAAAATTTTAGACATCAATTATATAATTTGGCATTACAAATACCAAGTGTGATGAATATATTTTTCTAAAATACTACGATCACATAAGTAATAATTGAATTTTATTTCTTTAATTTAATAATTAATTAAAAAATTTCATGGATATCTAAATTTTGTTAGATGCTGGTGTGTTATCAAATCTAATACATTCCTTTGTAAACCCACTATCTCATTCCATTTTACAAAACACTTCTATGTACATAATGTTTTAAGGAATATGGAATACCCTCTTATTTGTTATGTAATTCTATAAGGGTTTTGTTTATTTATATTATATTTTATGTGTTTTAAATTTCCTTCTATATTTCATCTTTATTTATATTCATTGACTGTACAATTCTAGAATAAAATTTTAGCGGAATACTATTCTATCCCATATAAATTATTTCACGTTAGGAATTTATTTTTTTCTCACTATTTATAGTACATTATCCCACCTATTTTCCATGGTTTTCATGAATTACTCTAGTTTATATTTTGAAATTGCATAACATTATTTTCCATTCCTTGAGAGTATAATTACTAATGTTCTTATGGGATTTGGACTAGTTCGAGCTTCTAGTTTTTAAGGATTATTATTGATCATATCCAAATATGACACAATACTCACTATTTTTTTACATTTAATTTATTTCATCACTCATATAGTCAATATTTGAGTTTGGACTGTTTTAATTTTTGGGTTTTATCTTGTTATAGGTGGATGAAGGTGTTTTTTATGTTAAAGTTGTAATGACCCGATCCCATAAAGCATGGATCATGAGTCGTTCTACTATTACATTAGCATATGATACAAGTAAATATCATACTAGAGAATGGAATTGTTGAGTATTCATTGTAATCATGATACATTTAATAGTCTTATTTTTCAAATGAATACTTTAATTATAACATAATTTTCTTCATTCATATGATAATAAATTTATTCAATCTATTGCAACCTTGTATATCATTCATAGTATTAATCAAGTAATGATTTTGGAAAGAAAACAAAATATGGGTGAGACCAAATTCTCAGTTAGGGAATGTACAATGGAATAAAAAACATATTAATAAAATAATGAATATCGATTGATAATTAAGTAAGAAAAAATTACACTCAAATAACTGGATAAGTTATAGTTGATATGGCAAGAAAAAAACGGAACATTTACCATTTTATCAATAAACTGAAAATGAAATGCATCCACATATATTATAAGGAATAAAATATCATGGATAATAATAATAACATAATTATAAATAATGGAAATTATAAATTATAGTACATAATGTTTCATAGGAACAAGATACCTTTACTCTCAAGATTTCTTCTCAATACATCGTAAACCACTATTTTTGGCCAATAGATTCATCTTCAAAGAATTTCGAAGCATTGAGGGGCTTATATTAACCACTCCCAAACACATAGGTATTGTATTTAATTGTCCCTAAAACATGTATTTAATTTCCAAATAATTTCCACTATATTTTATTACCTATTTAAATTTATAATCAAATATCATTACTTATAAGAGATTAAAATTTATCAATAATTCCTATGCTAATAAAATAAATATTAATGTGAACACAATATAATAAAATGTTATATATTTTAGTCAATAAGAATATAAATTTAAAGATAATATATATATTTAAGATAAATGTAATTTATGACAAAATAATCATAAGGGGGTGATTTTTGATGAGAGTGTTAATAATCATAAAAGAAGTTATATTATAAGGATTACTTTCACCATTTGGTAATTTTATATTAATACCCCTTGGATGAGATAATTAAAATTAAAAAACATAAATAACATGAAGATTAAATAATTCATGATATTATATATCAATATTAGTATTACATTCAATGCAAATATATAAAAATATTTTATTCTTATATATTCCTCATAAAAGAAAATGTGAGTCAAGAATCTATTATTTTGTGTTTCTTTTTCTGATGAACATCATTTATCCTTATATAAATTTTTTTAAATTTTATTGTAAACTTTTAATATAACCATAATTAAATTAATAATAATGTATATTTTCTTCTAACAATATCATGTGACAAGATTGTTAATAATCCTTTACTATTATCACTATTTCAGATGTTAATTGTCTAGTATTTCATGTAAGTTTGACTTTTTATTTGTTGTTCCCCTTACCTATATAATTATTTAATAATATAAATAATTCAATCCATGATTTATATATATTATATATATATTATATAATTTATAAAAATATATAATATTCATAGATAAGAAATGAAATGCATTATTCATGGAGACGGTAGTTTGTAAGTATGAATAAACATTGCATTCATTTTTTACCATTTTAAAAGAATCAATAGTAAATGATATATAATTATATTATAAAACAATTATAATATTTATTTAATATATCTCACATATTTTATTCAAAATCATTGTTTATACATTCCATGAATAGTGTGAACTTTATCCCACCACATTGGGGAGGCGATAGTCAACACTTCCAAATACGATGTTATCTATTTATAAAACATTAAATGTATAAGGATATGTGTGATATAAAAGTTACCATAAAATAATGAAACATTTAATACCATAAATATATAAATATATTTATATATTAGAAACTTATTTTCCATCGAAAATCTTACCATGAGGGGTGGTAAAATAAGTAAGAACAATCGATGTTTTGCGAGGAAGTCAACCAATGTACACATGAAT
The DNA here is from genome assembly GCA_963277665.1 of Viscum album. Classification (NCBI taxonomy): domain Eukaryota; kingdom Viridiplantae; phylum Streptophyta; class Magnoliopsida; order Santalales; family Viscaceae; genus Viscum; species Viscum album. The sequence goes on along the minus strand of OY728159.1, from coordinate 1,345,719,138 downwards.
GATAAATTCATTACCTATTAGAGGAGTTGGAGAAAGAAAATAAAACAAAGGCACTTGAGGACAGATGTTGCCTCTTATTCAGGTAACTCCTTCTGGTTTGCGCCAGAGGGATTCCTTGGATGGATTTCAACCCAATTTTGTAATTAAATATTGGGGTGAGGGATGTTTTAATTTTATATATGTATAATTCTGGTGACAAAATGGTGTTTATGGGTTTGAATAAGTGAGAGGGGTGAGTGCCTTTTTATAGGGGATGTAGAGTGGAATTCTTAGTAATATAAAATGTTAAAAAATATTGATAGGTCTCCCTCAAATAATTGGAATAAACTAATTAAAAAAATTATATAAAATGGAGTATATGGTCTATATACACCCAAAAAATGTCTTATTGAAATTTCTTAAAGCCATTTAGTCACTTATGTTTGAGGGTTTTCTCAATGTTATGCTATTATTTATCTTAATTGTTGTAATTAATTTTAATCACCTTCACTAATAATTTTGTTAGTAAAGTAATATTAAAATATAAAAAATAATATATTATTACTCAAAATATTTAATACATTTTTAAAAATATTAATCACATTTGGGGTAAAAATTTACTTAAATTTAATCATGAAGATATGATGATAAACATTGATTTAAAGAAAAAATATTTAAATGTTTGTTGAATTTTTATATCAAATTTCAATAAAAAAATTGATTCAAATTACAAAAAATTGGATTAATTTTTTAACAATTTATATAATTTCATTTTAGAATCAATTTATAAAACAAATTATATTTATAAATAATTTAGAAGAAAATGTTGTTTTGAATTAATATTCTGTATTTTTTAATCTTCATCAAAAATTGAAACATCTGAGAAAATTCCAAAAATTCATACTAATAAATTTTTTATATTCATAAATAAAAAATTATATTCAATTTTAAATATAAAATTAATAAACATTTACAATTTTATATTTCAATAGGTTCTTTATTAAAGGGATTTAAAATTATCTTTAGAAAATGTAGTTTTTTACGTCTAATATTGAGTATTCATTTATTTTATGACTATAAAATATATTTGAAGAATGTTAAAAAAATATTGAATATATAAAATATATTTTTCCATATTTTATTTAATATTATTCATAACCACCTATTTAATGACTATGTTACTAATTATTATATTAAATCATAAATATTTTATAACTTGTTGTTGTTCAGTAAAACTCTCTTTTGCGTGCAATGAAAGACATTAAAGAAAGCCATTGTTGCATGTAGTACACACAATATAATAATCTTGTTCATTTTATACTATGTCACAGATTTATTTATATTAAATTGTAAATTTTCAAGATATTATATTCCCTTATGCACTTGTTGTTGCATGTCATACCCACTATAGAATATAATGATCATAATATGTAATTTATCGGTTCATATTATCCCCCAAAATAATGAAATTCTATCAGAAATAATTAAATTCAACAGTAGTAATTTTTTTATATTTCATATTTTATAGTCACGCATCAAGAGGAGGGTTTATAAAACATCTTCAAGAAAATAGAGAATGGGAATTAAAAAAAGAAACCTGGATTAAAATATAACTAGGGTTTTATATTGAGAAAATTGGTGAAAAGTGGTGATATAGAATTAGAGGATAGGGATAGATTTTTATAGGTAACGATTGTGGTCATCAATAAAAAATGTGAATGACATATGAAATGTTGTGGGGATCAAATCCATAAATCTGTGATGATTTAAAAGGGTATCATTTAAAAAAGATATGAGGAATTTTTTTTTAAACAATTTTTTAATAATTATTTAACTTCTTAATAATATTTCTAAATTTACATACTATATACATTAAAATTTCATATGAAAAATTCTATCTTTATGTGGTTCTTCGATAAAATTATAATTCATCCTATACTCTTTGAAATGGATATCCTAGATTAAACTACCCCTTTTTTAAAGCACTATAATGTTCTTTTAATATATCATATCATCCATAAAACAAGTTATTATACATGTCTCTAATTATTTTCCAAAACAATATATGGTTAATACGTTAATCAATAAATCTAAAGCGGGACCAATATTTTATAATTAATATTTATTATTATTATTATTATTTAGTTAAAATCAATAATATATTAATAAAGAAATCACATATCCAAATGTTAGGCATGATACCCTTATCAACCATCGATCATGGGTTCATGTTGCACTACCTTATAGTTTTCCGTTTTACTAAATTAATATAACATAAAAAACATATTTGTTGGAAATCAAGATATTTAATCATTCATTAGCCCTTTGACAAAGGTTTTCAATACAACCCCAATACATCAATACATAATTGATTAATTTCCTCACCGGTCTTTCCTTGATCTTGGTTTTGTTCATTAGGAGAGGTAATTAACTTCGGTAATGAAGAGGTTCCCCAAATTTTAGGCAATAAACATAAAATTAATAATAAGATGAGTTTTTTTCCTTCCATAATACTCTTCATTATTGTTTGGTAACTATTTTCATTTTGTAGTTCTTTCTCACTCATAAAGCATTTCTCTATTCTGTTGAGACACTTTCATTGGTTAATTCTCCCACATAAATTTTATGATGGAACTCAACCATTATTCTCTCTATGGTCTCCACAACATGACCTATTATAAAACTCCATCCATCTCTTATTTGTATATTTTAGAACTGTGTTAATGTATATTGTATTAACAATATTTTTTAGAATTGATTCAGTAAGAATATGATAATTTTCACCCTATTTATCACCTCATTTGGTTCTAATTGTCAAATCCTTTCATTCATGTTCAATGTTAACATGACTCTATCAGATTCCTATCATTGAATAAAACCAAAAAACATATTGAGCATCACAGTATTCATAGTGAGAAAAACATATAACCAATTTTTGGGTTTCTAACTACTGAAAATTTATTTTCAATTTTGGAAACATCATATTTAACATAGCTCATTGAATATCATTATATATTGATGTCTATTAACCTATGTATATCCCATATGAGCATCAAACTTAGTGCATTTTTAGTCCCATTGTCATGTACCAGATTATGATTAAGCATGTTCCACAAAAAATATTCAAAGATGTTAACCCTAGGTACATCTATGCTAGAACCACGTTCACATGTAGAATCCAAAATGGACGCTTTACGAGGAAAACCACTTAATATCTATCTAACAAAAAAATAATGATTTTATTCTATATTTATCCACAATTTTTACCTTATCGTTATTTCTCTAATATATGGTTTCATAAATCTAGTTCTCATGATTTCTACTATAGTTTTATTGATACCGACTATAAAGACCCAACCAAAGAAAGCCCAGAGCCAGTGTCGTGTTACCATTTCATTGGAATATGTTGTAAGTAAATTACATTAAAAAAGAAAGAAAAGTATATAATTCTTAGTAAACTAGATACACAAATTAGTATTATTTTAGAAATGAATACAGTAATGAAAACATAATTTTTTTCTAGGATAATAACATTATTCTATCTAGCTTAATCTTACATATCTTACTTAGTGTGCATCAAGGAATCTTATTGAATGAAAAAAATAAGTGTGAGATCAAATTTTCAATATGGTTAATTAAATAAAAATTAATAATGAATCAATAAAAATAATTAACCCGAAGTACTATATAACTAAGAAAAACTTCAACTCAATTAATTAGATGTGACATAATAAATATGGTAACTGAAATAACCGAAACACATTTTGTTTATTCAAAAAACTGAGAATGAAATGCATCCCTAGATATGCCAAACATAAAATCCCTCATATAATATTAATAAATGAATTATCAATATATTATTGTTTTTATATATTGTAATTAATGTTTCACAAGATCCTGATACCTTTACCATCATCATTTATTCTTAAGATATTTTCAACTATTCTAATCTAGCCATCTGATTCATCTTATGAGACTACAAATGCATCAAAATGATTTCATTAATAGTTATACTAATCATAGGGATTTAATGAAAAGGTCCCCATTGAGTTTATTTCATGTTCAAATAATTCATTCTATATCAAATAAATGATTTAAATTTATAAATAACGTTTCCTATGAAATATTTTTATTGAATAAAAGATACATATTCATCAATAATTCCCAAGTTAATCAAATAACCATCCTAGTGAAAATGCTATTCTAAAATAATATATGGGTTAAAAAATATGAATATAAATTTAAATGGTATATTTATATTTAAAATAAATGTAATTTACAATAAAAAAAAACATAAAGATGAGATTTTATATTATAAATTTAACAATCACAAAAGAAAGTGAAAATTCAAGGATTACATTTATTATTTTGTTATATGAAAGTATAAACCACTTGGATGAGGCAATTAAAATTAAAATATTAAATAAATTATAGATAAAATAATTCATAATATTATATATCAAAATGGTTAGTAAATTAAAAATATATAATAATTATTTGGTAATTATAATATGTGCCTCATAAAAGAAGTTGTGTGACAAGATTCTTGTACCATGCCTTTCCTTTTAGGGTGATTTCCCTTTAACAAAATTTATATTATAAGAATGTGTGATATTAACTAATTCCAAAAAAATTATTATATTTTTAATATCATATATTATCTTCTTAAATTATATTATTACCTTTTTTTAATAATCAGTCATTATTTTCATTATTTATGGTGGTAATTTTTTAGTTTTTCGAGTATATTTACACTTAATTTGTGTTTTATTGATATGTAATTATGTAATTATATCAATAATTTAAACAATTAAGTATAAATAATATATATTCAGTATATGTTTATTAATAATAATCTAAAATATTTGGAGATAAAAAATGAAATGCACAATTTATAGAGATAGTAGGTTGTACGTACGCATGAACGCTACATTGATTTCATTTCCATATTAAAACAATAAAAAGGTTATGATATATATTGATATTTTAATAAAATTATAATATATATATCATATATTTCACATATTTTTATTTAAATCATTTTTTATGCATTCCATGTATAGTGTGAACGAATAACTTCACATCGAAGTAGACGAAGTCCATAATACCACAAATGATGTTATCGTATTTAAAAAAATTGAAAGTATAAGGGTATGTGTTATAAATAAATAATCATAAAGAAATTATAACTCTCATATATATATATATATCATATGAAAATATCTTTTCCACCATAATATTAATCATGAGAGTAGGTAAAGGAAAAATTGACAATCATCATTTCACGAGGTGATAATCTATCTTACACAGAAACAAAGTGTTTGTTACTAATTAGAGAGAAGAGTTTGTAATTGAACCAAAGAACATGAATTTTAAAAAATATTGGTAAATTTAAGATATTTATGTTATTATTTACGCATGGAATAATTATATATTATGGTTGGACTATAAAAATAAAATAAAAGAGCTTGTGGAAGGATTTTAGCACTTATTCTAGTAACTCCATTTGGTTTTCACCAAAACGCTTCCTTTGATGGATTTATAAAAAATATTATGATTTTATGTTTTGTTGGGGGATTTTGGGAGACTATTTTATCATATTTTGTTATGATCAATTTCATTAGATGTGCGAATAAGTGTGAGGGTTGAGTTCCATTTTATAGCAGAGGATGTGTGGCATTCTTGTAAATACAAAAAGGAAATCATTTTTTGACTGGTATCCCTAACATCATGTGCATCCAATGATGTACCAAATTAGATAAAAGTAAATATTTTGGTGGAATATGTAAATCTAATAGATTTAATACTAGTATTTAGGCCATTCTAGCTATTATTTTTTTTGGTTTAGTCCCATGTTAATTTAATTTTTCTCTTAATCGTTGTAATTAATTTTAATCACCTACACTAATATTTTTGCAAAAAAAAAGGTGACCTTATTATATAATTTAAATTATTTTGGTAAAAATATTTAATATATTTTAAAAAAATTTAAACCTTTATTTGTAAAAAATAATTGTAAATTTTTTTTTCACAGAATGGACGATAAAGACTTGTTTAAATGAAAAAAACAATTAGATGATTGAGATGTCGGTATATCGATTTTAAATAACAAATTGATTATAATTTCCTAAAAATGATTAATTTTTTTTATAATTGATATAATATTATTTTAAATACAATTTTAAATATAATAAAACCTTATATATACATTTGATAAAAGATTCTGTTTTGAATTAAAATTCAGTATTTTCACTATTCATTATAAATAGAAACTATTCTCAAAAATAAAAAAATCATCATAAGATAATTAATATGTTCCAATTTCAAAAATAATTTATATTATGACATATAAATTATTTTAAATATTACATACTTTTAACTTAAAATATTTTATCCCTTAAAATAAGGTAAAAAAATATTGGTAAAAATATAGTTTTTATGCATAATATTGGGGTTTCTCTTATCTTATAACTAAAAAATATAATGCATGAATATAAAAACATTTTATTTTATGTATAATATATATACATCCTCACATGTTATTAATTACTATTCATAACCTTCAATTTAAGGGCTATGTTATATCTATGTTTATAAATAAAAATATTTAAATTCCATATTGTTGTTTGGAAAAACATATTCTTGCATGTAATGCAAGTCATCAAAGAAACACTTCGTTCTATATGGAACATGATAACTCAGTATCATGTGAATTTTTTGATATATCCTAGATTTATTTTATTTAAATTATTAAATATAATATAAATTCTTGGGTTATTATATTTTTTTACACGGTTGGTATTTCGTGTCATACATACTATCAAATAAAATGTCCTTGCTTTGAAATTTTGAGGGGTCACATAGATGCTAGTTGTTAGAGGAATCACTGATATAATCACATATAAAATTGTAAAAAATTTATGGTTTTATTAAAATGTTTTTAAAATGGTATTCTATCTTGGTTCTATTAATTCCTAAATCTAAATTGAACATTGGAATTATCTATACCACGTTGTTTATTCTATGGTTCTCTAAATGATATATTTTGATTAGAGGTAAATCTATTATCAGTTTCTTGATGTTAGTATTTTAGTTAAATAAATTTTCATTATGATAAAAGGGTTTTTGTAAGGAAATTTTTGTTGCATGATATATTTATTTCATAAAATTCATATATCTAACCAAAGTGAATAGTTTGAAAAAAACTTATTCTAATTGAGAGGATTCGGTATACAATACTATATGTATTACAATTATTTTAGCACCATGAATTCTAGAATTTAGTCATTTATAATATATGTTATCATAGATTCTGTTAGCTTTATCAAGTAATTTATCAATCAATTTCCCTCTTGATGATTCATTTTGCTGAACTGTAATGAATAACCTTGTACATTAGTACTTGATCTAATAGTGACAAGAACCGAAAGGAATAATAAATCTATATTAGTTTGATACTATATTTAGGGAATCATAAATTGGTCATAGGGAATGATTTCTCTCAAAGACCAGAAAAATATATATGCTACAATAAATGAATAAAAATTTAATTGTTATTATTCCCAAAAATTATCTAAGAGATACAGTACCAAAATAAATTTATATTACAATGTAATATATCATTGAAAATATAACATACGAACCATATGTAAAATGTCCAACATTCTAGGCATAATTAGGGGAACACAGCTCCACCTATCACCGCTATCTCCCAAGGTCCCATGAATGAAGCACACCCCCACCTCAAATTGGATCTTTATATTTGCCTAGATCAGGTAAAACATAATCTAAAAACACCAAAAGAGTTAATGTATTATACGTGGGAATATATACAATAAGGATTGCAATATATTTCAATAAATATTTCAATAAATGATAAATGATTATTTCCTCATTTAGAATAAAAAAATATAACCGAAACTAAATTTTACATTTTTAGTCAAAAAATATTTCATGGAGAGAATATAAAGATTTAGGAAAACAATTATTAATAAATTATAAATAAATATAAATTAATGAATAAAAATGGTTCTATAATTACTCTAATGTAATTATCATATAAAAAATTATTGGTTATAAACCATGTGTTTAGACAGTTACTAGATATAAGATCGTTCTAGTACTCAATCAATAAATCAAAACTCAATATGTGAACACTTACATAAGGATCAATCCATAAAGATATAATTAATCAACAAACCACTGGGAAAAATTTATAGTAAACATGGATTAGTCATAGTTGTCATCCCAAGTCAATTCCTAGGGGGTCAAACTCTAATCATGCTTATCCCAATGATCCACTAATAACTCAAGATCACATTTTATTTCAATTAATCAATCAATAGAGAAGAATTCATTTTAATTAAATTTATCAATCATAGTCATAATTCCCAATTTTCATGTTTTGAAATTCCATTTTTACAGTAAAACATTATCTCATGTTTTCATTAAACACATGAATTTAAAAATTCTCCTTCATTTAAATCTATATTAATCAGCATGAAATTATTTCATCAACTCACTTTTCAATTCAAGATATATTTAACAAAATTTAATCAATTTATCAAATCCTTTGAAAAAGGGTTTTATTTCAAAAAACCATTCATTTTGAAATAAATCATCAAATTTATTCTTTTCAAGAAAATAAATTGAAATAAATTTCAAATACTACATAAAAATAATGGCTATAAGTGTATGGAAAATCCTTATACAACCAACTATTTTTAGTAACAATATTATGTAATCACATTAAATGAGAGACCTCAATAAAGAGTTGAAGTAATGGTATATCAAAGTGGAATCCATTATAGGATATCCTAAAAAATTATGATTGAGGGCCCATAAATCTCAAACAAGAGGATAAGTGGAGAAATAAGGATTCCAAATTAAGTGAAAACACTTACTAGAGAGGGATCAATCAAATCCTATAGAACATTGATCTAACAAGAGAATAGGTTTAAGGATAAGAAACCTTATATAATTAGTGTAAACAACAAAAAAGTCATATTAGGACCCACTAGGGTTGAGTAGAGTTTGTAATTGGGGGTTTGAGACATTAATTAATACTTCTTGGGAAAAAATATGTTTAAAATATTTCTATGTTAGATCATATGGTTATTGGAAAATATGAACATAACTATAAAAACTAATTAGGATTCTTTAGAGTGTCCAATATTTAGGCAACAAGGTTTGAAAAAAAAGGTTCTAGACGTGCATTCCCACATTTGTTATTAGATAAATGGGGTATGTTTTAGACATATTTTTTTGAAGGAATACACTAAAAGTACTATCCTAGTTTTTCAACCAATATTATTTTATGAGAAGGACCTAGGACATGTTCCAACTATGTTACCCATACTTAAATTGATGAAAATGAACCCAGTTACTAAGATCAACCTATAATTTTTTCCGTAATTGGGTGCCAATTGTGAACCACCAAAAAAACATCTACTTTTGTTAAACAATCCCCATAAACATCCCAGAAAAAGATAAAAATATAGGATGATAAAAAATGAGGTTATATGTACCTCAAATTATTTGATAGGATATTTTAGTCTCTGTTACATGATTTGTTTCTCCCCCCGATAGATAGAACAAATAATAATCAATGAAAAATATATAATGAAATTGATATCTCAAAAATATCTCACACTCTCATGTGTCATGTGAATCAGAATCATATTTCAAATAAACTCAAAACAAATGTAATTAATTTCTAAAATGAACATTCATCTTATAATAAAATTCCATACTGGAAAGATAGTTACATATAAGATAGGTTCTATATCATGGTTTTAGCAGCTCAAAATATGATATGAGCCTAGGAGATAATGTTTTATACTGAGAAACTTGATACATGTTGTGAATTGAAATCACATATAGTGTTAAATATAAGTGGTATGAAACCGTAAAAATCTCCTCAAAACCCTCAAATGGTCCCACATATATCAAAGGTAAATTTAACTATTTTATATGTCATTTTTGACCATGATGATGTAAAACAATTATCAACACATGGTAATCCACTCAAAACAAAAAAGGGAATAGATAAAAATCAATATAATGTTTATATCGACTATGAACCTCCACTATTATCCATAGGATAATCTATAACCTTATCACCATCTCCTGGAACATATATTCCCCATCCCTGGTAGTTTCCCCAACCTCCAACCAACATAAAAAAGCTTACATGAACAACCATACATGACTTCAACTAGTGGCATATAGATTGGAGAATCATAACTATTATTATACGACAACTCAAATTGTCACAATTTTCTATCCAAATATCCAGCAATATCAATAATGCAGATATAAAGAAAGTATTTATGAATATTTATTGAACATTGTATCAGGTTATCCATCTTTTTATAATACACCATGCTCAAAATAAAATGATATATCATCACCTCCCTAAAGACTCAAAAAGTAGAATAAAAATGTGGATACCTTCAAGATGATATAATTGATGTTTCTCTAGTTAATCTGAAATTCTCATACACATTCAGTTTCCCAATGTCCTCAAATTTTATTGTTTATTGAATAGGGATAATGGGATCCAATTTGGTTAGCCGATCAATTGCTATGAATAACTAATTATTTTCATCAGTTTTACATGGAAAACATTCAAAAAAACCGTCTATATCACACCAGACATTCATTTTGGCATAGGAATGAGCTAAATAAAACCCAAAGGAATCTATTATTGGCCTTAATATTTATATTTTATATAAAATGTGGAATGATATTAGTGATATCAAGTCTCATTCGTGGCCACTATAATCATTATCTCATTTCATAAAACATCATTGTGGTGTTAAGGTGTACTCAACACTAGGAATAACGATAATCACACATAACATATTTTTTCACAAAAAAAATGAATGATGTTATGAATGAATAACAATAAGATACCATATGTATAAAATGACCATTCCTAATGGGTATCATCATAATATAGAGACTCCCAAATTCCACAAAAATCAACATCGAGTTGTTTCTCATGAATACTCATCTCATCAAGGGAGGACGTCAACTGAACCCTTTTGAAAGAAATACTGAACTCATCTTCCTGAACTCCCATGTGACAACAAGAAATGAGAACCACAAAATGAAACTATTTTAGTGATTATTTCAAATATTGGGTTAGTTGTTTCATAAAAAATACATCAACAATGACAAAACACTTACTAGTGGTATATGAAATATGAAAATGAAAATATTTCAGGTAATCTACCCCTCAGGTCTGGATAATATTTAAATGTTTTTATATAAATTTATGTAGCTTCCCACCCCAAGTTCCACTTCATGATTCTCTAAGACGAATGCCAAAAGACCTCAAGAGTGACTCCCATAATTCTAGAGGTTTCTGATCAGAAGTGAGGGACTAGGGTGTGTCCATGGGAAGACTATTCTCGCATAGATCATATTGAGAAAAAAAATATCGATAATAAATAGAAGAAGAATTAATTAAAAAATGACAATAAATGAAATAAAAAATATAACAAACAAGTTAAAATAAGTAATGGGTTGATGTTGAATAACTATTACTGATACAATGTATATGAGGATCACTATTCTATATAAAAAAATATGAGTAGATGGGGATAAAAGGGATACATGTATATAATAAATGATATATAAACACTATTAGAAAACTATGAGGTGGGTTCCTAAATGGATACTCAACTGATGTCGCCTTCATAAGAATAATTCTGATGTTTTAATTGAGGTAACTGTACAATTGTAAATATGTATGGATGGTCTGTTGTCAAAAATAATCTAAGGAAATTATACCTCAATCTTTTTCTTTGTCGTGGGAGAAAATTTCCATTACAGCAAACAATCATTTTCATAATGTAAATATGTCAAAACAATGATTACCAAATAAATCATTCAATTCATCAAGTTAGATTGTGGAGTCCCATGAACATCCAATGTTATCTATAAAAAACCCAATGGCCACTATGTGATTCTATGATATAACTAATTCTATAGTGTCTTTCATAGGTGACCTGTAATGGTTTCCCTTGTATCACTCATGACATGGTGAAATCAATGTTTGTAAGACGTATCTCGTATAGGGCACAAGGTATCACCTAGGGAATGGAATAACCATATTTCTTTTGGGTCATCCATAGTGTCCCCATCAGGAACCAGTGTCACTCATGACTATAAGTAAACCACCTAAATATCATGTACTTGTAAATCCAGTGCATCACTCCCTACACATTTGTTTGATACAACTAAATAAGGGGAGTCCATCGATGGATTCCTTAAATCAAAAACTATGCTCTAAACAACCCTGTAATAGGTGATCCATGATAGGAAAACCAAATATCTCAACATTTTATAGATTGTATAATAAAATTCCATAAATAAAATTTTAGTATCAAAAGATAAAAAACATTTCCATGAATAAGATTAAATTTAAGCCAACAAATTAGGCACAAGAAAAAATCACAAGGAATTAAACAACAAGGTTAAGGTATAAATAACATAACATGTCATAAATGGAATGAAATTCCTTATGGAAATAAGAATAAGAAATCAAAATATATAAAAAAACAATTAAACCTAGATAAGGTGGATGATTCTATGAATCATTCTTAGAGGGGAAAATTGTGTCCTACGAATTTACAACAATTCCATTATTGATTAAATTCATTTAATGAAGTAGAATCTCTAATGGTTTATAGAAACTCATGTATATAAGAATATTCTAGAAATGTTGGAACACCCAAAGGGGAGTCCAAAAATAAGAATAATGACCCATAATTTGTTATTTTATATGTGGAAATGTCTCATCAGTCATGAGGATTTGATTAAATTAATTTACTAAAAAATATGAGGCATCACATAAAGGATCTAGTGCATGTAACAAGAAAACATTATTTAAAATGTGATGGAATGTGTTGGAATAAACTAGATGACCTTGTATTAGGTATTAGTGCTCCACTCATATTTTATCAAAGATTGAAAAGACATAAAGCAGAATAGAATCAGATAGATTTTCCAATTCCAACAAAAACAGATAAAATGAAATCACACAGAAATTTCACAAAAAATGGAGGTGGAACCCTAATATATAATTATAGGGAATGATGAGTGTACCAATATATTTCCATTTCTTCTAAAAAGACATATTTGTTCTCCATAAGAAGAAGATAAACTAAAATTTATGCAGTAGCTATGGAAGGGAACATTGATGAAGGAGAAGGGCCACACCACTGTAGAAAAAAGAGAAGATAAAAAAATGGATAAATCAATATGGATCAGATTTTTTTAAATTTGACCATAATACAAGGGAGCATTGTTTGGTCACACGGATGGCCAAACATTTCTCCAATTGTGAATCAGCTACAACTTTTAAAGGGAACCTCACATGGTTAGTTGTATGGATGGAATAATCATGTTCAAATCAGGTGGTAGTGGACCATCCCAATCCTCCATAGAACCTCATGGACATGTGTATGTGTTCAAACAGTAAAAAAAGTTCATCCCCTAGACCATAGTTTTTTCAGCCACGTGGATTAGGTAAGCCATGTGGGTTGGGCTGTACAGTTTCTCATAACCATGTGTCCCAACTATTTTTTAATTTATAGGGCATTGAGACTCTAACAATCCATATACACCCTTATGACGTCCCTAGAACCCATATGCATCCTTATAATGGTTTTTTAAAGAGTTTAATCAAATTATCAATGGGCATTAACTTTTATATATTTAGTTACATTACAACCCCCCAAAATAAGAAAACTCATCCTTGAGTTTCTCTTTTGATGGTGGTATGATTTCGTCTGATAAATGTTCTTGAGACTATGCACGTACATCACCTTCATGCTCCGAGGTTTTTTCCAATTCATGTTTTTGATGAAATAACACCAAGACTAGAGGAACCATTCATCCTTAAATATATTTCTTTCTATGATCAATGAAATGTATTATATCATCCAATAAGGTTTCATTTTTCTCTATATTGATATCCCCAAGGTCAAAAAAATGAGATGGTTCGGGATGATACTATCAAAGATGAGAAACATGAATGAAATCATTAATAGAATGATTCATTTAAGGAAACAGAAAACTAATAGTATACCCATCAGACCCTTTAGAGTATCATTAATTGTCACACCCCGACCAATTCCTTTATTTTATTTTATGATTTATTTGATTTTAAATTATTTTACTGGGGTATGAGGTAAGTCCCAGACTCAATTTATCAGTATTTGATAAAAAAACAGACATTTGGGTTCGACAACGTCGGACGCGTGGGCGGAGCGCGACGCCGCACGGCTTCTCTCATGCAATTGCTTGACCTTTTCGTTAATTTTAATATTATTAAATATGATATGAATTCATTTATTATTTTTATGTTATTATTAGTGGTTACTTTTGTTATTATTATTATTATTATTATTATAGTTTGACACGAATTTTTATTACATAATTTTTATTAGTGTCGTTGTTATTAATGAGGTTTATAAAAATGATTATTGTTATTAATAATATTACTATATTATTATTATTATTATCATAATTTTTTTATTATTACTATTATTATTATTATTAGATACACTAATATTTAGATATGAAGAGTTTAGCCCCATATATATATAGTTTATTTTTTCCTTTATTTTTTTTTCTATTTAACCTTTTCTTTAGGGTTTGTGTGCACCCTGTTTTTTTCCTCCTCTGCGCATAGCCCTTGCACCCAGCCGCCACTTCCCCCCTTATCCCTCTCCTCCCATCCGCCTCCCCTCTCTCATTTTCTCCCCTCCCTGCGCGACTCTGTAGCGCCGCCATGACCTCCCATGAAAACCCGCTTCTCTTCCAGCAGCCGTCGGCGCCCGTCGACTCCCCAGCGCGTCGTCCGCTCCGCCGTGCCCCCCCCCCCTTAAGTCGTTGTCAGGTGCCTCGACCACTCCTCCTCTTTTCTCGTAGCGTGCCAGCACCCCCCACCATGACACCCTCCTCCTCTGCAGCGACCAACCGCACCCGCCTCCCAACTTAGCCAAGCAGGCTTCCGACCCCCCTTGCAGCGCTGCACCGGCCACTCCACCTTCTCCAACGGCTCAGCCTCCTCCGCTCCTTGCTCAAGCCCACATCACCCTCCTCTATGTCTGCTGCCACACCAAGCCAGCCGCCCCTCTCCACCTCCTCTCCCCCTCTCCCATGTAGCGCCCCCCCTGTTCACTCCTCCGGACATGCAACCAGCAGCCCGCCACAGCCCCAGCCCCCTGCTGTCCAGCGCGCACCCCCTCGGCTCGGCACGACACAGCAGCAGCGCCCGACCGCCAGCCCCCCTGGGCTCAGTGCGCACCCCCTCGGCTCAGCATGCATCCCCTACTAGCATCTCCCTCCCCGACCATCCGTACCTCCCCCAGACGACCAGCTCCTTCCGGACGCCACACCTCAGCCCCGCGCCTTTCCGGCCTCTTGCCCGGCTCACCCATGCCCCGCCCGCCTCCTTTCTGGCCGACCTGAAACCCTCTCGGCCAGCCCGCATACCCCATGGTTTGATTTTATTTTATTTATTCATTTATTTATTTTTTTACTTTGATTAACATTATCATTTTTATTAATAATAATACTATTATTATTATCATTATTGGTATTACTATTATTTTTATTATTTTTATTTTTATTATTATTGTATTATTATTATTATTATTATTATTATTATTATTATTATTGCTATTATTATTATTATTATTATTATTATTATTTTTATTATTATTGTGATTAATATTATTACTATTATTCTTATTATTCTTATTATTACTGTTATTATTATTGTTGTTATTTTTATTATTCTTGTTGTTACTATTATTATTATTATTATTATTATTTTATAATTAATGTTATTATTAATATTATTATTATTATTACTATTATTATTATTATTATTATTGTTATTATAATGATGATTATTATTATTATTTGTATTATTATTATTGTTATTTTTACTATTTTTATTAATATTATTATTATTATTGTTATTAGTATTAGTATTAATATTATTATTATTATTATTATTACTATTATTATTTTTATTATTCTTATTATTATTATTATTAATATTGTTATTTTTATTGTTATTATTATTATTATTATTGTTGTTGTTATTATTATTATTATTATTATTATTATTATTCTTGCTTTGTCCTTTGCTTTGATAGGGGGTTATCAACT
Organism: Viscum album; assembly: GCA_963277665.1. Classification (NCBI taxonomy): domain Eukaryota; kingdom Viridiplantae; phylum Streptophyta; class Magnoliopsida; order Santalales; family Viscaceae; genus Viscum; species Viscum album. The sequence continues at coordinate 1,345,702,962 of OY728159.1, read as the reverse complement.
TATGTTTGTTTTGGTAGGATTTTTGTTTTAGAACCCGCGCGGGGCGATTCCGAGTTTGCATCGTCGTCGCACTTTAGTTTCGAGGTGAGCGTTTCTCCCCGACGCTTGGTTTCGCTTGCGCTAGTGAGTTTTTGTATGTGGCTGAGTCCTTGATATTGATTATGCAGAGTGTTGGACTTTATCACGTGGTTCTAGACACACGTTGTGTCATTGCGCCATGGTTCCGAGGTTGTTTCGTCGTCGCGCTTGATCTTGAGGTAGGATCCCCTTGCACTGCTTTTAAATATTTAAGTTACATTATTTCCTGCTATTTGGGCATACTAATTATTCAAAATAAATATCTTATTAATTTTAAATAATGGGAGATAATAAATGATAATTAATTTTTAATATAAGATAATTAATCTTTAAATGATTATTTAGTGTAAAAAAAGTCGTCTATTTTATACAGGATGCTTGAAATATTTTTTTGACAAGTTGACACCAAAAATAAAAGAATTCCCGTTTTTATTTTAAACATAATTCACGAAATGTAAAATAGAGTTCTAGTTTAATCAGAAATGATTTCTTTTGAAGCATAAACAAGTACTTTGGTTCTTTTGAGAAATGGTCGGTTGGCTCTTAATGTTTATTTGGAAAAAAATAAAATGGTTTGGTTTTATAAAAATTGTGGCAGCATATGATGTATTGTTTTGGGGGTTCTTTAAGTGGTTTCAATATGGGTTTGGTCTTATAAAGAAGTTCTACTTTTTTTAGATTTGTGACTGTGAAATGTTTTTAAGGCCGTTTGGCACTTTATGGAAAGCGATGAATTTTTTTTGATAAAAACCCTCTTAGGACAAATCTCATGCATTGGCCGCAATTTATTGTCTGGGAGACTGCTCTTAGGGTCTCCCAGGTACTTGAGTAGTTAAAGGTAAGAGGTTGTCCCATGGAGAGGCTCGGGGTGATTCCTATTGTGCTTTATATATATAGATATATCTGATTGGATGCTCGGTTGGCATCGGTTGGCTCACCCCCTTTTCCAAACACTTGAGACATGGGAATCTGGAATATTGAGAGAATATTGTAAGAATGATTGCTACATTGGTAGGTTATGGTTCTGACCAGTGGCCCATAGTAGGTGGATATATTGGGTTTATTACTACGGGATTTTGCCCTCGACCTACCTGAGAGAGGATGGTTGAGCGTATTGTGCGTTTTGATTTCATCGTGACATGTTGGTAAGGATGATTTCTCATGTATTGGTGTCTTCTGGTTTATTCTCGATCTCCTAGGTTCACCCATGTCTATTCAGCTTTTTTTGCTTGCAGTAGTGATTATGATGCTCACATGTATACCTACATTGCCCTTGCTGTGTGTTTTATTTTGTGCATTCTGGTGTATTGTTTTCCTTGGAATGTGGTAAATTTCTTTTGATTAGGTCCCTAAAATTGTTATCAAATTAAAGTGTTTAATCCTCTTTGTATAAATTTGAAAATATAAACATAACTTTCCCTTTTCCTAAAATTTCATTGACACTAATGAATTGAACTTAAATTTAGAAATGGTTAAGGGAAATGTTTCATACATTTTTTTAGGTAGAATATTTAGAAAAACCTACTTTTATAAATTTTAGTTCAAACATGAAATGATGTTTCATTTATTTTAAAGGTAGTGCATTGGGAATAGATAATGGGCTATACTACTGAGTTTTAATACTCACGCCTATAGTTCTTATCTGTTTTTAGTGTTTGTGTAGGCTATATCTTGAGTGCGCTCGCCTAGGGCGACACTTGATCGTTGAGTCGGATAGTGACCCGCGAGGTCGCACGGAGTTTGTCTGGACGTCGTGTTTGGTCAGTTTTATTTTTCTCCTATTCTTGTTTAGTCACTATGTTTGGTCTATCATATCTGTGCTGCTCTGTATTATCTTTTCATTCTTATTTTTATTGTGGGAAATCGTTCCCACAGCCTCTGTTGATACCCTGGCGCTTGTCTCCAGCCCATGAGGATCGGGAACGCCTCTCGAGCCATGTCGCAGACTGGCTCGGGTGACCGGTTCATGGTCGACCCGGGTTGGTTCGTGAAAAAATGGTATCAAAGGAGTTCAGCTCTTAGCGAACATCTCCTTTCAGAGTGCCCATTGTTATTTGGGATGTCAAGGTAGATGGAGTAGGATTGTCGGGATTCGAGGGGTAGGTGCGAGAAGAGCGTCGCGAACTCTTGCCCATATTGATCCTCAAGTTTCCATGGGATGTCCGGTTTAATTTGTTTATTTGGGTTTTTATGGAAATTTTTTGCGATTGGGGTACAACAAATGGAGTTGGGCTAATAGTCCTAAGCGGCATGGCCTGGTAAGCCATGTGGAGCTGGGGGCATGGTCCAAAAAGACTCTTCGTGTTGGTAAAGTGATTGAAATATGGCCGCCAACCATATGATCAAGTCGCCCACTGACACTAGATCCCTGTTTGAGATGTTTTGGGTCTCCTGTGACTTCTAAGAGTGGTTCTTATTTGAAAAAAATTGTGTTTCGAAAAAATTGGTTTTTTGAAATGACATGCTTAATTTGTGGATGGTTATAAAAGAAGTGGTAAGAATGATTTGTTTTCAGAAAATGAAGTTCTTTGTTTTGGCCTTGGTGTTCCTATGAGTGCTCACATGCATAGTGGTATGTTGGAAATGTGGACGGATTTTTGGTATGATGAATCGATGCCTGGGGTGGCACGGATACATGCATGTGTGTGAGACTCTAAAGAATACCAATGGCAGGGGTTTAACCCACTAAGCTTGTTTTAAATTAAAGATGTTTTCAATGAGAAAAGTTTTGATGTTATGATAACGTGATTTCTTGGGTTTTGATCTTATCACTGATGTAGTGTTTGATTTTGAGGTTTTTATTCACTCCTTGAGTTGGCCTTGATTGATTTTTTGACTTTTCCTTGTCCAGCGGTTATCCCTTTGAAGTTTCGATGGGTGATTGTAGTGCGGTTGATCAACCTATGGATTATATTCTTGAGTTTCGGAAGTTAGATCCACCTCTATTATATGGTCAAGAAGACCCTTCCGTGGCAGATGAGGGGATGCAGAATATTGAAAGGGGCTTTAACCTCATTAAGATGCCCGAGTCGTTGAAGTTAATGTTTACAACCTTCATGCTTGAAGGTTCACTATGGATGTGGTGGAAGTCAGTGTCACGAAGCAAGCCCTGTCAAGATATTACTTGGGATTTCTTCAAGTCTTTGTTCATTCTCCAATATTTCACTGAGGAAGAAAGGGTGAGATTGGGGATGAAAATTTGTTGTCTGCAGCAGGGCGACGGACCCATGTTGGAATACATCCCGTGCTTTGTGGAGCTAGTACCCTATGATTCAGGGTTTGCCACGAATGACGCCATGAAGGCTCGACACTTTGAAGTAGGTCTCCGCCCTGATTTATAGTCGAATGTGTCAGAGCCCAACCTATCTTCTTTTGTCGAGGTGGCGAGACAAGCTTTTCATGTCGAAGCCACAATCGCTGGAGTGCTCGAAGTAGTTCTCCCTCCTTCGATCCCTATGAGCAGTGGTGAAGATTCTGGAAAGGATATGAGTAAGAAAATGAATGTGTATGGAGCAGGTCGTGGAATCAAGAGGCCTGAGGATCTTTCATCAACCTCTTCGGAGCGAGAGATTATTGTGTGTTATAAGTGTGGAAAGTGGGGTCACAGGAAGTCTTCGTGGCCAAGAGCTCTGAAGCCCTACCAGGCATGTGGAGGCCTAGGTCATTTGTGATAATTTTTTGGGGCGTTGCAAGAAAGCGTCGTAGAGGAAGTTCTCAAAAGTAATGTGTTGTTGGGTCTTTGTTCAAAGTTTCCGGTGTAAGTTTCCTTTTAGTTTAAGGGATATTTTATCGTTGTAGTTGTACTGATGGTATTTTGGGTTTGAGATGTATGGGAATGTCATAAGTCTTTTGACGAACTCCGGCTTTAAATGCTAGTATGTTTTTTAAATTTTAAAATATTGTCCTTTCTTTTTTTTTAAATCAAAAGATGTATGTTTCTCATTGGGATTATCAGAACCTGAATGCGAGGCAGAAGATGCTTCATCCATCAGAGCTCCAGCCAAAAGGTCTCGGAGTGAAGCCAGCACGTAGTCAGGAACCCCCAGGGGGGAATTTTATGGAGTCTTGAAAAAGTCGTGCATCTATCATCGTGGTGAGATAGTCCTGGTGTTCCTGCTCTGGTTTCTCTGTCGTTTTAGTTTTTCTCTTGTCACAAAGCGCGCGATGGACCTAACCCTCACACAATGTTGATAATTGTGTCTTTTTGTTTGGATGCGAGGTGTCAATTGGTGGTTATGCATGGACAACCCATGTGAATCAGTTGCGACTTTGGGTTGTGTTTATCACGAAGTGATGGGTCATGAGTAGTCTTACGTCATTGTTTTAGTGATCCGATCCTTGGGCCCACCCTCCCCACCCATGGGGTTAGGTTTTACAGTTCGTTTGGAGTTTTGATTCATTTCTTATCCCATTCATACAGGAGTGAATGTTTTAAATGTTCTTATTCTGCTCTTTCTAGCTTTGGTAAGGACTAATTATGGTCTAAATTGGTTTTCTGGTTGGGCCCAAGTAGGTTAGTTCTTTATGATGGGGAGACCCACCATGAGTCTTTTGATTTTTCTCTTAAGTCATTATCAGGTGGTAGTGGAGTCCTTATGGTGGGGAGTCCATTCAGGCCTCCCCTCTAATGTTGGTCTCTTTCGGGAAATGAGGTGGAGTCCCGTAGATGGTAGATTAAATGTCCTTTGGTTAAGGGGTTGGATCTTGTTAACGTATAATCCTTAGGCGTCGATCGAGCGGCTCGATAGTGTTGTGGCTTTCCGGGGGTGGAAAGCATTATGGTGGGAAGAATTGTCACACCCCGACCGATGCGTTTATTTTATTTAACGATTTATTTGATTTTAAATTATTTTTCTGGGGTCTGAGGTAATTTCCAGACTCAATTTATCTGTCTTTGATAAAAAACGAACATTTGGGTTCGACAACGTTGGACGCGCGGGCGGAGCGCGACGCTGCGCAGCTTCGTCCATGCATTTGCTTGGCCTTTCGTTAATTTAAATATTATTAAAGATCATATGAATTCATTTATTATTTTTATGTTATTATTAGTGGTTACTTTTGTTATTATAATTATTATTATTATTATTAAAGTTTGACACAAATTTTTTTTACAAAATTTTTATTAGTGTCGTTGTTATTAATGAGGTTTATAAAAATGATTATTGTTATTAATAATATTACTAAATTATTATTATTATTATCATCATTTTTTATTATTACTATTATTATTATTATTAGATACACTAATATTTAGATATTAGGAGTTTATCCCCATATATATATATAGTTTATTTTTTCCTTTATTTTTTTTTCTATTTAACCTTTTCTGTAGGGTTTGTGCGCACCCTGTTTTTTTCCTCCTCCGCGCATAGCCCTTGCACCCAGCCACCACTACCCTCCTTCTCCCTCACCTCCCAGCCGCCTCCCCTCTCTCATTTTCTCCCCTCCCCGCGTGACTCTGCAGCGCTGCCACGACCTCCCTTGCAAACCCACTTCTCCTTCAAGAGCCTCCGCCACCCGTCGACTCCCCAGCGCGTTGTCCACTCCACCGCGCCCCACCCTTCAGCCGATGTCTGGTGCCTTGGCTACTCCTCCTCCTTTCTCATAGCGTGCCAGCACCCCCCCACCACGACACCCTCCTCCTCTACTGCGACCAGCCGCACCTTCCTCCCTTCTTAGCAAAGCAGGCTTCCGACCCCCCTTGCAACGCCGCACCGACCACTCCACCTTCTCCAACGGCTCAAGCTCCTCTGCTCCTTGATCAAGCCCGCAACACCCTCTTCTATGTCCGCCTCTGCACCAAGCTACCCGCCCCGCTCCACCTTTTCTCCCCATCTCCCTTGCAGTGCCCCCCCTGTTCACTCCTCCGGAAACATAACCAGTAGCCCGCCGCAGCCCCGGCCCCCTGTTGTCTAGCGCACACCCCCTCGGCTCGGCATGACACAGTAGCAGTGCCCGACCGCCAGCCCCCCTCGGCACAGCGTGCACCCCATCGACTCAACGCGCACCCCCTGCTAGCATCTCCCTCCCTGACCAGCCATAACCCCCCCGGACGACCAGCTCCTTCCGGACGCCACACCTCAGCCCCGCGCCTTTCCGGCCTCTTGCCCAGCTCACCCGTGCCCTACCTGCCTCCTTTCCGGCCGACCTGCAACCCTCCTGGCCAGCCTTCATACCCCAAGGTTTGATTTTATTTTATTTATTCATTTATTTATATCTTTTACTTTGATTATCATTATCATTTTTATTACTATTAATACTATTATTATTATCATTATTGTTATTTCTATTATTTTTATTATTTTATTTTTATTATTATTGTATTATTATTATTCGTATTCTTATTCTTATTATTATTATTGTTATTATTATTATTATTATTATTATTGTAATTATTATTATTATTATTACTATTATTATTATTATTATTATTATTATTATTCTTGTTGTTACTACTACTACTATTATTATTATTATTATTTTATTATTAATGTTATTATTAATATTATTATTATTATTATTGTTATTATAATGATTATTATTATTATTATTAGTATTATTATTATTATTGGTATTATTATTATTGTTATTTTTACTATTTTTATTATTATCAATCTTGTTATTGTTATTAGTATTATTATTATTATTATTGTTATTGTTATTGTTATTATTACTATTATTATTATTATTCTTCTTCTTGTTATTATTATTATTAATATTGTTATTTTAATTGTTATTATTATTATTATTAATATTATTATTGTTATTATTATTATTGTTATTATTATTATTATTATTCTTGCTTTGGCCTTTTCCTTGTTAGGGGGTTATCAACATATTATTTTTTTGGTAGGATTTTTGTTTTAGAACCCGCGCGGGGCGATTCCGAGTTTGCGTCGTCGTCACGCTTCAGTTTCGAGGTGACCGTTTCTCCCCAACGCTTAGTTTCGCATGCGTTAGTGAGTTTTTGTATGTGGCTGAGTCCTTGGTATTGATTATACAGAGTGTTGGACTTTATCACATGGTTCCAGAAACACGTTGTGTCATTGCGCCTTGGTTCTGAGGCTGTTTTGTCGTCGCGCTTGATCTTGAGGTAGGTTCCCTTTGCACTGCTTTTAAAAATTTAAGTTACAATATTTCCTACTATTTGCGCACACTAATTATTAAAAATAAATATCTTATTAATTCTATATAATGTGGGATAATATATGATAATTAATTTTTAATATAATATAGTTAATCTTTAACTTATTATTTATTGTAAAAAGAGTTGTCTATTTTATACAGGATGCTTGAAATATTTTTTTGAATAGAGGACACCAAAAAATGAAAGAATGCCTGTTTGGATTTTAAACATAATTCACACAATGTAAAATAGAGTTCTGGTTTAATCAGAAATGATTTCTTTTGAAGCATAAACAAGAAATTTGGTTCTTTTGAGAAATGGCCCGGGTGGCTCTTAAAGTTTATTTGGAAAAAAATAAAATGGTTTGGTTTGGTTTTATAAAAAAGTTGGCAGCCTACGAAGTATTGTTTTGGGGGTTTTTAAGTGGTTCTAAACTGGGTTTGGTCTTATAAAGAAGTTGTTCTTTTTTTAGAGTTGTGATTGTGAAATGTATATAATGCCCGTTTGGCACTTTATGGAAAGCGATGAAATTGTTTTGATAAAAGCCCTCTTAGGAAAACTCTCATGCCTTGGTCACAATTGATTGTTTGGGAGACTGCACTTAGAGGCTCCCAGGTACTTGAGTAGTTAATGGAAAGAGGTTTTCCCATGGAGAGGCATGGGGTGATGCTTTTTGTGCTATATATATATAGATATAGCTTATTGGATGCTCGGTTGGCATCGGTTGGCTCACCCCCTTTTTCAAACACTTGAGACATGAGAATCTGGCATATTGAGAGAATATTCTAAGAATGATTGCTGCACTGGTAGGTTATGGTTCTGATCAGTGGCCCATAGTAGGTGGATATATTGGCTTTATTACTATGGGATTTTTCCCTCGACTTTCCTGATAGAGGATGGTTGAGCGTATTGTGCGTTTTGATTTCATCGTGACATGTCAATAAGGATGATTTCCCATGTATTGGTGTCTTCTAGTTTATTCTCGATCTCCTAGGTTCACCCATGTCTATTCATCTTTTGTTGCTTGTAGTAGTGATTATGATGCTCACATGTATACCTATATTTCCCTTCATGTGTGTTTTACTTTGTGAATTCTGGTGTATTTTTTTCCTTGGAAAGTGGGAAATTGATTTTGATTAGGTCCGTAAAAATGGTTTTCAAATGAAAGTGTTTAATCCTCTTTGTACAAATTTGAAAATATAAACATCACTTTCCCTTTTCCCAAAATGTCATTAACACTAATTAATTGAACTCAAATTTAGAAATGGTTAAGGGAAATGGTTCGTACTTTGTTTTTATGTAGAATATTTAGAAAAACCTACTTTTATAAATTTTAGTTCAAACTTGAAATGATGTTTCTTTTATTTTAAAGGTAGTGCATTGTGAATAGATATTGGGCTATCCTATTGAGTTTTAATACTCACGCCTATAGTTATTTTCTGTTTTTATTGTTTGTGTAGGCTATAGCTTGAGTGCGCTCGCCTAGGGAGACGCTTGATCACTGAGTCGGAGAGCGACCCACAAGTTCGCATGGAGTTTGTTTGGACGTCGTGTTTGGTCAGCTTTATTTTTCTCCTATTCCTGTTTAGTCGCTTTGTTTGGTCTATCATTTCTATGCTACTCTGTATTATCTTTGCATTCTTATTTTTATTGGGCGAAATCGTTCCCACAACCTCTGTTGATGCCCTGGCGCTTGTCGCCAGCCCGTGAGGATCGGGAACGCCTCTCGGGCCATGTCGCGGACCGGCTCGGGTGACCGGTTCAGGGTCGACCCAGGTTGGTTCGTGACAAAATGGTGTCAAAGGAGGTCAGCTCTTAGCGAACATCGCCTTTCATAGCGCCCTTTGTTATTTTGGATGTCAAGGTAGACGGAGTAGGATTGTCGGGACTCGAGGGGTAGGTGCGGGAAGAGCGTCGCGAACTCTTGCCCATACCGATCCTCAGGTTTCCATGGGATGTTCGGTTTAATTTCTTTTATTTTGGTTTTTATGGAAACGTTTTGCGATTGGGGTATGACAAATAGAGTTAGGCTTATAGTCATAAGTCGCATGGCCTAGAAAGCCATGTGGAGCTGGGGGAATGGTCCAAAAAGACTCTTCGTGTTGGTAACATGATTGACATATGGCCACCAACCGTATGGTCAAGTCTCCCACCGACACTAGTTCCATGTTTGAGATATTTTGGGTCTCCTGTGACTTCTAAGAGTGGTTATAATTTAAAAATAATTGGGTTTTGAAAAAAATGGTTTTTTGAAATGACATGCTTAATTTGTGGATGGTTTTAAAAGAAGTGGTAAGAATGATTTGTTTTTGGAAAATGATGTTCTTTGTTTTGGCCTTGGTGTTCCTATGAGTGCTCACATTCATAGTGGTATGTTGGAAATGTGGACAGATTTTTGGTATGATGAATAGATGCCTGTGGTGGCACAGATACATGCATGTGAGTGAGACTCTAAAGAATACCAATGGCAGGGGTTTAACCCACTAAGCTTGTTTTAAATTAAAGTTGTTTTCAAAGAGAAAATTATGATGTTATGATAACGTGCTTTCTTGTGTTTTGAAATTATCACTGATGCAGTGTTTGATTTTGAGGTTTTTATTCACTCATTAAGTTGGCCTCGATTGAGTTTTTGACTTTTCCTTGTCCAGCAGTTATCCCTTTGAAATTTCGATGGGTGATCGTAGTGCGGTTGATCAACCTGAGGATTATATAGTTCACTTTTAGAAGTTAGACTCATCTCACTTCTATGGTCAAGCAGACCCTTCTATGGCAGATGAGTGGATGTAGATGATTGAAATGGACTTTAACCTCATTGAGCTTCTCGAGTCGTTGATGGTCAAGTTTGCAACCTTCATGCATGAAGGTTCACCATGGATGTGGTGGAAGTCAGTGTCTCGGAACAAGACCCGTCAAGAAATTACATGGGAGTTATTCAAGTCTTTGTTCATTCGCCCATATTTCTCTGAGGAAGAAAGGGCGAGAAAGGGGATGGAAATGTGTTGTCTGCAGTAGGGCGACAAACCCGTGTTGGAAATTTTCCAGCGCTTTGTGGAGCTAGTACCTTATGATTCAGGGTATGCCATGAATGACCCCATGAAAGCTCGACATGTAGAAGTGGTTCTCCGCCCTGATTTAAAGTCGAATATGTCAGAGTCCAACCTAACTTATTTTGTCGAGGTGGCGAGACAAGCTTTTCATGTCGAATCCGTAATGGCGGGAGTTCTCGAAGTAGTTCGCCCTCCTTCGATCCCTATGATCAGTGGTGAAAATTCTGGAAAGGAGATGAGTATGCAAATGAAAGTGGATGGAGCAGGTCGTGGAATCAAGAGGGCGAAGGATCTTTCATCAACCTCTTCGGAGCGAGAGATTATTGTGTGTTATAAGTGTGGGAAGCGGGGCAAGAAGAAGTCGGCGTGCACAAGCGCTCCGAAGCCCTACCATGCATGTGGACGCCTAGGTCACTTGCGACGATTTTGTCGGGGCGTTGCAAGAAAGCGTCGTAGAGGAAGTTTTCAAAATTAATGTATTGGTGGGTCTTTGTTCAAAGTTTCCAGTGTAAGTTTCCTTTTATTTTAAGGAATCTTTTATCGTTGTAGTTGTACTGATGGTGTTTTGGGTTTGAGATGTATGGGAATGTCATAGGTCTTTTGATGAACTCCGGCTTTAAATGCTGGTATGTTTTTTAAATTTTAAAATCCTGTCCTTTATTTTTTTCAAATCAAAAGATGTATGTTTCTCATTGGGATTATCAGAACCTGACTGCGAGGAAGAAGGTGCTTCAACCATTAGAGCTCCAGCCAAAAGGACTCGGAGTGAAGCCAGCGCGTAGTCAGGAACCCCTGGGGGAAATTTTAAGGAGTCTGGTTAAAGTCATGCCTATATCGTCGTGGTGAGATAGTCCTAGTGTTGTTGCTCTGGTTTCTCTATTGTTTTAGTTTTTCTCTTGTCACAAAGTGTGCGATGGACCTAACCCTCACACAGTGTCGATAATTGTGTCTTTTTGTTTGGATATGTGGTGTCAATTGGTGGTTATGCGTGGACAACCCATGTGAATCAGTTGCACCTTTGGGTTCTATTTATCACGAGTGATGGGTCCTGAGTAGTTGTACGTCGTAGTTTCAGTGATCCGATCCTTGGGCCCACCCTCCCCACCCATGGGGTTAGGGTTTACAGTTCGTATGGAGTTTTGATTCATTTCTTATCCCATTCAGATGTGAGTGAATGCTTTAAATGTTCTTATTCTGCTCTTTCTTGCTATGGTAAGGCCTGATTCAGGTCTAAATTGGTTTTCTGGTTGGGAACTAGTAGGTTAGTTCTTTATGGTGGGGAGACCCACCATGAGTCTTTTGAGTTTTCTCTTAAGTCATTGTCAGGTGGTAGTGGATTCCTTATGGTGAGGAGTCCATTCAGGCCTCCCCTCTATTGTTGGTCTGTTTCGGGAAATGAGGTGGAGTCCCGTAGATGGTAGACGAAATGTCATATGGTTAAGAGGTTGGATCTTGTTAACGTAGAATCCTTAGGCGTCGATCGATCAGATGGATAGTGTTGTGGCTTTCTGGGGGCAGAAAGCGTTATAGTGGGGAGAATTGTCACACCCCGGCCGATGCGTTTATTTTAATTAATGATTTATTTGATTTTAAATTATTTTTCTGGGGTCTGAGGTATGTCCCAGACTCAATTTATCAGTCTTTGATAAAAAAACGAACATTTGGGTTCGACAACGTTGGACGCACGGGCGGAGTGCGACGCCGCGTGGCTCGCCCATTCAATTGCTTTGAATTTCATTAATTTTAATATTATTAAATATGATATGAATTCATTTATTATTTTTATGTGATTATGGGGGAGCTCTCGGATGAAAGAAGGGTTAACCCTAACATCGCAGATCAAGGGTTCTAAGATGAGAGATCCTTCGCAGATGTTGTCTCGGGTAGAATCCCTCGTACAAAATTGGAGACCTTCGGTATTCTTTCTCCAAAATCCTACAGACACAGAGGTCTATCGGCGATTTCTTTCTCCAAAGAAGAGGTACTCAGTCTTGCTTCGGACCTCCGGTTTTTTCTTGTCGGTCGATTTTCCAAGAACTTCCCTTATTTGTTCTTCTTACGCAAAACACTTGAGAATATAGGTTTTACAAACATTCATATTGGATTGTTGAACTCTCTGTATGTTTTATTTCGGTTCTCCACGAATAATGATTGTTATCGATTTTGGATTCGTGGATCATGGTCTTTTGGGGGGCTTCTTTAAAGGTCTTTAAGTGGTCTCCAGATTTTGAATTAGGTTCTGAGCCCCCTATTGTTCCAATTTGAATTGGTTTCCCAAAATTTCCTTTGCATATGTTTAAGAAAAGCGCTCTATCTACCATTGCAAGTCTATTTGGAACTCCGATTAGATTAGATTCTGCCACCATGAACTTGTCTCGTCCCTCAGTTTCTAGGATCTTCACTGATATTTATATATCACAAGAATTTCCTTCCAGATTCTGGCTCCAAAATGGTGATAAAGGTTATACTCAAGATGTGGTTTTTGAAAATGTTCGACCCTACTGTAACTGCTACTACAAAGTGGTTCATTCTTTGGAAGAGTGTGAGTCAAAAAAAATTGAACCACCTCATCCTCGCTGCAAAACAGTTTGTGTAGAAAAAGATAATGCTATAATTAACTTGGATCTTCCTAAATCATCCACTACTAAGGACTTTGTGATTCCCATTACCAATGATGTCTCCGGGACTACTAACGTGCATCCTAAACCTTGTGATTATTTGCTGAACTAGGGGGATCATTGAAATATTTCTCTAGATAAGGGTGAGAAGGAGTCTCCACCCACTTTGGAGAATGCTAACACACATCATAGACCCTCGCCCTCACTTGAGTTAATGACGAAAGTGCCAATAAAAGATGACACTCAAGAAAATGAGGAAAAGGAGAGGTGTGATGAATCTGAAAATAGTCACTCTCAAAATGATGAGGAGGATAAATCTATTATCATTGAAGAAGAATACCCAATGGACATGGCCAGGAAGGGTAAGAAGCCAATAGTGGATGTAGATGGGTTTATTACTCCCAACCCTAAAAAAACTAAAAAACATCGGGATTTTTCTCATGTAGAGAGGACTATTGTCACTCGATCATTGGATATTGCTAGAAAGAATGTATCTTCCACTGTTACAAATCAACCTTTATAGAAGGAACAAAATGCTGAAAGGGTTGATGAACCAATTATGTCAGTTTGTGAAGATTCTGATTCTTCAGCGAGACTCAAATATGATATCCTATACAATTGTTTTAGAAAAGGAGAGATTACTAAGAGCACATACTTGGTGGAAAAGCCGGACATATTCAATGACAGAATCAGGAAATAATTCTTGTACTAGTTATGATCTGATGTCCTACATTGGTCTCTCTTGATCTCATGATGGTTTATTTTGTTTGTTCTCTTTCAAGCACTTCTTGAGGCTCTGATTGTTTCTAAACAGGATTTTGGTTTTTCATTTGGTGTGTTTTTTTATCCAGATTTCGATCTTGATGCTTATGTTTTGGTTCCTGAGTGTTTCTGCATCTTATCTTTGACCATGTTTGCTGGACCTGGTTTACCTTTTCAAGCTGGATTCTACTGGGTTTTGCTCAGTTCCGTTTCTTACACATTTTTTACTGAGTTTGGAGTCTATTTTAAGGCTGTTTTCTAGGACCTTCGTTGCTATTTTACTCTGTCGGGCTTTGGGTTTTATGGGAAATCTTGCTCCTGGAGATACATGCTTGCTGGACTCTTGATGTTTCATCCCTTTGGTTTCATCTATCTATTATTTGTTCGAAATATTCTCATGTTTCTTGCTATTCGGCTATGCTTGAAGATTGGATCTGGTTTTCTTGGAATGCATGAACCTGGACTCTGTGATTCTGTTTGAAGTTTAAAAAATATGTGGACTACTTTGGGAAGGCTTGCATTTTATGACCTGTTTATGTTCTCTAATTTATCGCTGACAGTTCTGTTGTGTTTCTAAGACGTTGTTTGGGCTCTACTGGCTCCGAACGCTCTTCATTGGTTGTTGTTCTCCCTGTTATAACATGGTATTACTTTATTGGCATCAAGGCTTGTTCTTGTTTTTTCATGGAAGTATGATTCTGGATGGCTCTGCAAAATAGGTTGTTCTCTTCATCAGTCCAATATAGAGTTTATGTTGTATAATCGCCTGATGTTCTTGAGTTTCAACTGGACTGTGTTGCTAATTCATGTTTGGATCTAGTAAAATGTTGCCTCTTGTATTCTGGATTGATTATGATGGGGTTTCTAATGCTGGAAACTGGGCTAGATCATATTCTTCTTTTCATTGGATCTGAGGGGTAGATTGCATCTGGATTAATCTGGTTTATATGGAAGTGCTTGCTACTGCTCTATATTTTTATGATTCTTCTTCCACAATTGAGGTGTTGGTCTCTTGCTACTACTATTTTCAGACTGCTAGAGGATAGATTTCTCTGTTCATTCATGTTTTCTTTGATTTGCCTGTGGCTTTCTATTTTTGATGGTGTAGCTTCATTACACCTCAGGGTTTCACTGTAAACCTTGTTCTTAATAAATTTCTTTGGGCATGGATTGGGAAACCAATCCATGTCACATTGTAAAAAAAATTATTATTTTTATGTTATTATTAGTGGTTACTTTTTTTATTATAAATATTATTATTATTATTAAAGTTTGACACAAATTTTTATTACATAATTTTTATTAGTGTTCTTCTTATTAATGAGGCTTATAAAAATTATTATTGTTATTAATAATATTACTAAATTATTATTATTATTATCATCATTTTTTTAATTATTATTATTATTATTATTATTATTAGATACGCTAATAATTAGATATTAGGAGTTTAGCCCCATATATATATATAGTATATTTTTTCCTTTATTTTTTTTTCTATTTAACCTTTTCTTTAGGGTTTATGTGCACCATGTTTTTTTTCCTCCTCCACGCATAGCGCTTGCACCCAACCGCCACTTCACTCCTTCTCCCTCACCTCCGAGCCGCCTCCCCTCTCTCATTTTCTCCCCTCCCCGCGCGACTCTGCAGCGCCGCCACGACCTCCCTTGCAAGCCCGCTTCTCCTTCGACAGCCGCCGCTACCCGTCGACTCCCCTACGCGCCGTCCGCTCCGCCGCGCCCCGCCCTTCAGCCGATGTCTGGTGCCTCGGCCACTTTTCCTCCTTTCTCGTAGCATTCCAGCACCCCCGCCACGACACCCTCCTCCCCTACGGCGACCAGCCGCACCCGCCTCCCTTCTTAGCCAAGCAGGCTTCTGACCCCCTTGTAGTGCCGCACCGGCCACTCCACCTTCTCCAACGGCTCAGCCTCCTCCGCTACCTGCTCATGCCCGCAGCACCCTCCTCTCTGTCCGCCGCCGCACCAAGCCAGCCGCCCCACTCCACCTCCTCTCCCCCTCTCCCTTGCAGTGTGCCCCCTGTTCACTCCTCCGGACACGCAACCACCAGCCTGCCGCAGCCCCAGCCCCCTACTGTCCAGCGCGCACACCCTCGGCTCGGCGCGACATAGCAGCAGCGCCCGACCGCCAGCCCCCCTCAGCTCAGCGCCCACCCCCTCGGCTTAGCGCGCACCCCCTCGGCTCAGCGTGCACCCCCTGCTAGCATCTCCCTCCCCGACCAACCGTAGCCCCCCGGACGACCAGCTCCTTCCGGACGCCACACCTCAGCCCTGCACCTTTCCGGCCTCTTTCCCGGCTCACCCATGCCTTGCCCGCCTCCTTTCCGGCCGACACACAACCCTCCAGGCCAGCCCACATACCCCATGGTTTGATTTTATTTTATTTATTCATTTATTTATTTTTTTACTTTTATTATCAATATCATTTTTATTACTATTAATACTATTATTATTATCATTATTGTTATTACTATTATTTTTATTATTATTATTTTTATTATTATTATATTTTTATTATTCTTATTCTTCTTCTTCTTCTTCTTCTTCTTCTTATTAATATTATTGTTATTATTATTATTATTATTATTATTATTATTTTTATTTTTATTGTTATTATTATTATTATTATTATTATTACTCTTATTATTTCTATTATTATTATTATTATTTTTATTTTTATTATTCTTGTTGTTACTATTATTATTATTATTATTATTATTATTTTATTATTAATGTTATTATTAATATTATTATTATTATTAATACTATTATTATTATTATTATGGTTATTATAATGATTATTATTTTTATTATTATTATTGTTATTATTATTATTATTACTATTATTATTATTATTCTTCTTCTTCTTATTATTATTATTATTGTTATTTTTATTGTTATTATTATTATTATTATTATTAATTTTATTATTGTTATTATTATTATTATTATTATTCTTCCTTTTGCCTTTTCTTTGTTAAGTGGTTATCAACTTATGTTTTTTTTGGTAGGATTTTTGTTTTAGAACCCGCGCGGGGCGATTCCGAGTTTGCGTCGTCATCGCGCTTCAGTTTCGAGGTGAGCATTTCTCCCCGACGCTTGGTTTCACGTGCGCTAGTGAGTTTTTGTATATGGATGAGTCCTTGATATTGATTATGCAGAGTGTTGGACTTTATCACGTGGTTCCGGACACACGTTGTGTCATTGCGCCTTGGTTCTGAGGCTGTTTTGTCGTCGCGCTTGATCTTGAGGTAGGTTCCCTTCGAACTGATTTTAAAAATTTAAGTTATATTATTTCCTACTATTTACACACACTAATTATTCAAAATAAATATCTTATTAATTATAAATAATCTGAGATAATATACGATAATTATTTTTTAATATAAGATATAGTTATTATATAAATGATTATTTAGTGTAAAAATAGCCGTCTACTTTATAAAGGACGCTTGAAATATTTTTTTGGCTAGCAGACACCAAAAAATGAAATAATGCTCATTTGGATTTTAAACATAATTCAATGAATGTAAAATAGAGTTCTGGTTTAATCAGAAATAATTTTTTTAAAGCATAAACATGTACTTTGGTTCTTTTGAGAAATGGCCCGGTTGGCTCTTAAAGTTTATTTGGAAAAAAATAAAATGGTTTGGTTTGGTTTTATAAAAATGTTGGCAGCCTACGAAGTATTTTTTTGGGGGTTCATTAAGTTGTTTTAAACTGGGTTTGGTCGTATAAAGAAGTTGTACTTTTTATTAGAGTTGTTATTGTGAAATGTATTTAATGCCTGTTTGGCACTTTATGGAAACCGATGATAATGTTTTGATAAAAACACTCTTAGGAGAACTCTCATGCCTTGGTCGCAATTGGTTGTTTGGGAGACTGCGCTTAGAGGCTCCCAGGTACCTGAGTAGTTAAAGGTAAGAGGATGTCCCATGGAGAGGCTCGGGGTGTTGCCTGGTGTGCTTTATATATATAGATATATCTGATTGGATGCTCGGTTGGCATCGGTTGGCTCACCGCATTTTTCAAACACATGAGACTTGGGAATCTGGAATATTGAGAGAATATTCTAAGAATGATTGCTGCACTAGTAGGTTATGGTTCAGACTAGTGGCCCATAGTAGGTGGATATATTGGGTTTATTACTATGAGATTTTTCCCTCGACCTGCCTGAGAGAGGATGGTTGAGCGTATTGTGCGTTTTGATTTCATCGTGACATGTCGATAAGGATGATTTCTCATTTATTGGTGTCATCTGGTTTATTCTTGATTTCCTAGGTTCAACCATGACTATTCATCTTTTGTTTCTTGCAGTAGTGATTATGATGCTCACATGTATACCTACATTGCCCTTGATGTGTGTTTTACTTTGTGCATTTATGGTGTATTGTTTTCCTTGGAAAGTAGTAAATTTCTTTTGATTAGGTCCCTAAAAATGGTTTTCAAATGAAAGTGTTTATTTCTCTTTGTACAAATTTGAAAATATAAACATCACTTTCCATTTTCCTAAAATTTCATTGACACTAATGAATTGAACTCATATTTATAAATGGTTATGGGAAATGGTTCGTACTTTGTTTTTAAGTAGAATATTTAGAAAAACATACTTTTATAAATTTTAGTTCAAACATGAAATGATGTTTCTTTTATTTTAAAGGTAGTGCATTAGGAGTAGATATTGGGCTATCATACTGAGTTTTAATAATCACGCATATAGTTCTTTCCTGTTTTTAGTGTTTGTGCAGGATATAGCTTGAGTGCGCTCTCCTAGGGCGACGCTTGATCGTTGAGTCGGAGAGCGACCCGCGAGGTCGCACAGAGTTTGTTTGGACGTCGTGTTTGGTCATTTTTATTTTTCTCCTATTTCTGTTTAGTCACTTTGTTTGGTCTATCATTTCTGCGCTGCTCTATATTATCTTTGCATTGATATTTTTATTAGGAAAAATCAGCCTCACAGCCTCTGTTGATTCCCTGGCACTTGTCACCAGCCCGTGAGGATCGGGAACGCCTCTCGGGCCATGTCACGGACCGGCTCGGGTGACTGGTTCAGGGTCGACCCGTGTTGGTTCGTGACATTAATGGCCTGATGTAACAAGGTTATAACTTGACTTTTCTTCTAATTCTTCTATGACCCAGTCTAGGAAATACAAATAGAAAGACTTGAGGTCACAACTAGAACTCCCGGAGAAATAAATGTTGTCTTGTATAATTCCATTTTTTTGAGAAATATATATCATGATGCTTCAAAATCATCTAGACAATCTCTAAAGTCTCCTAAATGAAACAATTACCTAAAATAGTTTCTCAGCTACCATAACCTGGTATATAAGTGATCATCAGTGTATGTCATAGAGGGACTCATACAAAGCCATCGATATTGTTTCCAAGAAACTATTCTTGTATGAAAACACAATGAGTGCAATATTATTTTCTCATGAACCTCAAAAATTAAATATATAGACTCTATTCTTGTACTCCAACACTTGTATTTATTTATTGGGATGCATTTCAGTCTAAGGGTGATATTATGTGCTCATGGGATCCTGTAAACTGAGTGCCTTTTATATCCTTTTATAAAACTATGATGTAATGTGGTAATCTCGATCTTAGACAATATAACGGGGTACAACATGATGTATCACTATCTCCCACATGTAAATCCTTTCAAAATAATCAATAGATATGGGTTCCCAAATCAATATGAACTTTGTGGCCATGTTAAACCTATCGAAGATCGCCCATACTTCATTTCTACCAGGAGGTGATCATTTCAATAACTATATGAAACTCATGATGATGTCATTCCATTTACATGTAGGAATTCTTATATTCTAAGGAAGTATTGTAGGCCATTAGATCTCTATGATCACCTTCTGATAATTGGAGAAATGGGTGATAAAACTTTCTATCTACCACTTTATACCTGGCCACCAATAATAGATCCATATATCTCTATTCATATTTGTATGTGTAGTGTAATCCACCGATACAAATCCATTTGATTCCATCACTGAATTTTACATATTCATTAAGGAAACCATAAAAAACACAAAATATTAGGGTTTCACTTCCATTAACAACCTAACGCTGAGGAGGGTTCCAACTTTTGATACATTCCCTCAAAACGAAGCCCATAGAATATGAAAACTACCTCATCTCTACCCACTCGAGAAGGGATTATGTTTCCTCCAACAATACTATTTATAGTTTACCATACTATTCCATAACCTCTTGATTCATCTATGATAATATATAACGATCATCTTCTACTCAGTAATGTACTTCAAGATGGATTACATCAGAGTTTTCCTACCCAATCAATCAGCTACTCCATTTCCTTTTACCAAAGTGTTAGAACGAAAAAAGTCAAAATATTAATGGCATTCTACCCACCTATGAGACCTGATATTCAATATCAATGAGTTGATATATATTTTTGACTTTTATGGACATCCTATACAATGAACCACTCCCCCATAATATATTTCCCTGAACAACATAAACCATGAACAACTGTAGCTAGCTAATGTTCATGGGTATATTAATTCCCCTCATGGGGAAAAATATTTTGGGCCCATATTCCACGTCCAAGTCTCCTTGTATCAAAACATACCCTTTCTAGATTCATAAATAATCCCATAAATAGTATTGGATCTTATCTTATAAGGATGAATGATGATCAATGTTAAAGGTAGTCTTTCATTTAATTCCATAAAGGTGGGATCACTAGCTTCAGTACAATCAAATGTCAAAACATTCTTATTTAAGACAATTTGCGGTACAAAATGCATGAGATGTCCAAGATGAATTTATTTTAATATGTAGCTATATTTATATTGCTACATATTCCAAATTAATTTTTGGGATACTCCCATGAAACTATTGTGATCACCTTCATTAGGATAAATGGTATGACTTACTCACTTGTAATATGACCGAAGAAGATAACCTTGCTGATCCAAAATCTGAATATAATGGGCTTCACATATATCTAGTTCATACATAGTGTAATCAACAACTTCTCATGATAGATTTAATGGTATTTTCTAGGACGGGAGTTAAATAATATTTAATCTATGATGACCACCATAAATGAATCAAGATTGACATGGAAAACACAATTCAATAGTGCCATTAATACTTATGAAATTTTATTTGTAACGCCCCGACCCCAGCTACCTAGAGTCGGCGCATTATTACATAACATTGGCATGATCACAAGAAAGATCAAATCTCGAAAGACCGATTGGTTTAGTAGCCTTGGAAACACTAGATATAATCATAAAGTTTTACATTACATTTCAAAGTGAAAAACTACTACAACAAAAAAGTCTTCATATCCACACTATTAACCCCTCATAATATCCCTGCAAGTCATTCATAATTTACTTCTTCACTACCTGGGAAAAATAAAACATAGAAAAGGGGTGAGCTCAAATGCCCAGTAAGGATAACAATATAGCGGAACATTCAAAATAATCATAAACATTTAAGGCAATGAATTACTAAAACAAAAGCCTTTTAAAATTGAACTTCAACATAGTATGGCAAAAGTAAAATGAAATAATGCCATTTACTTATTCACATGGATATTCTACTAATCGAATAATCACATGCAATATCAATAACCACTTTCATAATGTTGGAATGCATAATGCCAGACTATCATAACCACATAGCCAAGGCCTCGTTCCAAGACTACAAATAAGATTTTTGCCAAGGCCTTGTGCCAGGACACTAGTTTGTCTCATGAGACCTACCGATGCATCGAGGAGCTATAACGGGCTCCACCCATCACTTATTAAGTCCAATGCATTCCCATATGAAAAGGTTTAAACATAACATAAACATTCGTATTAAAACTAGCATACGAAATGTCAATAATTTCACCATAAACTATGAATGGTATAAAAATAGCACATCCATAGTCAAACATATCATAAAACCTTCAATACAATATAGAAGTTTTGTATCATAATAAATCAACTTCAAATAATCTTAAAATCCATCAACGGATGTTGACGTAGATGAAATCAAAATTCTTTTTAAAGAAATATCTCCTTTTATTTTGAAATCATTTAAGATCCATATAAAATAAAACATTTTCATTGAAAATATTCTTATAATCTTGTAAGGAAAGCTTTGAAGATTTTATAACGGCGTAGAATAACCGCACCCGCCGTATAAGTTAAAAAAAACATTCTTACCTCAATTCTGTCGAAAAGGTTAAAAAGGACCTTGTTTTGAAAACGACGGAAAGATTCCTCTTATAAAAATTCAAACAAGGGTATAAATGACTTTATCCCATATTCTTGTAAATAGTAAAAATGTTTTGAAATACATTTTTAAGAAGCATGGATGTGGATGATAAAGATATCCCAGTAGATTATTACGTATAAACAACCTCGGATAATGAAGAGATTGTGAAATAACCCTTACCTTGTACTTTTCCTTGGTTGGGGTAGGTTAACCTCCTGTATAATAGTGAAATAATTGTTACTAAATTATACAAGAATCATATACATTAATATGATATCATATAAGATCTTTTAATATTGATTTGATAATAATATCTTAGTATTATCGTCATTTCGGGTGTTAACTTACTCATTATCTTTATATGTTTTGTTACATAAGTCATGTTTGTTGTATCTTATTCATATCCATAATGATATCAAGTCCTTAACCATCATTTTTAAATCATTAAATGATAATTATACTTGAATGGATACGATGGAGAATGAATCTCATCGCGTTCGTGGAGACGGTAGTCCGTACGTACGCACGAACGCTATTTCCATTTAATTTTTATTTTAAAAGAATAGAATCCAAATGATACATTGGTATATTACTATTCCAGTATAATATAATATTTTATATATGTTACTTATGTTCATTAACACCATCCTTTATACGTTCCATGTGTGGTATGAACGAGTCATATCATTTTAAGGGGGCGGTAGTCCGCACTTCCTCAAATGAAATTATCGTATGTATATACAACATGAAACGAATAATGGTATGAAATAAAATGGAATTACAGAAGCTTATATATAAAATATATATCATTAATATCATATTTAATTATAGTGCCATCATAATGGCCACCATGAGAGGCGGTAAGATGTATTTGAACAATCATCGTTTCGTGAGGCGTTAGTTTGCCATCCACAGGAACATTATGTTCATCATCCATTAGATGGAGTTGTGTGTATGTGTAGTTTAAATCCTTCTTATAAAAACATCCTAGTATATTGAGGATACTGGTGTTGTTACAAAAGAAAGGAAATAAAAAGAGTTTGGGGGTTGAAGAAGCAAAATAAATGAAAATAATTTAAGAGAAATCGTTACCTTTAATTTAGGTAACTCACTTTGGTTGGAACCAAAGGACTTGTTGAAATGCTTTCTGCCTAAGGGGAAACTTCAAGGAGGAGGAGAGGTATGTGGGGAGCTTAGTTGGGCAGAGTTTGGACGAGCCAAGTGGCTTGAGAGGTGTGAGGAATGAGTAGAAGTGGTCTCCTTTTATAAGGGAGAGGAGGGGCTCTTTAGGAAAGAGTGAAAGTATTACTTTATAATATAATTATATTCGGTTTAAAATGGTCCAAAAATCATTGAGGTAGAAGATAAGATGACTAATATTCTAAATAACATCAACCAATAATAATTGGACAGGTTTTAGATAATATTTTAATCATTATAATATTATTTATTTCAATGATTTATTAATGAGGTAAACATTTCATCATTATTGTGTCATTAATAATTTAACTTATATGATGTCTAAAAATTATAAATAAAATATCATCATGTAGGAAATCTTTTTATCTTTCTAATCAATATTTATAATCAAACATCCAACCTGTATAACCCTATGTAAAAATTGTTCTTCTAAAAGATGTAAGCTTATGCCATTTTTATTTTTATTTTAACTTTATTAATATAATGTGTCCCTACCACATACAAGTGGCTCCAAGGGGTCCCCAAATTGACCCAAGGATGCCCATGGTCGGGTATGTGTACACCAATAAGGTTAGGACACGTTTTAGGGTAATTTTTTATTATTATGATATTATTTGTTTAACCCTTATTTACCAGATTTACCCTTTAACCATGGTAAATAAAATATTTACCACAGTAACTATTCAAAATGTCTAAAAATAAAAGTTACCTATTTACACAATTTGAAAATCCTGATTCCAAATATGGAATCCATTTTCCTAAATTCAAAACACATAAGTGGCAGAAATTAATTTATAATTAATTCCCGCTGTCAAAACAAAAAGCGTGTTTTTAAGAGATAATAACTATAAAAAGATTGACACTTGTTTATGTTCGGTTTAATTGTAAAATTATGTCCAATGACCAAAATTATATTAAATGGTAAAAATATATTCTAAATATACTTTAAAACCACTCAAATTCACAATTTATCACTATTAATTATTTTGATTAAAGAAGTTGTTTTTAATTAAAATTTAGTAATTTTCACTATTCATCAAAATATAAAAGTTATCCGAAAAGTACCAAAATTTCACCCTAGGCTAATTTCAATATTCCGAATCCAAAAATGAAGTCCATTTTGAAGTATAAAATATATATGATTTCAAAAAGTAGGTATTACTATTCATAACGGCTTAGTTTAATTAGTTGTGGTGTGTGTTAAAACTCAAGGTTGCGTACAACACACGCTACTGTATTATTCAAAGAAAGTGTACCGTGGAAGCTTGGGATGTTTCATTTTAAATTTTTGATGTCCCCATTTAGTCAAAAAGTTTAAAATATTGTATTTAAAAAGGTTTCACTATTAGAAGTTGATAAAAGTGAAATACTGAAAATGAATCTGTTCTTGCAATATGAATAAGAAACTCATAATAGGGATTCTAAAATTATAAGGATTATATAAAGTTCAAAATGTAGTTAATACTATTCATGACCTCTTTTAATGGTGTGATTGAACTCGGTGTTGCGTGTAGTGCAATTTATTGAATTATTTTTAATAAATAACACACTCTGAAATCCTGGGGTGTTACATTCTCCCCTCCTTCAATAAATTGCGTCCTCGCAATTTGAAATTGTTCTTCGAAAATAAAAGGTTGAAAGTAGAAAATATATTTGTGGGAAAACCCAAATTCGAAAATTGGGTTACTAAAATTTAGTCTTAATATGAGGAAAAGATAAATGAAAGGGTCACCACCAAATTATGATGTTGATTAGGAGAACATTGGTGGCAATTAGAGACATATAATTGGAGGAAAAACGTAAATATTTATAGGTAGTGATTGAGGTCATCAATCACATACAAGTATAAAATTGAGGTCCTTAAACTCATCAATCTATGATGATTTGAAGTACCATCGGTTCAACAAAATATAGGGTATTGGGACAACACATTTTTGACATTTCAAAATATCTTAGTTGAAATCCCACATCGAAAAATGAATTAACGAGGCCTCTATTTAAAATAAAGAGTGGAAAGTATGAAGATTACCGAAAATAAAACATACTAGGGTTCCATGTAGGAAAATATGGATATGGAGGAGAAATCTAACCATCAATTATCTGATGGAGAGTGGTAGAGAACATGGCTATGAAAAGGCCCACAATCCCAAAGCCATAAATTTGTGATGATTTAAGGTACCATCTAGGACAACATTTTTGTTCTAAGTTTCTATTATTAATGTTGAGGAATTTATTTATGAGATTGGCTAAGATCATAAGGAGATATACTTACTTTATAATTAGAGTTTTTTCCATTAATAAATTTCTACCATAAACTCATCTTTCACTCTTAAAAAAATTATATTTATACTATTCGTACAGGGTTCCAAAATAAATGAATTTATAATTCATCTACCAGATCTTTTAAAAAAACTACATTATTTAATCCAGGACATCTCTTGGGCCAGTGGTAGGTGATACACCCTTGTCGCCCTTCGGTTGCGGGTTCAAGTCTCGCGGCCTTGCCGGACGCAACAGGTTGCTGCCCGACCTCCGGGTTGTCCTTTTATGGAAATCCAAAATAATCCAAATAAGAACTATCCAAAATAATTCTATCCAAACTCACAGTCCAACATTTATAAGGAAGGTAAACATAATATAGATCCTTTTTACCCCGTAATAGCATATAAATACCTTCATCATGTATTACCATATTCCTTATTGATTACATTCATGATCCCTTATTCCATATAGAATGCTGGATATACTTCATTAATCCAAAAATGTTTTAAACCCCAACAGTGATGGAATATACAAATCATTAATCAGTTCCATGGTAGTCAAGAATATCCAATATAATTTATCCAAAACAATCACATATTATTCAAAAATCACTACCTCAGTATCAGAACTATATTATGATTTATCATTCTCTCAACCATATATTTTCCAAAAATTTATCCTGCTATTGAGTCACTTTTCATTGTTCCACACAATCTCAAGTCCTAAATGAAATAGTACTGCAGTACAATCCTTATATACTCCATAATTATTATAACAAGTACATTGTTGATACAACACTCAATTGACATAATCAACATAAGAACTCTAATCATTCCTCTTCATCTGTGGTAGTATCATAACTTGATTATTATCCAATAGCATCATTTGTGTCATTGACTGATGACTGGGACATAGGTTCGCGTAGTGTCCAAACTCCTTGCAAATGAAGCATTGTACATTTGAAACCATTTTCTTACCCTTGCAGTCACGTACTTTGTGCCCTTTTCCTCCACACTTATAACAAACTCTCATTCCTTTCAGGCAAGTTCCAGGGTGTTTCTTTCCACAGTTACCACATATGGGAAAATTCTTCTTTTCCCTCTTCCCTTTATCCATCTTTTTCTCTTCTATCCTTTTCTTCTCTTGCTTCCCTTCAAAGCCATAGGACTCAGTAAACTCTTTACTTATCTTATCAATACATGATATTATTTCTTCATATGATGATAATACATGGGAGACTATTTCTCTTATAAATTCTAGCTTAAGACCATGAAAGATATGATCCTTCCTTCTCTTTGAATCATTTGTATTTCTGGAGTTCTCATTCCTTCTACTGGGCACCATTTCTATACCATGGCATAAACTAGATCAGTTTATGAATCAAAACACATAATCCCATACTTATAAAACACTTAACATAAATTGAACTATTTATGGATATAATCCATAATCATAAAAATGTTTTCTTTGAGGAAGTATATACTCATAATCCCTTCAAAATGATTTGTAAAGAAAATGAGAGTTATCCTAAGCATATCCCCCGGAAGTGTCGTAACCAAGAGTGCAGCAAGGCCCGTTGTCGTGCACCAGTTCCTGTTCGAGTCTAGCTCAAAGCGGTGTTTTCGGGTTTTACCCCTAGGTACATCTGTGCCAGAGCCGCCTCTACCTGCTCGTATCCAGACAGGGATGTATTGCTCGGAAAACTCACAAAATCTCTACAATACCAAAATTCTAGGAAGTTTTTCTATACTAATCCTCAAAGTTCATCTTAGGTCTACGTGCTCTAATCAGAGTTTATCTAAATCTAGCTTCCAAGGTTTGTACTAAACTTCCTCTGATACCAACTGTAACGCCCCGACCCCAGCTACCTAGAGTCGTTGCATTATTACATAACATTGGCATGATCACAAGAAAGATCAAATCCCGAAAGACTGATTGGTTTAGTAGACTTGGAAACACTAGATATAATCATAAAGTTTTACATTACATTTCAAAGTGAAAAACTACTACAACAACAAAGTCTTCATATCCACACAATTAACCCCTCATAATATCCCTGCAAGTCATTCATAATTTACTTCTTCACTACCTGGGAAAAATAAAACATAGAAAATGGGTGAGCTCAAATGCCCAGTAAGGATAACAATATAGCGGAACATTCAAAATAATCATAAACATTTAAGGCAATGAATTACTAAAACAAAAGCCTTTTAAAATTGACCTTCAACATAGTATGGAAAAAGTAAAATGAAATAATGCCATTTACTTATTCACATGGATATTCTACTAATCGAATAATCACATGCAATATCAATAACCACTTTCATAATGTTGGAATGCATAATGCCAGACTATCATAACCACATAGCCGAGGCCTCGTGCCAAGAATACAAATAAGATTTTTTCCAAGGCCTTGTGCCAAGACACTAGTTTGTCTCATGAGACCTACCGATGCATCGAGGAGCTATAACGGGCTCCACCCGTCACTTATTAAGTCCAATGCATTCCCATATGAAAAGGTTTAAACATAACATAAACATTCGTATTAAAACTAGCATATGAAATGTCAATAATTTCACCATAAACTATGAATGGTATAAAAATAGCACATCCATAGTCAAACATATAACAAAACCTTCAATACAATATATAAGTTTTGTATCATAATAAATCAACTTCAAATAATCTTAAAATCCATCAAAGGATGTTGACGTAGATGAAATCAAAATTCTTTTTAAAGAAATATCTCCTTTTATTTTGAAATCATTTAAGATCCATATAAAATAAAACATTTTCTATGAAAATATTCTTATAATCTTGTAAGGAAAGATTTGAAGATTTTATAACGGCGTAGAATAACCGCACCCGCCGTATAAGTTAAAAAAAACATTCTTACCTCAATTCTGTCGAAAAGGTTAAAAAGGACCTTGTTTTGAAAACGACGGAAATATTCCTCTTATAAAAAGTCAAACAAGGGTATAAATGACTTTAACCCATATTCTTGTAAATAGTAAAAATGTTTTGAAATACATTTTTAAGAAGCATGGATGTGGATGATAAAGATATCCCAGTAGATTATTACGTATAAACAACCTCGGATAATGAAGAGATTGTGAAATAACCCTTACCTTGTACTTTTCCTTGGTTGGGGTAGGTTAACCTCCTGTATAATAGTGAAATAATTGTTACTAAATTATACAAGAATAATATACATTAATATGATATCATATATGATCTTTTTATATTGATTTGATAATAATATCTTAGTATTATCGTCATTTCGGGTGTTAACTTACTCATTTTCTTTATATGTTTTGTTACATAAGTCATGTTTGTTGTATCTTATTCATATCCAGAATGATATCAAGTCCTTAAACATCATTTTTAAATCATTAAATTATAATTATACTTGAATGTATACGATGGAGAATGAATCTCATCGCGTTCGTGGAGACGGTAGTCCGTACGTACGCACGAACGCTATTTCCATTTAATTTTTATTTTAAAAGAATCGAATCCAAATGATACATAGGTATATTACTATTCCATTATAATATAATATTTTATATATGTTACTTATGTTCATTAACACCATCCTTTATACGTTCCATGTGTGGTATGAACGAGTCATATCATTTTAAGGGGGCGGTAGTCCGCACTTCCTCAAATGAAATTATCGTATGTATATAAAACATGAAAATAATAATGGTATGAAATAAAATGGAATTACAGAAGCTTATATATAAAATATATATCATTAATATCATATTTAGTTACAGTGCCATCATAATGGCCACCATGAGAGGCGGTAAGATGTATTTGAACAATCATCGTTTCGTGAGGCGTTAGTTTGCCATCCACAGAAACATTATGTTCATCATCCATTAGATGGAGTTGTGTGTATGTGTAGTTTGAATCCTTCTTATAACAACATCCTAGTATATTGAGGATATTTGTGTTGTTACAAAAGAAAGGAAATAAAAAGAGTTTGGGGGTTGAAGAAGCAAAATAAATGAAAATAATTTAAGAGAAATCGTTACCTTTAATTTAGGTAACTCACTTTGGTTGGAACCAAAGGACTTGTTGAAATGCTTTCTGCCTAAGGGGAAACTTCAGGTAGGAGTAGAGGTATGTGGGGAGCTTAGTTGGGAAGAGTTTGGACGAGCCAAGTGGCTTGAGAGGTGTTAGGAATGAGTAGAAGTGGTCTCCTTTTATAAGGGAGAGGAGGGGCTCTTTAGGAAAGAGTGAAAGTATTACTTTATAATATAATTATATTCGGTTTATAATGGTCCAAAAATCATTGAGGTCGAAGATAAGATGGCTAATATTTTAAATAACATCAACCAATAAGAATTGGACAGGTTTTAGATAATATTTTAATCATTATAATATTATTTATTTCAATGATTTATTAATGAGGTAAACATTGCATCATTATTGTGTCATTAATAATTTAACTTATTTGATGTCTAAAAATTATAAATAAAATATCATCATGTAGGAAATCTTTTTAGATTTCTAATTAATATTTATAATCGAAAATCCAACATGTATAACCCTATGTAAAAATTGTTCTTCTAAAAGATGTAAGCTTATGCCATTTTTATTTTTATTTTAACTTTATTAATATAATGTGTCCCTACCACATACAAGTGGCTCCAAGGGGTCCCCAAATTGACCCAAGGATGCCCATGGTCGGGTATGTGTCCACCAATAAGTTTAGGACACGTTTTAGGGTAATTTTGTATTATTATAATATTAATTGTTTAACCCTTATTTACCAGATTTACCCTTTAACCATGGTAAATAAAATATTTACCACAGTAACTATTCAAAATGTCTAAAAATAAAAGTTACCTATTTACACAATTTGAACATCCTGATTCCAAATATGGAATCCATTTTCCTAAATTCAAAACATAGAAGTGGCAGAAATTAATTTAAAATTAATTCCCGCTGCCAAAACAAAAAGCGTGTTTTTAAGAGATAATAACTATAAAAAGATTGACACTTGTTTATGTTCGGTTTAATTGTAAAATTATGTCCAATGACCAACATTATATTAAATGGTAAAAATATATTCTAAATATACTTTAAAACCACTCAAATTCACAATTTATCACTATTAATTGTTTTGATTAAAAAAGTTGTTTTTAATTAAAATTTAGTAATTTTCACTATTCATCAAAATATAAAAGTTATCCGAAAAGTACCAAAATTTCACCCTAGGCTAATTTCAATATTCCGAATCCAAAAATGAAGTCCATTTTGAAGTATAAAATATATATGATTTCAAAAAGTAGGTATTACTATTCACAACAGCTTAGTTTAATTAGTTGTGGTGTGTGTTAAAACTCAAGGTTGCATACAACACACGCTACTGTATTATTCAAAGAAAGTGTACCGTGGAAGCTTGGGATGTTTCATTTTAAATTTTTGATGTCCCCATTTAGTCAAAAAGTTTAAAATATTGTATTTAAAAAGGTTTCACTATTAGAAGTTGATAAAAGTGAAATACTGAAAATGAATCTGTTCTTGCAATATGACTAAGAAACTCATAATAGGGATTCTAAAATTATAAGGATTATATAAAGTTCAAAATGTAGTTAATACTATTCATGACCTCTTTTAATGGTGTGATTGAACTCGGTGTTGCGTGTAGTGCAAGTTATTGAATTATTTTTAAGAAATAACACACTCTGAAATCCTGGGGTGTTACATTATTTATCCCAAATTTCATAACCAAATACACATACAAGACTTTCCTACTCTAGAACATTTGTGCATGGTGTACCAGAGGGACTCACATGAACTTGATGGTTTCGTAAACTTGAATCCATCTTGGAGAACAACATTACTCGATGGATTTGGTCAAATAAATCATCGATTCAAGGAAAAAAATAATGTTTTTTTACCATATGATAGTTCATACGTCAATAATTCACTCAAAATTTAAGGCTATATCCTCCTTGGGGAAAAGGAATGGTTAAACCCCTGGTAATTCGATGGGTAATATAAAACCCCCAACCTCACGATATTCAAGATTATTTTTGAGTTAAAACATCTCTATAGGTTAAATCCTATATATAATAATGAAAACATGTGAACCACCTATATCTATGTTGAACATAACCTCTCTTATAGTATGTTAGTTGGAGAAGTAGTCAAGGAATACGTCCATGAAATGATCCACCATAGGAGGGAAATCTTCTAGCTACATTACCTGATCACTTATAAAGAGACATTGTATATGGGATGTCACTATTCTTAGACCAGTTTGTTTGGGTCCATATCGAATTTCTCAGATATCCTATGATCATATATAGATATAATCATTTCCAAGAGGTGATGAGAAGGATAGTATGTGATGATAGGAATCCAGCTGGTCTCGATGAGGTACATTCTAGTCCATACTAAGAATAAAATTAAATCCGTTCATCTTAAGGGAAAATAAAATATAGAGTAAAATTCACCCACCTATATCAAGTGGAACTCCTAACACTGGCATATTCTCTCTGTTCTGACCCCAATCTACATGTAGAGAGACATAAATCCATATAATTACTCAATTTTAATACCAATAGTTTCTAAAATAGATAAAACTATAAAAGAGTATTATGCACCATTATTGAAAATGGAATAAATTAAAATATATGAAAAAATACTACCTCTATTAATATATGTCTATATAGTTTACTTTGTGGGTGTGAGATACACTTCATCAATATGGCTATAATCTTGACCCTCATATAATTCCTTTAATGATTGTGTAGAACCACTCTATTGCCACTCATGCCCTGGGTTCTAATTACCTTAGAAATTACCACTACAAAATCAGCCTAATTGGCTGGTAGAATACCAAATCCCATATTGACATGGAGTCTTATATCTTGTACATGATATTTTTATCAGTATAGATCCCCTCTCACAGCATGATGGAGTAAAGGATCTATATACGCGCTAATGGTTTCTCATTCTCCCATGAGCTCAATTATATTTCATGTTCCCCATTAACTGAGGTTCTTCTGTCCTATCCTACATCACTACTGAAACACTATAGAGATATCAGTGCATGAAACTTGTCTATAAGATCCTCCAAATTTACCGTCAAAGTGGCACATCCTGTAGCCAGATGACCCATCACCCTTCCTCAGAAATGATTCACCCATGATCATATTACAATATTATGTGAGGTTCCATTATGTAATAATTTCTCGGTACACTATATTTTAATTATAGTAAACTATAATATGTTATGATATGATCATATATCTTACCCATACTCATCATCAAAATTTCATGCAATCGTCAACTAGTCACTTATCAATGATGTAGAAAATTGATGGAGTTGGTGAAATGAGAAGAATAATATAACATAGTCATAGTTCCTTGATATATTTTTCATAACTCCTTATTGTGTTTGGGAATTAGAGTCTACAGAAAGAAGTTATTATAGAATGATATCCGGAATTCTTCACACACCATACCCTAATGATGGTCACCCTGATACATGATGTCCCCCCAATCCTCTAAAGAGTCTTGAACAAGTAGGTTGTGATTGTGACCTTCCACTATATACGAATATCTATATTTTTTAGATTTATTCGCTGGCCTCTAGACACAACTAAATAGCCTTAAGTCCTCATTCATATCTTAAGGTTGGTGGATACAACTGATGTAATTCCCATGTTAGCTCAGGCATAGTAGGGGTTAGTCAGCGAGAACAATAAATTGAATATACAATTCAGAGAAAATATTCATAGAATGAATCATCAGTTCCCAATTTCGGATCAACAAGAAGTGCCTCATCTATAACTATATGATATTTCACTATTAGAAAATCCCCAGCAACCCCCCGCATTTTCACATTGCTACTCTCTTGGAATACAACCCTAGGATTTCATGGAAGGATATCGCAAAAATGTACAAGTTCACTCCTCGAAAAGGATTATATCATATAGGTAAACATATTAATAATATGATAAGGAAAGGGAAGGTGTAAGGCTTCTCGAAAACATGAAATAACCTAGAGCCTACTCATGGAACCATATGTAGGTAAGATTGAAAATCTACATAAGGGTCTCTCAGATGTAGCCTACTGCACATTTCTAAAGGATAGGGTCAAGGTGTCTATTTTCTCATAATATGTAACCAATTAAATTTAATTGTTGAATTTATTATAATTTATTTATGTATATAAGTTTCCTATAAATGGTTCAAGTTGGAGGATAACCATTCTAATTAACAATGTCCCATACAACTTATAGATTTTATGGCTATGTCCAAATAATCATAACCATTACACTCATACAAAAATATTTGGAACATTTAAACAAATATTCATCAATGAAATAGAGAGGAAAATGGACAATACCCAAATTGAAATCACATGAAAGTCATGTAATGCATTATGAATATAGATATTTCATAGAATATTATTCATATTGTACCTATAATTATCCATGAACTGATGCAATGCCTTCATTTCATTGGGATGTATCAATAAAATTCATCATTTCAATAGTACCAAAATAATCACACCATAATTTTTTTCACCCAACGGTGAAGACCCATCAACTATAATATGCGTAATAAATAATTGAAATTTCCAATACTAGGTCTGTTTGGTTTCCACTATACATTGGTTAGATACGTCCAAGCATAGATATGATTAAAAATTCATTTATTAGAGTCTAATGTTTTATCCCAGTTAGAAAAAAATGAAAGGGTTCTCATACCACTTTGTTGTGTCATGCAGGAGACAACACATACTACTGCCTCGAGACTACAACTACAAGCCTTAATCACACCTCCAATAATGAAAATGGCCTCTAACAATAAGAATGTTCTTAATTATTGTCTGTTGGGAGGTGATTCCCTCATATATCAGAGTGATAACATCAAAAAATGATGATAATAAATAGATAATTCATAAATAAGAATGGACAACAACATAACTACTATATATAAAACAAGAAATAAAAATAATTAACTGGTGGAATCTAAATAACAATAATAGATTCAATAGTTATGATGACCACGATTCATTAAAAAATGATAGTACAAGGAGAAATATGGGATACATGCATTTATAAAATGCAATAAAAAATTACCAAGAACACAAAAAAATTATACAACAAGAATCTTGAGCATAGGATCGGTCTAATGACGTCATTCTACATCCTAAATACGTACATCAATCATGAATTGGAATCTGAACATTTCTCTTTATCTATACCTACAATCATTAAGTCTCCTTATGTGCCAAAGGTTTCCCATGTAGGGCGTGAGATACACTCTCAGTAGGGAATAATCCACGGTGAGTAGGTCAATCCATTTCGTGAAATGTATAAATTAAAGTGTTCCCTAAAATTAAAAAAAGAAATATATATATATATATAAACAATCGTATGCATTCTTAAATGGATACCTAACCGATTCTGATTGCTTCATCCTAAGATGGAGGTCTGAAATGAGGTACCTGTACAAGTAATAATATCTATGAAATGGATATTTTAATAAAATAACTATGGGAGCCATTACAAAATATTTTCCCTTGTATTTGGGTCACATTTTATGAAATGTTTTTAGTTAGTTTGTAATCTAAATGAGTTACAACACTTATATCACATGAAATCAATCAATCAATCATGTCTGATGGTAGATTCTTGAGCCCACCCGAGGTGACTAATTAAGAATCCTAGGGGATTCTATATTAGTATCCAATAAAAAAATCCAATAATTTCAATTTATGGAAACCCATAATGTTGTCCCTTATATCACTCATGGCATGGTGAACTCTGATTCTATACCATGTATCTCTCATAGGTGATCGGGTGTCACCCTAGTCATGGCATATACATCTTTCCAATAGGCCCATCATCAATTTATCCCCTTGGGAAATAGGTTCACTCATGATTATATGTAAAATTCTCGAAGATCCTGTATGTGGAAATCCAATGGAACACTCCCTGCATGTAAAGAGGATGCATCCATACATGTCATTTTAATCCATTGAATCCTTAAATCAGGATGCATGTTATCTCCCAGCCCATTGTGGGTGATCAATTAAAATAATAGAACATCTCAAAACAAGGGATAACATTTATAATAAAATAACATCAATTGAATTTCTGTATCCCAAGGGAATAAACCTTATCCAACATAGAAATCCATTCTTGCCAATCTACTATGGAATAATCATTAAGATCATGGAATTAAACAAAAAGTTCAAGGAATAAAGCATGTAAAATGACATAAATTTAAAGTAATATCAAAAGGCAATACGAATAGGCATCCAAGCATTTGGAATCAAAAATTAACCATGGAAAATGATGATGAGGTCATGATTCATGCTAATAGATGATATTCAAGGCCTAAAAACTTCACTTAATTCAATTATTTATTGAATTCATTTAACTAAAGAGCATCTCACAAGGTGTCTATAAAAACACAGATGGAAAATTAATCAAAAAATTTGGGAACTCCAAATGGGGTGGCCAACAATAACGTGAATGAAACAAATATTATTTTCATCATATGAAAATTTCAGAAAAGGAATTATTATTTCATTATATTAATTCACTAAAAAATTTGAGGTGGTGCCAAAAGGATATATAATTTATAACAATGAAATGAATTTTTGTAATATGATGAAATTAGTGGAAAATTCATATACTACTATCCTCTATGTATTATCACTCAACTAATCAATTATCAAAGAATGATATGAGATAAATTTGTACAAAATAAGACAAATCACCAATTCTATGAAAAATATGTCAAAATACATATCACATATATAGTTCAATAGATGGAAGAGAAATATAACAACCCTACTCTTTATTTGACACATAAACATTACTTATTTCAAAAAATCATCATGTGATACAACATTGAAGATCGAAAGGTCTGGTTTCTTCGGGTATTATGAAAATTACATAACAATATATTATATAAAATACATATCATTATCGAAATTTTTTTACCCGACCGCACACATTCCTTCATAATTAGCATTGCATGAGATAAACAGAAAACATGAATAATAAAAGGGTGAGATATAATGCCCACTAAGGGAGTAAACAAGGCATAACATGAAGAATATATTACATGTTAGTAAATAGGCATATCAATAAATCTTAAAAGAAACATGAACATTAATTAATGATATATCATGATTATCATAACATGGAAATTTGGCATCAACATTTATCCAGATATTAGCATTATCTAGGTATCATTGCACATGTAGCATGAGTAAACCATTATTACACATGATTTATTATGAGTAAACCATAATTTCACTTAACATATCATGATACTAATTTTTACCCAATGCATTGGAGCGCTATCTGGGTGAACCCATCGTAATCATTTCTTTTTATGCATAAGTGTTCCACATAGATCCTATAATATGGATTCATTCAACATCATCATTTAATCCAAGATAAAATAAAGTGGAATTCATACATGAAAATATATAATCATTATGTAAATGTTCATAAAATGGAATACTCTTGATTGATAAATGAGTATGATACTCACCACACAATGAATTTTTCTTAGAAAAGCAAGGGGCAATTTTGGCAGCATAACAGTGTGACATAAGAATTCAAAAAAATAGTTTTTGAGATTTAAAGTGGTGTATCATCATATTTATTAGAAATAGATAGTATGTGATTCATATAGATCAATTTCCCAATAATAGTAATGGAATTTGGATTCATAATATAAAATAATTTCATAAATGTATATGTGAAGAGGGAAATTCCTTACGGAATTTTGACATAATAATTGGTGTACATATGAGGAATTATTTAGAGAGAAAGTGGTCTCTAGTAATTCAAACGTAATTATAGAAATATGGGGTAGGTGAAAAATTATAACCCAAAATTTTTTATTGAAAATTGTTTAACAACATAATTAAATTTTGTAAAAAATGAGAAACGAATAAATTCCTTATAGAATTTCAACATGGTAATGAGTGTATATGGGAGGCATTAATGAGAGATATAATAATATATACTCATTAAATAATAAAGAGGTCTTTATAAGAGAGGTGAGGAATCATTCCCCAACTTTTGTAATTGAAAATAAGTTATAACAAAATTATGAAATTTGGAAAAAAATGAGAAAGGACTAAATCTCTTACTTGGATGTGTGATCCCAAAAGAATTGATAGAGGTTTGAGAGAGGCTTCCTGGGAGCTTTGGGTTCCTTGAGATGATTCTATTGAGAATGGGGGAATGTTTGGTCAACACCAAAAGGTTTTGAGTGATGAGGGTGTGGGAGTATGGGTGTTTTTATATAGGAAAACAAGGGAATCCATTATTATTTAGCTTTTGGGCACCACACATTTAACTAATCAAAACCAAAAAACAACCCATGGTTTTTGTGCATATTTTTTTCCAAAGAGGGTCAGAAAAATTATATTATATGTCCAATAGGCTAACATTAGAAAATATTAGGATTTGTTATCTAGAGGAGTGTACATCTTGTAAGGAAATCATTTTAAAAGATAAAATGTTTTATATGTCATTGATAGTCCACTAAAGAACCGTTAAATTAATCATGAAAAATATATAATCACATTAATATAAAGGTAAATCGTGTATTGGAAAAAATCATGTTTATAGTATCTTACTAAATTATTATTGGGTCATTTTTATGTTATAAAACACATATATATTTAAACAGAATTTAATCATTACCCAAATATTTGACGATAAAATAATTAAAAAAAAATTCCCCTAGGATAATTTCAGCATCTTGATTCAAAAATTAATATTCATTTTATCTAAATAATTTTCTATATATGTTAATTTTGACTTTTAAACTAAAAACATGCATTTATCGATAATTCATGGGTTTAGACGAAAACAACATTCAAACATTAATGAAAATTACAATTTTATTCCTTAAAATTGTATAATCATTTCTATTGAACACAAAGTAATTTAGAAATAATACTTAATTAAAATAATATTTAATTTATTAATACATTATTTCATCAAATATATATTTATTTATTCAATATTAATTAAAAATTCAATTTTATCATTAAAAAACATTTACAACGAATCAATAATAAAATGAATGTATATTCTCTATAAGAAGATAACATACATAGTCATAGTTGTAGGGTATTGTTAAATAACCCCTTTTAACACAAACATAATATATAAGGGTATGATGTGCGGGGACGATAGACTCTTGGGGTGACTTGGATAACATCTCTCGAGCAGTAATCTCTATCAACTTCAACATCACCCGTAGGCAGTTTCGTTCAGGCATAATGTGTCGAAGATCAGATTGGGATTGGTCAAAAGAGAAGAATAGTGATTCTGCATCAATTTTGAGATCTAAAAAATGGGCTTCATAGAGATAAATTATACTAGATGTAGCCATTCCTTCCTTTTTCTGAGTAAATTTGATTGGTTAAATCCCTATATTTATAAAAATCAAGTGGTCACTGTTCAACAACTGTATTAGAAATAGTGATAATTCATAATGGTATTTTAAAATCTATAAACATAAAAACAAATAATTTTATATGTTATATAACCTTTTAAAATAATAATCCATTTAATTAGATCAAGAAGAAATATTCATCAATGAAATTTTGGGTCGTTGAAATATTCGCCTCTAAAGAAATTTATCCATCGATCTTTTCTTTTCCCAAACTAAATAATTGAGTGTAAGTCTACTTCATCACTACGTCTGATTCCGATGTAGAATCTTTAATCATTGGGTTTTTCCACATCTCCTAGGTGACGTGCATTTTCTTATTTCATATAACTTTTTCACTACAATCTATGTTCTTCATTGACATATCTTCAAAGGAGAGGTCATTGTCTAATAGTACAACACCTGGATTGAGAACATGAAATGGGTTGGGTGTGTACTTTCTAAAGACTGATATATGTAATACTTTATGTACTTGAGATAGAATCAGTGGTAGTTATAGTAAATAGGCCACTGCTCCAATGCGATCAGGCATATCAAAAGATATGATGTACCTTTGAATAATATTTCCCTTCTTACTAAATCTCAAAACACTTTTCCATAGTTATCTGTGGAGGAATACCATGTCTCTGACATCAAACACTATGTCTCATATACAATTATCAGTATAGCTCTTTTGTTGACTCTAAGAAACATTAATCTACTACAAGATGCTCTAAACCCTCTCCACTATTTATTTTACAATTTCTGGACCTAGGAGTTTTCTCTCCCAAACATCATTCCAACATGTCACTGTTATGCACCTCTTCCCATAAAGGGCTTCATAAGGATCCATTTGGATGCTTGAGTGGAAATAGTTAATATAAGAGAACTCTTCTATATGAAGATGTTAATCATATTCTCTTTTAAATTCCCTTGAGTGTTATCTATACATGTACTCAAGTGTTTGGATAGTCTGCTCGGAATTGACATCAGTTTTTTGATGATAATCTGTACTAAATTTCAGCTTAGTATTCAGATCATGTTGAAGAATCATTCAAAATGTAGAGGTGAATATTTGATCTCGATTAGATACAATCGATATTGGTACTCCATGCAGCCTTTCCACATCTCTCATAGATATCTATTCTAGTTAATCAAAAGGGAAATCATATCGAATTGAAATGAAGTGTTCAATACATTTAAGATGATCTATAAAAAAATAGTTAGAATAAATTTTTTTTGGAGGGCTTCAAATGTCTAGTGAAAAAGTCCATGGTGATATTCTATCAATTCTATACTATTTGGATAATAGTTTCATCATCCCCTTATAATTAATCCTCTCAAACTTCACATGATTACAAACTAGGACCTTTAATGTATACAAAACTATCTCTTACTTCATGTTATCCCACCAATAATCCTATCTTTGATATCGATACATATTTACGGTCCTTGGGTGAACAGAGAAATTTGAACTATGAAAATCATCCAAAATTTCATTCTTGGAGCATATTGAACTCTTTAGGTGTGAATATATAATTGTGGATTTTTGGTCCGTGTATATTTCACACTTCCTCTCAATGAGTAATAGTAGCCAAATTTATAAAGATAAGATTACTGCAGAATAATATAGATCAAGTGTTGTATAATTTATCTCATTACCATTCAATTTCCTTAACGCATAGATAATGAAATTGTCAATTTTCTTCAACAAACAACAAAAGGCCTTCTTTTAAATGTCACTAAATACCACCAAATTACTCCACTAGTGATTAATGTGACATGGGTGTAGTAATATGTCTCTTTTTCAACTCAATGGAACTCTCTTTGCATTCATCACTCAAAGAGAACATGACTCCATCCAGTGTTATCTTGGTAAGGGGTTCTGATAGTTGTGAGAAATTTCTCACAAAACGGTGATAATATCTTGCTAACCACAAAAATATACAGATATTCATCACCAATGTTGGCCTCATCCATCCCTTAATTTCATCTAACTTAGAGGGATATATAGATATCCCTTTTTTATTATGTGACCAAAGAATGAGACTTCCTTCTTCCAGAACTCACGCATGTTATACTTTGCATAGAGTTTCTACTTTAGCAAGGTGTCTATTATAGTGCTTAGAGGATCCTCATAATTCTCCTTGGTTTTGGAGTATATTATAATATATTCTATAAATATAACATCAAATTTGTCTATTTAATTTATAAAGAATCTATTCGTCATGTCCATTAATATTTATAGGTCATTAGTGGGTCCAAAAGAAATTACAGTGTATTAATAGTTTTTTTTTCTTATATAAAATGTTGTCTTGGGAATATCCAATTTATTTACCCTTACATGGTAATATCTTGTATATAAATCCATCATGGGAAAGTATTTTGATCCATGTAGCTGATTAAAGAAGTCATCATTTCATGGTAGAGTATACTTGTTCTTTAACATGATTTTTTTGAGCTCATGATATTCAATGGAAAGGTGCATTGACCCATCCTTCTTCTGGATGATGAGGACTGGTGCACCCCATGGTGAGGCACTTGGAAATATAAAAACATTACCTAGATTCTCCTATATTTGTTTCTTCAACTCCTTATTCTCAACAATATCCATAATATATAGAGCCTTGGATATTGGCAATGCCCTAAGTATACGATCAATTGATAATTCATAATCTATTCTAAGTGGATGACCGAAAAATTCATCAAGAAACACTTCAGTGAATTCCCTCACAATAGGAATGTATTTATAGATGGTTGATTCTGTAGACTCAGTCATCTGAGCAAGACACACATTCTCATACGGCAGTAATATCTACTCTTGATATGATGGTTCTAAGAAAGATTCATCATCATTCTTTCACTTGTACAGAATTGGTGGTTGATTCTCCAAATAGAGAGTGATTTTCATCTCATGTATATTTATTTAGTCTATATATAGGGAAAGCCAATACATTCCATGAATTGCATCATATTTCAGTAGAGAAGGTATGAAGAGGTTCTATTGGAAGTTAAATTGACAAATTGTGATTGGGGAGGAGTTATATTCATGGATTTAAAGGATTTCCCCTTTTTTCATTGTCACTGACATCATTACTTCCATGATTTGTAGTGATTTTGTGATTGTTTAACTAAAATTTTGGAATATAATAGAATCTTTATAACTAGAATCTAAAAGTACATTCTTTATTCATGAATGAATAACCAGCGTACTTGTCACCATTTCATTTTTGGGATTCACATCGGTGGGAGTGTTAGAAAATTCTCTCCCTTGATGCCATGGAGTTTTTTGGTTGACTCCAAAAACTATTGTATTAGAGAATTAGTTTGGAATTTTCCCTGGTACATTGTAGTAGAAGAAATGAACACTACGTTGAGGCTCGAACAAGTCATTCCTCTCTTATGTCGCAACTGTGGGTTTTTTTCCTCAGTTAATGTTCTGGGGCCCTTCTCTTCCACAAATGAAGCATTTACATGTCCCCTTGATGAAATTTCTGGGTTCTTATTTTCAAACCATTGGTAACTATGGTGTTCGAATTTCCTAGAATTGTTGGATTTATCCATCAGACCACCAGAATTAAAGTCTACCTTGGGCTTCTTATCCCCATGAAACCCCTGAGATTCAACAATCTCCATTTTGACCATGAGGGCAAATCAAAAAATTTATTTATAGCTATCAATGTCAAATATCACTATGTCTTTATTTCAGATAGGTTTTATCCCACCAAAGAAGTGTTGAACCATTCATTTTGGGTTAACAAAAAATCTTGAGGAGTATCATGCAACCTTGGGTTTTTTTTCCTCATATGCTATAATTGATTAATAGTCTTTTTTCATGATGGAAGAGAAGTCTATTTCCATCCTAAGTTAGAGGGTGTGAGAAATTTTTTTATCAAGAAAAATTTTCGCAAAATCCTTCCCATCTATGCCTCTATCTCCTCCTCATGATTTTTCTATCCGATCAAATTCCACCATTGATCAGCCTCACCCTTCATGCGATTTGTAGATAGAAGAACATTCTCTTGTTCCAAACATTGAATGATAGGGAAGATCATTTCAATGTAGATGATCCATTTTATGAAAAATGAGAGATATGATAATCCATTAAAAGAATGAGGCCTTTGTATCATGAAACCCTTGATTGTGTGATGTTATTTCTTATAATGGTTTAACATTTATCTCGACGTGTTTTTTCTCTTCAAAACCTGAATTTACAAAGAGATTATTATGAAGAATACATGATTCCATCTCCCATAAGATTGGGCATCTCATTAGAACAATCATCACATTGATCTATGCATCAGTTATTATCTTGAGTCCCCCAATTAATTTCCATTGCAAGGAATAATATGAAATATTGTGGTAACACATAAAGAGTGATCCTAATACCAAAATAGATCACTTATAAATTAATTTTATTCCCATAACTTATGAATTTATAGGCATTAGTCTACATAATCCATGATCTAATTCCAGACATATATTCTTAAGGGAAATTTTTTATTCCTTTAAAATTGGTTCATACCAATATTGGAAATTTACCAAAGCATATCCCCTGGGAGTGTCGTAACCAATAGTGTAGCAAGGCCCATTATCGTGCACCTTTTACCGTTCATGTCTAGCTCAACGCAGTGTTTTGAGATTTTACCCCTAGATACATATGTCCTAGAGCTGCCTCTACCTACTCATATCTATAAATGGATGCATTTTTATGACAAACCACATACTCAATACACAAAAAAATGTGTGTTTTTTATTATAATTATTCTTATCCGTTTGTCTTTCACTATGATTTTCTATTCTTTTTCCCAAAAATAACTAAACATATCCCATGATACCAACTAAAATAACCATGATATTTATTTCACACTTAAACATAATTTATTACAAAAATTCATCAATTTATATAATATTAAAGGTCGATTGGTCTAGTGTCATTATGGATTAGGAACATTACATAACAACATAAAACATTAAATATATATCATTATTGAAAACTTCTTTTACAAGACCACACAAATTCCTTCGTACATAGCATTTCATGGGATAACAGATGACATACTCAATAAAAGGGTAAACTATAAATTCTAGTAAAGGAGTAAATAAGACATAACATGAATAATAAAGTGCATGTTCGTCAATAATAATATCAATATTTAATAAGAGGAACATGAAT
The DNA here is from genome assembly GCA_963277665.1 of Viscum album. NCBI lineage: Eukaryota > Viridiplantae > Streptophyta > Magnoliopsida > Santalales > Viscaceae > Viscum > Viscum album. Next base: position 1,345,658,965 of record OY728159.1, on the reverse strand, counting down.
ATAAAGGAATTATATATCATGATTTTCAAAGAATGGACATGTGGCATCAACATTTAATTTGATAATCGCATGAGAAAAGGCTCATTACCCATGGAGAATGAGTAAACCATAAAGGAGCTTGAATTAGAAAGAGTGAAACCTCATTGCAATTCACACACCATGATACTAATATTTACCCAAATGAATTATAGCACTATTAGGGTGCATCCTTCTTAATCATTTCATTTGATGAATAAGTGTGCCACATTGATCATATAACATGGATTCGTTGAACATCATAATTTATTTCATGATAAAGGAATGGAGAATTAATACTTGAAACTCTATAATCAATAAGTAATTTTCATTATGTTGAATACCCATGATAGATAAATGGGCCTGGTATTCACTACACAAGGAATTTGGTATGGAAAATCACTGTGCAATTTCGGTAGCATAACAGTGTGACATAATGTAATTTAGATTCATAATAGAAAATAATTACATGAATGTTAATGGGAAGAGATAAATTCATTACTGAATTTCGCCATGATAACAGGTGTAAATAAGAGGAATTAAAGATACAGAAAAATTTCTCTCATCATTCAAACATTTGGAGAATAGTACGAAGGAGGTGAGAAATCATAACCAAATTTTTTTAATTTAAAACAAAATGGTATAACAACATAATAAAATAATGAAAAAAAGAAAAAGGCAAAAATGCCTTACGGAATTCATCCATGGTAAGGGGTGTTCATGGGGGGAATTAATGAGAGATAAAGGTGTATATCATCATTAATATATAAGGAGGGCTGTATTTGGTAGGTGATAAATCATATCTCAACAAATTTAATTGAAAAAAAGGTATAACAACATTATGAAATTTGGAAAAAAATGATAATGTAAGAAATCCCTTACTTGGAAGTGTGATCCCAAAGGCTAGGGATATGATTTAGAGATGCTTATTAGTATATTGGGGTGGATTGATAGGATTATATAAAGAGGGGGTAAGAGGTTTGTCAAGCCCAAAAGAAATTTAGTGAAGAGGGAGTGGGAGTATGGGTGAGTTTATATATGAAAAGAGAGATTTTTATTATTATTTAGGTTTTAGACACCACACATTGAATTAATAAAAACCACCAACCTACCCAAGGTTTTAGCCAATGGTTTTTATAAAATTGGATTATAAAATGTTATTTTATAAGGAATATGCCAAAACATCATAAAATATTATGCTTTCTTATATTGAGGTGAGTCACACTCTCAAGGAAATCATTTTGAAAGTTAAAATGTTTTATAAATCATAGAGGGTCCACTAAGGCACCATAAAATTAATCATAAAAATATAAACTCACCTAATATTAAAGGTAAAAAATATATTTTCCGAACATAATTTTTATAGTATTTTATAACATAACTATCTTGTCATTGTGATGACTTAAGACACATTACATATTTAAACAGTATATAGTTTTTATCCAAAAATTTGGTTGTCTCATAAAATTATTAAAAATTCACCATTGGATAATTTTGATAACCTTATTAAAAAAATAATATTCACATTATCTAAATAATTTTAATAATATTAGTATTTTATCATTTAAAATAAAAACCAACATTTATCAAAAAATCATTGGTTTTGAAAAAAAAAACAGCATTCAGACCTTAATAAAAATTAAAATTTAATTCATAAAAATTATATAATAAATTATATTTTATAAACATTAATTTAGTAATAATATTTAAATAAAATAATATTTAATTAATAAATTCATTTATTAAGAAAAATTTATTTCTTAATTGAATAATAACTAAGAATTATATTTTTTTCATTAAAAACTATTTTCAATGTATCAATAATAAAATGATAGTATATTCTATTTCAAAAAATAATGCTCATAACCATAGTACTAGGGTATTGTTACATAACCCCTTATAACACCATTATTATACATATGGGTATGTTTTTAAATAGTGAAAGGCTATTAGGGTGGCTCAGATAACATCTCTTGGGTGGTAATCCCTAGCAACTTTGACTTCTTTCGTAGAAGGCTCTGTTTGAGCGTAACGTGATGAAGCTCGGCGTGGGCTTGGTCATGCGTGAAGCCCAGTTACATGAAAACTTTTTCAAGATCTGACAAATAGGATTCATGTACTTAAATTAAACTAGACGAGGCCATTGAATCCTTTTTTTGAGAAAAATGGATTTTTGTATACCTATATTTAACCTAATCATGTGGAAACTATTCAACAACTATATTAGAAACGATTAAATTTATTAACAGTTATTTAAAATAAAAAAACATAAAACCATGGTAGCGAATATATTATCTAAAATTTTTAAAAAATAATACACTTAAATTGATCAAGAGTAATTTTCATTAATGAATATTTTTGTCATTACAAGGAACCGTGAAATAGAATCCTGGGGAATGAGGAGCATACTGAGAGATTTTTGTTTCATTTTATTTTAAAAAATTTTGTCTCTAGATGAATAAGATATATCCAAACCAATGGGGTAGAAGAATAAGAGAACATGAATGGAAGAGGAGTAATTCTATACTATTGACACATGAGAGGAATAAGAAAAATGGGTTTAAATCATTAAAGAGGGTTATTTTTGTAGACTCACCAACAAAACTATGGTGCACGGTTTGGCCACACGGTTAGCCAAACTGTTGTCCAACCATGTGCCAGTTACTGCATTTAAGATGCACCTTGCACAATAATAATCTTATATTAATTAATACTATACAAACCATGGTGAATTTCTCAACCCCAAACCTCTATATCAGGACACAACCATTTTCATAGTGTCTCAGATTTAGATAGAATCTATGTGAACCCCTACTGCACTAATTTTGTATCTGCATGGTTTAACAAAATCATGAAATATGGGAAGCACAATATATCCTTTCTATGGGGACCAATATTTTATTCAATTTTTTGGGCTCCACACTCCGAATTAGCCTTGGACACCCCTGAGACCATTATGAAACACGTATATTGCATTATAATGGATGTTTAAAGGAATTTAAACAAAAACTTAATGGTTATTATCTTGGATAAAATAATATATATATATATATATATAAATTAGAAAAATTTATAGCAATACATGGTAAAAATCTCTTAAAATATGTAATTATTAACACTATTGAGAAAATGTTTTATTAAAATGGGTATGAAATCATGTGTCCTACTATTCATCTCTTATAGCCTATGATGACAAGAACTCTATGAAATCTCTTGATATCATTACATAAAAACACATCTGAAACCTAAATTATATGCCTCAGGTACGAAATCATATGCCTAAATGACCTACAGAAGATTCAACACTAGAATTAATATTAAAATTCCCTTCAACATATCTAAATAATTATGAAATTTCAAATCCCACATGAACATTTATTCATTCGAAGTAAGAGGAGTTATTAGAGAATCCAACTTTGAAAATTCATTGAAAACCCATTGATTATTCCTTTATAATCCAATGATGAAATGAATCTATATCTAATTGTGATATATTTTCCATTTCATAAGACAATTGAACTTCATTGGATAAATTGAAAAATAATGATCTAGGAAATTTAGTCCCAAAAACATTACATCCAAAAAATAAAAATTATATTTTTATTTCTTAGTATAAACTAATTGATATCTTATGATTTCAAAAAATACTCATAGATGACACATATAGTCTTCCTCATTTTTAGAGTTATCTGAGATGTCATCCAAAAATTCCACCATGAATTGCTCATGATACTCTTGGAAAATATTTTTCACAAGTTCTATAAAAACTGAATGAGAATTTGGTATACCAAAATTCATAAAAAGATATTCATAATTTACACCCCTACATTATAAGATATTTCTAAAAAATTCACATTATTTGATTCTCATCTATTGGTAAAAAAACTGAATATAAATATTCTATAACTACTTTGATCATTTCAATTAGTTAAATAAATCATCAATATAAGGTAAGTGATTATTTTTTATTTAAAATAAATAGATTTTTTTATCTTTTTTAATTTGACACGTTCCATCTAATTTCTTTACCAAAACAATAACATCCACCAATGGTGACACACTAAGGTTAATAAATCCTTTTCCCAATAGATCAACCAATTCGGTCTTCAATTCCTTCAATTCATCTTGTATCATATATTAATATGGTATATAGATATATTGGGTATCACATACAAAGTTAATCGATAACTCTACAATCCTTAGTGGTGGAAATATAAAAAACTAAAATGAAAAAATTTGAAAAACTAGAGGAATAAATGAGGAAGATGAAAACCAAAGGCTTCTTTCTCTTAGTCAATTCTAAACATAGATATCACTCAACCTAATTTTGAATGTGGTCATCTATCTCAACTCAAAATTTAGTCACATTCACCATAAACTTCATGGAACACCCCATGAGGGGAAATAATAGGGAGGCACTAATGATAACAATCAATCTAGGATTTTCTTTAAATAAACATATCCATCCCCATAATTAAATCATTTTTCTTCTCGTTGTGAACTATAAATTCATAGGATAATATGATCTTTGTCATAGAGAATGAAAAATTAGCGAACCATTGACCTTTCAATCTCATCATCATGAGGGGAATATAAATATCCATCATGTTGGAAAAAAACAATATAAATATTTAGAAAGGTCACAATATGATTTAATATGAAGGAATGAGATTCAACCATATTAATTAATTTTGTAACAAAAGATGAACCTATAGTGATGGTGTATCTCATTGTTGCTGGACCCGCATTATATTCCTCTGACTCTTCCATCGGGTAAATAAGAATCATTAAAAATTCTTGTTGGATTGAACCCATTATTTATTCACGAATGATATTGAATCGCCATAACTTTAGGGGATGATGTACATGTTCTACAAAACATATAAATTCAATTCATGAAACACATCTGTCTATTACCCAAATGAACACACAAACCATAGATATTTGGTTCCTTAGTAAAAACTATCTTCGATTTCTTGACCACGCCACATTGTAAACAGTCTATTATGCCTCTTCTAGATGATGCATAATGTATATATGATAACATTTTTCATGATCAACCACAGGACTCATCATGATTTTTCATTTCATTATAGGAAATAATTGAATTTTTATTGAGAGTATAATGAACTCCCATTCACTCTAACTCACCAGCTTGGTCCTGCTCATCCATAAAATATATATAAATTATACCTATTTATAAAAAGTGACAGTTTTATGGGGGAAATGTTATCAGATATAATATAAAATACCCATCTAAAATAATCAACTTTCATTCCCAATTTTTTCACTACCTCTTGAGAAAACAGAACTAGATTATGAAATTGGTTTGTATACTAAATAACATTTCTCTCACATAGTGAAAATGTAAGAAACACCATAGAAATTGAAAAAACCTTCGATCTAGATATAAAATATCTATAATACATTTCCAATTTATAAATTCATGTTTCATAAATATAAAAATTAAATCCCACGACCACCTACATGGACCTTCAAGCTTAAAGGAGGTAGATTTTGTTTTTATTGAGTAAAAAATTTCAAAGAACTCCAACTTTTTCCAATATTAAAAGACCATTACTCTACCTATTATAGAGCATAAAATCCTTATAATGGTGGTCTTTTATTCTAATGTCATTCCTAAGCACTATCCCTAGTTTATTCCCTTAGAGGTTCAACTTCTAGATCTTAAACATGAACAGGTGTAGGTACTTATCCCATAGATTGGACCTCATGTACAAAATTCCCAAAAATTATCCGATGAACCAGAGGGTTCTCATTATTTTTTAATTATATGTTACATATTCATTACGGTTCAATAATATTATTTTTGGAACAATATTACACAAGATCAACAAGTATGACAAGAAAAACCGGTATCAAACTCATGTCGTTAAATAAATCAATAGATATGGTAATATCAATTCCATTAAATAAAATAATTTCCCTCTTATTTGAAATTACTCATATAAATATTGGTAAATAAATGAATCATATAAGATTATTTATCAAGATGATTTTCCAAAATACCATGAACGACGTAATGTTTTCTATGATGAGCGTTGACCAAGAACGCACCCAGACATCCACTTCTGTCCTAATAATCATATAACATATCTACTAAGGAAAACCCAATTGCATTCTAACTTTTTGAAAATATACAAACCCTATATATGAATCGTTTTTTTCATATTTATCATTATACCCTTGTAAAAATCTACCCCATCTCGGACTAACATGACCCAAAAGGTGTTCCCCATCCACATGGGCCAATGAATGGTATCAAGAAATCTGCAAATGAATAAAATTTATAATCTCCAAAGAAAAAATTAGACATTTAATAATAATATATGGAAGTAAGATGTCGGTATTTCCAAAACCCCTTAAATATAGAGTACCAAAAAATAGTTAGATATCACCAAGTAATATTTCTTTCAAAAGGCAACACATTGACTATCATGAGAAAGTCCCAAAATATCTATGTAATGAGTGCAACCTAGATCCACCACTCACTACAATCACAAAAGGTCCATTTAATCAATCACACCAACCACCTCTAATTGGGGTTTTCTCTTTTTCCAAAAAGGCATAATATAATATATAGATGTCCAATTGAGAAGGTTGGGAGTCATCTATGATAACCCAATAATACTTCAAAAAATTTACCACAAGTTTTTTCATACAATATATACCATTAATATTTAAATTTATATATGGGAATGGAATAGAAATTCAATTTCAAATTTCACTAAAATATGATTTCAATTTTAAAAATAAAAACTATTTATAAAACAGTTTTTAATAAAAAAAATTAAAAATAAAATTTATTGATTAAAAATACTTTTCTAATCAATTCATTTTAATAATTAAATAATAAATAACCATTTCCATATTACAAATGGCTTTTTAGTTCTTGAATATATGATTTCTACACTACTTAGTGAATCAACCATGGATCATAGTGTGCACACATGCCTATGTGTTAATAAATCACTATAGAATCAATCAACACACCATTTGGAAATACAAAGTTGAACATGGTTTGGTTATATATTTTATTTTCAATCCATTTTAGGGGAGTTATATTCCTAGGGTGGTAATCAAAATTACCTAATAATTACTAAGAAAAATATTTCTTTACATTCATTCAATCAATTAGGGAAAAATCATATATTTCAATTCAATTCATCATTCATAGGTTAAATTCTGAATTATCATGTTTCAACATGCCATATTACATTGAAAAATGAATCATGAGTTTTTATCAAATTTATTTCATTCAATATAATATTTTATCCATATATATAAGAATCAATATGAAATCATTTCATCAAAATTCATCTCATTTCAAACCATATTTCCCGAAACCCAATTAATTTATCAAATCCATAAAAAAATGGATTATCTAATAAACCATTCCTTTACAAATTTAACATCAATTATACTCAATTAAATTAATTAAATTAAAAATAAACTAAAAATATTGTATAAAAATAAAGGAATCATGTTTTATAAAATCATTATGAAAGCACAATATTTTAGTCACAAGATAATGAAATCCCCGAAATATGAACATCAAATGTAGAGTTTAATGAAATGAAGATAAAATATAAACACGTAAAATTTTAACCCATAAAATAAATAATTCGATATATCATCATCATGAGTACCTATATCTCTCAATCAATTAATGAAGTGGATAGAGGAGGATTCCATATCAATAGACTAAACTTACCAAAAAGGGATAGTGTCTGCCACCAAAAAATTTATAAATGAAGAGAAGATGATAATGCAGAAAAAATATTCTACAAGGGGCCTCCAAACTCCAAAATTTAAGATTTCGTTTGTTTAGAGGGTGATTAGAATTTATAACATGGTGTATGAAACTTTAATTAAAATTTCGGGAGGATTAAAAATTCCATCACATAGTTTAATGGGTTAGGCGATACAGTGATAGATAATAATGTTCTTAAATATTCATCCCTAATAAGATTATAGATATTTCATCATGGTTAGAACACATGGTTATACAAATCATGAGCCAACCATACACTCACTTATATTATATTATATACGGGGTGAATGGTTTTCCCGTATGATTTAGAAATCGTGTGCCAACCATATTACCTCCACTATTCATATACAGACCCCAACATCTTATAAATAGATATTATATCTTAATAAATGAATATTCATTAAAAAAATATATCCATGATATAATTGGTTAGTTATAGTTTCTATAGATACATGGATAGGTAAAAAACATGTCCATAAGTGAGCTATATCATCTCTCAATATTTTCTTTATAACTATCACCCTTCATAAACATATCATAGATAATAACATTATTCATATATTTTCGATAGGAAAATTAAGAAAGGTTGAGATTGGACACACAGAAAGAATAAAATTTGGAGATATCAACATAACATGAGAATAAATGGATATAAAAATGAGAATAACATTTGGAAGCCATAACCTGCATATCATAAATAATAAACATACATCATAGAATAAATATTAGTAGTTCATATTATATGAATTAAAATTGAATCAAATAAAAAAGGCCCAGAGATTATGATAATTTCTTGATATACTGATATTTGGTAAACACATAAGAATTAAAAATATTATAAAAAGGATTTCCAATAAAACAATCATTACATGTTAGGACTGGGGTAACCTCTCATGTACATACATCATGATTGTGATATTCTATTATGTACCCACTTTCAGGAATGGAATGAACACCTATGTACCCTTTTTTAGTATTATGATAACCTCATGTGCACCCACTATCTGTCTTGGTATAACCACCCATGTATCATATTTTGGTATTTGGATAACCTCTCATGTTCCCTTTAATCTCATATTACATTAATCGTTACCCAATTTAGTTGAGGGAGATATAGGTCCCCTCGACATCAAAATGAAAATATATGCATGTGTTCCATAATATCATAAAATATTTATCATATTAGAAACATTGAAAATAAAAAGGTTTTATAAAAATTTCATATATAATAACCCATAGAAAAGATATGAGTTTAAAAATAATTTCATTAATTCAACATGGAATATCCCATGGAAAAGGAAAGAGCTTTATAAAAATATTTTCATCACTAACATAAAACTTATAGAGAAATAATAGAAATTGTATCCTTGGATCATTCACCCAGTTAATAATAAGTGACATACAAGTATGTCTTATTATATGGAAAATGGTTTTGAAATTAAAATTACAAAGAATATTTTCTACGGAATATTTCCTTCCCACAATGAAAAAAATTAAAACATAATTTTTTTAATATTATTCAGCAAAAATAAACATGGAAATATATAATAGAATATTCAAAAAATAATAATGTTTATTTCGGTGGGATGTTCTATTCATTTTGTACATGTTAAAACAAACATTCCATTCATATATTCTGTAAAATGAAAAAATACATTTTTTTAAATAAAATAATATGATTCTATTGGAAATATTTATAAAAAAATCAAAACATGTAAACTTTTTTGTCATAAAATCATATAATAACTTTATAAGTTTATTAAATTTTCTTATAAAAAATATATTGGAATGAAAATTATGGTTTTTATATAATAATTTCATGCTTTTAAAAAAAATAATTTGGAATCTTGACTACATAATGAGAGGAAAATGTAGTGAAAATATGTATTCTATTGAAATGACCAGAGAATAAGAAAAATAATTATGTTATTGTGATAAATTTAATAATATTTAATCAATTAAAATATAATTATATGAAATATCGATAAACAATGTGATTGTATTATCAAACCATTTACACTTTCATAAAAGTGAGACAAAAAATCCCTTACCATTTTTATCAAATTATTTTCAGACATGTTCGAACCACCACCATATTGAATTTACGTTTATTATAAATATATTTATTAACCTTAAATATATAAATATATCATACCTTATATTATTTTATTATGACCTTTTATTACCCGTCTATTAACAATTCCTTATTAAAATCATGTTTCGGTTAAAAACACCTTTTCTTTTTTTTTCAAAATGTTTTGATTGGTTATTTTCATTCATATTAGTTTGATCACAGTTAAGTAATATCTATTATATTATCCATGATATAAATATAATATATATACATTATATATTTATTTATATAAATCATTTAAATTTAGAGAGAAAAAATTGAAATACACCATTCACAGAGATGGTAGGTCGTACATACCGATGAATGATGATTCCATTTTCTCAAAGGATGTAACAAAAAAAGGTATGTAATATATTACCATTAAATAATTAATTTTGTTTCATATATATCACATATTTACATTAAATTTACTCTTATTACTTTTCATGAAAGGAGTTATTGAAATATGGATCGCATTTCTTCACTAGTTTGTTGTCCCCCGTACACACGAATGACGTTAGCATATCCCCTATGGAATGAAAAGTAAAAAGGTATATGTTATATAATAATTATATAATTATAATTTTTTAAAAATTCAATATATATTCTTTTAATTAATTCTCTTTAACATCCAATTAAAAAATGTAAAAACTAAATCACATCGGTTTTATAGGTGGTAGTCCACCCTACACACGATAGAAATTAAATTTTTTAATGGGGTTGGAGGTATGAATGTATATATGTTATTATAATTATAAATGTATAATAATTTAATATATATTATATATATATAAATTAAATATATCATTATATTCAGTCAATATAGGTGGTGATGGAAAATGAATAACATAAGTTCGTGAGGCGGTAATCCACAGTACATAGGAATGGTAATTTCATGTCTCATTTGATGGGAGGTGAGATATATTTTATTTATTAATTTAATAAATAACATATAATTATTCCATTGATAAACGATTTATTATTTTATAGTAGTTGGATAATATTTACAGGATATTTAAGAATAATTAAAACAAAATTCCATAGTTAAAGAATTATCTCTTCTCCAAAAAAACTTGTTAGGTTTAACCTAAATCCTTACTAGATTTTCCATCTGATCACAGAACAGAATCTAGCATTTTGTGAGGGATTTAGCAGACATACAATATTAAAAAACATTAGAAACATAGGTTTTTTTATGTGTAAATAGGGGATGACAGTGGTGTCCTTTTATAATTGGGGATATGACACACATGAAATTTTGGGAAACAACATAGTCAAACTTTTTTTTTCACAAGAAAAGAGTATTAAAAAAGAATTATTATTTAACATTATAGGTTATATGGTTGAAATATGTCCATAAAATGGAATTTTTAGAAGATTAAAGGTAATTTTACCTCTTATATGTTCAGTTTAACCTTTGTTAAATATATTTTCACCTTAACTGTAATAATTAGTTTTTAATTTTTTACTATTAATTTTTCATAGAAAATTATATGACCTTGTTATATAATAAAAAAAATAATATGTCAAAATAAAAAATATATTCTTTAAAAATAAATTCAAATATGTGAATGATTTTAATTTAAAATTAAACTCATAGACGAGATGAGAATGTAGTTTGTAAAAAACATAATTTGGAAAGATGAAAAATATATATATAATATTCAGTATGACATTAATTAAAATAAAAAAAATGTATTAATAGATAAATAATATAACAAAACATTGTTCAAAAACATTCATAAAAAAATTTTAAGGTTTTAAATTTTTTTATTATAATTGAAATTTCAAAATAGATCCTAGTATTTTTCACAATTCATCCAAAATATTATCTTCAAATAAAATTAATTTGAATTTACCATTATATAATTTTTAAATTTTTAAATTGATAATTAATTTCATTTTAACATTAAATTTTCTAAAATTTATGTAATATGATTTTAAAAATATATACTCAAAATGATATAAAACTACTTATTTAAAAAATTAAGTTGTCTATCAAAATATTTTATTTATTCTTATATCATACATAAAAAACACATAAAATGAATCTTAGAAACATTTATTAAATATATAATAAATAATATCCTTAAAATAAATTACTAAAAGTTATTTATTCAGTTTATCAAGATAAAATGCATCTGTGGGTATAAAAAAGTGTTTTTTAGATAATTATTTCTTTTAAATTCATGTGTTTTTTATTTTCTTTTATAATAAATTTTTAACAAACAAATAAAATTTATATATATATTTTTTTCAATCATATATATTTTTATACTCTATTTATTCATATTTACACCATACATTATAAAGTATGGTGTATAACAATTATATTATATATTTTAAAAGCACACATAGATTCATTTAAACTCATGGTTTCCTTTAATGTATAATGAACTTGGTGTTGTGTGTAATACAAGAGAAACATAATGTTGCATGTAACAAAAAATAAACTCATTTTTTCTAGTAATTAAAAATATAAAAAATTATATTAACATGGAAAAAATATTTCATAATATATCAATGTATTTCATTATACCCCTGTAAATTTAATTTCCACCTTGAAATTTTTTACACTATTACTGATAACTAAGGAATATTTTACCTCATTACATCAACAGGATCCCACATTGATTGCTCAGGTTGGTGGATTTTCTGAAATTGATTCTCCAGTTGAGTGGTATTATTTCATTTCTATTTCTTAGAACTATCCATATTATCTAACAATTATTCTTCATATAAAAATTCAGGCTCCAACGGTACAATATCAATGTACAGAGAATTTGAAGGATCAACTATTTATATCCTAAGGATAAATTTATAGAACAAATTTGAGATTTTAGAGGGGTTTTTTGGAATTTCTAATCGATTGTATACCATAATTACAAGATCATGAATTTTAAATGGGATGATTTATCTACGGCCAATATTTTATTTATTTCAAAAGGAAAATTTAAAAAATTTATTGTGATTCAATAAATTTCCACCTCATCTAATAATATAAAGAAATGAGGTTTAATTTTTAAATCTTAAATCACAATCAAATCACACCATCCAAAATGAAAACTAATCCCTTTATCCCTAATTATCATCATAAAAAAATGATAATCATAGTTTATCCAATATGAATATAACATTATATGTTGACATGGAACACTATTATCTAAAACCTCATCCAAATATTAAATTAAAACATTCCATAAGTGTTTAATTATATGACCCTTCCTATATTCAGTTTTTATATAGAGGGTCACTAAATTTCCAAAAATTAATTTATCCTTATTCCCCCCTAATATCATACAGTAGCTATTAATCGCCCCATAAAATATACGTTAATATATTAGTATTATATATTAAATATGTATGGTAATAAATGTACGTAACATAAAAAAAAAATAAAACTTCAAATCCTTCTAAATTATTTAAGTAAATAAAAAATTGAATAAATTCCAAAAATCCAATAATGATGTAAATTCCATCAATGAAAAAATATACCATTTATTTAACAAATCACTAATCCATTTAATGTTCACCAAAATAATATAATTTTATTTTTCTATATCATTCATCTATTTTCCAAACAGCATTATCTCAACACTAGTTAAATATTAAGTGATATTTTTCTCTTAATTACGTGTTTTCCTAAAAATACCACATCTCCATTAAATCAATCATTCAGATCATCTTCACCATTCAACATAATCGTTCAAATCATTAATTCAAAACAAATATATAAACTTTCATATTTATTTTATAATTCGTGAATTTAAATACATAAAAACTTTAATGAGGCTAGTTTATCCTTAAACCATTAACTACAAATAACCATATTATTCTTTATTACCCCTTCCATTGACATTTCATTTGTATTTATATTGTCATTAATTAAAATTCATTACTTTTACTAACTTTTAGAATATATTCTTGATTCTTTACCTTGTACATTAATTTATGTCATTTTTATTCTCTATAAATCCAAAACATTCAATCAATTATTATGTTTCTGTGAATCAATAATTCTAATTCATTATACTAAACTAATGTATCATTTTACCTCATCAATTACATAATTTTTTACCATATTATACAAACATAAAATATTTCCTCCTTCCATTGTAGCCTTACAATCAATTTATCATCCCATGTTCATGATATAAAAGAAACAAAATATTCATTCCTTTATGATTTGTATTACCCACAATCTTAGTGAAATAATTCCATTTCATATTTGGTTAGTTCTATAATTGGTATGTTGAATTTTGACAACTATTTTTCATGATAATTTATTGGGCATAATCACAATACCGATTATTCTAGAAATCACCACATTTGGTTTCTAATCAATAAAATTTCTATCACAATCAATGTTAACCATGTTCCTTATGGTTCTCAACATTGAATAAAAAAAATTTAAGAAACAATAAGAACTGTGTGAAACTACATAATCATCAAAAATTACATTAAGTATATCGAAATGATGAAACATTTTTTTAAATATTCAATAACATAGGTTAAACATATGTCATTATTCAAATCATTTATGATGTTTTGCATTTATTTTTTAAAATAAAAAATTCTCTCCCATTGGAGTTTCAAAATATGTGTGTAGTAAGAACCATTATAGTGAACTATGTAACAATTGATTAAATCTCAATCCTGCATTATTGAGTTATTAATCCTACATACAACTAAGTGAGAATCACATATAGTTGTAGTATTCAATGAGGGATTTAAATTCTTTTAAATAACTCTTTATATAATTCACCAACATTCTGCGATATTTTAATATAAAATGAACTATACTTAGGCATATAATTATTGACATTCATATGGATTTCACTAATGTTATCTAGTCATACCTCCCAAATTTTTACAAAAACATTAAATTTTAATAAATATGTTGTCCCAAACACTTAATACATTGATATTTTATATTAATATAAGAAACCTTATTACCTAAAAAAATTTGTACATTAATTGTTTTGTTCGAGTCCCTTTGAAAACATTGACACATAAGAAACTGGTCCACAAGTGTGATATTCCATCTCCTCCTAAGATATTTATAACTACAACAATTCTTTGACATATCACACATAATACAATTATTCATATCCTGGAGAAAAGGAACACAATAAAGTGTGATCCCAGTTTCTTAGTATGTGAGAAAAGGTGTATATCAATATAACATCAGCATATAGATATAATGACTTGAAAATCAAATTTAAATACCATACCCAATATATCATAGATCTTAAACGAACACCAAGGATGAAATCATGGTATTTATTATTAAATGAATGATAATGGAATCACATAACATGGTTTATATGTAAATAACATTGGAATAATACATAGAGTTGGGTAAAACATATAAAAATAGAAAATATTATTCTAAGGTTATTCACAAATATATTTATAACATTCTGGGTTAGGGATAAACATATGTGTACATGCTTCAGTCTTGGGATACTCCCTTGTGTTCCCTATATTTGGCATGAGATAACAACCCATTATCCCTCTTTCATGCTTGGGATAACCTCTTGTGTACTCTCTTTTGGTCTTTGGTTAACCACAAGTAAACCCTCTTTCGAGATTAGGATAGCCTACCCAATACCCTTAGACAACATATCACATTAATAATTACACATATATGTGGAGGGAGATATAGGTCTCACCCAACACATAATAATACACATAAATATACTTGTTGAAATTTCATAAAACATTAATCATATCAGAACCTATGAAAATAAATGTGTTTAATTTACATTTCATTATATAATTACCCATGGAATAGACAAGGGTTTCATAATAATTTCATTAATTCATCATTGAATAACTCCTGGAAATGGAATGAATTTAAAAAACACATTCTCATCATTGAAATAAACCAATAAGGGATATGATAGGAAAGGAATACTTGGATTATATACTTAATAAATCTTACACAACATCAATTTATTTCATAATATATGAAAAAATCTAATGAAATTAAAATCTACTTGATCTTTTCTCATAGATGTTAAGAATTTTGATTACAAAAATTCGTAAACATTAAAATCTAAAAAAAATTCTTTGAAAATAATATAAGAATTTTTTAAATTAATCATCTAATAAAAAAAGGTGATTTAAATTTTTAATTGGTTTTATACAATATACATTAAAACAAATATTTCTTTAACATATTTAGTGAAATCCAATCATGACATGATTATTGAAAATAGAATGAAGATAATTTTCAATTTTTCATATTTCCAAACATGGTAAAAATATCATTAATAACTCTTATAATAATATTAATACATTTTTGAAATGTTATTCGAAAAAATTAATTTGAAGGAAAAGGGTATTTCAAGTAGAGAATGTTTTTTTTCATAAAAAACGTTATTTGGTAATATTGAGTAAATAAATAGAGGAAAATTGACGAATAAAATTTATTATCATTTTATAATATTGTAGAATAAAATTCATGAATTCATTGAAAAAATCATTCAAAGAAATTCATCATCAAAAGTGTAATCATTAACTACCCCGATAAACAATAAGATTCTAGCATCAAACCATTACCAATTTGGTAACATTTGACCTGTAAAACCAAATGAAGATAGATCCAAAATAAAAATATAAATAACCTAAATTTTAATTTTATGATTTTTTAAAATACATTTACATGCATTATAAACAAAACATAATGTAAACACAACATGATTGTGGCTTGCATCCCACAGAAAATAAAAGTGAGATGGAAATCCCCATCCCATGTCTCAAAATTCATTGTAAATATTTCATTCTCTAGTTAAATAAATATAAGTTTGTTATAAATATAATATATAAACATAATTATATATATCATACCACATATGAGTTAATTATGAACCTCTATTAAATTTTTACTAACAATTCGTTTTAAAAATCATGTTTCGGGTAATAACCACTTTGTTTTTTATGTTTGTTATGATTTTTTATTTTCTGAATTCTTATATTACTAATTGTTAAATAATATTAATAATATTAAACATGATATAAAATTTATATATATTACTTGTTTTTTTACTAATACAAAAATATTTTATGTAGAAAAATTAATACACCATTCAAGGAGGTGGTATAACATATGTACACAATAAGATAGTTTACATTTTCATAAAGGAAGAAATAAAATAAATGTAATTAATATATTACCTTTTTCAAATTTTATTATATCTTATTTATAAATTATTTTTATCAAATTTTTCCTTATCATCTTTCTTTCAAGCCATTGGTGATAAACGAATCATATCACTTCACAGGGTAGTAGTCCGACATACACAGATACGACATTATTTTACCCACCATGAATTAAAAGTAATTATGTATTTTTGATATAATAAATTACAATGAAAAACATTAATGAAAAATAAGTACATCATTATATTCATCTATGAGATGTGGTGATGAAAAAAAATATCGTTTGTTCACGATGTGATAATCTGGTTTACACCTGAATAATGACTTTGTATCCCATTTGATGGAAGAAGATATGGATTTAAGATTTTAAATTAACATAATAAAAATTAATTATATAATAAAAATTTTTTATAATTTTTTATATTTTAAAAATATTTTTAGGAGAAGTAAGAAGAAGTAAAAAAACTGCATAGTAAAACAATATTACCTCTTCTACGAAAAAACTTTTAAGGTTTAACTAAACCACATTATAAATTTGATTAATGATAATTCTAGTGAAGATAAGTTGTGTTTAGAGATTAAATGACTAAATTTTTTCCTTTATTATTGGAACCATATGGTTTTGGATGTGTGAATAGGTGAGGATAGTGTGTGGCCTTTTAAAAGAGTGTGAGAGGACACACTGCGAATATTAGAAAAAAATAAAGTGCACCCATGTATGTCACCTTCTAAATGGAATAAAAATGGGTAATTATCAATTATTATAGTTTATAATGTCTTTATATATTCCACCAGTCGGTTTTATAAAATTATTTATTTCATTTGACCCCGTATAATTTTAGTTGAACGTTCGGTGAATTCCTTTTAACCTAACCGTGATAATTAATTAATAATTATTTAAAAAAAATTAAAAAAAAGATGAAAATATTATATTATATAACTTATTACCAATACAAATATGGAATCAAATTTTTAAATTTTGTTCACATAAGTGGAAGGAAATTTGAAATTACACCTATAGACAGGATGTGGAAACATTTTTTCATATATAAAATGTTAAAAAAAATTCATATCAAAATTGAAAATTATATTCATTAAAAAGATCTAAATTGTAATAATAGATATAAAAATGAACTAATTTTACTTTTAAAATAACTTTTTAATAATTTTCAATTTTTTAATTTCATTAAACGAATTGCAAATTCAAAATAAAACCCATTATACGAACTAGTAATCGAAAAATGTATCTTACAATTAAATTTTAAAAAATATACACTAGGATATTCATTACATCTTGATATCATAAATTGGTTTATTTTTAAATTTTAATTTTCAAAAAATTAAAAGAACAACTTTTTGAAATAAGACCACAAAAAGTAATAAAACATGTTTTTAGAAAAATATAGATTTTAAGCATAAAATTAGATTTCTTTAATGTCATTCAGAAAAACACATATTTAAAAAATTCTATTGAATATATAATATATAAATTTCATTGAAATCATTCAGTAAAAAATTATTTATTTTATTTTTGTAAAGAGAATTTTTTCACAAAAACAATAATTTTTTAAAATATGATTTTATATATATTTAAATTGTTTTTATTTTCATTTATAGTTAATTTTTATCCAAAAAAATTAGTTTTACATATATATAATATTGGACCCTATATTTTTGAAAAAAAATTATAATATTCATACACGATATTCAAATATCTAGGAGATCAAAAATCATACTAAATATTTTAATAGTATATCATTTTTCATTTAAACTCGGTGTTACACGTAATAAAATATAAACTAATAGTAGTTTGTAATTAAATTTAAACTATGTGTTTCATTTACTGAAAGATAAATTATGTGTTCTGCGTATTGGTAAATAATGAATAAAATAATTTAATTTGGAAATATTATTTCATAAAATTAGGGGGTGTTACATTTTCATAAACCACATTATTATAGGGATGATGCAAATTTTTTTAAACATAAACCCCCTCTAAAACCTTATAAATGGAACACAATTTCAAAGTAAAACCTACTTAGTTTTAACAAACTATGTTTCAGCCATTTAAAACCCAAAAAAACCTTTTGAAATTTGAAAACATACCTGAAAAAACAAGAAACAAGATCTAATTAAGGGATGATAATAACAATGAGTTAGGATTACATAAAAGCTATAAAATTGATGTTACATATTTACTGTTATTTATTATCACATTCTAGTAATCCTTAAAACAATTAGAATACATATTTATGTTCCTGAATATCATGATGTGGGAAGGTGGATTAAATATTATTGAACCTTTTATAGTACTCA
Organism: Viscum album; assembly: GCA_963277665.1. NCBI lineage: Eukaryota > Viridiplantae > Streptophyta > Magnoliopsida > Santalales > Viscaceae > Viscum > Viscum album. Next base: position 1,345,639,559 of record OY728159.1, on the reverse strand, counting down.
TATAATTTTTACATAGAGAGATATATAAATCAATAAATGACAATTCCAAATTTAATTATTCATGATGTTAAATAGATACAGTACATAATGTCTTTTTTGAGTTTATTCGTACTTCTAACTCGTCAAGGTGTAAAGTAATACAATAATTCAATGGAAACTCCTTTCAAAGATGATGGAAATGTCGCCCACAGAATATGTTCATTACCCACTCATATTATCTTCAAGGATACATATATTTATGTGAAAAAAATTTATACATGTTTTACATAAATTTTTATATATTGAATATTATTTTTTTGATGTAAAAATGTTTTTATTGATGAATTATTTTTAATGATAAATTTGGATTAAAACGTGTTTCCATTGAATAATTCTATAATATCTTGAAATTTTTACATTAAAAATAATATATTTGATGCTTAATTTGTAAATATTTTTATGAACATTATTTTGAAGTTTGTGATTAATAAAAATTTATTTTTGAATTGTTTTTGTTTTTATAATATATAATGTATAGAACATATTATACTACTAATGGTCATTAATATATTATATAAAAGATAATTTTTTTTAGGAATTAATTATATTATGCATTTAAAACAAATTTATGTTTTAAATTTGTTATAAATTCTTATTTTAATAAATTGATAATATGTAATAGTTTTGGGAAAGCATTTTTATAGTGGATTTTAAACGATGAATATGTGATCACCGGTTTATTCTAAAACTACTCATTCATAGATAAGGATTTGAATATATATAATGTCAAGATTTGATGGTCGATTTTATTTGATGATGAAATGAAGATATACTTGGGGTGACCCTGAATCAAGAATAAAACACATCATATGTTTAGATTTTTACATGAATAAAGGAATGAATCGGGATGGAAACATCGATGTTGAAGAGAAATATCATTCATTGGATACGAAGCCAGTTGAATATTGAACTTACAATTTACTGATTGGGTGATGTTGTTATAATTATGAGGGTTCTAGAATAAATAATATTAGTATTAAAAAAATTGAATATGTAATGATTATTGAAAAACATTTTTCATGAATCCCTATTGATAATTTGATGGACTATAATGATAATTAAATTTGAAAGGAAGATAAATAAAATCAGACCATTGGATTTGAATGTTTTCTTTAATTTTGAATTGGTTGAGTATTTATTGAGTGATACCGAATGAGGATATAGGAATTGAAGGTCAATTAAAATAGTTTACATGTTATCATATAAACACAATCTATGTTTGATAAATAATGGTTGATCATGCTATGGGAAACTAATCGAATTAGAAAAATAGTTGTAATTATTTGTTTGAATGTTATTTGTATGTTTTATTTTTTTTATAAGTTTAATGGATCCCAACTTCTATAGATATGGGAATTAATATCACTATGCAAAATGTTATTGATGATATTAACTCAATATGTTTCTTATTCTCGATTAATATTTTGTATGGATGAAGACATCCTAATGATAGATTAGTGAGTTAGCAACTCAAGAATTGTGGTTTCTTAGATTGAGATGATAAGAAAGGAATTCAAATATTAATATTTAAGAATGATAAATTCTTGAGAGATTTTGTTGAGGAATAATAATTCAAATATAAAGATAATAGAAATTTATTCCCAAACTAGGTAATGCAATTGATAGAACTGAAATTATTCATGTGTAAACATTAGGTCATTAGAAGGGTGTTGGTTTCTGAGAACATATAAAAATAGTTAGTAATAAAAAAGATTACATGAATGAATGAACCATAAAATGTTTGGGATTCCCAAACAATTAACTTTTCATAAAATTTCCTTCATAAAATCATTTGAAAAATGATAAAAATCACCCATATATTTAAAAACATTTCAATCCACTCATTCTCAAGGGTTCTTTAAAATGAAAACCCATACAAGGCCCAAGTGCATTTATTTAGGTCTAAATAATTTATAAAATCCTATTAATCCATTTTTATAAGGGTTAATCAACATTAAAATTTAAAATGACAATTTGAAATCTTATAAAGAAACCCATTATAAATCATAATGAGGTCAATAAATCACATAAATACCAAATTTTGATCATTTTATTCATTGAAAAAATACTTAAAACCAGTAAAACCCCCTCTAAATTTTTTATATCCATTTAAATAATACATATAGGAAGTGACAAGATAATATAACCTTTAAAATTTTATTTTTAAACATGAAAACATGGAATTCACCTGAAAAATATTTTCTTTCGTATATTAAAACATAATGAAGATGTTTAAATTCCCCAAAACACCACTAAATATAATTATATGTTAATTCAAATGAAACTGGAAATGGAAATAACACTTTTAATTCTAATGTGAAACCATTTAATTGATTCACCTACTTCAATGAGGTGGGATCGATGCTAAAATGAATTGTAACACACCACCTCCAATGGCTCCCACACCCATTAGGATAAAACCCATGTATAAAAGCCATAGACAGATAAATACACAACATTAGATTCATCCTTAACCCTTTAAATCAGCCACAAGGGATATATCATTATCTGTTTTAGTCAAAAAAAATGATAATTCATGGGGAGATAGAGAAATAATCGTAATAGAAGATAAAATATCTCAAAAAACAATTGGCAAAATAGAAAAAAAATAGCATGAATTGAAAGTTGGAAGAATATGGATCTCTTCCATTGTAACATCTCAGGTAAATAAATAATAAGTTATATTTCATATTTATTAATATTTTTTAATTAAATATTAATTTTACATTAAATGGGTTGTTATGTTCGATAGCGTATATTATATTCAACAACGGGTTTCTTTGTAATCTTACGTTGCACACTAATAATATAATAAGATTATTTTAATTGGTAGTGAAATCCTAGACATTGTATGGGTAGGAATGAACAAAAATAACTACATTATTATTATATATTTTTTTGAAATGTATTTTTTTATCCAATAAATGTTAGAGGCTTAAAATGGGAATGAATCGAATTTTAAACATAATTTACATTAAATGTTCAATTTACCGCCTTTTAATGGAGAAACCACATTAAATCTAGTTTTTTTAAATTTAATAAATTCTATTTTACGAGATAAAAACTTTATTTAGTATAGGGGACATCAAAATTTACTATGTGTAAATCTTTGGAATTTTTCTGATAATGTAATTTTTTAATGAATTGTGAAAAATATTGTATTTTAATTCAAAATCGTGTTTTAATAAAATTTATTTATATTGTTACATTATCTTTTTAATTGGATTTATTGTTTTATTAGAATATATTTTTACCATTTAATCCAATTTTGGTCATTAAAATTTATTTGACTTTGAAATTGTACATAAACAAGGGTCAATCTTTAGATAGTTATTTTTACGTAAAAACAATCAATTTTTTTAACAAAGAGAATTAATTTTATATTAATTAATGAAACATATATATTTATAATTTGGTAAAATAGACATTATTTTGGAATTCAAAATATCAAATATAGCTTAGGCTATAATTTTGGTATTTTTCTCAAAAGATTCAATTTTTGATGAATAGTGAAACCACTTAGTAGTAGTTAAAAAAACTGACTTTTTCATTTATATAAAATTTCACTACTTCTGTAAATTGAATTTCAAAAATCTTACATACATGGTTTTTATTATTATGTAATTTTTTTTTCAAAAATATTAAAATAATATTTGGTGAATAGTAACTTTAGACATTTATTTACCGCGATTAAAGATAAATAGGATAATTCAAGCTAAAAGAATATTATAATAATTTCAAATTCATCAAAACATGTCCAAATCTTATTGGTTGAGAAAACTAAGAACATGATCATATTTGTGTCGATTTTGAGACCCCATTGGGCCACTTGGGTGTGATAATGACACTTTAGATTAATTAATGTAAAGTAAAGACCAAAATGACATAAACAAAAATCTTTTAATAATTTATTTTTAATATGGTGTTATATAAGTAATCGTTTTGAGAATAAATATTTTTTTGGAAATATAAACTAATTTCCAACATCATGGTATATTTTTATAATTTTTAGACATCGAATAAATTAAATTTTTTATGACACAATATTGATGTAGTGTTTACCTCATTAATAAATCATTTAAATAAATTAGATTTAACAAATTTAAATTACATCCAAAAACTGTCCAATTATTATTGGATGATTTTATTTCGACTATTAGTCATCTTATCTTCGACTCTAATGATTTTGGGACCTTTATAAACTGAATATCATTATATAATAAAATAATTTTTTCACACATTCCTAAACACCCTTCCTCCCCCTTATAAAAAAAGACCATTTCTATCCAATTACCCACACCTATCATGCATTTTGTCTCATCCAACCTCTACCCAATTAATCTCCCTACATCCCAATCTTCCACTTATATTCCTTAACTTAGGCAGAAGGCACTTTAAAAAACCATTAGGGTTCAAACCAAAGGAAGTTACCCAAATTAAAGGTAACAGTTTCTCTTAACTTCGTTTCTTTTATTTTACTTCTCCAACCCATAAAATATTTTTATTCTTTTTTTCAAAACCAAAAAATTGTCATTAATATACTAGGTTGTTTTTAGGGTAAGTATATGAACTACACTTACACACCCCTCCTTCTAATTGGTGAATAACATACTGTTTCTGTGGATGGAAAAGTAACACCTCACGAAATGATGATTGTTTGATTATCTTATACCACCTCTCATGGTGGACATTATGATGGAACTGTTTTTATATATGATATATTTTATGATTATGTTTTTTATACTTTTTTATTTTCCTTTTATATCATACTTTTATGGTTTCCATTATGGGTAAACGCGATAATTTTATTTGAAGATGTTCGGACTACCGCCCCCTCAAAGTGATATGACTCGTTCATACCTTACGTGGAACGTATAAAGTATGGAGTTAATAATATTATATATGATAATATACTAGAATTATAATATAAATTTGTATCATTAATTTTTAATTCCATTAATATAATAAATAGAAATGGAAGTAGCATTCATGCGTACGTACGACTTACCGTCTCCATGAATGGTACATTTCTTTTCATACCTCCAAATGTAATGCACTATTATAAATACGTGTATATACTATATATATATGATATATATTATTTCTAAATAATTAATATCATTCTGCATATAATGAACTTTTGAACATGTGAACAACTTGTAACTATATGGTGTTCATTTGTTACTCAAGTACCATATATCGACAAAGTGAACATTATTAACTTCCATGATTACATAATGTTTATGACATGGTAATAAGTAATATAAAAGGAATAATAAACATGAAAAATTTTCTTATGCAAGTATAAATTAACTTTAGTTTATTATTTATGATATTAAAGAATGAACGGGTCAAGTCGGTCACGAGGTATGGGACTTCGTCTCAATCTCCTTTCATTGAGGCATATTTTTTTAATACACTAATTTCTTTTAAATTTTGTATAAACACCCTTGACTTTTCTAAGGGAATATTTTTCTTCTAAGCCTTTCAATAAATGAAAAAAGGAATGTTTCTTTTAATGTAAGCGGTGACAACGAACTTTCCACCGTCAGAAGTATTATTTGTTCATTGGATTGCTTAACAAGTCGTAATGTTTTTTTCAATGAAAATAAATACCATATACTCTTTTATGTATTTTTTATTGATAATTGTTTTTATAATGGATTTGTTATGTCAATATATTTTAGTGATATATTGTGATTGAAATGTGTAATTGTTTTCTTTCCTTTATATTTGTTTTATTTGTTATGATTTTTAATGGTACTTGGACATTTGATCGGTGGTAATGTTATAAACCAAATGATGGGTGGTGCCATGATAAACTAGGACGGGTGATTGCGCTATAAAGTCCAATGCATTGGGTATGTAATTCTTCCATATGGCTATTTCATTTAGTGATATGTGTGAAATTCGATGATATGGTTAATCCAATTATGTATGTTTCTATCCCATGTGACCTTTATATGTTATGTGTTCTTTATATGGGTTTTATGGTAATATTTTGGTAACCAAAGGGTATGTAGTGATATTTTAATTAGTGAATAGTATTTACAACTTCATAAAGGTAAAAATTATTAATTATGTTATAGTATTCATGGTTTACATGTTGTTTTGAAAAACAAACAGTTTTTTTTTGTATCCCTTACTGAGCTTTTAATGCTCATCCAATGTTTTTGAAATGTTTTTCATAGGACATAATGTGGAATAGGGTCAAGGATGAGACCAAGGAAAATTCATTCTGTCTTAAACATGGAAGTAGGCATGACTCTTTTTTTCAAGAGTTCATACTTTGTGAAAAAATGGAAACTGACTAAAAGTGTCATCTTAGTATTTTTTTATATGAAATGTAATAGTTATGACCTAATTCTATAAAAATATAAACCTGAAAATATCCTCAATGTGAATTAATCAGTTAATTCAAGATTATGTAATCTTATAAGGTCGGTTCTATATAGTTGGAAGCAAAGGTCAGTTAAGAAAACATTAAGAGCTAGGGTATTGTTAAATAAATTCCCATAATTTAATTTATGGTAATATTTTAATGAAATTGAATTTACAGATTACAATGTAGAATTGCCTAAGATATTCCTGTGTTCAGAAAGGTTTTCCGCAAATGAAACAGGTCAACTATGTTGGGACGACATTAGGAGGAATAGAACCTTCAAAATCAGTAATCTGAGATGGTCAGATTCAGAACTGAACAATTTGTTTCAGTGATGGAATAGTTGACTCAGGCTATAAATGGTGGTGGTATCCATGCACGATATCAGCCAGATCAATTGTAGAGAAACATTTTAGTAGTGGATCATTTCCTAAGGCAACATCCCTATCATTCAAAGGATAATTTGACCATGTTCTAGAAGAATGGTGGATTAAAGCACTGGAGAAAATGTTTGATTCCATGTGATGTTAAGAACATCAAAAGGATAGTCTTGTTGTTTATGATTTTTAAGGTGATGATAATCTGTGGTGGTCGATGGTGAAAAATATAATGGATAGTGAGGATATTGATTCTCTTGACTATGATGAATTCAAAGGTATGTTTTGAGAGAAATATTTTCCTAAGGTGGTTCGTCTTAGGATGGAAAACAAATTCCTAGAATTAAGGTAGGATGATGATTTATTAGATTCTTATGATGAAAAGTTCACTAGACTTTCATGGTATGCAACAAATTTCATCTGAGATCTTTATAGTAAGATAAATAGATTTTACTCAATACTGAAGCCATGATATCGAAGATCATTAGCCTCTCCAGAGTTCAAAAGTTATGAAAAAATTGTTCAATGTTCGGGGAAGGTGGAAATGGAGTTTTTTAATGATCAGGTGTTCATTGAAAAACAACAGAATAAGAGGTCTAGTTGGTAGGTAATAGTAACGATTTCATCCAAGAAACCTAGAGGTAAGAAAATTAAATATCCAACTTGTGATAAGTGTGGTATAAAGAATCATGGAGAATGTTTATCAATGTCAAGAAAGTGCTTCTAGTGTGGTAAGTATGGTCATATTTCTATTAACTACACTAACGATGATCAAGTACTAAATAAAAAGCCAACAGTAAGATGTTGTAAGTGTAATTAAATTGGTCATTATACCAATTAGTGCCCAGCGAAGAAATCAACAAAGGGAAAGCAGCCAGACTACAAGAAGAAAGGGGTGCTGTAATCCTTTGCAACTACATCAGCAGATGTTGGGACATCAAATTAAGTAGTACTAGGTACACTGTATTTTTGTTCAGATTATGCCAATGTGTTGTTTTATTCAGGGTCTAGAAACTCATTCATTCCCGAGAAGTATTCTTGTAAATTTTGAATTCAATCTCCAGATTTGAATACAGAACATATGGTAAAAATACATGGAGTAAATGTGAAAACAAATAATAAAACATAAGAACATTATTGTCCTTTTGTGCGGAAAGAATCTACCTGCAAAGCCTATTATTTTGCCTCTAGTAGACTTTGGTGTTATTTTGGTCATGGATTGGATATTGGTTAGTCATGCTAAGACTGAATGCAGAGAAAAAGAGGTTTCATTTCAGAAATATTTACAGTTAGTGTACAATAATGAACCACATATTTTGATAACATATTAGGAAGATGAGAAACTAGTAAATTATGGAAATGATTTTTATCTTGCTCATATTGTTGAAAATAAAAGAAGTTTTGAGATTAATAATGTGCTAGTGGTAAATGAGTACCTTGATGTTTTTTCGGATTTGTTTCCTAGTCTTATACCAAATCAAAAAGGTGAATTTACTGTTGGCATAATTCTTAATGCTAATCCAATTTCAAAACCCCCTTATCAAATAGTTCAATTTGAACTTTTAGAGTTAAATAAGAAATTGCATTAGTTATTAGATAAAGGTTTCATTTGACCTATAACATCACCATGGGGTGCTCCTTTCTTGTTTGTTAAATAGAAAGATTGTTCAATGAGACTTTTCATTGATTATAGTTCTTTGAATAACATCACTGTTAAGAACAAGTATCATTTTCCTTATTTTGATGATTTGTTTGATCACTTCCAGGGAGCTCAGTATTTTTTCAAGATTGACATGAGATCAAGGTACCTTCAGGTGAATGTGAAAGAAGCATACATTCTGAAGACTGAATTTCGTACTAGATATGGCCGTTATGAATTTTTAGTAATGTGTTTTGATTTAACCAATGCACCTGTTGTATTCATGGATATTATAAATAGAATTTCCCATGAGTTCTTGGATAAGTTTGAGGTTGTGTTCATTAATGATATTTTGGTTAATTAAAAAGTTAAATAGGAACATGAAAGCCATTTTAGGGTTGTCTTGCAAAGAATAAAAGAAAAGAAATCTTTATGGGGAATTAATCAAGTGTGAGTTTTGGTTACATCAAAATTCATTCCATGGACACATTATTTCAAAAAATGACATAACTATTGATCCTACTAAAATAAAAGTTGTTGAAGAAAGGACATGACCCAAAAATATAACCAAGATCCATTGTTTTTTGATTTAGAAAGTTATTCTATGAGGATGGTTGGGAATTTTTCTTGATTATCTAGTCCAATAACTATGTTAACTCAAAAAGGTGTTAAGTTCATTTGTAAAAAAATAATGTGATGATTGTTTTCAGGAATCGAAAAGAAGATTGGTGAATGCTCTAGTTTTGGAACTACCTCCTAGAAATGGTGAGTTTGTTATTTATAGTAATGCTTCATTGAAAAGACTTGGATGTGTCCTTGTACAAAAATGATTAGGAAATTTTTAATGCTTCACGTCATTTGAAACCACATGAATTAAATTACCCTACAAATGATTTGGAATTTTCTGCTATTGTTTTTTCATTAAAAATTTGGAGGTATCATTTGTATGGAATAAAATGTGGAATATGTACTGACCACAAAAGATTAAAATATATATTTACTAGGGAATAATTGAACATGAGGCTGAGGAGATGGCTGGAATTAATCAAGTTTTATGATTGCACGATCCATTATCATATGGGAAAAGAAAATAAACTGGCTGATGCTTTGAATCGAAAAATTAATGTCTCATTAACTATTCTACGTTTGGAATGAGATCCTTTGTTTTTTGATATGATGAAATTTGGCATAGAAGTTATTGGTTTAGGATATTCTTATGTTTTTTTTCAAGTGTCAGTTAAATCATCTCCATCAGATAGAATTAAGAAATTGTAGAAGGAATATAGTGAGTTGCAGAAAAAGGTAGAGTTGGTTCATAAGGGTATGTTGCTTGATTTTACCGTTGATAATGATTGTGTTGTGAGGTTTGGGAAGAGATTATGTGTGCCTTGTGATTCAGAGTTGAATAAATAGTGGTTATGTAAAGCTCATAGTTCTCCATTTTCAGTTCATCTTGACAGTACTAAGATGTACATAGATCTTTGGGAGTATTACTGGTGGGAAGGAATGAAAAGAGATATTACTGATTTTACTAAGAAGTGTTTTACATGTCAGTAGGTTAAAGTAGAGAGGAATTTACCAAAAGGGATGCTTCATCCTTTACCTGAACCAGAGTGGAAATGGGAAAATATATCCATGGATATCATTGTGGGATTATCGAAGACACATCAAACTAATAATACAATTTGGGTTATTGTTGATCGATTGACTAAATATTCTCATTTATATCCTATTCGAGACTCTTTTTCTATAGATCAACTTGATCGTTTGTATGTTAAAGATATTGTTAGGTTGTATGGAGTTCCTCTCTCTCCATTTTATCTGATCGGGCTCCCATATTTACTTATAACTTTTGGAAAGGCCTTCAGAAGTCACTGGGTACTGAATTATATTTTTGTACAGCTTTTCATCCTCAATCATATGGGTAGTCAGAACGAAAAATTCATACCTTGGAGGATATTTTACATGCATTCTAGATGGATTACATTGGAATTTGGGACCAACATATTTCTTTGGTTGAATTTTCATATAATAATAATTTTCATTCTAGTATAAAGATGGATCCATTTGATGAATTATATGGAAAGCGTTGTCAAAGTCCAGCTTTTTGGGATGAAGTAGGTGAAAGGAAGATGATGGGACCAGAATAATTAGAAGAGATGGAAGATAATGTTTAGTTGATTCAGAAGCACATGAGAATGGCTTAAAGCAGACAGAAAAGTTATGCGGATAACTGAAGGAATGATCTTTCTTTTAAGGTAGGTGATCATGTATTTCTCAAAGTTTCTCCATGGAAAAGTGTGATGCATTTTTTTACGATTGAAAAGGTGAGTCAGAGGTTCATTGGACCTTATGAAATCCTATAGAAAGTTGGGTCAATTGCGTACAGAGTGGCTTCACCTCCACGCTTATCCTAGGTACAGAATGTTTTTCATGTTTCAATGTTGAGAAATTATATGCTAGATCCATCTCATGTTTTGAGCCTAGAGATAGTTCAGTTGGAAGAAAATATTTCTTATGAGGAACAACTAGTCCAGATTCTTAACCAAAGAGAGAATGTATTGCAGAATAAGGTAATTCACTAGGTAGAGGTTTTGTGGAAAAACCATATGGTTGAAGAGGCACCGTGGGAATCTGAATAAGCAAGGAGGGATAAATACCCCCCACTTATTTTGATAAGTAAATTTGTGAGGACATCATTCCAAAAAGGATGGAAGGATGTAACATCCCAGGTAATTAAATAATAAGACATATTTCATAATTATTTATATTTGTGAATGAAATATTAATTTTACATTAAAGGGGTTTCTATGTTTGATTGAGTACCTGATACGCAACAATGGGTTTCCTTGAAATCTTATGTAACAAACTAATAATATAATATTATTATTTTAATGGTAGTTATCTTCTTGATTTTGTATAGACGGGAATGAACAAAACTTACTATAATATGATTATACATGTTTGTTAAATGTATTTACTTTTATCTATTAAATTTTAGAGGCTTAAAATGTGAATGAATATAATTTTAAATGTAATTTACATTAAAAGGTCGATTTACCACATTTTAATGGCGAACCCTATTTAAATATAGTTTTGGTCACATTAATACATTCTATTTGAAAAATAAAATCTTTCTTTAGAATGGGGACATCAAAATTTACTTTATTTAAATTATATAATTTTCCCGATAAAGTAAATTTTTTAATGAATAGTGAAAAATATTGTATTTTAATTCAAAACTTTTTTTTAATATGATTAATTTATAGGGTTATATTATCTTTTAAATGGGTTTTAATGTTTAATTTGAATATATTTTTACCACTTAATCCAATGATGGTCATTGGAATTAGTTTGACTTTGAAATTGGACATAAATAAGTGTCAATATTTTGATAGTTAATGTTTCTTAAAAACAGGCTATTTTATTTAATAATGGGAATTAATTTTAAATTATTTAATAAAACTATAATGTTTGGAATTTGGTAAAATAGGAATATTTTTTGAATTAGGAATATCAAATATATCTTAGGATGCATTTTTTGTATTTTTTTTAAAAACACAAATTTTTGATCAATAGGGAAACCACTTAGTAGTAGTTAAAAAACCAAATTTTTCATTTAAATGAAATTTCACCACTTCTGTGAATTGAATTAAAAAAATATAATATACATGGTTGTTATTATTTAGTAAAATGAAGTTCAAAAATTTGAAAACAATTTTTGGTGTATAGTAACTTCTGACTTCTATTTACCGCTGTTAAATGTAAATATTGTAATTCAAGGTAAAAAGAATATTTTAATAATTCAAAATTACCTTAACACATGTCCAACCATTATTTTTTGAGTCATATATGACCATGAACATATTTGGGTCGATTTTGGGACTCCATTAAGACACATGGGATTGATAATGACACTTTATATTAATGAAGTTAAAGTAAAGACAAAAATGACATAAACAAAAATCTTTTAGTAAATTAATTTTTATTTGGTGTTATATAAGTAATATTTTTAACTGTAAATTTTTTTTGTAAAGATATATAGATTTCATACATCATGGTATTTTTTCATAATTGTTATAGATCGAAAAAATTAAATTATTTATGACACAATAATGATGCAGTGTTTACCTCATTAATAATCATTTAAATAAATAAGATTATAAATATTAATATAACATCCAAAAACAGTCAAATTACTAGTGGATGGTTTTATTTATACTATGAGTCATCTTATCTTTGACTCTAATGACTCATTTACCTCTAAAAACCCAATATATTTATATAATAAAATAATATTTTCACACTTTCTTAAAGTGCACCTCCCCAACCTTATAAAAGGAGACCATTTCTATCCAATTCCTCACACCTATCCAGCCTTTTGGCTCATCCAAACTCTACCCAAATAAGCTCCCTACATTCATATATTCTACCTAGAAGCCTTAACATATATGCATAATTCACCTCAAAAAACCATATTGGTTCAAACCAAATGATGTTACCCAAATTAAAGGTAAAGGATTCTCTTAACTTCGTTTCGTTTATTTTACTTATCAAACCCTTAAACTCTTTTTATTACATTCTTTTATAACAACACCAGTATCATAAATATAATAGGATGTTTTTTATAAATGTTTTTGAATAAATATTATACACACCTCTATCTAATGGGTGAAGACCATACTTTTTGTGTGGATGGAAAACTAACGCCTCACGAAATGATGATTGTTCGATTATCTCCTACCACCTATCATGGAGGCTATTATGATGGAACTGTATTTATATATGATATATTTTATGATTATATTTCATTTATTCTTCTGTATTTTATTTTTATAGTATACCTTTATGGTACCCATTATGGGTAATGCGATAATTTCATTTGAGGAAGTGCAGACTATAGCCCCCTCAAAGTGATATGACTCATTCATGCCTTATGTGGAATGTATAAAGGATGGTGCTAATAATATTATATATTATATTATAATAGAATACAATATACCTATGTATCATTATGTTTTAATTCCATCAAAATAATAAATATAAATGGATGTAGAATTCATTCGTGCACACAACTTATCGTCTCCATGAACGGTACATGTCATTTCTTACCTCCAAATGTTATGTACTATTATAAATACATATATATACCAGATATATATGATATATATGATATCTAAATCATTAATATCATTCAGGATATGATGAACTTTTTACCATGTTAACAACTTGTAACTATATGGTTTTCATTTGGGACTCAAGTACCAAATATCGACAAAATGAACATTATTAAAATGAATGATTAAATAATGTTTATAACATGGAAATAAGTGATATAAATTGAATAATTGTAAACATGAAAAAGTTTCTTAAGCAAGAATAAATTATCTTTAGTTTATTATTCCGGATATTAAAGAATGAATGGGTCAAGCCGGACAGGAGGTAAGGGACTTCGTCTCAATATACTTTCATTGAGCTATATTTTGCTATAATACACAACTTTCTTTTATAATCTGTATAAACACCCTTGACTTTTCAAAGGGAATCTTTTTCTACCAAGTGTTTTAGTAAATGACAAAAAGTAATGTTTTTTTTACATAAGTTGTGACAATGACCTTTCCACCGTCGTGAGTATTATTTGTTCTTTGGATTCCTTAATAAGTTGTAATGTCTTTTTCCTGGAAAATAAATACCATATACTCATTTATGTATTTGGGAATTGAAAATGGTTTTGATAATGGATTTTTTATGTTAATATATTTAAGTGATATATTGTGAATGAAATTGTGAAATGTTTTCTTTCATGTATATTTGTTTTTTGTGTTATGATTTTATAATGGTACTTGGACATTTTATAGGTGGTTACATGATAAATGAAATGACAGGTGGTGCTGTGATAAACCAGGATAGGTGGATACGTTATAACCTCTAATGCATTTGGTATGGATGTTGGTCGTATGGCTTTTCATTTTAGTGATATCCGTGGATGTCGACAATATGGTTATTACATTTAAGTATGTTTATGTACCATGTTACCTTTATATGTTATGTGTTATTGATATGGGTTTTATGGTAATATTTTGGTTAAAAAGGGTAAGTAGTGATCTTTTATTTAGTGAAAGGTATTTAATACTTCATAAAGGTGAAAATTATTACGTATGTTATAGTATTCATGGTTTACTTGATGTTTTGAAAAACTAACAGTTTTCTTTCTTTGTGTATCCATTACTTGGCTTTTTATACTCATATGAAGTTTTTGAAATGATTTTCACTAGACATAATGTCGAATAGGGTCAACGATACGATCAAGGAAAAGTAATTTTGTGTTAAACATGGAACTAGACATGACTATTTTTTTCAAGAGTTTGTATTTTGTGAAAAAAATGGAAACTGAGTAGAAGGGTCATCATTTTATTTTATGAGATGAAATATATTAGTAATGGACTAATTCTCTACAAATATAAACCTGGATGGATCATCAATGAGAGTTATTCATTTAATTAAAAATTATGTACTATTTTATGTCTAATTCATTATATCCTTGGCCTCATGTCCCAACCAATGTATTAGGGGATGAAGAACAACAAAAACACAATAAAATCAAAGAGGGTTATTTTCGGAAAACCAAAAAGTCACCTAGATTGGTGGAAATTATTGTCCATGAAATTTTCCAACGTTTGTGAAAAACATGAAATAGTTTCTAAATAATTCAAAGGGGCAACATAGTTACCCTTGTTCATTTCATGGTTGGACAATACATGCTCCAATCGTGACATTTTATATGGTAAAACCCCATATTAAAACTGCACACCTACAGTATGGTTTAACAACCTATGTTAAATTAATACACCAAGCCTCATACACTATTATCTCCCTACTGTATTCTAGTGATCTCTGCATGATTTGAAAAACTGCGTGGATGTAATGAAAAATCACTCATTTAATATGAAATAACTAACCACACATGAACCATGTTTTTTCTTATAACTATGTGGGAAACTGTACTTCACCCAAAAAGGCTAAAAAGGTGATTTTTTGTACAGAGATAAATAGAAACTCAAAACATATCATGTGAAGATAAAATAATACAAAAAACTCAATGAAATATGGTTAATGAAAAAGTGCCATCAATTCATATTTCATCCCCCAATGGTGTGGACGAATGAGATGAGAAATAATATATAAGGATCAAACAGATCTGAAATATATTAATCAATCCACACCACACAACCATGATTACATTAATTAATATCCTAAAATGATCAAATTTATCTACAACAAGGTTCCAAAACATCTCTACAGAGAGGAAAATGAGATCCTGTAACAATAAATACTAAGTAGAACGTGATACATAACATTATCTCTAACAATTTATAGTTAATTTAAAATTTTCATCACCTAGTTAGATTTATAATAAAGTGGAGTCATAAATAAAAAATAATTCATAACACATCCTCTCACAATATTAAATTACAAGATAAACTCAATATTAAACAATAAGCACAAAAAAACCAGTGGGACAGAGGAAATTATGCATGGATCCTCAAAAGAATGACATAATCTATCACCATAGGTCATGACACACGCAAATAACTTGTTTTCAAAATCTTGATCACTCTAACACAGATAATACTAAATAGAAAATCTAAAACATCACATAGTATACCAAATGAATTATATAATCACACACTAGGTTTTTCAATCATTCACCCAATGCCTCTCTCATGTCCAAACAATAATCCCCATAAATTATCAATTAAAAAATGAACAGAACAAAAACAATCAAGATTTTCCATCCATACATTGAGAATCATGAAAATGACTCTCTCATACAACCAAAAAAGAAATCAATATGGTGGGAGAGGGATAATATATTCGAAAAACCAAACAAGACATTCCATAAATGAAATTTACAAGAAATATCCACAAAAATAAGCATCCAAAAACACCATATAACAATAGTTGACCACCAAAAATAATTACTCATGGTTAAATATATTAAATGAATGGTCCAAAAAACAAATCCACTAACATAGGAAAAGAAATTGAGACCTCTTCTTAAAAAAGTCATATAAAACCTCTAATGATAACCTATATGGCTACAAGAGATCCAAACATGATGATAATTCATACAATATGGATTAGTATTCCATAGATCCCCACACTAGAATCACATGATGGATTTAATTTTCTCATGGGAGAAAAAATTTCTCTATTATATGAAGAGACATGCTTTTGCATCTTACTCTACAGTTGATCATTCCACCATTCAAAAGGGAAAACGTAATTTAACACCATTAGATGCTGATACTAGTCAACCTCTACTGAAATGGACATGCTAATAACATATTGAAAATATGTCAGGCCTGATGCAAGTAAATCCAAACCAAATATTCAGTGAATTATTCCATAGAACAATGAATCACAATTAGCAGTGAAGACAACTATATTTGGTGAAAATAAAAATAATATGAAAATTTCTAGGTATAAACCCTCATAGATTAATCACACTAAAAATATCTCAATTCCTCATGATCCTTATATAATATCAATACCTTATAAATAAAAACTTATAAAATTCATTCCTGAACAGCTCTCAGGACATAACTTTCAGCAACCGAAAATGTACCACTAACATGCACTAAACTCGACTATCACAAAAAAGAATGATGTCAACAGATCTCACCCATAATTCATTAGGTTTTCCAACAGAATTTAGGATATCCTAAATATCTTTTATCCAACTTATTTAATAATCTAAAATTTTATCACCAACAAAAAATGTCCAAAAAATATTTAAAAATTCTTGAATGAAGTTAGAGTTTAAAAATATTCTATATCAACCAATATAGTCAGAGTTTGGGTAGGAACTAGAACTATAGAAACAACATTGACCATTTATGGATGAATTCTAAAATAAATATTTTATATAGAACATATAAATTCATTCCTCAATGAATAAATCAAATCATTCCTTCATAAAAAAATCAAATCTAATAGAATAACATCAACAGAGCCATATAGAATCCACCCAAAAGGCATTCTATTGTGAAACAACCCTTTTCACCTAAAAATTTTGAAATCACCCCTATATGGTGTATATTTTAAAATAAATACAACCATAATTTCAATTAATACAACCTTGGTTGAACAATCACTTACAGAACAAGGCATACCACAAATCTCCATTAAAAAACTCAAATCATTTTATAAAATAGGGGTCTTAAATGAATTCATCAGAATCCAATTCCTGTTTTTCAAAATACCTTTAAAACATGTTTCAGAATAAAATCATCTTTCTGATCCCACAACTCATTTGATTCTCTGTTTTGATATCGCTTTATTTTGGGAACCTCCAAGGATGAATGTTTTAAAACATCATACTTATAAATATTGAAAGGAAACTGACCATTTTATTAAACATTCCTTCAAAACCAAGATAAAAATCAATTTAAAATAATGTATTAATTTCAAAAATGAGGTTTTAAATCCCATGATAAAAAATTATTTCAAATCTATTCATATTGTAATCATAAGAGTTACATCTAAAAAGGGAAATAATAAAATCCCCACTCCACCTCCCAGAATTGGTATCCTCCTTAAGAGAATCAATAATTCAGGGTATTCAATATTGGATAAAAAGGGAGAAAAAGAAAAGTGAATGATTTTTTTAATGGGTTAGGAATCTAGTCACCATGTATGAAAACTAGTCTTCGAAGGTGGAAAACATAACCACAAGACAACCACATGGTTTTAGAAGATGTTTGAGATGACCACTCTCCTCATGTTCTCCTCTATATTCAAACTAAAACTGAAGGGACACCGCCCAATATCTGATATAAAATTAATGGTAATAAAAAAATATCAATTGGTATGAAATTAAACTAAAGGAAATTTATTTTCAAAATTCAAAGACTACCATCCCCTAGAAGCTTAATGGCAGGGATAAGACAAAGATTGCTAGATTCCCCCTTCGAAAATCTCTCAAGATTTTAAAATATTAATCATTATTCTTCTAATAAATCCTAAATGGTATACACTATAGGTTTACAATATAAACAAATATCAAAAACATTGATATAGTTTGGTAATGAATCATCCCGAGCATCCACCAAACTTAAAAACCCTGCCTAATTCTCCACAAGGCCCCAAGTGATTTATCGATCACTACAATCCCAAAACCAGCTCCTTGGCATTAGATGAATCCAATTTGGGAATTATTTCTCTTATATAGTTGGTAAATATATCCAAAATAATTAAATAAAATATAAAAAATAAATAAACCTTCCAAAATCCATAAGAAACTACATTGATCTACACAATTTTCCTAAATGAATCTTTATCCATATCATTATAAATTAAATATATCAGAATATAAAATAAAAAATAATATTACAACTACAGAACCATAAGGGGTGAGTGTTACCCATCTTTATGAAGCCTCTGATTTCTCACCAACACCAAACTCATACCATTTTTTATGTAATGAAGGGAATATTATCAGATTGGGAATATGGATTCAGGAATAAATAATAATGAGATACAAAACACAGTAGGACACCATATCATTCTAAATGAAATAAATATGCATAATAATGAAACTCATAAATTTTAGTTTGAAAATTAACAATAAAATAACCTATCCAATATACTATTTAAAAAACAATACATTCCATAAGAAGCATTCAAAACAATTCTCATTGATTTGAAAACGTATAAAACAAAATCATTTAAAAAATGAACAAATAGCCTAATGCTTTCAATATAAAAACACCTATTTATATTTCTAAAAAAAGTTATATTTAGAAAAAACAAAAATGTTATATTTGAATTATTAAATCAGAAAATTATTTATTTAAAGAAATATCCAATTTTATTTCCATATTAATGAAAACATAGAATATTCACTAAATTCAAAAAAATCTAATAACATTGAAAAATCATTTTTTAGTAGATATAATTTAAAAAACTCATACATGTAAAATATCAAATAAAGAATCTTGGTATCACATTGTATATATCAAATATAAACAATAAAAGGTTCCATAAACATAGATTGCAGTGAAATGATATATACATGAAGTGGGTCAAACTCATATAAATCAATAAATAACCAAGAAATAAATTATTTCATCGGATATACCATTAGATTATTAAAATATGTAGCATCATACCAAATAATATTATACTAACTCTTAAACTAGCTACTAAAATTAACTATTGTTTAAACCAAAACACATACAATTATCCCAAACAATCCTCCTTGTGAAGAAACACTTCTCTAATCCCCTTGTTTGTAGGATAACTAGAGGGCCACTAACATGGTGTAAACTAACTACTGTGGAAAATTATATATACAACATAGAACCCAATTTCCCATAACTAATAATATATGATGGGCTTGTGAAAAAACCAGACAATTCAAGAACAAAATTCAAATCCCTAGCTACAATCACCTCTAACAATTAATGATGCATATCCCAATAAAGAAATCATCATGAAATGAAAAATAAAATTCCATCACAATGGTAGAAAGAAACAATCACGTATTAATCAAGAACCATCACAAGGTGTAAAAAAGACAAGGGAAAATCAAAGAGTTTCTTTCATAGAATCCATTTTTAAACTAAAGTCCCAATAGTTCCATTAACATCGAAAACTCACACCGTATGATAATCCCTATTAATATCATAAAACAAAGTTGTAACATTATTTTGAGGACAATTAAAATCAACTTTAAATTACAAATATTCAAAATACCCATAAAAAGGGAAATTTCTCTTTGAATCCTAGAACATGGCCCAAGGAAATCCCTTTCCATCAAACCATTTTAAAACAATCCATTAATGCAATTTCAAAATTTTTAATCCACAACCACATTTTAAATAACTATTTAAAATATTATAAATAACCATTTTATAAACCATTGTGAGGTTAACACCTCACCTAAAACATTAATTCCATTCAATTTTTTTTTTGAAATAATGAATTACATAAAATTTTTCAAAACCCACCACATGACATGAAAAACATTTAAAAACTCCATATATGAATTAAAAAATGTTTATATATTTAGATACTAAACATTAATCATGAATACATACAATTCACAAGAAAAACTCATTATTTAATGATAAAAACATAAGTAATTGGGTTCAGATCACTAAAAAATCTACCCACCATAATCATAATGTCCAATAAATAATTATAAATCTCAATACTGCTTTGATTTCTAAAATGATACAGTTACTTGGAAACACATACCTCATAGAGATGATAACATGTCCAAAAATATTTGTAACATTCCTCCTTAAATTGAGACCACACCCAATGGGAATGAAGTAGTGTCTAAAACCCCTACAAAACAAAACATTATCATTTGATCCAACAAAAACCATTCAATTGGCCAAAAGGCATAATAGTTACACTTTGAAAACAAAAATAAGATAAAAGAGTTTAAAAATGAAAGTGGTGTGTAAAAGAAGATATAATAAATAATCATCAATTTAAAAACAATAATAAAATTCAATGAATCTAGAATATAAATAAAATTGAGCTCTTCTATAGAACTCACTAGAAATATAATTTTATATGGGGAGAAAAATGGTGAAAATACCTTAAAATCTAAATGGTAGATTTTCATAAAACCAATAAAATTAACACTTATAATATCCACATGTTTATTTCAATATGTGCCCCATCTTCTTCCTAACATATAGAGGCCACATTTTTACCCATGTGTGTTGCACGGTTTGAAAACCCATGCTTTAAATATTCTTTTCAACAATTTTATAAGAAAGTGACAAAATACATGATTTCCACATTGTTTATCAGTCATTGTTTAATTCATGTGCCACACCTTAGACTCACCTAGATTATTGCACATATTCTGGGGGGATCTTCACTATTTGAAAAACTATAATGACCTGAATATCTCATAAATAGATATGACTACTGAATATATTAAAAATTCTTACATAGCATAATGAATCAACACTTGAATAATTTATTTTATGTTCCTTGGAAACAATGATAAATGAAATAATAGTTCTTAAGTGAACTAGACCTTCTCTCATTATGTTCTATATAATTATATCCCTTTTAATAATATCAAGTATATTTCCATTAATCAAAACATGGGAATTAAAAATTAAAAAATAGCGACTTCAGATACCCTGTAAGTGTAAAAAAAGTTATA
Source organism: Viscum album (assembly GCA_963277665.1). NCBI lineage: Eukaryota > Viridiplantae > Streptophyta > Magnoliopsida > Santalales > Viscaceae > Viscum > Viscum album. The sequence continues at coordinate 1,345,617,924 of OY728159.1, read as the reverse complement.
TCAACATAACATGAGCATAAGGGTGTGATAACATAATAACAACATTTGAAAACCATTCAGTAAATATTAAATATCATAAAATTGATTCATTGAATAAAGAATACATGTTTATATGTATTGAATTGTAATCAAATCAAAGAACATAATTCATGGAATCATCTCACTATCACAACACATTAAATAGTGTTATACAAATAGTTATATAATGTAATTTAATTGGATGTCAAATATTAATTCCAATACAATCCTAGTGGATTGGGTTCACTCCTAGAAGAATTTAGTAGTCAATGTTCCCTCCTAAGACTACCATAGTGGACTTGAACTTCTCCTAAAACTATCATATTATTTAATTTTTACTCCCATGACTACCATAGTGAAGGAAATATATTAATGATCTAGGATCACTCTCCATTACTGCCTTGTATACCTTATGAGATATCAATATTTAACCAATTAATTTGACGGAGATACAGGTCCCCCATCCCAAAATCTTTCAACATGTGTGATATGGTATCATAAAAAATCCATCATATCAGATCCCATGAAATGAAATAGTTTTCAAAAAAATATCATTATATCATAAACCATGGTATGAAAATTTGTTCAATAAACCAATCATCATATAATAATATCATAATCTATGTATGATTTCATAATCATTTCATAATTTCAACATAAAATAACACATGGAAATATAATGGTTTTCATATACATTTTTTTATTTTAACATATCATAACTTGTGGAAAGGTAAGGGTTTCATAAACAAGTTATAACATTAACATGAACCAAATATAGAAATAATGATGAAGTTATCATTTTATTATTTCCTTCTTAAATCATAGTTTAAAAAAATCATCTTATATGGAAAATGTTTTTAAAATATCACTTCTAATATTTTTTTATAAAAAATAAACATTTCATTTATGGAACACATATATAAAACCATGAAATTTTCAAAATGTGAAACATATAAGAGTTTCATTTAAAATTACCATTTAAACTCATAAGTAATATTTTAATCATGGATTTTTCGTGATAATAAAAAAATTTATTCTTGTAATACATGTTAAAAAATGATTACATTCATATATCAAAAAATTATTCAAAAAATTATTTTTCGGAAAATTAATATAGTATATATTGTTAAAAAATTAAATTTTTAAACACTACTATAATGTTACTTTAAAAAATATTATGCAATAATAAATATATTTTGAATTTTATTTATAAAACACAAACATTGAAGAAAAACAAAATTCTAACAAAAAGGGAAATAAAGTTGATTTCCCTAAAAAATGTTATTTTTTACCCTTGAGTACATAAATAGGTGAAATGAAGGGGAAAATAGCTTTTGATGAAATTAAAATGTTGTAGAAAATTAATGTGATTATTGAGAGTTATGTCATATGATTTTAGTATTTGAAACCTAATCCAAAAAATTACTAATAAATAATGAGATTGTATAATAAAATATTTAACACTTATGTATGTTTTGAATCACAGTCCAAATGGATAAAAAATCTCTATATGGATATGTATATCAATAAAATACTATTATAATAATCATAAAATAAATTCATGGGATTTATATACACCACCCAAAATAGACAAGTGGTGATAATAGTTTGTGACCTATGGAAATAAAAGTGAGATGAAAATACCTTACCTCATGTCTTGAATTTGTACAAAAATATTCTAAAAAACCATATAAAAATACAGGATTATTAAAAATCAAATAATTAAACCATCTTAAATATAATACAATATATGGTAATTTTTTATTCTTTTATCATCTATTTATATAAAATTATTTAATCTAAATCAAAATTCTATGCAATAACTACTTTATTTTTCGTGTATGTTTTGGTTCTGCAGTTATGGTCATCAGAAATTATTTATGGTTCCATAATATTCATAATTATAATAATGTTATAAATTTCATTTATATTTATTATATTTGTATTTAGAGTAATCATTTATAGTTTTATATAGGTAATTATTTACATATATTATGGAGACAGAAGGTCATAAATACATATAAATGTTGATTCAATTTATTCCATGAATGGAAAGAAATAAGCGTCAATATTAAATCAACTATAAATAAAAATTGGTATATCATATAATAATTTTTATCAATTACTCCTACACTCATTCTTAAAATAAAATAAAAAACAAATCATATCAACTCATAGGAAAGGTATCCCACATATACTCATGGCTGATGATTTGATTTTTGATTTGATGGGAGAGGATATGGATGGAGGTAATGAAATTAACATTATAACATCTCATTACATACAAGTAACTAATTATATTATATATTTATATTCAAATTTTTTTTAGGATGTCTAAAAAGAAATAAAAAAACACTCGGTTAAGAACGCTACCTCTTTTGTAGAAAATATTGTATGGTTAACTCATATTGATTTTATAGGTGGGTTTCAAAATCAAACAAAGTCCTCATGAATGTTGTTAATGTGGTAAAAAAGATACAATGGTGGGAATTGGATTAAAAAAGGCTTATGTAGTGTAAATATAATAGGATAGGGGGTTCCCATTAATAAACGGGAATGAGGAAACACAATAACTTTTTTAATAGAAAAAGGTATCCCCACATCATACACAAAAAAATGAACAAAAATGGAACATTAAAGAATCAATGATTATTTATTATTAAAAAAGGTAGAAAAATAGAAAAGGGAAATTTTTTATGTCACATTATTCGGTATATTTTTTGTTTAGGACCCACGTAAAATATTCTTATCCATAAATGTGGATATTAATTTTTTCTGTTTATAGTATGAACAAGGAATAAAAAATATTTTCAACATATTTTATGGTATTAGTTAGGAGTATTTAAAAAATAGACTACATTTTTACAAACCCATTTTATCTATGTAGACAATTTATTTTAAAATTAAACCCAAAAAAATGATGAAGAAAAGTTTTTATAAAGGTAAAACATTTCACATGTATTGAAATATTTAATATTAGATGTAAACATGAATTTTATTAAAATGAATTAATTTATTTAATAATTACATAATTAAAAAAATAACATTTAATAAATCTTTTAGACATATTTTAACATAATAAATCCCATAAAACAAATTGGTTTTTTGATAAATATTATTTTTTATCGTTATTCAATGAAAAATTAATAATTTTATTAAAATATCAAATAATAACCCAAATATAATTTTGACATGTTTATTAAATAAAATAATGCTCATTTTTTAAATATATAAAATTATTAAAAAACTAATTTATAATTTTTTCACAAAAACCAATAAGAAACACTTTTTGAGAAAAAAATAATTTTCGAAATATATAATGAATTCACATAGAAATAACTTTATATTTCTCAATATATTTTATCTTTCAAAAATTATCATAAATAGTTTCAAAAAAAATATTCTTATTTATACAAATAATTATACAGCTCAAGTTAAAACAATCATGTTTAAATTATATTGTGTTTCGTTATAATGTGATGTGGCATCTAACACAATTCATTAAAGAAATTAAATATATTTAAAAGAAAATAATTAAATATAAAGGGGTTTCATTCAACCCCCAACCATGAGATTTATTTCAACCTTAAATATTCATCAATATTATAGAAAAAAATAAGGATACTTATGCATCATCATATCCTTAACTTTTCATTTAGCTTCCTCAAGTTATAGGTTTCACAATAAAAACATGAAAAAATTTGTGGTCTTATAATTTTAAAATTTTATATATCATCAAGAATCTCAACCGGTTTTTATTCATATGAAATATCATTATCATTGGTACAAAATATGAATTTAGTACATATTAATGATCAAGTATGTACTTCCTTAGGAGATGTACATGGTGCATATTGTGGGATTGAGATATGTTCAGTTGAATATTCACGTGATAAGAAATTTTATCGAATCAATAAATAATATATTAAGGGATAAAATACCTAGAGGTGAACATTAAATTATCTAAAAATATCATAACCTTATTTCGTGGAGAAAATCATAGGAAAACATTGTCACCACATTCAAATTAAAGATCACGGTAATATTTAGAATCATAAATTATCAATCAACTCTACATTTCCTTAAGGATTATTTGAATGGATCTAACATTTTCCACCATTTCATGAGATATCATAGGTCCTAATAAATTCATTTATCCAAAAATATCCATGAATATTGGATTTAAAACATTATTCCACAAAGGTATTCCTAAGGATCAATATGTATTCTTGAATAAGATTTATTGTTTTTAGAAAACATGACTCCAGGATGATCTTGATCCCAAACATATTTTGAATCGAAAAAAACTAGATCTCAACATATCCACTAGATTTTTTAATTTTCTCCTATACCAACCCTATTTTGATGGCTGATACTTTGTACAAAAACTCAATTCTATATCAATGTCATGCTTAAGACCACTATAAAACATTGAGTTAATACTCATATACTAATTTCATACAATATAATTTGATACTCCATGAAACACAAACAATTAATTAATATATATATATATGGAATGTTGATCCAGAAAAAAATCAACTTGTAATGAAACTAAGTGTGGAGAAATTATTATAATATCGATTATAACTAATTTAAAATTATTCCCTTTCGATGTTTTGGTGAGTCCAATGAAAAATATATAGATACATTTACCATTTCAATTCTAGTATAGGTAATGGTTGTAATGTTCACATATACTTTTGTTTGTATACATATGTTTTTAGAATACCAATAACCGAGATAAAAAAATCTATAATATCTCTCTTCATTCCATCCTACCAGAAATACACTATCAGATCTTGATAAATATTTTCAAATATTGTATTAATAGAGATTAAAGAATAATGATACCCCTCTCACATATCTTTCATAAATTTTTGAGTTTATAGAATAGTTACACGGTCCTTGAATACATAATAGATTGTTAATCCTCTTCATTCCTATATCTTCTATTCTACGACTCATTAATAGTCACATTGATTAATGGATTAAAACTCATAATATAAAATTAATATATTACCCTTTTTTTATGGATTTACAAATCTATCATATCTAAATCTATAACTAATGGATCTTTTGTGATCGTCATCAATGAAAATATAGCATGGTTCTTTTGGCTCAAAGCAGAAGCCGCCTAGTTTTTTATATGGATTCAATGTATTGATCAGTAATAAACATTAGTATACTTCAATCATATTATCCTTTCAATATTTAAATATTTCATTATGAATTTATTCATTAAAATATTTTAATTATTTCAAATATAACAAATTTCATCAAAAATATATTTTCCCCATAACATTAATGCAAAATGTTATGCAACTAACTCCAAATAAAGGGTTGCACACATTTTTTGATGAAGCATCAATTGTAATGATTAATAATCTATAATCATTCCATTATGGCTTATAACAAATCCCATTCCATTATTTGATTCATCACTATTAATAAAAAATCCACATCCCCTACATGGTAATGTCGAAACAAAAGCGATGAATAACCTTCACTTTAGCTCCATTAAATATTCCCTGCATTATTTTCTCTAGAGGAACCCATACCTCATCCTAAGAAAACAAGTTTAGTAAATTATATATTTTGTGGAAATTATCCACAGACACTCTATTCTATAATTCTAATCCAATAAATCACCATATATTAGTAAAAAAGGATTCAATATGACGACATTCAAAAAAATATATCTTAAATAGAACCACTATGGTAAACTTCCATGAAATTATATAATCGAAAAATTATTCCTTCTATAGCCTAAATTCATATTTTGTAAAGTTTTAATATATTATATCCTTCCTTACGCTCACTATCACAATTCTCAAGTTATCTTTATAATCATAATATCCCTTATAATAGATAATAATATCATATATGAATACTTCAATAAACATAAGATGGTATTCTATAAAGAATATATTAATTAAATCGATGATGATAGTATAATAATTAATAAGGCCAAATGGAATCACTATTTATTCATAGATTACATAAATTGTGTGGAATTTTATCATGTATATATCCTAATTTTTATCCTAAATTTATTATATCCATAGTAAAGAGCAATTTTATAAAATTACCTATCTCCATGAAGTTGATCAAAAAATTAAACAATAAATGGAATGTGATACTTTTAATGACTGTGATGTTGTTCAAATCCTAATAATCAATACAAAGTCAGATTGATGCATCACATTTCATAAAAAAATATAAGGTGAATCCTAAGGTGAAACTCCTTTCTAAATAAATCTCTTATCAATACTATGAATGATTTACTTATTCAATTATTTTATCTCGTTCATGAAAATATATAGGAAATCCTGGAAATAGGTGTAGAATCATGTATTATTTATAGTAATAACTCAATATCACGATTCATTGGAAGACTAAGAAACTCTTCTAGATAGACATCAACACTTTCCCACAACATATGAATGTCATCTATGATGAGTCTCTTCCAAAACATATAAGATAAAGAACAATGTTTCATAGTAATTAAGACACATACAATGGGTTTTATTTTTATAATATGTTAATATCTACTGCCACAATAATAAAAGATCATATGTTCATTTGGAATATCAAAAAGTAATTTTGTTAAATGATAATTGATGTGGAATTTAGGTAGAAAAATACTATACATGACCAACCTATAATCAAATTCAACCATTAGAAGAATAAAAATATTTTCAGGAAGAATATTTCAAAAACATAATACACATAATAATCACAGACTTTTGATGTGATCATCATAGCATTATGGATTTTATCTTCATATTCATTATCTAATCATTATGTTATAATTTTGATAACCTTTTAAAATTATTCAAATATTAATGATTGAGAAGATACACAGTTAAATATGAAAATATAAATTAAAGAGTATTTATTATGTTCCTCTTTTAAGAAATAAAGATCAAACCCACCATCACATGTGGTTGTCACATGAAATTTCCCATTTTCCCACAGATTAAGAGGTTGTTGATGTTAATCATCATTATTAACTATTGGATATGGGAACTAGTTAGTATAATTCTCATAATTCGTCCATTTGAAATACTGGAGTGTGGTTGGTGTATTCTATGAAGATTTCACTCCATTAATAACATTATTTAACAGCATCCCATAAATTATGATATTTGTTTCCAATTAAAATAATTTCCAATAATAATAAATTTACTTGTCCCCTTAAAAAATTTCGTTGATTCATTCCACTCATAGAGAATAGAAGAAATATCATCTTCCCCTGTCCATTGTTTTTTGAGTTTCCTAGTAATTGTATATTTATTTTCATATTAAAACCTTGAGATTGAATGATAACACCATTAAAAATAGCCACTATAATAGAACATAAAATGATTTCATCACATCTTCTGAAATATCTCATAGTCAATTCCTTTGAGAGACACATTTTTAACAACTAATGAATAGATCATTCATAATTTAAATTTATATATAAATACAATAATTATTCCATGAATTTTTTATGAAATATTCTTCAAAGGAACCAATATATTTATCATTTATATGTTATAAATCAAGGAATCCTTCTCCATTTTAAAAAAAATAATAAGAGGACTGTAATTATTTTAAAAAAAGTCCTTAAATAACCCCATCCTAGAGATTAAATTTCATCATGTTGATTCATAATCTTAATAATATCTAGATATTGATCTACAATGACTTCCAATGATAAAAAACAAAAATTCCTTTTCCATGCTCTAATTAGTGGATAATGGACAATATAATTTCAATGGTACTAATCTATTTCTCAGTAACCAATGGATTAGAGGAACCACTAAAATAATATGGACATTGACTCATTAATAAATCTATATAATTTAGTTTAATCCATTGGTTGTTCATAATTTTATCATGATTCATATCTTAAGAATGTAGTGTGGGCATGAAAATAATATTTTTAATTACATATTCCATAACATGTGGTTTTTATGAAGTGAAATCATTTAATTTTCTATCAAATTCATCATTAAATTAATTCATTTAGGTTCTAATAAAAAAACCAAAATATATATCATGATAAAAAATAATTACTATTTGAAACCACATAATCATCAAAGAAAAATATATAGGATTTATAAAACATGACACCTTCTTTCCATTCGTTGAAGAAATATTCATAACCTATGTCATTCATTGTCATTATTCAAATAATCCATGATGTTTCATAAATAGGTTGTGAATATATAAATTATATATCCTAGAAGTGTCAAACCAAGTGGCCAATAAGGATTAGTATTATTCACTAGGTGAAGATTGAGTCATATCCAATGTTCCCTTTCTGAGTTATTACCCCTAGTTAAATATAAACTAGAGAAAAATTTAATTGTATTGTCCAGACAGGGATGTTATTTTTTGGTGACCATTCACTCAATAAATCACCTAATTATTGTACATTTTATTATACTTTATCATCTACATAGAGTTATCTTTATAAATATCCCTAGATATATCCCTTGAAATATCACTACTATTTTCTCATCATAGTTTCCAATGGATTAATTGAACCATTCTATTAGGTCAACTAATAAAACAAGAACATATGATGCCTAGATAACACATTTGAAAATATGAATAATAATTATATAACATAATGTATCCATCCATGAAACATTACGTTCTAGTGACATTTTAAAATTGGATACTTAAACAAATAGTTAATTAGTGAACTAAATTATCCCCAAGTATGTTATTAATAACTAGATCCATTATTAATAATTTCATATAAAACACCATTATATGTATGGGAGAGGAATGATAATAAAGGTAAATCCCAAATTCTTCGTAAGGGTAATCGTGGTATATATCAGCATTACAGTAGCATAAATGTATGAAAAAATGATAAAAGAATTTGAAAACCATACCCTATATATCATAAAATATAAACCTGAATTATGGATTAAAAATAATAATTTCATAATACATAAATCATAATTGAATCAAATAACATAAGATATAAGATCAGAACACTAGAAAAAGTCATGTAATATTTCCATACAGATATGTATAGAAAATATTTTCCATAGCAGTCCATGTTAATATAAAAAACTATAATATTTGAGGGGGTTCACTCAATAAACCACCGTAGTTGTCATGGTTCACTTACAAGAAAATAATATGAATTGGGTTCACACCCCAAGTAATTGTATTAGTAATTATTTTTTCCATATCTATTATACCGGACAATGTCCCTTTATAAAATGGATACACACCTAATTCAAGTTTTATTTGAATCATAAAATATCAATCTTTAACCAAAATATTATAAGGAGATATAGGTTCCTTTATTCACATAATAAATACAATTTTATGACACAATATCATTAAACATTAGTCATTTCATAACACTTAAAATCAAATTGGTTTCAAAAACAGTTCATCACAACATAACCCATAGAAAATAAATAAGTTCAATAGACATTTATGATGTTCCCACGTGAATCATTGAATTCATATGGGCTATGGTCAAAATAGATTTATTATTTTTCCTAATATTTGAATACTACTGAGTCATAATATAATAAATGTGTACGGTCAATCCCACTAAGAGAAATCTATCTCTATAGAAGTTACATTGGTCAGACCCTTTGATAGGAGTCATCTTGAGTTTCTTGGGATTGGGAATTATTATATATAATGTTTAAGGTGTTGAAAAGTTATTAAATAGGGGTCATGGCCAATTTAAGGTACCCAAAAAAAATTATGACATTATTTCTAATTGTGGTAGGGTCATATGGTTTAGGCTGTGAAGAAAACAACAATTGCATGTTGACATTTTTCATGTCACCGAGCTCTTCCATGTAAGTGACTATTCCATAATCGGGTTATAGTAACAACCTATGTGCATTGTATTTGACTTCTATGGAAAAATTTAACATATGATAATTGTCATAGAATTTTTTATATTGATCAGGATACCATATTTTGTTTGAATAATTCATGGTCTGAGGCATTTACAAAAATGAAATATACTATTATTATTTTACCTGATTACTATTTCATTATGGTTTCAAAAATTATATTTAAATATATGATTATTGGTGAAGATTAATCAAATCATGATCCCTACCATAGAGTGGTTTAGATACTCATGGTGGAAGGAGAAAATAATAAATAACCAGAAAACATGCTTGACATGTTTATTTGATTTAAAACAAAAAATTTCCTTATCATGTAATGGTTTTGAGTTAATAAAAGAAAAATTAGGTTTCAATTTACTTTTATAATATGAAAATAAAAATTATAAAAAAATTATTACTTGAAATTAATTGTTTAAATATATTTAACATGTGTTCACTAGATGTCGAAGATGAACAATGGGAATTATTACGATGTGAATTGAAGGTGTTGAAGAAAAAAATACATTTCTCATTTAATTGAAATAAAATATGAAACAATAATGATGTTTTGGTTTTAGAGGAAAGGGGATAAGGGAATATCAAATGGAATAAATAAACGGAAAAGTCACTTATCTAGGATGATCCCCAATGCTATGTTGGGCATTTACATATATAAGGGAAATGTGTCAAAACATGCAATGGATAAGAAGTCATGTAACAAATAATCATATTAATCTCCACATATTTTTTTCATATAACATGTATCCAAAAATATTTCACATGAAATGTGATGTTTGACCATTTATATGTCGTTTATTGAGTACTAATGATGTGTAATTGCCTTTATGATATTCCTCTAGAAAATATTTCTCTATCAACAACTTTGACTAAGGTCTTGTCATGTATTGATTAGTCACAATGTGAAATTGATTCTTTATCTACTAACGTCATTACTTGGTTGAGGTCATGGCTAATGCCTTTTCACTTGATATGAATTCATTTTACAAGATTTTTAATTATGATTTATTGTGTGAAATAGGTGAATTCTTCACATTTTATTTTTTTCATCCATTGAATCATGTAAATCCTCATTCTTATAAATTGTAGAACATACCCTAAACATTATTGAAAAAATATGTTAATATCCTTGTGTAAATGATATTTAAATGTATTTATGAATTCAAATTATCAATTATTCCATTACTGGAATAATTTCTTTTCCTCATGATGAAATGTCAGAATAGATATTTTAAAAAGATTAGCCATTTTTAAATAAATAAACATTCTCCACATCTGGAAAAATAAAACAACATGTAAGAGGAAAAAGTTTTTCTACAGAGTCATTTCCAAATATAAAATTATTCATGACTCAAATATCAGTTCTTTAAACAAATTATAATCTTTTAATTAAGTTTTTTAATAGTTACTTGAATTATAAACCAATTTTTATTTTACCTCAAGTGAATTATCTCTCATCACATAAGTTAAAATTATATTTTAGTATGATCATTACCAACGTACATGCTCGTAACCATAAGCTTTCACTTGATCTATCATCTCACCTATTAAATGTCGTGTACAAAATTAATCAGATGGGATTCCTCAAATTGGATCATGTGTTTTTACAGAAGTTATTAGGTGGTTATGAATTGAAATTAAAACTCCAATTAGAGGGTATGCATTGAAGTACAATAAATGAATATTCAGATATGTATAATACAATGCATCCTTCAGCTAAATCAGGTCCACATTCCCACATCACTTATTGGAACCAAATAAATGTCAAATGATTAAAAAATGAGTCTTATTTTCCTCTTATTTTTTATATACATTTTAATTTTTCATAAATCATATCAATGCAACATCATCTATCCATCCGCTATCCTCATATGATCCTTCATGTGATTTATTGGTACACAAATGAAATTTTTTATTTTCCTAATAGATAACCAATGTCTTTTTTCAATTCATTTATATTTTGTAGAAGAAAATAATAAATGTTAATTATATAATGTAAATGTAGATCCCAACTAAAAATTCAAATGATAAAACCTTACATCTCTGTAAATAGAAGCCTCATGTACTATCTGAATGCTTCCCCCACACTTGTTTAAATTTATGTTATACATTATACAAGGAGTAGGATAGGAAGGTAAAAATTTAATTGGTATAGCTTCATCATATATTTTAATTCCTAGAAACTATGGGAAAAATAAAGGAATGATGTAAGGTTTCTTCATGTAAAAAGTGGCTAACAAATATTTCATCAATAAATCTAATATAAATTATTCATACATATCCTCAATAATATTTCAATAAATGTTATGATTGTTTTACATGTCCTTTGTATCACTCATGAAAAATATGAAATTATAGGCTAAGAGTCTCCTAAGGAAATGAGAATAAAATACAAAATAGTAATTATAATGGGTATAAATAAATGTAATGATTGAATTAATAATATTTTCAAAAATGATGAATTTTAAATAAATTTCTAATCTCAGAAATCATTCTTCAAATTTTTAACAAGTATAATGCATGGATTCTAATTATTAAAAACATTTATTTTTTTATTTAAATGTGAATAATGTTTTTCTAGTTTAATTTATGATTATAATTTTCAAAAATTTATCCTAGAAATGTGATATCATATAAAAATTTAAGTGTTTTGATAGTGAAATTCACTAGAAACTCCCTCACACTTAGAAGGTGACAATGTCTGCATTATCCATGAATTTCTTATGGGAGTTATATGGAAGGTGAAACTAAGAATAAATGGTACAAGAATTTAAAAATAATAAAATTTGAGGGAATCAAGAACTCCCCGGAAGGTTTCGCTACATGAGGGAATTTATTTTTCTTTATTCAAATTCTTATCCGCCTAAAAAATTGGATAGAAAAATGTTCTTATATAAGATAATGTATTAGTACATATGTTTATCCTTCAAAAATAGAAGTATATATAGGTAAAAGAAATTACAGGAAAAGATGGAAATATTATTTAAAAATTATCATATGTTTTGAATATAACTCAATAAGGGGTGAAAAATAAAGTGATAAGGTCTCAATATGAAAATTATATCAATATAATAGATAAAATATGGGTTTACATCCATAAATTTCTCATATAATGTCATCGCCTCATCTAATTGAGAAAGATATTATATAGTGGTTCCATCAACATAGGTTTTTCTCTTTCATTTTTAGAAACTAGTAGCAGTTTCATCCAACTCACAGGATATTTTTTCCAGTTGAATGAAATTAAGAGCTGTAGTGTATGTAAAAATACGATGTAGAATGAATGGAATCAAGGGTCTCAATGGCTACTACTGGGTATGGATTTTGATGGATAGTATCTAAATATTATGTGTCGCATATGTGACTCACTATAGGAAACATTATTCAAGAACACGTGGTGGGACTACACCATCAACAACCATAGAAGACTCAGAGGAGCTAAAAATTTTGTTATTTGTAACAAGTGAAATGTAATCATAAAACAGAAAAAATAAATAAATCCCTTATATACGAATGGGAATTACACAATATGAGGGAATAATAATTGACAAAAATCCCTTGCCCTACTACAAAAAAGTCTACATCTCAAAAATAAATACAATGGAAAAATTAATAATCTTGGAAAAACATATCCTCTACCGTCATCCCTCCATCAGGTGGGGAAAAAACTATATATATAGTTTAGTATATGCGGAAGCATAATAAATATGTGGCGGAGTGGCTATAGTGGTATATAGTGTGGTCAGGTAGCTACCTAAATGTGGTGGGGTGGGTGGTAGAGAGGTCATGATCTGCAATGATGTTGTGTGTCTTGTAGTTCATTTCGTGAAAGGAACCGTTGTAGTAGAGTCAGTGGTCATCCCCTTTCCCCACCGAGCCCGTTTTGCTGTGTAGTCCCAATGTGCAGTGGCGATGTTATGATCTGGTGGATGGTTATGGTGGACAACAAGGGGTGTGGGAATGTTGCATGACGAGGGGTGGTAGGGGTCGGCGTTGGAGGTGTGGAGATTTCCAAATGCTAAGTGAAGGGTAGATGAAGGTGAGTAGAGATACGGAATATGTTATCCCAGATGCAATATTGGTAATCCCATATCTTTATTTGGGTGGGTATCATTGGTGAAGGTAGGGTAGAAAAAGTGAGTGGTAGAGGTGGTGAGGTAGTGTGCTACTCCACTGTTGGGTATGCTAGTGGTGCTGGTGTCTCTTATTGTGTGGCTACTGCTGGGGGAATAGTCTCTTATAAACCCTATTCCAAACTATAAAAATCATCATCCATCACAATAATCCCCATTTTTTACAGCATCACATTGTCATCGACCTCAACATGTTCAAGTGAGGTAAGAGGAAGTTTTGTATCGAAAAACATCTAAGTGTTTTTCTAGGTGAGTGGTGAAGGAGTATCACATCAATGTAGCACACTACCATTGGGCATGTGCCATTTAACAATAGGTGAACAAAACATCCATGATGATGGATGGGCAACCCATGGATGCTTCTAGGATTATCCGATCTATCTTGACAAATCTCTAATGAGACTCCTCCCAAAGAAACTATCAATGTGTCATTTCTAAATGAAGGATACATAGTATTGGGCTATGTAGTTGAGTATATTTCATTATGTGTGGGTCATGGAAAAACATGGGGTTGTGAGAAATCATCTACCACAACTATAGATAATATTATCAAAGTGTTTGTATACCAAGCATTGAATAAACTTTAAAGTGAAAAAATCAACATTATAAATGAAAAGTCTGATGAAAAACACATAAAATGAAATTTCATGAGGTCTTCCACCGAGGAAGAAACTGAGGTATTAATAGTTCATCTCGAAAGTGGATGTGAACTTGAGGTAAAGTTCTCTTACTGTCTCCTCATGGAACTCATGAATATTGTCAATTTGGATTGTCTCTATGAGGTCAAGGAAATCATCATTGATATTCATCCTAGCTTGGATGTGCATGTCTACCGTCTTGTTATTATGACTTTTCTTGTCCTAAAACTATTTAAGATTAACTAGGTTTTACAGGTTGATGAAATAGAGGATAGGGTGTAGGTGTAGGTTCCCATAACTAGATCAATCGTATGAAGTGGATGATGACACATCTCGGGTAATAGAGATATCAGTAGGTGCATGAGTGCAGGCGGACAAGGTTCCATGGTGATTATAGGTCGATGATTATTCTTCTGAGGTTGATGATGAGGTTGATGAGGATGAGTATGGTTTTAGTTTCTTGGTTTGAACTATGAAGGCATGGGGTGTGGGTTATGTTCATTGAGAGAGGATAAGGGAGGTCACACCGTTGAAGTGTGTTGTCCCTAAGTGTGGGAGGGGTGTCAGTTGAGGGTGGAGAATATATAAAACATTGTGTATTTTAGTGAAGGTATAAGGGAGGTTGTGCAGTGGAAGAGGTGGGATGTGAGGACAAGGGGTTATGAGTTTTTTGTGAAACTGAGAAAGAGGAGGGAGACAAGTGGGTAGGTGCATGTACAAGTTGTGACACTATGGTTCACAGCCTGAATTTTTAAGAAAAATCCAACATAGTTCACAATGTGCACCATGGGTTCACGTTGTGTACTAGAATTTAAATTTTTTTTGGAGAAAATGGTTACAAGTCATAAACCAGTAGTACATGATGTTTAGTGGACTATTTGAGCTTAATTTTTTTCACTCATTTCCTTCACTTCCTTTCCAATCTGAAACAATCAGAATACAATCCTAATCTAATGTATTCCAATATTCCGTACCTTGGGATCCCTCCCAATTAGATCGTTATTTTATGTTGAGATAATGAATCTATTATATCATATTCAAATTTCAGTTTGATGAAACATCCCTCACGAAAAGGGTCGTAGATTATTTTTAGTATATAATCATTCAATTTTAATGGTGTTAAAACAAATCTTTAGATTTGTATGGTTCCATAAGGAATGATTTGAGTGACATCAAATGGGCCTGACCATATATACTTTATCTTTCCCGAGAGGAGTTCCAATCATGAGTTAATCAATAAAACCATATTCCCTTGTACAAAGGTACACCATGAAATATGCTGATCATACCATTTCATTGAATTTGCTTCATATATCGTCACATTTTCATATGTGTCTCTCATTATATATTCCAATTAGGTTAATCACATCATCCTCCCATATTCATCATTCTTATAATCCAAATTCATTATCTTGATCCGCAAAAATGAATGTTGATTCTGCTCAACTAGTTGAAAAAATGGATTCCCATTAACCAATCTAAACGGTTTGTTTCATATAGGTGGATTGTAAGCATTTCAGTGTGACGATAGTGCATATTCAAGTTTGAGACACCAATAACTTATATTGGTATTCACAATTTTTTAAAAAAAATTCATTACCTCTTATATTTACACTTCGAATTGGACACTTGTTTGTCGGTGGTAGGGATTTCTTGTCTTATATCATATTCCATACTTTTTTAGAAATCTTCTCAAAGTACGGTTTGTTATGTGTTTTTCATGATCACTAATGAATAATCTTGAGGATCCAAATCTCACAGACACATTCTTCTTTAGAATTTGCATGACTATTTTCATTAGTCATGTAAGGTTTCATCAACTTCATCTTATTGTGATATGTATCTAATGCCTACCCCAATTTATTATTTTCCATAGGAAGTAGGAAATTTCCCAATGAAATATATTCCTCAAACATTGATGATTTCGGCTTCGAGGATGAGATTCTATGGAATATCATTCTTTTTGCAAATATTTCTGGTCTGATAACATTTTTCACATCATTTGTCGAATCCCCTTATGTCTTGGTGATGTATGGGTTAGAAAAAGTCATTTTTAAGAATTTTGGATATTGTACACTCAGGTCTATGATGCCCGCCAGTTTGTGACCTGTGGTACATCTCCATTATATTGTGGGATTCTTCTTTAGGGATGAAGTGTCTTAATTAGTCTTCAACACAACACTTGAACAATAGTTTCTTATACTAGTTGTAATTCATGGAATCTGAATTTGTTTAAATTTTTTATAATAAAGACCTTCATGTAAAAGACATATGAAATTTTAATTTGAAATATCCACAAACCACAGTTGAAACTTGATATTGAACATGTCTTCATCAGAAAAATCTACTTTCAATATCAACTGATTCATCCTGTTTAATGATGGATAGAGGATGTATGGAAAAATTATCCAAATTCTTATTCTCTATGACCATAATATCCTTGATCAAAATATCAAATTCCTATATTAAGAGGATCTATCATGTCAAACTCAGTTTGGCGTCTTTCTTTAACATCAATTACATTGGTGTAACTTGATCAGTGTCTAAAATAAGTTTAGACAGCCTTACATAGCATCAAAAATTTTCATAGGCATATACAATGGCTATGATTTATTTCTATGTAGTCGTGTAGCTGACATGGGATTCACCTATAATGTTTGTGACATAATATATGGAATAGAATATGATTCCAATTATCTATAATAATACAAACCCAAAAAAAAGTCATTGGAATCACACATTAGTTTAAATTCCTTATCCCCATGGGATGCAATAATGAGGGTGATGCTATTAGACTCATCTTTAATGTATCAAAATATTTCCTACAATTGTCAATGAATTTAGAAGAAACAAATTTTTAAAACATATGTGTCAATGGATATGAAAATTAAAAAAATCATTTACGAATCATCTCGAAAATCTTGAATATCCCAGAAAACATATAATACCCACGAAGGTTGAGGGTTCTAGAAGATCCTTAAGGACATTAATTTTTCCTACATCCACTTATGTTCCTTCCTTGGAGACATTATTTCCAATTACTATTTATCCTTATACAATGAAATGAAATTATTTCCAATTGATGACTAATAATTTATCTTCACACCATTTCTAGAAAATTTATAGATTTCTTAAACTAACTTCTAATGATATCCAAGAGACTGAGAAATCATCCATTATGAATCCTAGTAAATCATTTTCCTTGTTATCAAAACTATGTGTAATGCATCAATAAAAATATTCTAGATCATTACAAATTACGAATGACATTCACTTATATGAAAAAGTACCAAATAGACATGTGAATGTTGTCATTGGTTAATTAGCATGGTCAAAAGAAATTTGATTTTATCCCAAATATCTATCTTGGAAAAATTCAAATTCATGCCTTGAATGTTTTTCTAGAGTCTTGTCCATGAATGGTAATGTAAAATTATTTTTTTGGTTTCTACAATCATTCATCTATAATCCACATAGAAGCTCTGTTTAGTGATGGCGCATGCAACAATCAGTTCATTATGATATATTCACTATATTATGAGTTGTCCTTTCGTTATCAGAACTTGTAAGTGGATCACCCATTCACAATCTAAAATAGGAATGATTATTCTTGTATATTGATGTTTTAGAATATCCTTATTAACCAATTCCTTCATCAGTGGGGCGAGCCACCATTTATGTTGTCATTTCATATTTGCAACATCTTGCAGAAAGATTGTGTTAGAGAATTATGTTGTATTGATCCCTATGATGTCGCCACTCCAAAATAAATTTATTTATTATGTATTTCCAAAATGTCAAATAATTTTTCTTCTTGTGCCAGAGAAAGATTAGAGTTTATAATGATTTTAAGAGAGGATAAAACTTCTAAATATGATTACTTCAATGTACTGGGTAGGGGTGTGAGTTTTAGCTGGGGTTGTTGAATGATGGAGTGTATGAAAGGTTTCAATGTATCCCTAATGAGAGGTTCAATTATTTTTTATTCCTCAATGTTTTACTCTTCTTCCGACATCAAGAGGAATCATCAAATTATTCTTCAACATTCAAGTATGTATCATTTTTTGGGTGAGATATATAAAATGAAAATCAACATCATTATGTACTTGTTGGGCATCATTAACCAGGTTAAACGGTACATTCTCTTATCCAACGAACAATATTATATGTCCTTACATCTCACAAATTAATGACTTCATTATTGCTATGAAAAACCTTATAAGAATTATAGGGAAATCACGTTATTATTCTAGGACAATAACTAAAAAGTTTTTTGGAAAGATGAATTATCTGATTATAAAAAACATATTTGGGAGTGCCTCTATGATATTTCATTGATCTATTAGCTAGTTGAAGTGATACTCATTTTATTTTGATTTCATGGATTCCTATCCTATAAAAGACACTCATAGTAATTATGTTGATGTTGGCACCAAGATAACACTTGGATCATCCAAAATATCATTCTCCTATGGAATAGGGAATTGGAAAACATAACAGATATTTATTTTTTGGGGAATTTTCTATTACACAATAGAAGAACATTCCTCTTTCAAATATATGGCCCCGAGATCTTCTATATTTCTTTTATTGGACAATATATCCTTGAGAAATTTTGTGTAAATTGGCATCTGGGTAATGGAATATGCAAATGGTTTGTTGATTCCATGTTTCTTGAAAATTTTCAGAAA
Organism: Viscum album; assembly: GCA_963277665.1. Lineage (NCBI taxonomy): Eukaryota > Viridiplantae > Streptophyta > Magnoliopsida > Santalales > Viscaceae > Viscum > Viscum album. The sequence continues at coordinate 1,345,598,554 of OY728159.1, read as the reverse complement.
CATCATATATTGTGGGTAATTTATACCATTTCATTCTCTATATGGGAAGGGTAGAGGTGGGTTTTATGGAGGTGGGTAAACATAAATTGGTTCATGTGGCTACTTAGGGATTTGGATTTTCCCATCTGATTCTTTTTCTTTAGTGGGGATGGATATTATTTTATCAACAACTTTATCTTCTCTTTTATACTTCTTAGGATCTTCCTATCGCCTCTCATTTCATTCAATCAGTTTTTAAAATTCACAAAAATTTCCACTTATTAACAATAATACCTTAGTTTCCTCCCTTGGATACATCCCAATGTTACCGTGTAAGATACCTAGTAATCTATCAGACAATGTCTTTTATATTTGTCCCATTTGATTAGAAATATTCTTCAATGTGACTATTTAATTTTTCTATTCCATCTCATGAGTTGTAATTTTTTGATCTTATTTTTGGTCGATTATTTTTAGATGATTTTCTATTTCACTTTTAGGTGGAGGTTGAGGTAGCTGATATCTGGGATGGATGGGTTGGAATTTTTGTCGAGGTCTCTTTGAGAATGGTTGTTGTTGCATCTGATTCTAATTTACTCATTGTGAGTTCATCAATGGATTCCAATTTTGTCCTTTATTTTTATATTTTGGTTTACCAATTCCTTCAAAATAACCTCGACTGCTCTATGTTTACTATTTTGTAGGCTTCTACTTGTAATGTTATTTATTATTTTGAAAATACATGTTCTATTGATTATGGTTTATATAATTACCATTCTATTAATCATAAAATCCTTCATTACAATAATGATAATGATGTGTACCACATCGTATATCATATTATTGAAACTCCATTATAGGAGCATGAGGGGGTTGAGGTTGTGTAGCTAGAATTTGAAATGAGTCAATATTATTTGAGAGCACTTCAACAAGTTCTACTAATATGATACTATCATATACATAGTGGATACCACGATGTTGTGGTCCATGATGACTTTTATATAGGACGAAACTGTGTGAAACAATATCTAGAATTGATCCCAAACATATGGGTTCATAAAAATAAACCATCCATGAGCTGAAACATCAACAACAGTTCTCGTAGCTAGTCATAGACCATGGTATAATTTCAAAAATAGAATCGACGTATCCAGTTGATGATTTGGAAACCTTTTCAAGATATATTGAAATTATACCCTTATTTGCCATTATGAATCTCTATCGGTTTAATAAATGTTTTGAATATTGTCCCTAGGATTCTATTTTTGGATATGTAGAAGTTATTTGCCCAAAAAACGTTGTGAGGTCATCCAAGTCATGATTTAGTAGGGAGCTTATTTTATTATCCAGACTATAGATATGTATCATTAGAAGAATGAGATGACACACAATCTGGTCGCATCTAGAGAGACTCCCTAGTTGCGAAAGGTGTCGCAAACTTCATGGATGTTTGAAATGTGATCATGTGGCCCTTTTCCCTAGAGAACACTGAATTGCCCCATGATTTATATCAAGTTAATGAGTCTAGGATTAATCTCAAACGTGGGAGCTAGAATTGTGGGATTTATATAGTTTGGGGTTTAAATATGGATTGATAGATATCTATAATCCATGACAGTTTTATATTGACTCGTCAATAATTCCCATAGAATCTCTTGATGTGTTTTTGGAGGGTTGGGTCATTCTAGATGGTGTTTTGCAGAAATTAATGATTGACAATGTGGAAATTGATACCTTTTGATCATATGATCAAAGGATAAAACTTTTTCCGACTAAATATTCCTTGAAAGAGTCAAGGGAACATGGAACATTCACAATAACACATAAAAATAAATAAATAATGGAATATTGAATGAAAATGATAAAACTATGATGAGGGAAAAATAATCCTTAGTATTGAGCTAGAGGGTTCTGAAAATCACAACGTTCCTTTCCAAAAAATGGATCCAGAATTTGTTGCACCCTCACATGTTGATGAATTTGTTTGGGTTATTGTCATATTAGATTTTTTGTTTATCCCAAACATTACATAGTACTCAGTCATAGTATAGTAGAATTTTGGTTTTATCCCATGATAAAAAAGATCTCTCTTTGGATGATACTTACTTGTGACCCTTTAATAAGATTCCTTTTGAGTTACTTTGGTTTCGGAGTTAATATATAAATGTTTAAAGGTGGAATCAAAATATTAAACAGGGGTAGAGATAAATTTTGACTATCTATTAAATGGATGTCTTTAATTATAATTTTTTCAAGGTCCTAAGGCTTAGGCTACGATGAAAATGACAGTCACTAGTGGAATTTGGCAATCTAACCTTGTCCTACATAAGAAGTTACTATTTCATGATTAGGAGATAGTAAGAGCTAAATTAAATTATAATTTTTTTGAATAGAATAATTTATCAAAGGTTAATGGTCGTAGCCTAGTATACATAAATAATGATTGGGTCTTTTGTTTGAATATCCCATAGTTAGGGATGTTCACATGAAATGAACAGACTTTTATTGTTTTTTCCATTAACTAATACATTGGGGTTCTCAACTTTATATTAAAAGATTTTATTATGACTGAAGATACATTTACTATTTATCCATACCCATCAAGGGTTTAGCTATATATTGAGGGATGAGAAAATAGTAAATAACTATAAATCATGACTGACATGTTGAATTGATTCAAAATAAAACAGTTCCTCACAATTCAATGGTTTCGAGTTACTATATAAAAAATGATTATGAAATCATGGTTTATAACAGAAAATTCACAATTATAATAAAAATTATTAATTGAAATTAAAAGTTGAAATGTATTTAACATGTGTTCTTCAGAAGTATAAGATGAACAACTGGAAGTGATGCTAGGAGAAATGAAGGACGTAAATAAAAACACAATCCACGACTTTATAAATTGAAATAAAATATGAAACAACAATGAATTTTTTTTTAAATAGTATTGGATGAAGAAATAATGACATGAAAAAGAAAAGGAAAAGTCTCTAAACTAGAATGATCCCCAATGCTCTGTCAGGTGGGTTTATATATATAATAAAATGTTTATCATGTGTAATATATTACAGGTCGTATAACCCGGATTCAGGTTATTCTGTGTGTTTTTTTTCATCTGACATGAATCCCTGTATATTTCTTTTTAAATATGAGGTTTGACCCTATGCACACCATGTACCAAGTACTCATGATGTGTAATGGAATCCAAGCCATTCCTCAAGACCATATTGCTTGCTTAATAGCTTTGAATGAGGTCACCTCATGTATGGAGTAGTCATGAAATGTACTTGCATCATTCTCTTCTCAATTCGCGACATTGTTCACGACTTGACACATGCTATGAAATACTATTACAATATGTGTAATTGTGATTTAGTAAATTTAATAGTTTAATTAATTTATTTTTCTAAATTTCTTCATCTTAATCTCTTGAATCTCCATTCGCGAAAAATTAGGCACATACGAAGCATATTATTGAATAAATTATTGAATATCCTTATCAAAATGACAATGAATATTTTATATGAATTCATATTATCAATGTCATCATTTTATCATCTAATATCATGGGACAAAATTTCATAATTATTTCATTATTTCCTCATTGAAAAAATCATGGAAAATAAACTGGTTTCATTAACACTTCATTATTTTATGATAACATAACTAATGGAAAATGAATGAGTTTAATTAACATATTTTCATCATCCTCATAAAACACGATGCGAAATAATAAATATTTTATCAATGGATAATATACATATTTAATCTCAATTAAAATCAATATAATATTATAATGATGAAATTTGGATTTTGAAATATCGCTTCGAATTTTTCTTGAAGAAAACAACAATTCCACTTTTAAAACACATATTGAAAATATTAAAACCTGAAAAAGTTAAACTAAATAATCTCATTAAATATAATCAATGAAAAATGTAGATAATGATTTAAATAATTTATTTTTGATGATGGTTGAAAATAATATTCATGTCATATATTTTAAAATGGGGAGTCCTTTCACATTTTTTGGAAAAAAGTAATAAGATCCTTGTTTAAAAAATGAAAATGAAGATTCTAAATTGATTATTTTGAAAAAGATTCAAAACATAGTAAAAATTTTCATCTAAAAACATAGTTGAATAGTGAAAACATTCGTTAAATAAATTTTATAATGTATTATCCGGGAAGAAAATTTATTTTTTTCCCAAATAGAGAAATAAATTTTGTTTTACAGAAAATATTATTTTAGAACCTTGGGATATTGAAGGTGGTAAAATAAATAGAAAATATGTGTTCTAGTAAAATTAATACAAGAGAAGAATATTTTTTGTTTCTTTAGAGATCTATCAAATTAATTTATCATCATAATGTAAATCATAAACAATCTCAATAAACAATTTGATTGTATCATGAAATAATTATCACATTGATAAATTTTGAATAATAGGACTCTTGAATTAAATATCCTCATATATATGTGAATATCCCATTTGATTTATGATATTAAACATAAATTATAGCCATGGGTATTATATACACAATACAAAAGATACATGTGGTTAATATAGAAAGTGTTATATGGAAATAAAGTGAGATGAAAATCCCTTACCTCATGTCTCGACTATCACCGTCAACCATCGATCCTTGAGTATAATTAAAATAATTTCATTTTAAATCCCTTCCATTAACTTAATAATATATATTATACCATATATTGTTACTTATAACCACATTTTCACTCATTTAATAATATTTATTTATTAAAAATTACTATTTCGAGTGATAATTTCTTTGTTCTTCGTGAACATTTTGGATTAGTAGTACTGATCCTGTAGATATTTTATAGTTCCAACATATATAGAATGTTAATAATATATATATATATCATATGTATTATTTATATATTTATTTCCAGTAATATATTAAATTTTGTGTCAAAAAAGAATTTTCATTTCTCATAGAGAGGTGGGTCGTATGTATACATGAATGATGTTTACATTTTATTAATTGAATGAATGAAATTATGGTAAAAATTAATTACCAATTACATAATAATTTATATATCATATTTTTGATATATATTAATTTAATATATCTTTAATATTATCAATTATAAAATATATTTCAAAACATATCACATCAATTCATGGGGGTGGTGTTCTACATGTATTCACGAGTGATGTAATCATTTTAAAATAGATGAATGGTAAGACCATAGATGTGATATAATAATTTAATTGGTATAAATAAGTCATAAATATTATATAAAAAATATACTCATAATTATTTAAGTCTTTTAGATGTTGTGATGGAAAATAAATTACATTGATTCATGTGGCGGTAATCCTCCGCACACATGATCAAAAGTATTGTTTCCCTTTTGATAGGGGAAGTGTGATATAGAACATTCCATTAAAATAATAACATCTCCTTATTTTTTATATATTTATTTAATTACATAATCTTATTTTAATATTATTTTTATGGTGAGGAAGAATAAAAAAATTAAAATGATTGGTTAAGAATGCAACCTTTTCTTTGGAAAACCTACTTAGGTTAGATCCAAAAGCCTACATAGGAGGGTTTCCTAAAAAGAAAATGAATTTATGGATATAAGATGTGATGAATGGAAGAAATATTTATAGGTACTGGAAAAAATTATATGTTTGTTTGGAGAAGGTTGGATATGGGGAGAAATTTTATAAGTGGTGGAGAGGACAAACATGGAATTTTTTAAAATAAAATGTTTTACCCCAATTTTAAAAATTAAAAAAGGATTGAAAATAGATCATTATAGAACCTCATCCATTATAGTCTCTAAATATTGTGATACAATAATAATTGGAAATTTTTTATTTCATTATAACCCATCTATTATTTTGTATAACTCCATGGTAATCCCATTTTAACCATAACCAATGTAATGAATTATAATTATATTTACAATTCATTTTGGCCAAAAATTCATCTTTTTATATAAAATCAATAATTATAATTATAATTATAGAATCTATATTTCCAAATTCCATTCATAGAATTTTATGAAATTTAATTTAATATGAATCACTATAAAGAAATAAAAAGGTATTTTCTAACAAAATATTTTTTATAATTATAGAATGTTTTAGTATCAATAGTCAACATAAATTTTATTTAAACCACATAAATATTTTTAATGATAGACTAATTTAACTAATATAACATTAAAATAATATATATACAATATGTAATTTTCCACATTTAATAAAATAAAATTCAATTTCAATAATAATTAGTATTTTTCACAAATCAAAGACAAAATTATATTTTAAAAAAATCACAAAAAATTACCATAAGAAAAATTTGACATCTTAAATCTAAAAATGATATTAATTATTTAAAATAATGTTTCTAAAAGTTTGTTATTTTATTGATTAATGTTTTCTAAAAAATAATTTATTTTTGTGTGATTAATGAAAATTCGAAGCATATAGAGACATTACCAAATAAATAAGTAAATTTATAAAAATATACCTTATATTAATAAAAACATCATAAATAATTTTAATATTTTGATTATATATATTCATACCACCAAATTTGACAAATATTTTCTAATGATCATGTTTAGATAATAATATTTTTAATATTACTTAAATCTTGTTAAAACTCATATTTTTGTGTAATGCAAGCTATCAAAGAAATTAAATTTGATTGAAAATGAATATTTCATAAAAACTACGGTGTTATAAAAACCACATGGAATCCATTTTATATTTATATATTTAAAATGATAGGAACAATTTCACTAGAATCATATAGTTTCTTATAACCATGTATACTAAACATTCTACTACAAAAAAATCATCAACATCTTGAATTTTTAGATAGCAACCAACATAACATAATGACCAATAAATGAAAAATCATACCAAAAAAATTTAAAATGTGGTTTACACAAGAGTTATCGTATTTTATTTCTCATCAGTTAATCATGTAACACATCATATTGTAGATATTGGTTTTTTGAGAGTTCATTTTGATAGAACATATCCCTAACATTATCAGGGAACTTAAAGTGTTTACTATATCTTAGAAGTAGAATTATCCACTACTAAAATATCATAATTTTTTATGGAAATAATTAAAGGAAGATCTTATCTTTGAACTAATATTATAGATCAAATCGATTAATGCCTATATTGTTTTTATATTATCATTATGTGGATTTCATATGATGTTGAATAGTTTAATTATTATCTATCATATCAGGGATCATATATATCCCCAACAACATCCATTCTCCATATTCATCCCATCTTTTCATATTATATCACCTTTTCCCATAATGAGTCTCATATTTGTCCAATTTAATTTTATATTTTCATATAATTTTATATGATAATTATACAAATGGAAGAAATAGAATCCTATATCCTTGGAAATCCACTGAATATGATATCAACATATCCACCATTTTATGAATTTTTTATTTAGGATAAAAATATGTTTTGGTTTGATAAATATTACTGAAACTCATATCTATATCCAACTGTTATAGAAGTCTTCTCCAGACCATCTAGGTAATCCTTAGATATCGATCAGATATAATGGAGTGTGGAACTCTATGTAGTCCTACCTATTATTATATATATATCATAACATGTTGATCCAAATAGAAATCGTCATTGACAACAATGAAAAATTAATAATTTTTTAGGTCATATACTAACATACTAATGGTATTATTTCTAATAGATTTATGAAGGAGTCATTTGATGGAATCCAAGGTTGTGTTTTCTCATTTAAATAAATGTATGGGAAAAGGATTCATCATACCCTCAATATTAAATTATTCAACAATGACATCTTTCAAAAACTGGATTCAAGATACACATTCTTCCATATCTCTTTTCAAGTTATCCAATCATATGTTTTTCATTAGTTCTCTACGTATTGTACTTCTTTTTCATACATATAGAAGGATGTTCTACGACCATCTTTCTGATGTTTCCTATTCAGATATGGTTTTGAGGTGGCACATATATATCTTCCAAACATTAAAATATATATTGAGTAAAGATGAACTCAATTCTATTTTTTATCTTTTTTATATCATGTCAACATCATTAAGTGACTTCTTAATGCTCTAAAGGATGGATTTTTGAGTATTATTTGTAATAGTTAAGGTGAATATACATTCATTGTTTCTTTACCCATCCTTTTCATGTCCAATAATAATGGACCCCATCCAATACTCACAATATATCAGGTTGTTGGATACTATATACTCAAACCACCTTACATATGTTTGTATTTCATATGAAATTAATGGAATGAACAATCATAATACTCGATCATATTTAAACAATTCCATTTTTCCATGTTGATCTCCTTTTATGTGAATATATACTTGAATATTTTAATACCGATATATATATATATATATATCACAATTAACCCATTACATATTATATCTCCATGTCTTCAAAACATATATAACTACATCTAATTATAGATCACACATTTGGTATTTTTTCTCAATAATCATTAATTGTAATGAGGCATATTGAATAACTTTGACATCATTCAGGAGTACAAAACCCATGCCCTTTCTGAACTCATCATTAATGATTACAAATCCTTCTCCACCACTGGGTAATATTAGAATAATTTTAATGAAAAGTCTCTTCATAAACTCTCTAAATATTTATTCACGTCATTGATCTAAAAAAACATGAACAATTTTTTATTTATCTGGTTAGTGGGATGTATAATCAGGTGAGGCTTCTCCAAAATCGATGATAATTCCCAAGTAATACAGATAATATTTTTTTTTCATAATAGATTTGGGTTTACATCATACATAAAATAATTCCATTGTTGAAGGGTCTGTATATATCTCTTTTCTAGTGATAACATATATATTGATTCTAATTTTCCATGTATTTGTTTGGATATTGTATAGATTACTTCTTAGACCAAGCATTGAAAATTCGTGTGATTATCTGGCCCCATGTTTCTATATATTTTTTGAAATATATTAAATATCTTAAATACATGTACAATAATTTATCCTATAAAAAGTGGAATAACTTTTAAACTGAGTCCAAAATTAGAAATCTGAGGGGACGTTTGTGTTCATATCATGGGGCCTTACCATACATATGATATAACCTTAGAAATTTTTGGACATTCAGATTGAGGCATAATTTTAGGTCGATTCTTAATATAAATTAATCTAATAAATTTATTTATTTAAATAACCCAACCTAATAAACAACCCTATAAATATATGGTTATTCTGAATTCATATTTTTATCCACTAATACCAAATGATATTAATAACCATAAAATATTAGTTAAAGAAACATTTCTTGGGGAAATATGACCATATCGATGATCGATGATCAGTGTGAAACATAATTTGAGGATCTCTCCACCGACAATGAAATTGAGTCCTTCTTCAGCAGTGATAGATATGATTTTAGGTATGATGTTGTTTTTTCTTGTATTTACGCCCACATTATGATCCCTATGATGAACTTGAATAAATAAACCAACAATTTGATCCACATATCATGTGTCTTGCTGGTATATGATATATTTATCCATCAATTGGGAGAATTTTATTGTGGTTATTTTTTTATTTATTCATTATTAATTCTATTAGTAATGGATCAAGGCCAACTTAAAAATTGGTCTAGGATCATTATTCATGTATTTTTTTTTCTTTTCTTCCCTGATTAAATATTTGTCATTGAAAAATATAATGTCATGTAGCTCGAATATTACAAATAAATCAAATAATTTACATGAGATTCATGGAAAATGGATTCAATATTGTATATCCATTCTTTTATAAATTATGGTATATATATATGAAGTAATATAAATGAATCAATTTATACTGATATCAAAAGTTTTGTTTTCAGCGTGCGACTATGGAGCTGTTTAATGTTTATTTTTTCCTAATCTAAATAGATGGATTGAATATTTTGAATCGCAATTCAAAGGGACGTATAGAATGGTTCCACCATATCGTTTGTGATTTAATATCATATTTGGTTCCCTATTAGTGGAAAAACTGTGGAAGGAAGAACATGAGATTATACAATATCTAGATAGACACAGTGGGTCTTTTGGTTATACCCACCATGTGGGAACTTCACAATATCATATAGGAATTTTAATTGATGTTATGTATCACATGGAATGTGTCCCTATATGACGCCATGTGAATCTTTTTAATTGAATCTACGGACACCTTGAAGCATGAATAAACAAGGTCTAGAGTACATGGTCAGGGACTTGTCATGTACACCCACATGTACATGTCTAGGCTCGGTCAAACGTACATGGAAATAATAATATACTTGGGCACTCAAAAAATTACAACGTCATGGAAACATTATATACTTTCAAATGGCCATAGACATGAAATGTTTACAAAGGAAGTACCCGGTGTCAAATGTACACTCTGTGTACTTCCTTCAATATGGATTAGATATATTTTGGTCTATATATTGGACAAGTTTTATTAGGGTACATTCCCTAGATCCATCCCCTAATGGTTATTATGAAATCACATAATACACATAGGATAGGGACACCATTGATTAGACTTCTTAGCTAGATTTATAACAATACTTATGTGAGGAGGGGTTTGAGGTCCTCTATCATCTTCTTTACCTAGTTGATGTTCTTAGTATCATCATGAACAACACTACTCAGTCAATGATCATCTACATAGTGGGCCACTTCACATCTACTTACTAGAATACCCCAGGTCCATGGGTGTGATCCTCATCTATGAATCAATCTCTATATACATTTAGTGTATAATTTTTAGGGAAATACCAGACATGTAGTGCATATCAAATGGACCCCATCATATCAATATTAATAATGGAGTTTTTTCTCTTTGATGATTAATATGTGGAATCTTTTTGAAGGATCCCTATAGTGGAATTACACTACTGACATTACCATAAGGCTACTTGTCATTGTTGAGTATATATTTATATTTTTATTATATGTTTTATAGATAAATAACTTTGTAGAGAAGACTTTTATTCAAGTTGTTATATGTTTAGAGATATCTAGGTGTATATTGTGTATTTTAATTCTCACACCAGCAAGGGATTTTCCCAGCCATGTCATGTCTTTCGGATATGATCTTCCCTTTGATGGTGTCCATGATATACCAAGACCCAGAGATTCTATGTGGTCCAGATAGACCAAGGTATCTTCTTGTAGTAATCTTCACAACAAACTAAATCATTACATTCGTGTTGGAATTATTTTTAGACTCGATATGGTGGTATTCTTTTGGAGATTTTTTCATTCCATTAATAGTTATCATAATCTGCTTACAATATTTTTATATATGCAAGCATGGTTTATCAGTTTATTTACATTTCAGTATTGTAGGTCCTTAGAGATTAGTGCTTGTGTATAGGTACTATAGACTAAGGCTTACCATATCAATGATATTCCTACATGGTGCTAGTCTTTAGCAAATGGACTAGTGGAGGTGAGCTTTGGGAGTTTCATCCTAGGACCATCATGATAGAGTGGAATCAGAATATTTGGTTCTATATTAGAACCAAAGTATTTGATATTATTTTGGGACAATAGTGTTAAGTGTTTCAAGTTTTTCTTTCTAGTAAGGGAATCCACGGTTTGTGTTCCAGCCAACGTAACAATACACCATGAATCCAATCGAATTATTTTAAACATGGTACTTGGGAACACTATTTTAGTGGAAAAAAATGTCTATATGGATCAGTTAGGAATGAGTTCGGGTTTCCATGTTCTTCCTAAGTAAGATCTCGATAAACAAATCATTGACCATGGTACATCTTGTTTATTTCTAGATTCCTTCACAGTGTATGATAACTAGAAATCCACATTATTAAAATTAGGAAAATCCCCTCCTTGTTGACTAATCAATATAGTTCTATGTTCTAGATGTTTTAAATTTAGGTGGTGAACCATCTATACCACCACCTGTTGACTAGCACATTGTACCCACAGTACCATCATATGAGGTGTGTAGGAAAAGAGTGAATCATGATTCTCATTAATAGTTAACCTTTATGTTTCAATGTGAGACTAACCCATGGGAAGTAAGGAACGTATTGAGGTGACGATGTGTGTTTTACATCTTATCACGACACATGAATATCATATGGTGGTTCTAGAAGAAAGACTTCCCTAGGGCACAACAGGATGAAGGTGTGGTTTAGTGAATTTGTCATATGATGAGGAGACTCTATCATTGTTATACATTTATAACACTATCATAAATTAGTTATCTCCAGATAAATTTAGCATTTTATTCATGAAAGAGCTTCTGCCACACTAATGGGGTTTTATGATAGAGGTTATGTATTAATCGAGGTTTTTCAAACTCTCATGGTACATTATAGATAAGGCTTGAGATCAGTTTTTAGGGGACCCATTCTTCATGTGAGGAATAAAAATATTAATATGATCAATAGTTATACCTCCATTTATTCATTTCTATTCTAGGGATATAGAGAGATATTTGTTCGTAGAATGTTTCTTGGTTGATAATACACAAAAAATGGTTTCTGGACGTGGGTACACATGAGAAGAGACATCAGCAGTAGAGAGATGACATTAATATATAGGACAATGATGTGAAAGATAATTCTTGATGAAGCCTTGAAATATATGGTATATAGTCTAAGTGTCATAGTATAGGCTTGGTCATCCCAGGAAGACGTGATGCTACTCGTGAGATGGAAGAGAACATATTTCATGTGATTTTCAAACCAGCCATTTGGCCAATAGAGATATAGTGTATAGGCCACTGAGTTATAGGTAGAGGAACTATAATATAAATTCTCATAGTGGTGTACATGGTAGATGATCTAGGAGAGACGATAGAGGTGGGAGATGCTTCATATTGTTAACACCGCTATGCCTAGGTTGCCTATACGAGGTTTAGGGGGACAAAGGATAGGGGTGTGAGTAGATAAAAAAAATCTAGGATTATGATCCAGATGCTCTGAGGATCATTCAAGGAATGATATGTGTTTTTTCTAACATATCCAATGTAATTATAGTCGTAGGTTCTAGTCATTAATTTGTTTCCACTTATCTGATTCAAGAATTATATATTCCAGTTACGCCCTTGGCTCAACCCTTACAGTTGGGAACTATTATTGGAGATGAATCAATTATCACACACTTGTGATGACAGAATTACCAGAATCATGGAAGCTATAGTTTTTTTGATCTACTTATATCATAAATGAGGCCGTACAGTATTATATTATGTTTGAAATAGTTATCTTGCATTCATTACTTGATATAGTGTTTTAGGTGGAGGATGTGGGGTTTCTGTAGTGGTGGGACTCAGTTTTTACTATGTGAGTGAAAATGAAATCTAGTTATTCAGGATGGACTCATGAATAGGAGGGTGTAGGTGATTACTCATCTTGTGGGTTTCATGACCCTTGGTGAAGTGGATGTCATGTAGTTTGATTTACATTTAGTGGTGATGGTGTATGAGGAAATCTTCCCTAATTATGTTCATGGATAAAATACCCACCTATAGGAATACATACTCATTGATCTATACTCTAGTGTTAAAACATATCTACACCAACATATCGAATGGATCCAATAGATATTTGAATGATGAAGTTGCAGTTAGAGGACCTATAGAGGAATATATATTTTTTGACCTTCTGTTTCTCCTTGAGGTATCATCGTGTTATTCTCCATGATAGGAGACAAGATTTTGAGGTTGTGTATAGATTACCTTCACTGATTCTTGGTGGCCATAATTAAAAAGTATCAACTACCATGTAATAATAAACTTTTGATTAGTTGATAGGGGACCAATTGATCTCAAACATTGACCTCATATCAGGCTTTAACTAGATGTGAGTATGAAGAGAGGATATAAAAAGATAGAATTCAGATGACTCCATTCCCACTATGAGTACTTTTTAATTTTCTTTAGAATGAAGAGTTCCCCAAAAGTGTTCAAGGGATCATCAAATAGATCATTTATACTTTATTAGACTGGTTCATCAAAGTCATCATTGATGATATCTGTGTGTACTGAGCATATGAGGAGGTGCACACGAGACACTTGAGGATCGCTCTAAGAATTTTAATAGAGAAACATATATATAGAAGGATCATGAATTCACAATTATATGGAATTTTATCTCAGTATATGGGTCTGCATTTTACCTATAAAATTTCTAGGTAGTGTCATCTTTGGAGCTACCTAGTAATGTGATATAGGCACAAAGCCTCCATTGGATGATAGGTTACTATAAAAGATTAAATCCTAACTTATCCCCGACATCTACACCCTTGAAAGCTTTGACATGAAATGGGTTGCCATTTTTGTGGAAATAGAGATTCTGGAAGGAATTCGTATAATTCAATACAGTACTAGAAAAAATTGTATTTGAGACAAGGGAATTACAATGGGAATTTTCCCATATTAATAACATTCCAAGATGAAGCTATTATATATTAATGGTTTATTCCATTCCAAATAATCTATATTTATGAATGAATAATCCATCCATCACATATAATTTTCATGGGGCATCTGTCCACCTATCATGAAATAATATAGTGGTGGGAATATTTGACAAAAATCTTTTCCCATATCAAATATTTCACAAATACAATGTATATATAACATCCATTATTTTTTATCGCATGTACTTTTGATGGAATTATTATCTGTGACAGAATTAATTCCTTAAAAAAATTGTATTTCACAATAAATATTTGGGTTTAACACCATCACCACCCTTGTAATGTTCTCGACCTAGAATCCACAAAACTGGTGCTCCGAGCAGGGTAGTTACATAACCTTAAGTGCGCTTCCCCGTACGCCAAAGGTTGCCGACTAGTAGTGGGGGTCTATGTGGTCAAGTGGAGAGACTATAACCCCTTTCTATCAGAGTAAGCCACAACAAAAATAAAAAAATTGTGGAAAAAATAATCAATAAAAAAGAAACATGTATATCAACCATTTCCAACAATAAATTTTCTGTGTCCTACCACAAGTGAAAAAGTGAACAAAAGCGAAAAATAATGACAACGGCCAAAATCCAAAAAATGGTTCTGACTCCATGTATGGATCCTCCACCAAGAGCTACCCATGCCCACTCAACTATCTAGCAATAACCCTTTCCCTTCTCTTGACCCGCAAACCTGAATTTTGCTCGGGTACCCAATGACGGTCCGAGCAGAGTGTGAGTACAACTCAGTAGGCCACCACCAATGGTGTCTACAAAATATCCAGTATGAACAGGTAGTTCATGTAAAAGGAATATGAATGATAATTTCCATGTAATTATTTAAGGTTCCATTAACGAGTTCAGAGCCAAAGCAATTGCCACTTCCATTACCATTCATTACACACCAATTATCATCACTTACCATTTCATCACTTTTCCATGGGCTAATCACATACATGATGTTACCTAGGTCTAAGGCCAACAATCACATGAAAGAGGGTAAACACATCATTAACTTGTCTCACTAAGACTAAACCCCTCATAGAAACCATATCTATAAGGACCCATACTTTATATACATTGTTATTACTTCAGAATTGAATCACACTTATTACAACATATAACAAAACCATGAAAGGACTGTATAGGTATAGAGTCTTTAGAAACTGGGAAACATAAACAAATGGTTCATAACGCATCTAATTTACCTCCCATTTATTTCATCATATCTAGAGTTTCTTTTTGGAATATACTACTTAATGACCTTATTCCTGACCTGGGGAAATAAAACATACTAAAGGGTGAGCTAAAATGCTCAGTAAGGGTAAAAAAATGAAATATCAATCACATCATATACGAAAGAACATAACTTTTGGAAATCATAACCTGTAAAAGAGATCATAATTTCATAACATGGGATAAATCATAGTGGTGAAATGTAATCCCAATAATAATAACTTAAAACATGAAAATTTTTGGCATACACACATAATAATAGATAATCATGTCTTATTAGTCAAGACTCATTGCCAAGACTATCATAGTGGAAAAAGTCCATTTCTGAACCGAGTTCATTCCTCGTTTCAGTCCTATTTCACTGAACCAGTTTAAACTTCCATTCCAGCCATGACTATATCATTAGATATAAAATCTTTACCCAATGCATTGGATGGAGATATAGGTCCCACCCATCTCATAATGATACCATTCTTATGTGAGCCACAAAATCATAAATCATACATCATTGCATAACCCATGTAATAAAAATGGGAATCTTAAACATCGTGACATCATAAAATAATTCATATAAGATGAAGGAATTCATAAAAATAATTCCATAACAACATAATAATATCAATGTAATAATAGGTATAGAAACAGAACCCTTTATTATCTTATATGGAAAATAATTTTGATAAAACACTTGAACTCCATTCTTGAGGAAAATATCCTTTCTACTTCAAAAACAAATATCCTTTCTTAACATGTCATAAAATTCTAAAATAAAATGAGTTGATTAAAAATAAACTTGAAAATTTGTAATGGAATATTCTTGGAAATAATGTTTTAAAAATCCATTCATGTCGTATAAGTTAAAAAAACATTCTTCTCGTACTTTTGTCGGAAAAGTCAAAATGTACCTCGTACAAAAAACAA
This sequence comes from Viscum album, assembly GCA_963277665.1. Taxonomy (NCBI): domain Eukaryota; kingdom Viridiplantae; phylum Streptophyta; class Magnoliopsida; order Santalales; family Viscaceae; genus Viscum; species Viscum album. Next base: position 1,345,581,902 of record OY728159.1, on the reverse strand, counting down.
CAACAGATTCCTTTCATATCATTTACTGAAAACTCCCCGAAGGGTAAAATTGGATATAAAATATTGTAGAAGGATATAAATATTAAATATTGAGGAAACATGGATGTGGATGATAAAATACACCCCAGTATATTCCAAAGTATAAACAATCTCGTATAAAAATGAGATTGTGATATTTCCCTTACCTTAGGTCCTATTTGCTTTGTAAGTGTACGAACCTCTTTTATAATGATTTAAATAATTTTGTTGACTTATTACATAATCATAATTATTTTTATGATATCATATATGGTCATATTCTTAGCTTCTTATTAGTAATATTTCATTACTACTTATTATTCGGGTGTTTATTACTTTTTGTTCTTATGCATGTTTTGACGAATAAATTCTTATTTTTCTTTTTAGGTTATAGATACATCATTTCCTGAAAGGTATTAGTGTAATATATATCATATTAATTAATTAAATTAATTTATATAATCATTATGCAATGAAGATAATGTAAAACGAGTCGCATCACATCGTGGAGATGGTATTCCGTACGTAAACACGAGTGATGATATCGTTACCATGATCGTGGAATTTTTTTGGAGTGTATGTATACTATTTAAGAGTCAATATCACTTTACAATAATCATATATTTTCATTATTTACACCATTATACCCATCCATGTAAGGTGGTGGTGGAAAATAGTTTACACCACGGCGTGGAGACGGTATTCTGTACGTACGCATTCGCGGTGATTTCATTTTCCGTAGGATGGATAGATGGTGAAATAGGGTTGTTTCATACTTATAATAACATATTGGTATATGATTGATACTGATGTTATTACTTCATAATGAAACAACTAAAAAATAATAAGTGGAAGAAGAAATAAAGTTGAAAGAATCGGTAACGGACATTACCTCTTCTTTGAAGCGCTTATTTGATACCTTTTTTTAGGGCACTAAAATTGGCCTTTGAAGAAGAACAGGACCTCTAGGTTGTTTATAGGGAAGTGGAGAGGAGAAATTGGCAGGTTTTAGCTGAGCATTAAGGCACAAAGTGATCTGAGGAAGAGGGGGAGGGGGTTCCCTTTTATAAGGGAGGAGAGGGGCTCCTTCGAAAAAACTAAAAATATTATTTTATTATAAAGCCAAATTCGGTTTTAAATAGCTCCAAATTGATTATTTTCGAAGCTAAGGTGGGGACGGGTCGAAATAATCTCATCCAATATAATTTAGACAAGTTTAGGTTCCTATTTTAAACTTATCATTTATATTTAACTTTAAGTTAGATAATTTTACTTTCACCGTGTATTTTTGTGTTCTTACCATATAAGGTTAATAAAATTACTATAACAAGACAAACGAACCCCAAGTTGTTTATTATTAACATATATAATCTTATCTAAGTCAAATGGCTGATCCATAGATTTTTAGGAATAAACTAATAATTAATAATATAATATTTGTTTTAAAAACTATTTTATGTCAATTTTGACACTATTTAGTAATTGATTTTTGTGAAAATCATTACAGAATGATTAGTTCTAAAAAAGTTAATTAAATCAATAATAACATTTCAAATGAACTATAAATTAGTGGAATTCATAAACAGTCTCAAATTACATTTATTTCGGTATTTATAACATCAATTATGTTAATATTTTATTAATAATATAATTACTGCATCATCTTTGTGTCATAAATAAATTAAATTATTTAATGTCTAAAAATTACAAATAAAATACCATTATGTAGGAACTCATTTTAGCTTTCTAATGAATATTTATAGTCGAATTTATCTTATGTATAAACCTATATTAAAAATTATTTAGTTATTAAACTTTCATTTTAACTATTTTATCCATTATTTAAATAAATTGATAATAAATGTCCTAATCTAATCCATGTGGGCCTAAATGGTCATATTTTATTCCTAAGTTTTTTTTGGTCGAATTAAACTTATCCAATAGAATTAGGACATGTGTTAGGATAATAATAATATCATTTTTACCCTTAATTACCCTATTTACTTTTAACCGTGGTAAATAAAAGTAAAAAGTTACTATTCACCAAAAATTAATTTCATCTCATTGAACCAAATTTTACTTACTTACATAAAACGTCTCTCTCATATTTTTTAAATTCCACTCACAGAAGCGGTAAAATTAAGTTTTATGTAAATTTGCAAATACTCCTAGGAGGTGGGTAAAAGACGGTGAGAAGTTCAATAAAATTTTAATATATCTAAAATTATTATAAAATGACTCCAATGAATTGCATTGAACTTATATAGGTATTATGTATCAATTTTTCCCAAAAATAAATTTAATTAAAATAAATGATTATTTAAATATAAAGTCGGTTTTTAAATAGTAACCCAGTGTTTTCACTATTCATCAAAAATAGAAAGTTTTCAGAAAAATATCAAAATTTAAGCCTAAGCTATATTTGATATTATGAATTCAAAAATGATGTATATTTTAACAAATTAAAAACACATCAGTTACATTATCTAATTTAAAAATTAATTCATGTCGTCAAAACAAATAGCATGTTTTTAAGAGATAATAACTATCAAAAGATTGACACTTGATTATGTCTTGTTTAAATGTGAAATTACATACAATGAACAAAATTGTATTAAATTGTAAAAATATATTCTAAATATACTTTAAAACCACTCAAATTTATAATTTCTCACTATTAATTATTTCGATTAAAAATGTTTTTTAATTAAAATTTAGTAATTTCCACTATTCATCGGAATATGAAAGTTATCTGAAAAGTACCAAAATTTCACCCTAAGACAATTTCGATATTCCAAATCCTAAAATGAAGTCCATTTTGAAAAATAAAAATTAACAAATTTCAAAAAGTGGTTAATACTATTCATAACGGCTAGTTTTAATAATATTTTAATAGCATATCATTGTTTAGTGAAACTCGGTATTGCGTACGACGCAAGCTATTGAGGAAGGCCGCGGTTGTGTGTAAAGAAAGCTAGTGTTGTGTGAAAGATTACTTTTATGATTTATATAAAAACAAAATATTTCTCATAAAAGTCTCGGGCGTAACATTCTACCCCCCTTAAAATAAATTTCACCCTCGAAATTCGTCACTTTGTAACAAACAGATGAGGATACCTTTCCCTCGTCATATCCTCAATATCCCATGTAGCTTCTTCTAATTGGTTGTTCCTCCATAAAACATTCACCAAGCGAGTGGTCTTGTTTTGTAGAACTTTTTCGCTATGATCCAGAATCTCTATCGGTTGTTCTTCATAAGAAAGATCTTGCTCCAGCGGTACAACTTCTGAGCTGAGTACATGTGAAGGATCAGGTATGTACTTTCTCAGGAGAGATACATGGAACACATCGTGAACTTGAGAGAGATTCGGTGGAAGCACCAATCAGTAAGCTACCTTCCCAACACAATCCAGTATTTCGAAGGGACCGATATATCTAGGGCTCAAATTCCCCTTCATTACAAATCTCATGACCCTCTACCAGGGTGATATTCGTAAGAACACTTTATCACCCACTTCAAACTCTAGGTCTTTTCTTAGATTGTCGGCTTAACTTTTCTGTCGACTCTGAGCTACTCTTATGTGTTGTTGAATAGATATTACCTTTTCTTCCATTTAATCAACGAGATCAGGTCCTAATAACTTTCTTTCCCCAACTTCATCCCAACAAGTTGGAGTCCTGCATTTTTTTCCATATAGAGCTTCATAAGGAGCCATCTGAATACTGGAGTGAAAGATATTATTGTATGAAAATTCCACCAATGGTTGGTGTTGATCCCAACCACCTTTGAAATCTATAGAGCAAGCTCTCAACATATCTTCTAGAGTTTGAATTGTCCTCTCAGACTGACCGTCTGTCTGAGGATTATAAGTAGTGCTAAAAATCAACTCTAAATCCAGAGTATGCTGGATACTTGTCCAGAACTCTCTAGTAAGCATCGAATCCCGATCAGATATAATAGAAAGTTGTACTCCATGTAATCTTACCACTTCTTTTACATATATCCAGGCAAGCTGATCCAGAGAGAAATCCTCCCTAAAAGAAATGATGTGTGCAGACTTTGTAAGACGATAAATCATGACCCAGATAGCATTATTGCCTTTGGATGTTTTAGGAAGTCCGGTGACAAAGTCCATAGTGATATTTTCCCATTTCCATTCAGCTATGGGTAATGGTTGTAACATCCCCTTAGACTTATGTCTCTCAGCTTTAACTTGCTGACAAACCAAGCATCGAGAGACATATTCAACAACATCTCATTTCATTCCATCCCACCAGGAGTACTCTTTCAGATCCCTAGACATATTCACGGTTCCGAGATGAATAGAGAATGAAGAACTATGAGCCTCATCCAGCAGCTCCTTCTTTAATTTTGGGATGGGAGGAACACAAAACCGATTCCTGATCTTTATTATCCCATCATAATCAAGGTTGAATTCAGGTTCATTTCTCACCTTCTTTTGTAACTCTACATCTTCTTTTTGTGCCTCTTTAATCTTCACATGTATAGATGGTTGAACAATCATATGAGAAAGATACGATTTTTCCCCTTCCATTATAATTCCATGATCCATCCTTTGTAAATCGATAAATATTGGATCTTTTTTGATCCACATCATTGATAAGCTAGCATGGTCTTGTTGACTTAATTCATCTGCCACCTTGTTTGCTTTCCCAGGGTGGTAACGAATTGAGCAGTCGTAATCCTTAATCATCTCCAACCATCTTCTTTGGCGCATTTTCACCTCCTTTTGAGTAAAAATATACTTTAAACTTTTATGATCACTATAAATATCACACCTTTCACCATATAGGTAATGCCTCTAAATCTGTAATGCAAAGATTACCGCAGCTAACTCCAAATCATGAGTTGGGTAATTTTGCTCATTGATTTTAAACTGTCGTGAGGCATAAGCTATCACCATATCATTTTTCATTAGAACATATCACAGTACCTTCTTGGATGCATCACTATAGATCACAAACCTTTCTCCACTACAAGGCAGTGTGAGCACAGGTGCACTGGATAACCTTCTTTTCAATTCCTTGAAATTCTCTTCACATTCCTCCGTCCAAACAAACTTAACTCCTTTCTGAGTCAACCTGGTGAGTGGATTAGAAAATCATGAAAAATATTTCACAAAACGTCGATAATATCCAGCCGAACCCAGAAAACGTCAGATCTCAGTTACTGTTGTTGGTCTTGACCATCTTCTGATAAACGCTATTTTTGCTGGATCCCCATATATCCCCTCTTTTGAGATTATGTGACCCGAAAATGCAACTTTTTGAAGCCAAAACTCACCCTTGGTTAATTTGGCATAAAGCTTCTCCTTTCATAGGGTCTTTAATACAATTCTCATGTGATCTTCATGTTCATCCTTGCTCTTTGAATAGAAAAGAATATCATCTATAAAGACTACCACAAACTGATAAAGATAGTCTCTAAAGACTCTATTCATCAGATCCATGAAGATAGCAGGGGAATTAGTAAGACCAAATGGCATTACTATTAATTTATAGTGTCCATACCTTGTACAGAAAGTCATCTTTGGTATATCCTCCCTTTTGAACCTTAATTGATGATACCCTGAATGAAGATCAATCTTGGAAAAGTATTGATCTCCACGTAGTTGGTCAAATAGGTCATCAATGCGTGGGAGAGGATATTTGTTCTTGATAGTGATCTTGTTAAGTTCTCGATAATCAATGCAGAGTCTCATTGATCCATATTTTTTCTTAAGAAGAAGAACATGTTCTCCCCAAGGTGACACACTAGGGCCTATGAATCCCTTATAAATATTCTCTTGTAGTTTCTTATTTAATTCTTGCAACTCAATTGGGGCCATTCTATAAGGTGTCTTGGAAATAGGCAAAGCACCCGGTACGAGTTATATTGAAAACTCAACATCACGATTTGGTGGAAGACCTGGCAATTCCTCTGGAAAGACATCATCAAATTCCCATACAATGGGAATATTATCAATCATGACTTTCACTCCAACAATTTGAGATAAATATCCATCATTTATTGGAATCAAGACCCATAAAATGGATGAAATTTCCACTGGAAGGTTTGTTCATCCTTGCATCGATAGATGGTCATAGATTGATCTGGAATATGAAATGTGACTTCCCTTCTTTGGCAATTGATATGAGCTCCATAAAAAGAAAGACAATCCATGCCAAGAATCACATAAAATTCTACTATAGGAAGGATCACAAGATTTGTAGGAATCACTTTCCAACAAACATCAATCAGAGAAGAATTGTAAACTTTAGATGCTACTGTTGTGCCATTATGAGTTGTCACAGCCAACTCCACATCTAATTATTGAGGTAATATGGTGATACCTTTAGAAAATTCTTCAGAAATAAAAGAGTGGGTGGATCCTGAATCCAATAAAACATTTTCTACTTTAGAGTGGATGGTAAGTGTACCTCTCACCACTTCGTTGTCGTACTCCACATCGCCGATAGTAATTTCATGTGACTTTCCTTTGTCTTTGGCCTTAAAATTTTGTTGATGTCGATCATCATCATCAACTATTGGATTTTGGAATTTATTGGCATAACGCCCCATCTCCTTGCACTTGAATCATTGATGTGTTTTAGGTTCATTCTATGTATCCCTTCCTTTGTTTGCATCATTAGACATCTTCTTCCCATTATTTTGACATTCAGTTTCCCGATGACCTTCTTTTCCACACTTATAACATTTGCTTGTCCTCTTATGAAAATTTCCTCCATGTTTCTTTCCACACATTGAGCATAAGGGAAAACTCATCTTATTTTAAGTGTGGTCTTTAGATTTTCCTTTGAATTCCATTTTCCTCTTCTTATCAAACCCATGTGACTGATGGGTTACACCAATCTCCATCTCAACCTTGAGAGAAAATCGAACAATTTCCTCGTAGCTATTGAAGTCCTTTGTGGCTAATTCCCTTCGAAGACTTGGTTTTAAGCCACTAAAGAATCGATCAATCTTAATCTCGGGTTGGATAATAATTCTGGAAGTGTACCTTGCAAGTCTTGTAAAAGTTGCTTCGTAGGTACCAACGGATTCATCATACTTTTGCTTCAGTTCAAGAAACTCTGTCTCCATCTTTGTTTGAAGAATACGAGGGAAATACTTATTGAAAAATAAGTTTTTGAACTCGTCCCATTCCATGGACTCAATTTAATCCATTTTCCTCATATTCTTAATAAGATTCCACCATTGATCAGTATCACCTTCTAATTGATACACTGCTAAGATGACTTTATCATGTTCAGATAATTGAAGAACTGAAAATATATTTTCTGTGGTACTGGTCCATTGTTCAGCCCCTAATGGATCAGAAGACCCGCTGAATGAAGGTGGACGCTGCCTCATGAAGGATTCGACAAAATGTTGCTCCTTCCTTTTCTCATTTGAAAGTCCTGCATGATTCATATTTTGTGAAATTTGTGTGAGAATGGCTACAAGATTTTGCATTCCAGCTCCCATAATGTTTGGTTTCTCAGGAGGACAATCATTTCATTTCCCGTCGCATTCCGTATTAACACAGTTTCTTCGGGTTCCATCCATTGACTAAAACCATGAATAATAGTGTGAGAAACAGTAATTATAATAGGAAAACCACATAATCAAGAATAAAATTTCACTCTTAAGGTATTCTCATAGGTTTTTCATAGCTATTTCTAAAACACTATGATTGTTTTCTATGGTTAGACTTATCCGAAGGGTTCTTACTAAGGCTTTCACATCCTAGCTTCCAAAGGTTGACTATACCTTTCCTTTGATACCAACTATAACAACCCATACTTTACATACAAGGTTATTACTTCATAATTGATGAACACTTATTACAACATATAACAAAACCAGAAAAGGACCGTATAGGTATAGAGTCTTTAGAAACTGAGAAACATAAACAACTGGTTCATAAAGCATCTACTTTGCCTCCCATTTATTTCATCATATCTAGAGTCCCTTTTTGGAATATCTTACTTAATAACCTTCTTCCTGACCTGGGGAAATAAAACATACAAAAGGGTGACCTCAAATGCTCAGTAAGGGTAAACAAAAGAAATATCAATCACATCAAATACATAAGAACATAACTTTTGGAAATCTTAACCTGCAAAAGAGATCATAATTTCATAACATGGGATAAATCATAGTGGTGAAATGTAATCCCAATAATCATAACATAAAACATGCAACTTTGTGGCATACACATATAATCATATATAATCATTTCTTATTAGTCAAGACTCATTTCCAAGACTATCTTAGTGGACAAAGTACATTTCTGAACCGAGTTCATTCCTCGTTTCAGTCCTGTTTCACTGAACCGGTTTAACCTGCCGTCCAGCCATGTCTATCTCATGATATAGAAAATACTTACCCAATGCATTGGAGGGAGATATAGTTCCCACCCATCTCATAATGATAGAATTCTTATGTGTGCCACAAAATCATAAATCATACATCATTGCGTAACCCATGTAATAAAAATCGGAATCTTAAACATCGTGACATCATAAAACAATTCATATAAGATAAAGGAATTAATAAAAATAATTCCATCACAACATAATCAAATCAATGTAATAATAGGGATAGAAATAGAACCCATTATTATCTTAGATTAAAAATAATTTTGATAAAACACTTGAACTCCATTCGTGAGGAAAATATCCTTTATACTTTAAAAACACTTTTCCTTTCATAACATGTCATACAATTATAAACAAAATGAATTTGATTAAAAATACACATGAAAAATTGTACGGGAATATTCTTGGAAATAATGTTTTAAAAATCCATTAATTCCGTATAAGTTAAAAATAAAACATTCTTCTCGTCCTTATGTCGGAAAAGTCAAAAAGTACCTCGTACGAAAAACAACAAAAGATTCCTTTCATATATTTTACTAAAAACTCACCGAAGGGTAAAATTGTTTATAAACTATAGTATAAGGATATTAATATTACATATTGTGGAAAAGTGGAAGTGGATGATAAAATAAACCCTAGTAAATTCCAAAGTATAAAAAATATCGGATAAAAATGAGATTGTGATGTTTCCCTTACCTTAGGTACGATTTGCTTCGTAAGTGTCCGAACCTCCTGTATAATGATTTAAATAATGTTATTGACTCATTCCAGAATCATAATTATTTTTATGATATCATATATCGTCATATTCTTAGCTTCTTATTATTAATATTTCATTACTACTTGTTATTTGGGTGTTTATTACTTTTTGTTCTTATGCCTGTTTTGTCGAATAAATTCTTATTTTTCTTTTTAGGTTATAGATAACTCATTTCCAGAATGGTATTAGTGTATTATATATCATATTAATTAATTCAATTCATATATATAATCATTATGCAATGAAGATCATGTAGAACGAGTTGCATCACATCGTGGAGACGGTATTCCGTACGTACGCACGAGCAATGATATCGTTCCCATGATCGTGGAATTGTATTGGAGTGTATGTATACTATTTAAGAATCAATATCACTTTACAATAATCATATATAGTCATTATTCACACCATTATACCCATCTAAGTAATGTGGTGGTGGAAAATAGTTTACACCACGGCATGGAGACGGTATTCCGTACGTACGCACGCGCGGTGATTTCGTTTTCTGTTGGATGGATAGATTGTGAAATAGGATTGTTTCATACTTATAATAACATATCAGTATATTAGTGATACTGATGTTATTACTTCATAATTAAACAACTAAAGATGAATAAGTTTAAGAAGAAATAAAGTTTAAAGAATCGGTAACGGACATTACATCTTCTTTGAAGCGCTTCTTTGATACATCCTTTTCTGGCACTAAAATTGGACTTTGAAGAAGACCAGGACCTCTAGGATGTTTCTAGGGAATTGTAGATGAGAAATTGGTAGGGTTTGGCCGAGCTTGATGGCTCAATGTGGTGTGAGGAAGAAGGGGATGAGGTTCCCTTTTATAATTGAGGAGAGGGGATCCTTTGAAAAAACTAAAAATATTATTTTATTATAATGCCAAATTCGGTTTTAAATAGCTCCAAATTGATTTATTTCGAAGCTAAGGTGGGTATGGGTAGAAATATTCTCATCAAATAGAATTTAGACAAGTTTAGGTTCCTATTATAACCTTATCATTTATATTTAACTTTATGTTAGATAATTTTACTTTTACCGTGTCTTTTTGTGTTCTAACACTATAAGGTTAATAAACTTACTATAACAAGCCAAACGAACCCCAAGTTATTTATTATTAATATATATATCATTATCTAAGTCATTTGTCCGAAACTTATATTTTTACGAATACAGTAACAATTAATAATATAATATTTGTTTTAAAAACAATTATTGTCAATTTTGACACTATTTAGTAATTGATTTTTTTTTGAAAATCATAACAGAATGATTAGTTCGAAAAAGGTTAATTAAATTAATACTAACATGTAATATTAACCTATAATATTAGTGAAATTTATAAAAACTTCTCAAATTACATTTATTTGGGTATTTATAACATCAATTATGTTAATATTTCATTAATAAGATAATTACTGCAACATCTTTGTGTCATAAATAAATTAAAGTATTTAATGTCTAAAAATTACAAATAAAATACCATTATTTTTGAAATATTTTTATCTTTCTAATTAATATTTATAGTCGAATCTATCTTATGTATTAACCTATATTAAAAATTATTTATTTATTAAACTTTGATTTTAACTATTTTAACCCTTCTTTAAATAAATTGATAATAAATATCCTAATCTAATCCATGTGGGCCTAAATGGTCATATTTTATTCCTAATGTTGTTTTTGGTCGAATTACACTTATCCAATAGAATTAGTACAATTGTTAGGGTAATAATAATATCATTTTTACCCTTAATTGCCGTATTTACTTTTAACCGTGGTAAATAAAATTAAAAAGTTACTATTCACAAAAATTATTTTCATCTCATTGAACCACATTTTACTTACTGACATCAACCTTATCTCTTGGATTTTTGAAATTCCACTCACAGAAGCGGTAAAATTAAGTTTCATGTAAATTTGCAAAAATCTCTTAGGAGGTGGGTAAAAGACAGTGAAAAGTTCAATAAAATTTATATATATCTAAAATTTTTATAAAATGAATCCAATGAATTGAATTGAACTTATATAGGTATTAGGAATCAAATTTTCCCAAAAAAAAAATTATTCAAAAGAAATAATTATTTAAATAAACTGTCGGTTTTTAAATAGTAACCTAGTGTTTTCACTATTCATCAAAAATTGAAAGTTTTGAGAAAAATACCAAAATTTAGGCCTAAGATATATTTATTATTATGAATTCAAAAATGATGTCTATTTTAAAAAATGAAAAACATATCAGTTACATTAAATAATTTATAAATTAATTCTCGTCGTCAAAACAAATAGCGTGTTTTTAAGAGATAATAACTATCAAAAGATTGATACTTGTTTAAGTCTGATTTAAATGTGAAATTACATCCAATGAACAAAATTATATGAAATTGTAAAAATTTATTCTAAATATACTTTTAAACCACTCAAATTAATAATTTATCTCTATTAATTATTTCAATTAAAAATCTTGTTTTTAATTAAAATTTACTAATTTTCACTATTCATCAGAATATGAAAGTTATCCGAAAAGTACCAAAATTTCTCCCTAATCTAATTTCAATATTCTAAATCCAAAAATGAAGTCCATTTTGAAAAATAAAATTTAAAAAATTTCAAAAAGTTGTTATTACTATTCACAACGGCTTGTTTTAATATTATTTTAATAGCATGTCGTTGTTTAGTGAAACTCGGTATTGCGTACCACACAAGCTATTGAGGAAGGTCGCGGTTGCGTGTAAAGAAAGCTAGTGTTGTTTGAAAGATTACATTGATGATTTATATAAAAAAAATATTTCTCATAAAAGTCTTGGGAGTCACAATATCCTCACCTCGAAGCCTCTGTCTGGGTGGATGCAACTGTTAAGATAATAGTTCCCGAGTACCCATTCCTAACACGTGCCTTTAGGGTGAAGTTAAAAGCATCAGTCTTCACTCGACCCATGGGCATAGATCCTCATGTCTTACCCCACTCTACCAAGACATGTGCACATTCTTATATATATAAGTAACCATCAACCCACCATACCATTGACCTTTGATGAACATCATAAAAAACCACACAGGAATTATGATTATGCCTTAATCCATTAACACATTTCCATTTCAAATCATTTAACTATTCACCCAATTCCCATGTGTTATGGCTATCTCACTAAGCATTCAATACTAAACCCATAACCTATCCCATTATGTTCTTTAATCAGTTTACACATTAACCCATTTAACCCGTTCATAATTTTAATGAATCAACCATTCAACCCACTCCAAATAACATTTAGGTTATTGCCAGGTCTAGGTGCATCACCTAAATTCTATTCCATTTTCAACCAATCATGCCAACATATTCGTCAGGGGCTCTACCATATATTAAAACAGGTTCACTTGTTTTTTTAATATCCCTAAGCCTGGGAAAAGATGGCACACCACATGGATGGCCCCAATTAGGTCAAGTCATTATCAACGCATCCCATGGGGATCGTGAGGGTTCCCAATTACCATTTTAAGCATCCTTTATACCAAAAACATCCAGGTTGATCAAATATCATCAAAAGGAAACCATGATCAAAGACACACATGCATAAATCCACTGTAAAACTATGGGATAACGTTTGTGGACCACCTACCTTGAAACCGTGGTTGAACGCACACTCAATCAAGTCCTTAGACATCAATCCAACTAGCCTTTGGAGTATCAACCTAGAACTCAACCAAAAGATAGGGTTTTAGAGCTTCGGAACAAGAGGGAGAGAAGATTCAAACCCTAAACCAAAAAGAGAAGCAAGGATGGGATTAGCCTTACCTGGAGCTTGGATCCTCATCCAATGGAACAAAAAATTCCTTAGAAATGAGGGAGATCGACCTCTTGGAGATCTTGGGATATTTGGTTCGTTCCAAGGGTGAAGAGGGGGGAATGGAGAGGAAATCCCAAGTGGGTTATTAAAATCCCGGGGTGGGAATTTTGTAATTTTTACCAACTTTAAGATGCCGCACAGTTTTGTCACATGGTTTGAAAAATTGTTTGCATGCTACTATCTAGAGGAGGAGGGGTTTCATGGTTTACCTGGGCAGGCCGTACGGTTTTCCTGGGCCGTGCGCAGGTCGTGTGACCAGGCATGTCTTGCCCAGATTTCCTTTCTTTCATGCCATGAGCCCCCAAAAAACCCCCAAGACCTATCATACTTTTAGACTACTTCCCCTGAAGCCCGAAACAGGGGATTCAACAAAAACATAATGAAAAAATACCCTTCCAAAACCGAGATCTTACAAACTCCGCACCTTATAACGGATCGTCCTTGAGCCGAGTTTCCAAGCCACATTGATCCACCGAAGAGAAGAGTTCTGGACACTGAGCCGGCATATCTAATTCCTCCTCCCAAGTTTCTTCCTGGACAATCTGATGTTCCCACTGTACTCGCACTAATGTCACAACCTTTCCTCGCGCGACCTTTAGACTATAATTGACCACACGAATCAGATGCTCCTCAAAGGACGCATCGACCTCAAGCTCCACCTCCAAAACATCAACTAGGTGAGATGGTTTATGGTTATACGGTCGAAGATAAGACACATGAAACACATCATGCATCCCACCATACCTCCATGGGAGAGAAAATTGGTAAGACACTAGTCCAATCCTCTCTATAATCTCTAAAGGTCCCACATACCTGGGAGCCAGCTTTCCCTGCTTTGGAATCCGACGGTGACCCATCCTTGGGAACACCCGAAGGAACACTTTATCACCCATCACAAACTCAAGAGGTCTAAGCCTCCAATTTTCATACGACTAATGCCTACTCTGAGAAATTTCCATCCTATTCCTGATCAACTTAACTCTCTCTGAATTCTCCTACATGAGACATGGTCCAAACAACTCAGATTCACCAGCCTCTAGCCAACCCAACAGATATCTACATGGTCACCCATAGAGTGCCTCAAATGATGTCATATGAATCGTATCTTGAAAAATTTTGTTGTAGGAAAACTAAACTAATGATAGGTGCCTCTCCCAAGAACCACCAAATTCCAAGACACAAGCTCTTCACATGTCTTCCAACACTTGGATTGTATGCTCCGACTGCCTATCCGTCTGCGGGTGGAAAGCCATACTCAAAAACTCATGCATACCAAGTGCTTCTACAACCCTTTCCAGAAACGCGACATGAAACACGGATCTCGGTCTGAAACTATGGTCCAAGGAACACAATGCCACTGTAATATTTCCTGAACATACATCTCACCCGACTTGTCGACTGTAAAGGTCTCTTGAATCAGTAAGACTTGATCCACTTTTGTAAACCAACCCACAACCACCCAGATATCATCATTATTCAACGACGTCTCTGGATGACCCACAAAAAATCCATTGTTACATCATCCACATCCATTCCGGAGTTGGTAATGGATGCAACAAACCACCAGGGCATTAATGCTCGGCCTTCACCTGCTGACAGGTAAGGCACCATGCCACAAGGCCCGCAACTTCCTTCCTCATTCCAGGCAACCAAAACTGCTTTCAGAGATCACGATACATCTTGGTCAAACTAGGATTCACTTCCCACTTTTATTCAAGGAACTCACGCATCATCTCTCTCTGCGCACACTTTGGCACAACCAAATGATCACGAACAGGAACAACACCTTCCACGCCGACGATCCAAACAGAAAGTAGCTCCACCCCTTTATGCTTTTCCTTCATGATCAAACACTAAGGATCATCAAGATGACCTTTCTTAACTCGGCTCAAAATCATCGAATCCATCATAAAGGAAGCAAGAGTGACTTGAACACTCTCCTCCTGCACCTCTAGGTGCATCTCTACAAATAAATCCATCACCTTCCACTCGGTGATGGACTCCTGAACCACCTAAATTTGAACCTTCCTGCTTAGAGCCTCAGCAAAACTTTTTCCCATTCCCGACGTGTACAATAACTCAAAGTCAAAATACTGGAGATATTCAACCCATCTTCACTGCCGAAGGTTCAGATCCCATTGTGAGAAGACGTACTTTAAACAGTTATGGTCAGTAAACACAGTAAAACCTTCTACCAATAGATAGTGACTCCAGCACTTCAAGACGTACACCACTGCTACCAACTAAAGGTCATGAGGGGGATAATTCTTCTCATGGGGTATCAACTGCCTAAGCCAAAACCCTCTCATCCCGCATCAACAATGCCCCACTACTGACTCCGGACGCATCACAAAACACGATGTACTTCATTCCCGGATCATGTACGATCAAGATAGGTGTGGTTGTCAACTGCTTCATAAAATCTTGGAAGGTGTTCTAAAAATACATAGACCACTCGAATCTGATTCATTTCTTGATCATTCATGAGAGTGGTGCTTCCAATCAAGAGAAATTATGGATGAAACTTCGGTAATACCCGACCAAACCTAGAAAACATCGAACATCAGAAACACTCTTAGGAAGATCACAAGACACAACTGCCTAAACATTCTCTAGGTCCACTGACACACCTTCCTCGGAGATGATGTGACCCAGAAAATTCACCTCATCTATCTAGATTTAACACTTTGATAGTTTGGCATATAGACGATGCCCTCTTAGCATACTCAAGACAATGTCAAGATGTTGGTCATGATCTTCATGAGTTTTCGAGTACACTAAGATATCATCAAGAAAGACAATCACATATTGATCTAGATAGGGGTGAAAGATTTGGTTCGTCCAGGGAAAAACACCGCCGGTGCATTGGTCAAGACGAAAGGAATTACTACAAACTCAAACAACCCGTACCGACTCCAAAAATCTGTCAGCGGTACATCAGAGACCTCAACCTCATCTGGTGATAACCTGACCTCAGATCAATATTAGAAAACACTGATGAAACCCTCCAATAATCAAATAGGTCATCCATTCTAGGAAAAGGTGCTGATTTTTCACCGTCATTTGATTCAACTTTCGATAGTCAACACACAACCTCTACGACCCATCAGCCTTCTTTGCAAAAATCCTGGGAGATCCTCAAGGTGACGTACTAGGATGGATAAACCCCTTACTCTCTAACTTCTCAAGCTGAGGCTCCAGTTCCTGGAGTTCTTCCAGTTCCATTCATCATGGAGGAATATAAACTGCGTCTGCTCTCAGCAGAAACTCGATCGTGAGCACGAAATCTCTCTCGAGTGGTAACACCGAGAAATCCTCAGGAAATGCATCATGAAACAGATCCACAATGGAAAGAAAATTAGATTTTTCTCCCCCCTCATCATCTTCAAGCATGAGACATGCCATTTGATCCTTGAGTCCACTCATCTATTGACAAAACGGCCCAGCACGCCCTGCTCGAACATCCCATTCGCCACAGTGGATAAAGCGTCACCCTCAAGGGACCTGAACGATACTCTACGACGATAACAGTCTATCTGAGCCTGATACAACACCAACCAATCCATTACCAAGATTAGGTCAAACCATGACATCTCGAGAATGAACAAGTCCCACAGAGAATGGTACCCACCAACCTCTAAGGAACATCCCTTAAATTGCTTGATATCCTCAACCTCCACCCCCAACGAGGTGTCAATTGACATTAATCCCCACACCGCATCCACAGCTAAACCCACCACTACCACAAGTTGAGCAGATACAAAAGAGTGTGTGGAACCTATGTCGAAAAACTCACTAAAAAATGTAGACGATACAAGGGTCATACCTCAAACAGTTGATGGCCCAGCCTCGCAATCACCAGGTTCCAATTGAACTACCTGAAGCTGACCTGCCCCTCTACCCTGGGCTCTAGCCTGAGCCCCATGTGCCACACTGCCCTGCTGGCGTGAGAGATATTTCCATGGAGTTCAACGTCTACTAACCCTGCCAGTACGGTCCATGGATCTCTAACTGCCTACCTGATATGGGGAAAATAATCCCCTTTATGTACCCAGTACCTGCTTTTCATCATCATGCTCACTCATTTGTCGAGGGTTCCTACAGAACCTCTTCATATGCCCCATCCTGCCACAAGAACGACACTCAACTAGAGTTCGAGGACACTGAACACACACATACCCAGACCTACTGCACTAATAACTGAACACATGATTCCCACTCTGAGAGGAAGACCCTCTCTTCTTACCACCATTGTGGACACTTTCCAAACGACACTTTCGACCTTCCGAAGATTCACCCCATGTCTGCCCACCTGGCATGACAAGGACACCAACCAAAGCTCCCTTCAGGTTCCCCTTAGAGATGACTGCCTAATCCATCACCTCTGCAAACCTCTTCAAGTGGATGATATTTACTTGAGACATGTTCTCATGTCTCAACCCATCCAGGAAAAACTTTGATACCGCTACTTCATCTTCAGCTAACACTGGGACAAAGCGTCACAAATCAGGGAAGCAACTAGCATAGTCCATCACTGATAGTGATCCCTGAGTCAGGCTCATAAACAGAGCAGCCTGCTCCTACATCAATGTATCTACATAGAAATTCTCAAGAAACATCTCATGGATAGCCTTCCACGACATCCCCTCAGCCTTCTTGGTCTAAGACAGAATCTCCCACCAACGCCTTGCTTTCCCCCACAACATATACATGGCCAGGTTTACTCGCTTTTTATTAGGGGTCTCCAGATGATCCAGTATATCTGGGTATACTCTAACTAGAACTATGTTTCCTCTGGCCCACCCTCTCCAGTGAAGGTCGGAGGGTGCTATAGCTGGAACTCTCTGGTCAGCTGAAACATACTCGGTACAACCTGCCCAGGTTCCCAATCCATCATCTGCATAAGGCGAGCCATGTTATCCCAAAACTGGTCATCTCTACCTTCATTAATAACCATATTTTCTTTCTCTTCTACCAAATTAGTGTTCTCAGCAACATCCTCACATTGACCAACTGGTAAACGAGGTCGTGGTGGCATCACTCTACATTACCGAGAACGAGTTTTATCCCACATACCATAAAACATTCACGACTTCATCAAAAATCTATTTACTAGCTGCAACAATCCATTTTAATATAAAAATTCAGTGAAATTAATACCTCAAATTCACCACCTCGACCATCTCTACTGCAGCCATGGTCCACATGGGGTAAACAACCATGCACTACCCCCAACTCACACAAAATTTTACACAAACATTTTTCACTTCATTTTAAACCCTTATATTTCATTAAAAATCGTTTACCCACTTATTATATTTCATTTTACTCATTATTTCATGGTTTCAAGAAATGCATGGTGTACCCTACTTTCCTGCCTCACACACCCTCCTCGTGCATGTGCATAAAAAAATGCATGTCACCTATCTCCCTAGGTGCCTACAACGATGCATGAATGAAAATCCTCGTGCCGTTAAGGCCATGAGCCCAATATCATAAAATAGTCACATAAAACTACATGTGCATCACCCAACGGTGAAATATCATCAACTGTAGCAACACACAACCAAGAACGACATTTCACACCCTGGGTGACTTGGGTTTTCCCTCGTACATGGGTTAGATACTCCCAAGAAAGAGCTCATTTACCGAGGCCTGATACATCTTAACCCTTGGCATCATATCCCAAATAACAAGTCCTCAAGTAAAGAGAAGAAATTCCTCCTCTAATACCACATTGTAACGTTCCCGACCCGGAAGCCACTAAACCGGTGCTCTGAACCTGGTTGTTAAATAACCTTAAGCGCGCCTCAATGTACACCAAAGGATGTCGACTAGCAGTGGGGGTCTATGTGGTCAAGTGGAGTGACTATACCCACTTTCTATCAGAGTAAGCCAAAAAAACAATTGCAGAAACAACAATAAATAAACAAGGAACATATATTACATCCATTTACAACAATAAATATACCATGTCCTACTACAAGTGAAAAAGTGAACAAAATTCCAAAACAAAGACAATGGTCAGAATCCCCAAAATGGTCCCAACTCCAAGTCTGGATCCTCCACCAAGCGCTACCCATGCCCACTCAACTAACAAGAAAGTACCCTTTCACTTCTCCTGACCTGCAAACATGAATTCTGCAAAGGTACCCAACGACATCCCGAGCAGGGTGTGAGTACAACTCAGTAGGCCACCACCAACGATGTCTACAAAATAACAGTATGAACAGGTAGTGCATGAAAAAGGAATATGAATGATAATTTCCGAGTAATTATTTAAGGTTTCATTAACCAGTTCAGAGACAAATCCATTGCCACTTTCATTACCATTCATTACATAGAAATTATCATCACTTACCATTTTATCACATTTACATGGGTTAATCACATACATTATGTTACATGGGTCTAAGGCCAACAATCAAATGAAAAAGTGTAAACACATCATTATCCTATCCCACTATGACTAACCCCCTCATAGCAACAATATCCTCACCTCGAAGCCTCAGTCCGGGTGGATGCAACCATTAGTAGAATAGATCCTCCGTCCCCATTCATAACCCATGAATTTAGGGTGGAGTTTAGAGCATCAGTCTTCACTTGACCCGTGGGAGTAGATCCTTAAGTCATTCCACACTCTACAATGCCTTGTGAACCAGCTTATATATATAAGTAACCATTTACCCACCACACCATTACCCTTTGACAAACACCATTCACAACAAACCACACGAGAATTCACATTATGCCTTAACCCTTTAACACATTACCATTTCACATAATTTATCAATTCACCAAATTCCCATGTGTTATGCCTATATCGCTAAGCATTCAACACTAAACCCATAACCTATCCCATTATAGTCTTTAATCAGTTTACACATTAACCCATTTAACTCATTCATCATTTCATCGAATCAACCATTCAACCCATTCCAAATAACCATTAGGTTATTTCCAGGTCTAGGTGCATCACATCACTTCTATTCTAAGTTCAACCAATCATGAAAACATATTCGGCAAGGTCTCTACCATTCATTACAACAAGGTCACTGGTTTAATAACAATCCATAAGCCTGAGAAAAGACGATACACCCCATGGATGGCCCCAATTAAGTCAAGTCATTCTCAACGCATCCCATGGGGAGCGTGAGGATTCCCATTTACCATTTTTAAGCATCTTTAATACCAAACACATCTAGGTTGATCATATATTATCAAAAGGAAACCATGAGAAAATCCACACATTCATAAATCCACTATAAAACTATGGTATAACATTTGTAGACCACCTACCACGAAACTGCGATTGGACGCACACTCAATAGATTCCTTATACCTCTATCCAACCAGCCTTTAGAGCATCAACATAGAACTCACCCATAAGATTGGGTATTAGAGCGTCAGAACAAGTGGGAGAGAAGATACAAACCTTAAACCAAAAAGAGAAGCAAGGATGGGATTAGCCTTACTCGGATCTTCGATCTGCATCCAACGGTACCAAAAATGCCTTATAAATGCGGGATATTGACCTCTTAGAGCTCATGGGTGATTTAGTTTGTTCCTTGGGTGAAGAGGGAGGAATGGAGTGGAAATCCCGAGTGGGTTATGAAAATCTCGGGGTGGAAGTTTTTTTATTTTTCCCAATATTAAGAGGTCGCATGGTTTGGACGCATGGTTAGACAAACCGTGTGCAAACCATGCACATGATACTGTTTGAAGGAGGAGGGGTTTCATGGTTTACCTGGGCAGGCCGCACAGTTTTCCTTGGCCGTGCACAGGTCGTGCGCCCAGGCTTGTCTTGCCCAGCTTTCCATTCTTTCATACCCCGAGCCCCCAAAACACCCCAAGACCTCTCATAATTTCAGAAGACATCCCTTGAATCTTGAATCAAATGATTAAACCAAAACTGAACGAAATCATACCCTTCCAAAAACTGGGATCTTACATCCCTCTTATTCATCCTATCATCATCATCCTATCATTCTCCCGAACGACCGCACACACAACCATATTTAACCCTACTCAAATATACTTCATTATAGATAATTTTTGATATATCCTCTTTTGAATAACCTGGGTATTAATTTCTTTTAACTGATTTTTCATTTTCTCATATTTTCATTTTTTTCATTGTATTATTTGATTAATTTTTTCCAATCCCAAGGATTAAATTTTTTCCCTCTTGTATGTTGTGTTTGAAGATTAGGGTTGATGAAAATTTATCAGTCCCTATTTAAACATTAATAAGGTCCACACAAGTTATTTCCCTTATTTATTAAGTTTTTTTATCATTCCTTCATTTGTGAATATGTATATGTGTATTGAATTTCGATGATGTATTTGGTATTTTTTATTGTTGCAAATTTACTATCCCTTGTTTTCTTATTTACCGGGCCCGCTTACATTGTTTCAAAGGATTTAGAAATATATGTGTTCATATCCTATTTTTAGATATATATATATATATTAATAATTATATATATATAAATATATATGAATACATGATTATAAATATATTTATTTATATATAATTATATAAATATGGGTTCATAAATATATTTATTTATAAAATAAATTTATCGTTATATAAATATATATATTCTTAATATATTCAATATTTATTTGAAAATGTAATTATATATATATATAATTATAAATACATATATATAATTTTTTAAAATATTTTTATAATTATAAAAAAATATTTACATATATATTTGATATATTTATATATTTAATTATATAATTATATATAATTATATATATGGAAAAAATAAATTTTAGGATATTACTTGATTATTATTCTAGGTGGGTTCTAGTAATATTTTTAAGAAAACAAAGATTTCCAAAACTAAATTTTTATAAATAATAAAATATTATATTTTTAAATTGTATAATTGACTTTAACATCATGTCAATTATAAAGACATTTACTTTTAAAAAATATATTAGCCATGGTTTTTTTATTTTTACGTCATGTCGATTATATGGACATTTAATTTTGATAAATATATTAGCAAATTAATTTTTATTTTTATTTTTAACCATTTCCATTATATAAAAAATAACATTGAATTTAATCAGTCGTTATTTTTCATGTCATGAATATTTGGTAACCATTATTAATTGAAAATAATTATTAAATTTAGAGTACTAATTAAAAAGTAGTAATTAAAAATATATATCAATTCCAAATAACTATTAATTCATAATATTTAATCAAAATTATTTATAAATTATTAATATAATTTATAAATTCAAGATAATAATTATTATTTATAATAAAAATTATTTATATGGTAAATTATTATATATATATATATATATATTTATATATATATATATTATCATCTGAATATGTGCATATAAATATTTAAAAAAATAAGGTTTATTGTGTATACATATATGCAAATATATTTATATAGATTTGATATATATATTATTATTATTAAAAAATACATTAATTATATTTATAATATTTATATTAATTGAGAAATTGTGATATATATAATAATTATAAAAATTGTAATAATATTTTAATAAATAAAAATAAAAATTTAATAAATAATTATAATTATTACATAGTTTTAATAATTAATAATTTACTTATATATTTTATTAATAAATTGTAAATAAAATTGTTATTTATAATATTTTATATATAATTTGAAAATTTGCGTAAATTATGAAAATGTTTTTAAAAAAATGACGTACTTGTAATTGTTAAATATTAGTAATATTTATTTTCAGTTTCGATAGAAATAATAAATAGATAGTATTACCTAAAAAATAATTTTATCAAATACTAATTTTTTTTTAAAAAAATATGAGTACAAAAATGAAATTCCAAACCTTGTAGAAATTAAAAAAATCATCACTTGTAAAAATAAATAATAATACATATTAATATTGTATGAATTTAAACAATTCCTAATAGTAATTCATATAAATATGGTAATATATACAAATATATATATATATATATATATAATAAATGATTAAAAATGATTCCCACACTTACGATGTTAGCAAACACCTGACTCTCACAACTTTTATACCGTGCTTATGGTAAATTCAACATCCCTGATATTCCAATGCTCTCAAATTTCTATTATGACTCATCGTTATAGAGATACATGATTTTTTTTCTTTTCTTAATAAAATTATTAATTGAGATTACTATTATGTGTCATGTTATAAAATTCTCAATGCAGGAAAAATATATTTCACATTTAGGGTAAACCCCACATCCCAGACAAAACAGTGTAATGCAATTTTTCATATGATACATAGTTTGAAAGGAACATTAAATATTTATAATAAATTATATTAAAATAATAAATTAATTACCCTCGTGTGGAATGTAACCTAAAACTTTTATTATGGAAATGTATTGTCATGTCTAGCGTTAACAATGATTCTCAAACCTAACGATGATATCAAACTTCTTATATGGTACATGGTTTTGTAGGAAAATAAATATTTTATAAAAAATTCTAGTAAAATACTTAAATGAATTAACCTATTGTTTTTTATAACCAAACACTGGATTCACATAATTGTTATATCATGCCTAGGGTAAACCAAGCATCCCCAATCTAATAGTGGTCTTGAATTTCTGATATGACACACCATTATAAAAACACCGATTTTCTTTTAAAAAAAATATAAAAAAATATTTAATGTAATTAATATCA
Organism: Viscum album; assembly: GCA_963277665.1. Taxonomy (NCBI): domain Eukaryota; kingdom Viridiplantae; phylum Streptophyta; class Magnoliopsida; order Santalales; family Viscaceae; genus Viscum; species Viscum album. The sequence continues at coordinate 1,345,558,179 of OY728159.1, read as the reverse complement.
TAAGTGATGTTACAAAAACATTATGTCACACATATGGTAATTATGACATTCTATACCTAGCTATGGCATCAAATTTCTCATATGGGCCATCATTTTTTAGGCAATCTATTATTTTCAAAAAAATAACTTGTGTTTGATATAATATAATTAATATTTTTATTCTATCTTCACCAAACATATACGATCATTATAATCCAATGATAACCCATAACCTCACTATGGAAATATTCCAAAGAATATTTCATGTTGTCCAAAAAATACTAATTTAGATTTGGTGAAATTGATTATTAATAATTCTTTTTTTTTAATTTTTAATATAATTATGGAATTCAGAAGTAGATATCAGTTTCTAATACAGATTCTTGATTGGATAAATCATTACAAAAATCCCAATGTATCTGGTATAACTAATGTCTGCATTGAAGGTGTTGAATCATTCATATCATTTTTTATTTCAAATTCAGATGTTATTTCTAGAAGAATAATTAAATTTTAATTTCATAAATGTTATCTTAAGAGATTCGAAACATAGGAAAATGTCGTACTTCTAATTTTGTGTTTTTTTTAAGAAATATTTTTTTCTTATCAATATGCTGAACAAAATTCTGTATAAAATAAAAAATTATTGTATTTATAAATTTCTAATCAATAATTGGTACATGAGGCAGCTCATTCATCTTTTCAGGTGTAGAAAACTCAGAATGTTATTCTATATCATGAATTATAAAATTATCAGTTATATAATCATTTAAAATATATTGAGGAATACTTATATTCGGTTGTCTAAATGTTAAAACATGAAGATGATAAAAAATTTAGGGCTACTAAATCAGGTATTGGAATGAAATGTAATTGTTTTGATTAGATATTATTATTGGGTAAATCATTGTATCCATATTGAAAAACATTACCTCCATGTTTCTATTAATGTTATAGGTTTGCCATAATTAGGGTCTCAGTCAATATAATTTTCTGTGTGATAAAATTTCAATATATTATATTACGATTATTATGTTCCTTCGGTAATTGTTCAATATATAGATAATTGTTGTATAAAAATGGAAAAATAAATAAAATTATATATTTCCTATGAAATAGTTGATGTATTTTAAAATTTCAACCCATTTAAAATGTTTCTTTATGTCTTACAGCACAGCTACACTGAGTAATTAGAAGATATCAAATATTTCTATTAGTAATAGCATAAATAATCCATATGATCTTGATTCATGGATTCACTTTGATTAGATTCATTCTACATTTTTTAGAACCTAGTAACATAATGTTCGTCCATTATACTGATAGTTTTTTTCCATTTGGTACATATGAAAGTCCATATTCTTGTTTCCCTATTTTCATTAATACATATAACATAACTCATTGGATGCTGATGAAGGAAATAAATATATATTTGGTTATCTTAATCCCAACTCATATAAATAAAAATATTTATATTTATTTAAAGACACAAAATAAATATTTAATTTCATTATGGAAAAAATGTGTTACTACAATTGATATAGTTAGGGATTAGAATTTTACATGGAAGATTTCCTCAATATGGATAATCATTGGGTTTATAGAAATGGAATGTTATTTTGATGGATCCACATGGTATAGAATCATGTATGTACTCCTTGGTTGAGAAAAACTTATTTTTTTCCTGGTAAAAGGATATTGACTATTTATTTTGACTGCCATTTGTTACTGCATCCTACTGATAACCCTTTTTGATTGAACATTAATTATTTCTAAAAAGGTTTAATTGAATGATATGAAAATCTAGTAGTGATATCATGAATTAATATAAAATATATAATCTCTGTATTAAGTATGATTACATTTGGAATAACAATAATTGAATAAAAAATGAATGGGTTTAGTAAATATCATTATTGGGTTAAAGTAATATTTTTCAGGACATTCCATATTGGTATGATTTTATACTTTTTCACATGTCATATATAATCATACTACGATTAATTTTTTAATAACATATATTTTACCATATTAGATATGCCTGGTAGGACCAATGATAATGTAAATTCATGGTTAGATCATTCATATAAATTCATAGTTCTTTCACTTTAATTATATAATGATGAAAGATCATATAATTTAACAATTCCAAATGTTCAACACATAATTTCTAATGAAAATAATTTATTATTTTTTAAATGGATTTTAGATTTGATGTTACCATATTGATATGCTTTAAATTTTTATAATTGTGTCAGAAAAGAGAATATTACTGAATTAAAAATTCATTATTTTCATGTCAAATTTGAATGATTACTACGATTTAGTCTTAGAGGGTTATTTATTTGGTCAAAATTGGATGTGTGGACCGACATATCATATTTATTATTCGATATTTTTATAGAAACATCATACTATTATGAATTGAGTATTCTAAAATTGGACATGATTTTATTTTTTTAATTGGAGAACATATTCCCACTAAGAATATATAAATAAATGGAAAATTTAAAAAATCATTTTTTATAAAGATAAATATGGTGGACTGGTGAAATAATGATGAATGTATCCACTTAAGATATTTATGGAAAACATTAAGAAGGGTGTACATAACAAAGAATCTGATTATTTTTCAATTGTAGAAGTTTCATTGAAGTAGAAGATTTAAAACATTGGATCACATTATTTTCAATCACAAAATCATTGAAAATATAACCATACAGGTTTCAATGATGAAAATGATGATGATTTCATAGAATATCAATTGTCAAATTTTTATCTTCTAGATATTGGGATTAGTTTTTATCATGAATGATGTAGTTTAGAAGAAGAAATCTCTAAATATCATACAAATATTCACCTCAATTGTAAATAAAGGAATAACTTTTTGATGTATGTAGTGAATTTTTTATTTTGATAAATACAAATATAATATACCTTTATAAAAATAATTTTTTTTATATGATGTCCATATCTGAAAAATTAAAATTACATCTAATTATCTTGAAAAAAATAGTCATGAAAATTTTTCATATTGGTTTTAGATATTGGTATGTTATGTTGAATGTGATGGAACAATAAATCAATTTTCCAATGAAATATTTTATTAAGGTTTTTTATTTTCGTGTAGGTAACACAACCTAAAAATAAAATGTATAGTTTATTTTTTGTGCTCAAAAAATATTTATGGTATGAAAGATGAAATAATTTAATGGTATGAAAGATGAAATAATTTAATTATTTTATTGGGACCAAAATATTTATCAATTTTTGGATGTCATTGGTTTGAAATTAAATGAGGGTTGTGGGTTCATCCATGACATCGTCTTTTTAACATTAAATATAATAGTCTTATTTCATAAAATGAACAATTTTTTTTTGAACACCAGTAACATTATATTTATTATCAAAAATAATATGATGTTTTGAGAGATTTGAATGACTACTAGTGTGTGATAAAAATTAATTCATGGGGAAATTTATTTATTGAAAAATAAAATGGTTATGTGGATGTTTACGATATTGATATTTTTCAAAAAAAATTCCTAAAATATGTCTCTTAACAAAAACATATAAATATCATTGATAAACTACCTTAGTTAAGGGTTAATGATGTAGATAAGTTTTATGAATTAATTAAATGTGATGAAACAAAAAGTCATATGGATGTTGATGATGTTGACGATGAGGATGGATACATTAATATAGATGTAAATGAAGAAGATGATGATTATCCAAACATTACATTCAATTATTTATTTATATATAATGAATATATGATTATATTTATTATTATTTTTCTATTTTAACATTTTGTCAACAAATTTTTACATGAAAGATTATTATATTATATTTTTTATTAGTTTTTAGATATTATATTTTTATTACCAATTTTTAAATGTAATAATAATTGTTTCAGATGGAATGATATGGTCCTAATGATCTATTTTATTATCTCTATGATGTAGAACTATCAGCTGGTGAGCCCTATTTATCTAATCCCCAAGATATTGCACCCATTACGATGGGGTTTAGTCTTTCTCCATTGATGATTACACATCCTTTTCAATAGAGGTGACCATATATTAATTTTTATACTCATTTATATAGGTATGTTTAATTTTTTAATATATTTGTTTTATTTATGTTTTTATATTTATTTGGGTAATAATTTTCAGATCTTTTTTTTAATTTTCATTGTTTTTAAAATTTAACAGTTAAGAATGATTGTGTAATTCCATGAAATTATTTTTTTGAGCCATTAGTGTCATGGGACCTGGTTCCCATCAATTTGTGCCATCAGATGTTTATCCACTATATTGTAAATTATTAAATAATATATAATTTTTAAAATTTATTTAATTACTAAATATTTTTTTTTATTTTATTGCAGAATTTATTTTCTCTAATTCTAGATAGCCAGACATATTATATCCAAGAGGAGTGGGTGATTAGCATACATGGTCACATTTGATAGTATCAACAAAACCTACTAAATTGATATATTCATATAGCTTCTAATGATGCAATTGACAAGTATTTCATCACCCATCGACTTGACTATATCTTAGATCAGTTATGGGATGGATTGTGCTCTTACTGGCTTGGATGGTCATTTATCAGAAGGTCATCATCTGGACATCAAATTCGATAGAGGAAATAGGTCACAAATTTGTTCAAAAGACGTACATTTGGAATATATAGATGAAATACATTAACTAATATTATTTATTAATGAATATATACTTTATTCATAATAAATAATTTATATTATACCAGCTTCTACTAACCCATATATTACAGATTTTGATGTTTATAAGATGATGTTTACTGATACCCATATATGATATTATGTAGGAGACTCACAACGCCTTGTTGGGGTTAATATATTTAAAAAAAATTACACAATTATTAATTTTATTGTTATTTTAATTTTTTATTATATTTGAAGGTGAAATATATAAGGCTATTACATATCATTCATTAGAGAGACAAAGAGAGAGTAAACAAGATGAATCTAGTGATTCATGTTTTTGAGGAGGGGGCCCATATTCAAGAAAAAATTCATTGTAATGATAAAGCCTAGGTGAATGGTATATGTTCCTAAATAATACAATGGGGTTATAATGGTACTTATTTGATGTCATCAGTGATATAAAATGGTTCTTGTGAAGATTTAGTGTTGATTTCAACATCTACTACACTATAATAGGAGGGATTTAGATCTTAAAATGAGATTATACATTATAAGTAGAAAGACTACGATGAGGAGTGTAAAAAGCATCATCATGGAGATGAGATGATGTTAAACTACCTGTGGTGGCCTGCACGTGGCATTAGTATAGCATTTCGTTTTCATGATCATTTGAGTGATCTTCCTTTACTAGATTCTATTTGATGATATGTAATGATTCATGAATGTTTTGTAATTTAGAGAAAAAAACATATTTTGATTGAAAGGATGTATTCTTTTATGTCTGTTTTAATTTTATTATTTATTCTAAATATATTTTTATTATTATATTTTTTTGTATTTATTAATGTTTATAATTTTTTCAAAATTTTTTAATTTTTTTAATATTTTCTAATTATTTATATTTATTTTAATTTTTCTTAATTTGGTAAATTTTTTTTATTTTTTTATAAAGTTTAGTATTTTTTGTACTTTTTTGTAATTTCTAATTTTCATTTGAATTTTAATTTTTATAATTATATTTATTTTTTAAAAAATATTTCATTTTTTGAATTATTAATAATTATTTTTTCTTATTTTTATAATTATAGTATTTGTGGAAGATTAATTATTTGTCAGAAATACAACTAAATGTGATAGTATGTCTAAAATGAATTTTTTAAAATATAGAGTCACCGTTCATGACATACCCCTCATCTAGTGAAATCAAATCTTAATTATGATGGATCATCACAAATACCTTTATTTTCAATGTCGTTTATGGTAGTGGCACATTTGCGATAGACTCCCTTCAGAAATGGCCTTTGTGACGACATTCCATGGCAAATGCACCGTCGATAATACCATAATATCTATTACTGGGAATATATTGATGAGTGATCACATATTTTGATTTGAAGAGGATGGTGGCACGTACATAATGATCTATAAATCAACATGGATTGGGTGTGGTTCTATTCTGATGCAAAGGGAGTTAGTGATTACCTAGGGTTCACATCAATTGAGACCACCAGAAGAGAATGATGTGACCCATGAAGTTGATTCAAAATCATTATTATTGATACTAAAGATATAGAGACACAACCTGATTGGAGAAAAGTTTATGGTCTATTTTGACCATAAGAGTATAATGTATATATTATCTCAGAATGATCTAAACATTATATAGATGTGATTTCTATAGTTACTATAAGATTATGAAATCGAGATTGTATATACTCATCATATGTGGAATGTATGGTAAATTGCACTTGGCATGATACCTTCTTCACAATTACTGATGGTGGCCTCAGAGAGTTTTCCTTGTTACAGTTTTCCATTTGGTATGGATATGGGACAACATACAACTATCCAATTGTTGTTGCACATCCAAATTTATTGTTTGTTAGGGAGGCACATCATGGGGATACCGACTATGGGATTCTATGTACACAAATACTCACTGGACATGCTCTTAATCTATTTTATAAAGGTGGAAGAATTGTATTCATATTGAGGATAGATGATGGTACTAATATGATTTTAGGGGAGATTCTGAGAGTGTTTCATACATATCCTTTTATAGTATATCCAGTTGTGGAAATTATTCACCATGATTTCTGAAGTATTCATTCCTGTAGAAGAATAGAAAAGGGAGTTGGAGATTTTTTCTCTACATACCTTACTAAACAGTATGTGAAGCATTTGAACCATGTATCATCAGGTTTGGCATAAACCCTTAATGTTCCATAGTGGATTTATGATGGGATAACCTTGTAATTTATTATGGGATTAAAACATAAATCTAAGGGACATGATTGTATCTTCGTTATCATAGAACGACTCATATAGTATGTCCACTTATTATTTATTCTACTATATAGTTGAGTAATGATATTTGGATACCTCTACATACCAGAGTTCTTATGAACACAATGAGTTCCTTCAATGATCATTTACGGCCATTATTATCACTTTACATCTCAATAGTTAGAGGGATTGTGGGAGTCTTTTTGGAAAAAGATTAATTTGAAAATATATTTTAACTACTTGAAATTTACCCATACTTTTCCAAGCATTTATGTTTTGGAGGACGTGATAATGGATTTCATATTTGAATTTTTCCATAGTAGGAGGTATCACCTAAAATTTGTGGAGTTTGTGAAAAACTATGAGGCCCCATCTATAAATGACACTTAATCATGATTAAATTCAATAAATCACCCTGAGGATCTTTTCACGTTTAGAGTTTTAATGAATGAGGCCATAATTATTACATAACAAAAACATAGACGTACAAGGTAGAAACATCCAACATTATCTATTTCTTACATAATATAAAAACATTTAAAAATAAACAAATATTATTTTCATGTTTAATCATCATAACATTTCCTTGATTCCATCGTTGATTTTATTCTCCATTATATCATACGAAATCATTTAATAATATGGGATGATCACAAAATGCTCTGTAAGTGACATAAATATAAATAAAACCCAATAGTATAGTTAAAAACTGATAACCAAATGAATGATCTATTAGTGAATGAAACAAAACATTTTCACATGAATACAACTCAATATTTTTTGTCAATAGAAAATAATAAAACCTATAGTAGGAAATTAGAACTTCTTAAGTTGACTTAGAGCATCATAATCATAAAACCCTTTAAAACATCAACTAATTGAAATAAACATATGGTTTACTTCTAAATTGTAGGTGTATAATGGGGATAACCCTCTGTATATGTGATATCAAACTCATCTATGAGCTATGATGGGGCTCATCCCTTTATATATGTTGTGTGGGACTCACCTGTGAGCTATAACGGGGCTCAACCCATTGTATAAGCTATATCGGGCTCACTCGTGAGCTATAATTGGGATCAAACCTTCAAATGATATATATCAGCCTCACCAATTTCATATAATTTCCATGTTCCCTTTCATGAATATAACTTTTCACTACCACATTATTATCCTTTAGCCGTGGGTTTTAGCAGCAGTTTATTAAATCATCGCAATTTTTTTATATAAATTAGTAACAGTTTTTAAAAACTAATGTGAAATGTGTTTTTTTCAGATGTGACACTTTTACCCTAACTCCCAAACTCCCCTGACACCCCAAACCCTAAGACCCCACAAAAACATAGGACCTAGGTGACCCTCGTGACCCTAGTGACCCCGAAGACCCCATGAATCCCTCATCATGCCTCGCTTTCCATCACTGCACCACGTCGCCCATCACGACCGCTGATACATCCCAAAGACATAGGATCCCATGATCTTAGAGACACCCACAATCCTATAGACCCTTTAAATCCATCAATGTGACTTTCCTCCCCTCACTGTTCCTTGACACCTATCGTCATCACCCACCGCACCTCGCGACCAATCACTATTGCAGTTTTCTGAATTATATCAGTTTTTTTACATGTGATGCAACATAATTTCATATTTTTAAAAAAAATTAGTGTTTTTTGTTCATGTTTAATGTTCAGTGAAACAATATGTTCTAATAGGTTGTGAAATGATGTTTCTTATGAACCTACAACATTATTGATATAGATACAATACATGGTATGCTTATATAAATCGCATTCAAATTCAAATAATATGATATGATACAGATACAGTTCCCATATGAATGACTAATATGTTCATGTTATTATTCTTGATATCTATGTAATATTCCATATCAAGAATTTTATATGGATTTATTGTAGTTAAATCATTAAAACATTTAGATAAATATAGTTCTTATCACTATGGATAGTGTTGGGTTTGCACATGATTAGTAAATTATATAGAACAACCATGTGATGAGTGGTGTTTAATACTATTCTTATCTCATGGTTGATGCATGATTTGTTCATCTATGAATACAATCAATGTAAACCATAAAGAGTGGAATATTTATATTTCCCCTTATGATTTTATAATCTAATTCACCTCATTTTCCTCCCTTTTTTTGGCCAGTAGCCCCTCTTACTTAACCCTCCCCACCTCCCTCACCACCATGGTGAGATATTAATAATCCCTTATCTGAATAGAATTTCTTATGAGGGTTTGGTGAGAATAATGAAAATATAAAACTCCATCTCCCTCATTTATTCTCTTCTCTCACTATTAAGTGATACATTTCCTTTTACCTCTAATAGTCCCTATTTACATGACTTTTTACCACATTTTTTCATACTCTATCTTGAACCAAAAGATGATATTAGATGATTTGAAGTCTATGAGGATAAGGTATGTGGTCGTTAATATTAACCCGTAGTAAGAATTTTTTTAGTGATTCTCTTGTGGTTATACCAGAAAATCCTTGTATAGAAATAGTTTAAATATAATGTTTTAATTTCCATTTTCTTTATTCAAACACCCCTAATACATACCATGATCCTTACAAAAAGGAAATTCCAATTGGAATTCCATATTTATAAATGGATCTTAGAATTGGAAAATAAAATGTTAAGACATATTTTATAAAAAATAAATGGAAAATATTAAAGGGATAACTTTAGTGGATAGCTGGACCATTTATTGGATTAGTATCATTATATTACTTGCTATTTTATGTGGTTCAAAAAATAAATTGATAAATATATTGTTATGAAATAGAATTTTTCAAATCATCAATGTTGTAAATGGAATTGAAATCATTATAAATATTTAAGAAATGAAGGGTGAATCTAAGGACAAGCCTAATATTGGGATGAGACTCGTGTGATAGGCCTAATAAATTCATAAGTGCTAAACTATAAAATCACGATTTATTATTAACCCGGGTTTATGAAATTGAAAGGTGAGATTAAGATTTTATGTTGACATAGAAAATTGGTAAATAATGAGTTATGATGTTATTGATAGATGTTATGTTGTGAATGGGTATATTGGGAATTTAAATTAAATATTAATGTGAATTATTAAATATTATAAATATGAAATTAAATAAATATTTTAAAAGGATGTTAAATGGGTATATTGGAATTGGTATTATAAAATATTATAATTATATGTATTAGTTATGAAAATTCTCACCAGGTTTTCATGATTCTAAAAATTAAAAAACCCTCCTAAGAAGTGTTGTATTATTACATGAAAATGATCTCATGGATGATGTTAAGTTTCTATAATAAGACAACGTCATTGGTGTGGTCGAGTTACTAAATAAAAATTCCATTGTAGTTAATTAGTATTTACTAAATGAAAATTATACCATGGGTTATCTTATGAGTCTAATAAAAATACCCATAAGTGTTGATATGATACCTTGGTTGGAATAATCAATCTGATGTACTCATAGGCACCCCAGTATTGGATGAATCAGGTATGGTCGATCAGGGTCACATGCATAAGGATCAGTAGTGGTAGATATGAGATGCATGTTTCATCACAGAGCTGAGCAATAGTGGTTATTTATGGGCTTTAAATTAAATTATTAAATTTTTTATTTGTACCAATTTTACATGTACATTATTATAGTCGGGTTATATTTAGGTATATCATTAGTGGTGGCCTTTTTAATGGTAGTCACACCTTTCTTCGGATACCAAGGAACATGGTACCAAATTTCATTCTACATTACTGTATGTATGGTTTTGAGCAAGGATCAATGCTTGGTGATTGGATTACTAGAAAAAACATGGGAGTTTTGGACTAGGATTTTACTTGGGATCATCATAAAGGTTTCCCCTAGTTTTTTCTTTTTTGAATTTTTGTTTTTGATATATATGATTATCTACTGATTTATTAATATCATAAATTATAGTATATAAATCATTTTTTATATCTTGGTTTGTTTTTTATTATCTCTTTATTATTTTAAAGATATTTTTAATTTTCATGCCCTGGTCTTATAGTTTTTGGGATCGTTATTTACCATATGTATTTATATAGGAAAACCTTTTTTAATATATTTATATATTTTTTCAACTAATATATATAAAACACTTAAAATATTTAGTAATTGTATTTTTTTTCCAATTTTGTTAATACTATGTTGTGACATTGTTATATAAATGGAAAAAAGTTGGATCACATTAATGAGGAACACACATTAGTATGCAAAGGGTTTGGAAGAGTTTTTATATTTTCCTATTTACAATCGATCGATTGAAGGGAGAATAATATCTCATTGTCCAAAATGTAAATTTAGAATATTGTCGAAGAGAGATGATTTTTATGAACATTTAATATAGAATAAATTCCATGCTAAATATTTGTGTTGGATTTGGCACATAGAATCAAATGTTATAAAAAGGTTGATCACTGATGTCAATCCAGAAATTCAACTCCCAAATTTGTCAACAATGGAAAATTTATAGAATTAATTATAAATGTTGTATTCGGTAATTCAAGAGTGCACCATACTCATCAAAAAATTTTAGAAAAACCACATGATGGTGATACAAATAAGAATATGACTAGTGATGTTTTTGAGACTATAGGATGACAAGATCAATATTATAACATATAATTGGATCATCATATGGATTCTGTGGTGACTAATTCAATAGAAAACATCACCGAGGAATATATGTTTCATTGTTTAGTTGATGATGGAAATGAAGAATTGTATAGTGGAAGTTTGAAATATTCATAACATTATTTGCTACAGAAGTTATACAATATCAAATGACTCTGTGGAATTAAAAATAAGTAAATGTCCATGTTGTTGGAATTATTGTGTGATGCATTTCTGGAAGAATTCATCCCCAAGAATTTTTTTGATATGAAATAATTTGTTAAAAGGCTTGGTCTTAATTATACAAAAATACATGTGGTTCATAATGATTGTATGCTTGATTGGTGAGATAATTCATGAAAATATGTTTTTAAAATGTTATTCTTCTAGATGGCAGGTTATGTGTGATGTTAGATGTCTAAATAAAAATACTACAATGAAAAAGAATAAAAGGAACACACATAGAATGTTTTTGTGTTAATTTTATATAAATCCTTAACTGGAAGGATTATTCATGTCATTGAAAACAGAAGAACACGTGAAGTGGCATTAAATAGATAATAACAATGATGGGTTAACAGGATATTCATCAGATTCACAATCGGGGAAGGCATTTGATTAATTACATCCATATTTCATAGTTGATACTAAAAATGTTCAATTGGGATTGATTGTTGATGGATTCAACCCATTTTGGACTTTGAGTAACAATTATAGCGTTTTCCTAGTTGTTTTGATCCCTTACAATCTGCCTTTGTGGATGTGTATTCTACAAGTATCATTGATCATTTCAATGATTATTCCTAAAAAAGATTCTTGAAAATGGTGTTGATGTATACTTGTATCCTTTAATTGAATAATTAAATGAGTAATGGAGGAACGGTGTTGAGAAATATGATACTTCTTATAAAACAATGTTTATAATGCACGCTGCTTTAATGTGGATCATTAGTGTCTTTCCTATACATGGGAATTTATCACATTGGAACACATACACGGGTTTGGATTGTCTTATATGTAACATTGATTTTGATCCAAAATGGGTACATCGTTGTTGAAAATGGGGTTTCACGTTCCATCAATGACTTCACATTGCTATAACAGATTTTGGATGAACAGTTCAAAATTTAACAGTTTCATTGATCCTAAACCACGTCCAATGTTGTTAAATGGTTCTAAAATATTGGCCCCAGTTAGAAATGTTGAAACAAAATTTGAGATGGTTAATCATTTGAATGATTTAGGGAAATGATTTTGAAGTGTGTCTTTATGTGAAATCAAATTGATATAATGGAATAAAAAAGTATATTATTCAGACATCCAAATTGGGGATTTCATTTGTTGAAGAATAATCCTGATGTGATGCATGTTGAGGAGAATGTTTGTGACAATTTGATATTCACAATGTTTAATGGGAATGGAATGTTGAAGGATCAACTCAATTCATGAAAATACTTACAAGTAATGAATATAAAACGTTATCTATGACTAGATGAGATTGAAAAGTTTGCCCCAAATTTTTTTTAATGAAATATTGTGATAATGATACATTCTTTTGAATTTTAAATAATGTGATGGTATGTAATGGATATTACAGTATCATCTCATGGTGTGATGGATTAAAGAATCATATGATACATGTATTTAGATGTCATGATTCACTAATTTAGTTACAACATTTAATACCATAGGAATTGCGTACATTATTACATGAAAACGTTAATGCTATTGTTTACAAAGTATACAAATTTTTCAAACATCTATGTGAGAATATCTATATCTATTTGATCTTGAAAACCTTAGTAATGGTTTCTATTGAAAATTTATGCAATGTAGATGATATTTCATTTGTCGTTTTTTACAATCATGATGCATTTGATTGTGCATTTGGTTGAGGAAGCTAAATTAGGAGGCCACATACATTATTGATGGATGTATCCAATTGAAAGGCACATTATTTATATTCTATTCAGATATGTTAAAAAATATTGGAACATAATTATTTTCATCATTATGTTTGATTTTTTCATTTCACATATATCATGTGCATTTGAAATCATACATGTGAAATAATGCTCTATCAGAAGGTTCTATTGTTGAAAGCTATTTAGAAGGGTAGTGTCCTATCTTAAGATATATATAAATAGATGATATTATAAAATATTTAATCAAGTTGAATGTATTCAATACACATCAAGTAAATCTCTATTACATGGGTAATTAAAACTATTTTCTATTTTTGGATGATCAGTTGGGAGGACCTCAAATGTTATACTAACAGAAATAAAATTATTACATTCATAGAGATATGTGGTATTAAACAGTGACATTGTAGATTAACTTTTTGAAGATTTCATGATACAAACAAAAAGATGAATGAAAGAAAAAACATGCAATGATAATAATATATCAAAAGTTGTTAATAATGAGCTTGTGGAATGGTTTGCAGGAAATGTACATTCATAAATATTAAAATAAATATGGATATTAGGTTAACACATAAATTTTAAAAATATATTAATGTATATTTATTTTAGATAATAAATACTTATATTCAAGTAGATTTGTCAGAATATTTGATGTTTCTTGCTCGAGGTCCTCTAATACAAGTTAGATAGTTTGATCCTTACAATATATATGGCATAAGATTTTGCATAGTCAGTCGATAAGAGGGTTTGAAAAAATCGAATAGTTGTATATTTAAAATTTCTTATGTGGGATACTATGGAATGCAGAATGATATTATTGAATTAATCTACCATATGAATTTTTTAGTTGTTTTATTCAAATTAAATTGGGTCTATATTATCATTTCTGTTAAAATAGTGTCCCTAAAATCTAATTCTGTGAAATTATTTCACTTGTTGGACCTTGGTGATCGTGAACTGCATGATCCATATATCTTATCATCGCAAGGTAAAATGATATATTATATGAATGATGTTGTGGATGAAGGGTAGAATGTAGTTTCTTAAGTAAAAAAATATATTTGTATGTTATGGGTGATGAAGTGGCTGATTTCTTCTCTGACATTGAATCTCATCAATATCTAGAAGAAGAATTATTTTTCCATCATGATATTGAAAATATTAGTTTAAAAATAATGGATGAATTGGATTACGTAATGGAGTAGGAAACTGAAATGATTGAAGGAGAAAATGATTGTATTTAAAGTTATGAATTGATTTATCAACCTCTTATTTAATAAGTTCAGTCATTCATTATAATTGTTATATATATTTTGTTCGTTAGTAATGTGAATCTGGTAAAATTTTTAAAAAAATTACATCATTTTTTTTGAAATATATCTTCTACACTTTTTTTTGATTAAATGGATGGACTACCAAGGAGGAAGAATTATACTAATTTATCAACAAATAGGACATATGGAGATCCATCTGTCTCCCTCCCTACGGAATATGATCCATAGTCCTCTTTCCCCTACACCATCACCCTCGTCACTATCTCTCACACACTTTGTGTTTGTACCTTCAACACCTCAGTCATAACCTTCCCTTTAGGATCCTCATTAGTGATAGAGCAGCATGCCACATCTAGTTCTTCATGGGAATACTAGAGAGATACTATTTCAAGTAAAAAATTTAATACGAATAAATTTATTTCACTTTTTTATACTAACTATCTATTCATTATATATGGTAACATTAAAAGTATAGTGAAAAATATAAAAAGTTCAAATGTATTGAATCTGTCCGGAGAGAATATAGTTGTCACATTTGTTTCTTAGGGGGTCCATACAGATGACCCCACAAGATTAATTTTCTAGATTATAGTCTAGCTGGTTGTAGAGACAGTTTGCCTTCCGATTTTGTATGATGATTGGAGGAATATGCCTTTAAAAAGTCAAATTCATGTTTTTGGTTCCCAAATAATGGTAATTTTAATACATTATGTTGTCATTGAATGTCATTTTATTAAATTATAATATT
This sequence comes from Viscum album, assembly GCA_963277665.1. Lineage (NCBI taxonomy): Eukaryota > Viridiplantae > Streptophyta > Magnoliopsida > Santalales > Viscaceae > Viscum > Viscum album. The sequence continues at coordinate 1,345,542,608 of OY728159.1, read as the reverse complement.
TTCAAAATGATTTCCTCTGTATAGATGTTTTCCCACTTTATGGTTGTTGATGTTCTAGCACAAATGGGGAAATGGAAAAATCTGGGCAAGAAAAGAAAGGACATTAAATAGAAATTGTGGAGTCGTGTCAATTATACTTCATTGACTGCCCAACAGATGTATGAAAATCTACCTGATGGGGTACCAAAAGATTAATGAAACGTTTTTGTTGAGAGACATTGTGATGAGAAGAAGATGGTATTTAAATAAATTTTCTTATATTAATATCATTTTACATTAATACATGTATATGAATAGGAGATAAAATATAATACATTACTATTAAATTACATTTTACTTATTTCAGGATAATTCAAAGAAGAATGCATCAAGAAGGGCTAGGAAATAGATCCCTCACACTATGGGGTCAAAGGGTTTTTCATGAAGCTGGTCGGCTCTTGTAATATTTTCATTAGATTAAGTATTTATAAGAAAAATATTAACTATTTAGTATATTAAATTGTTAACAAATCATTTTTTAATGAACTCATTGATTTTAGGGAACCATGTATCCAAAATAGAAGTGTGGTTGAATGTTCAAACAAAAATATGATGAAATTTTTGTTAATTAGCCTACCATAAAAGTTGGGGGTGTGAACTCATTTTTCTTTATAATAACCTATTATCAGTTGTTACTATGTTAATATATATTTCTTCTAATATGATTGATATTTGATATCTAGGTTAAAATTAAATAACTATGGGTTTCCAATCCAACACAGTCTTACTCAGTCTCCTAGGATGACCCAGTTACTATAGTCATTAAGAAGGATCATCCTGGTAGAGTGTGTGGTATGGGTTTAGGACACATACCATCTGAGGTATTTGGAAAGCCACTGGAGATTTCAACATCATATAATCCTAGTTTTAGTCACTACATACCCCATGATACTCATAGATATATTTTTTCTTTATGAACCTTATTTCAATTACATAGGGCTCAGGTATCCAATTTGTAGAATGTGTTGATTGATTTACATCAATAGATAACTGGATTAACCCATGGTGGTATTTAATCGACTAGTGGTGATCTGGTAAATCAAAAAAATTAAAAATAATTTAGTTTCCAATAATTTAATTTTGTTATGTTTGAATATAAATGTACAACATTATTTAATTATCAATATAATGTTCTTACAGGTGGTAGTATAAAGTAGAGATCGAGCTAGAGATGGTGACATTTTGTGTTCATCACCAGATAGTGATTAGTTATATAGTAGATATGCTGAAATAATATTGTAATTGAATGTTTTTCTATATACCATGTGTTGCAAAGAGTTTCCACTAACGATTTTCATGACCTAACATTTTCCATATTTCTCATGTTTCCATTAATTTAATAAGATACCTTTCTTCCAAGGATACTCAAAATCTACAATAGTTTTGTTGATTTAATATATATTTATATTATGAATCATATAATAATGTTTAAAATTTTTTAGGATGTTATATTTATTGTATGGAGGATCAGGATGAGGTTTTTTTTCTATTTTTAAAATGATTAAAAATAATTTAGGTATATTTATAGCCTTATTGGACATCCCTCATAGAATCTTCTATGTTTATTTATTTTCATGAATCATTTTTTATGATTCAAATTTCATAAATTTGTAAGGTTTGTTACCAAAGGATTAATAATAAACCATGTTGTTTATTTTATATAGAATATCCTATTTTGTAGCTCCCTTCGACATGTTTACAGTGGATATCCCTTATTTCTTTAAAATTTTATATTTTTCCTTCTCATATTTTATAGTTGGAATTTGATAATTTCCACATATTCTTTCTTCTTATTCAAAATATTAATGATATGAATTTACAAAAAATTGTCGAACACTTTAGTGTCTTATTCTGATAATGTGGAAGGATTTTCAGCTTCATTAGTAGCAGAATAAACCACCATCAGTTCTCTTTATAAACAGGATCTATAATATTTATAAATATATTATGGATAAACATCTTCATTACTCAATATGGATGTCATTGTAATTTTATTCCTATCTTTATTTTACATATTTAGCAAAGTTATGTAAGAAATTAAATTCTGATTAAAGTCAAATCATTAATATCTTAAACTAAAATTCATCATAAATAATGAAATAAATGTCAAACAATAAAAAAACAATAAAATTCCAATATATAACCCGATTAGATATTAAACTACATAAGATACCAATTTATAGGATCCAAGGATGGATATGATCAATTCTAAGAGGGGTATTGAATCGGTGATGGATTCCAATTAATAATTTTTAATCCCCATTAACTATTACTTTTCACATTTAAGTGGTTGATTCAATTATTCTCCTACTCACTATATATTTATTATTTTTATCAAAACAAACCAATGCACCTGCACTAGAGACACAAATATTTACAAGTTTCACCTTTTAAAACAAAAGGCTTTTCCTCAACAGGATTTAGAATTTCTCCCAGATTATATGATCCACCAATGTCATGATATGAATACAATATGGAAACATTTATAAATTTAGACATTTATGGTGCATAAAAAATGATATATTCCTACTTGATCAATATACTATCATCTTAATAGTGTCATTATTATAGGGAAACCAAAAAACGATCCCTTAACAAGTAAACCCTGATGCATGAATTGAAATGTGGTAGGATGAAATTTTTTTTACAGTTTCCCTATTTTTTCTCACGAACATTTTGATAAACCTCCATAATCTGTGGCATGATAATGGTTCGAACATAGTATGAAAACTCCTATAGAAAGAAATTATGCCTCATTAAACAATCTAGAAATTATAAAAATTCCCCTTGGTCTTTATTTCTTTCCACTCTATCTTTATTTCTCTTTCTTATGCTCAAGGGGGCTCCTTCCCATGCTCCTCTCATCCTTTCTTATCAATGGGTTGGATTAATACCCATTATCTGGTGTTGAATTCAACCTTTGTAAAGTGAGTTGTATATCCCTTCTTAATTCTATGGATTATCCTTCTTTATTCCTATATTTATCTCCTCTTTAGTTTCATTATTTTGGAACAACTAAATTCACCATATTATTAGGAAATTCATCTATTTCTAGAATTTCCCTAAATATGGATTGAAACATGCCTAAAAATTGGTCATGTTGGTCATCCATGGTAATTTGTGGGTGAAATTTTTCATTTTCCTTATATTCTTGATGGTTTTTAATTATGTCATAATGATTTCTTTCAAGACTTCCCTATGGTGACTTGTGAATTTGCTGTTTAATTTTTTTAACATAGTTCTATAGGATTGGTATCCCAGGTTTATTAAATTGTCTGTGTTACGGACCAGAAACCTTAAATTTGAAATGTAAATAATGGTGTAATCAATGAATTACTTATTATAATTAGTATTTTCTAAATAAAACACCCTTTTTAGTGTATTTTATCCTATGCAACCAAAGTGAATTTGAAATGAATTATTGGAGGATGTGACTACACCCTATGTCTTCCTTAATGACCAAACCCTATTTTAGGTGGTTATATGATAAGTATTATTAAGAAAACTAGATTTTATCATATGAAATACATGCTAGAATGGTATACCAAATAACATTTCATGTATTCTGTTAACTACTATAGTAGTCCACATGAACCAATTAATTTTATTCAATTCGCATAAACCATTAATTATGGAATGGACTACCAAATTAATTATATTTATTTGTATGAGTTAGGAATTGATTAATACATGCCCTTTATGAATTTATAATTGAAATAAATAATGGGTTCATACCTCATTAAATCTAAATAATTTATATGATGGAATGGTTCTACACATGGAATCATTAGATTTTAAAATATAAAGACACTCAATGTATTTGTTACACCTTGAAATAAACCTTTTTTTCACATTATGGAATACTATAATAGCTCATAGATTTTTGATAACTTGTACGTTGGCGGTGATACAATGTTATATCATGGATGATCACATGATTCGGGTTACAAAGATTCATATGACTTACACTAGTTCTCAGGGGGGTCGATAGATGGGCTCTATGGAACAATTTTTACACCATGAAATGAGTGATACTCAGACATGATTGTTTGGATTTGAAAGTGATTTTTCTATAGAAAATGTTGGATTCCTTTTATTCTTTTGGATTTAAGAGGTATCTACATGTGAAATTGAAATGGCTATTTAGGAATATTGTATTGGGGCTATAGAATAAGATGTGATTTTTTGTAAATATAGCTTTAATGGAAATTTAAACTGCTGCTATGTAAATGGATCATATTTAGCGGCAGTTAAAACCACCATTATAATTTGGTATTTTCCTATCGATGGAATTTAAAACCACTTCTACATATAATAATTTAGCAGTCGTTAAAACTTCCCCATCATATTTTAATACATTAATTATCATTATGTGGTGTTTATCTTGGTTTTAGTGGCAATTTTCATGGAGAAAACGAAATTATTTTTTAGTGGTGGAGTAAACCGTCACGGAAAAAATCATTTTATACTAGGAAAACCACCTCCAACACCACAAAAACCTCTACAAAATGAATTCATTATGACAGTTACAATAAACTACCTCTAAATTGAAGATACTGCCATATATTTTATACTGAAACACTGTTTAACAATAGTTTTTTTTAAACTACCACAACAACATATTGTGACAGTTTAAACCGCCACCATGTCATAAATAATCCACCTCTATTTAGTGATTTTTTTATAGTGAGTTCATAACAAAACCCTATTTTTTGAATTCTTCTTCTAACCCCATATGAACAAAATTTCCATATACAAATACCATTTTCATTTACATACCCTATTTTAATAGAAAGATACCCAAATAAATTAATAAGGTGTTTAATTTTATTTTAAAAACCATTAAGCCTTATAATGTTATATAAATATCATATAATGGTTACGGCGGTAGAGAAGTCATTATCACCATTAAAAAACCATCCCTTTGTCATTTTATAAAGAAATTAAAATGATTCTTATAAAATATTCATTTTAAAAACATCTAATTACATACAAAATTGAAATAAAATTTCAGGTATATTCCTTTCATACCCATATAAATAAATATTTAATTTAATATCAGGAATAAAAAGATAGGAAAATTAAACCATTAAATATTCATGGTGTCTCATACCACTTTTATCATTTAAATATTAATCTAGAAGATTTAATGAATAAAATTATTATATGTAAAATATTGATATGTACTATCATAGGGGATATATATACACTTTATAAAAGAATAAATATTCATATTATTAAGAAATTTATTAATGAAAGGAGATTGAGACGAAGTGCCTTACCTAGAGTCTGACATGTCTAGTTCCTTCATTAATTTCCAGAATAATATAATTAGGTTAATTTATACATTATTTAGAACATTTTAAAATTTAATATTAATTTCTTATCTCTTATTTACATGTTATATAAATTTGTAAATTATTTGAGTACATATCAGATATTTTGTCGATATTCGGTTTTTGAGTAAAAAATGAACCATTTTGGAAGTAAATTGTCAATTTGATTAAAATTTCATTATCACAATAATATTATTCATGATATAAATATAATATATATCTATTATATATATATATTTATAATAGTCCATAACACTTGGAGATAAGAAATGGAATTCACTATTCATGGAGATGGTTGCTCGTACGTACGCATGAACCTACATTCATTTCCTTGTCATATTAAAGTAATACAATAATAATAAATTAGAATATTATAATTCAAGTATAATTTATACTCTATATATGTTACATATGTTCATTAACTCCATATTTTATATGGTTCATGTTTTGAATGAATGAGTCATATCACTTTAGGGGAGCGATAGTCCACGCTTCCTCAAATAAAATTATCAAATTTTCACATTATGAAAAGCAGAAAAGTATGTCGAAAAAATAAAGAACCATATAGAGAATATAAATATAATATATATCATATATAAATATAGTTCCATCATAATGGCCAACATGAGAGGTCATTGGTGAAAATTTAGCAATCATCATTTCATGAGGCAATTGTTTTTCACACATGGAAACAATATGTTGTATATTCATTAGATAGAGGTCTGTGTAACATTAGGTATAACCCATAGAACAAAAAATTTAAATTATATAGTGGATAATAATATTGTTATTAAATAATAATATAAAAATTGTATAGGGTAAGGAGAATGATAATGAAGGAAATGATCTTGAGAGAATACATTACCTAAACATTTGGTAACTCGTTTTGGTTTGAGCCAAAAGACATCAATGAGTTGCATTATCACCAAGGTAAGGATAATAAGAGTAAATGATGCATTATGGGATATTACTTTAGCATAATTTTGAGGAGCCAAGTGGTTTGAGAGGTAAGAGTGTAACATCCCAGGTAAATGAAGAATTAGAGATTTTTATATTTATTAATATTTTTGAATAAAATATTAATTTTAGCTTAAAAGGGGTTGCTATGTTCGATAGCATACCCGATACGCAACAATGGGTTTCTTTATAATCTTACGTTGCATATTAATAATATAATATTATTATTTTAAACGGTAGTTAACTCCTAGCCATTATATTGGCGGGAATGAACAAAACTAACTATAATATGATTATACATGTATTTATATTTATCCAATAAAATTTAGAGGCTTAATATATGAATGAATCTAATTTTAAGCATAATTTACATTAAAAGGCCCATTTACCACCTTTTAATGGATATCCCTTTTTAAATATAGTTCTGGTCACTGTAATACATTATAATTAACAAAATAAAATCCTCCTTTAGAATGGGGACATCAAAATTTACTTTTTGAAATTTTATGGAATTTTTCCGATAATGTTCATTTTTTAATGAATAGTGAAATATATTGTACTTTAATTCAAAAGTGCTTTTTAATCTAATTTATTTATATGGTTAGATTATCTTTTTGATTGGTTTTAAAGTTAAATTAAAATATATTTTTATCATTTAATCCAATGTTGGTGATTGGATTTAATTTCATTTTGAAATTGGACATAAACGAGTATCAATATTTTGATAGTTATTGTTTCTTAAAAACACGAAATTTGTTTTAACATCGGAAATTAATTTTTAAATTAATTAATTCCACTTCTATGTTTTTAAATTGGAAAAAAAGAAATCATTTTCGAATTTGTAATATCAAATATAGCGTAGGCTGAATTTTTGGTATTTTTCTGAAAAACATCAATTTTTGATAAATAGTGACACCACTTAGTGGTAGTTAAGAAAACTGAATTTTTCATTTAAATGGAATTTTACCACTTCTGTGAATTGAATTTCAAAAATCTGACATACATGTTTGTTATCTAGAATTAAAATGTGGTTTATTAAGATGAAAATAATTTTTGGTGAATAGTAACTTTCGACTTTTATTTACCTTGGTTATAGGTAAATAAGGTAATTCATGGTTAAAAGAATATTATAATAATTCAAAATTACCTTAACACTTGTCCAAAACATATTGGTTGAGTCATTGAAGACTATGGGCATCTTTGGGTCGATTTTGGGACCCCATTGATCAACTTGGGAGTGAAAATGACAATTTAGATTAATTAATTTAATGTAATGGCAAAATTGACATTGACAAAAATCGTTCAGCAATTAAATTTTATATGGTGATATATAAGTCCTATTTTAAACTATAAATAATCATTGTAAAGATAAAGATATTACCTACATGATAGTATTTGTTTTAGAATTTTTAGACCTCTAATAAACTAAATTATTTATGACACAATAATGATGCAGTATTTACCTCATTAATAAATGATTAAAATAAATAAGATTATAATGATTAAAATATTATCAAAAACATGTCCAATTCTGATTGGATGATTTTATTTCTGTTATGAGTCATCTTATCTTCGACCATAATTATTTTTGGACCATTTGAAACCGAATATCATTATATTATAAAATAATCTTTTCACACATTCCTAAAGAGCCCCTCATCTCCCTTATAAAAGGAGACCACTTCTATGCAATTACACACACCTCTCAAGCCATTTGGCTCGTCCAAACTCTGCCCAATTAGGATCCCTACATCCCTCTCCTCCTCCTAAAAGCCTTACCTTATGCATAAGGCACTTCAGGAAGTCATTTGGTTCAAACCAAATGGAGTTACCCAAATTAATGGAGGTTAAAGAATGGTCGAGTCAAGTCGGACCCGAGGTAAGAGATCATACCCCTCTCTTTCTTTTTAAGTACACTATTTTATGTCATTCCTTTTAAGCTCATCTTTCTTATGATTGGGATGTTATTTTATATTTCTTTTACTGTACATTATATGTTCATATGATGAGAGACCCTATTTTCTCTCATCAATCCATTTTGGAAGTTTTAATTGGCACCATTAGGCTGCCGAAATTTCGTAAGGGGCTTTTTATCTCACTTTGTGTTTTCGTGAGATTCATGCTACGTTTGCCAATATTTATTTTTGACTGGTGTATGTAATTTACATTATTCTACTCTTTGTGTAACATACTTTCGTTTATGAGTATTTACATCAATGTTGTATAGTCTTTCTTTCAGGGGGTGTACGTTTCGAAAGTTACCCAAATCGGTAAGGGAACATTTCACCCTCCTTTTTTTAAAATACTTCTTTTGTTATGTATTTTAATTTACATATTTTTATGTTGGGATATGTTATTCTATATCCTTATAGATGTAAATTTTCTATCCAAGTGATGATATACCATTTTTTTCTCTCATTATCTAATTTTATGAATTTTAAAGTGACGTCGTTAGGCTGTCGAATTTTACCAAGAGAACTTCTTAACCCAATTTCAATTTCTTTTGGTTCAACATGTAGTTATTGAATATGTCATCTTTTGAATTTGTGTGAATGACCTTTGAATGTTTTAAACTTAATATCCACTTATATTGGGTGTATTAATATTTGTAACACATAATTATGAGATTGATTTATCTTTAATTTAAGGATACATTCTTTATAAGCGATTTCATCTCATTTTACATTTCTATTGAGACTTCATTGTTGTTATGCACCAATTCACTCTTATATGGTGTATATACTGTCCCTTGGAATATTATATCATGAATCCATTTATTCTCATGATATTTTGATTAAATGTTATTCCTCAATTATGGTATTCAAGTGTTTCTTATTTTGTTAAAAACCCTTTAACTAAAATATCGTTTTAAATGTTTTAATGATTTAATCTTATAATTTTTTTTCATTAATATCCATGTTTTCAAAATAGTTTTAATGATTTATTTATATGGATATTAATGGTTTAAAATGTTAAAAGCTTCAATGTGGTATGGGACACTTTGATTTCAAAATCTTTTTATCAAATTTTTTAAATGATTTTGAAAATGGTTTTTAGAATAGATTCATTATCATAAAATGTTATATTGTTATTGCAATGTGGGAATGCTATCTTTCCTTTACGCTTATGTTATTTGCTATGATTATGTTATGGTTCTTGGGTATTTTTTATGAAGACGGGTGGTTCCGTGATAAACTAAGGGCGGGTGAGCCCGATATAGCTCTCCAACGCATTGGGTAACGTGAAGGGGTTAAACATTAAGGTTTCTCTGAAGAGATTTAGGGAATATACTGTGATGGGTATTCCAAATGTAACCAAGAGGGTTACTCCCTACGTAAGAATTTTATGAATGCCTCAATTTACCTTTATGTCTTTTGATTTATATGATTTATTCATGATTTAATGAGGAATGTTAAAGTGCTTATGTATTATTGGTAATGTATGATTTCATTATTATGTATATATGTACTCATGTTTCCTATCCATACTTTTTATAACCCTTACTGATCTTTTTATGCTCATCCCATGTTTTCGAAATGTTTTTCATAGGTCAAGGGAATGGTACATGATATGATGATAGTGTCAAGGAAGTGTCAAGAAAGAATCCATGTCTTATTTTAAATATGTTTCAGTTGATGGGATAAAAGAATACTATCTTTTATATATCCACTTTTTTTAAATATGAAATTTAATTAATGTTTGATGATCTAATTCTCTAAAACTAAAAACCTGAAAATATTCCAAATGTGTAATCTTGTAATAACTCAAGATTAATTAAGTTTTAAGGTTGGGGTTATATAGTTGGAATCAGAGGTCGGTTTAGATAACTTTAGAGGTTAGAGTGTTGTTTAATAAAAAGTGACAAGTTGTGTATAACCAAAATGGTTATCATATTAGATGGAGTCATCATTGTTTTTTTGAATGTTAGAATGTGTTTGAGATAACTTGGATAAGTATAAGTTGGTGTTTATCTTCCTTTTTTTTATTGTGATGATTTTACTGATATACTCACACTGAACTTTTTGGTTTTAGTAAATGGCTGGATCTAGCATGCACCAAAGTAACAGTGGATTGGAAGAAAACTGTGACGGTTTTATGAAATAACAACTGAATGATATGGGAGCTATAATGAGAACTCTTGTGGTTATCATCAACCAACTATCTGGAGTCATGATTGACCACCTAAACCTTAGTGATTTTTATAAGGCATATTATATGCGAGAAACAAATACCTACGGAAGTTCAGGTAATAATCATAAAGTTAGGTATGTTCAAAAACCTATGTGTCAAATATGTGGAAAGAAACACATAGGAAAATGTTTCAATGGGACAGAAAGATGCTATATATGTGGAAATTAAGGTCATAAAGCAAGAACCTGCCATGGAAAAAGGAAGCATCTAGTTGACTATAGGAAATGGAAAGATTTTCTTTCTGAAAGATCAATTGAATGTTTTAAATGTGGTGTGCATGGTCATTATGAAAACACATGTCCTATAAAGAAGTTTCGGGAACGAGGTCACCAAGTTCGTACAAATATTCATTTACCAATACCTAATGTCATTCCGATTGAGGATGAAGAAACTGACAATGAATAATGATAGGTATGGATTATTTCTTAACATATGTTTTCCTATTATTGTAATCTTAGGATATGATTCATGATTTTGTTTGTAGGAAAGAAGTATTTCAGAATAAGTTTAAAAGGAATGTATAATGGATGACGAATAATTTTGAATGAGTAAGAAGTCATCATATAAGGGATTCAAGAGTTATGGTAGATTTTAGGATGGTGAAATTCGTAGATCTATTAAGTCACTTTTGATGATGAGGTTACATTAGAAGACTTTTTAAAGTAACCCCGATGTTTGATATACAAAAATTTTATTCAAGGAATAATTATCCTTTCTTTTGTGGGTATAGTTATAAAGAACCATTTGGGTTTATATGATCCTTGAATTTGAGGCAATTACTGGATAATATATTTTGTGTTGCAAAATGGAAGTTATCAGATAACTTTGTGGTTAAAATATGTTATGGTTATTTTTGATGAATTTATCTATTTTTGAGGAATGCTATAAAATTATATAGTTTTTGAAAAGGGACAACACGTAGACCGTGTGACAAACCATCGCGTCGTACGAAGCTGTGGGAATCTAACCCACAACCAAAGTGCAACTGGTATTTATCGCCTACCACTGGACTACGTGATGTCCCTGGTTATTTTGACTAATTATTTTTAGTTATATGATTTTTTGAATCAATAGTAAGTGTATTTTGGGTTATCTATGAAAATTATTAACCTATCATGGACGATGTGTGATTAGGTTAATTACTTTTCAATAAGAAAATTCAAGAGCAACTAATGTTATTTGGAGATAAATGTTAATTTGTTCCTTGGAAGACTATGTGATTAAATCCTCAAATAATTGGGTTTCAATATTAGTTTGGTTTACTTTTAAGAATTTTATGGAAAATTGTTTATCAAATGGTCTTTTTTGAACATTGGGTTTGGTTAGACAAATTTTGGAGATTAAGAGTTGTTTTTCTTTATGTAAAAGTTTAACTTTTTAGGGGATTGTCTGATCTTATACTAATCGTTTTGGTTTTAGATAATATTTAAATACATGGGAAATATATAGTTCATCTTTTTTAGAATATGTGATTCTGTCGAAGTTGGTTATAGCGCTCTTAAGGTGAAAAAAAGTCGTCTTGAATATTCATTATTTGGAGAAAATATGGGTTTCTGTTAGAAATCTAGTAAAAGATGAATGTCTACATGACAAGTAAGTATATTTCCTTATATTTCTTGTTAGTATCATTAATAACTTCCTCAATGAAAATTATCTTTAACCAAAAACCTTGTCTGTTAAATTTTTCTACTGGGGAATCAAAGACTATTTAACCCATCACAAGTTTGTGATTTTCTGGTGGTTAACATTCTCCTAAACATGTTTTCTATCACTCTCCATCAGAACTTGATGATTTTCTTTCTCCTCCATATCCATGTTTTCATGGAATCCTAGTATATTTTGTCTCGGGTAACCTTTGTACTTCTCTTCATTTATTTTAATGTGATAGTTTTATTCACTCTCTTTCCGATGTGGGGCTTTTAATGAAGTTTCCAAACCCAGTTTTAAAATTGTGAGGACGCAATTCCAAAAAGGGGGGAAGGATGTAACATCCCAGGTAAATGAAGAATAAGAGATTATTATATTTATTAATATCTGTGAATTTGATATTTGTTTTAGCTTAAAATGGGTTGCTATGTTTGATAGCGTAGCCGATACGCAACAACAGGTTTCTTTGGAATCATACGTTGGACACTAATAATATAATATAATTATTTTAAACGGTAGTTATCTCCTAGCCATTGTATTGTTGGGAATGAAAAAAACTAACTATAATATGATTATACATGTATTTATATTTATCCAATAAAAGTTAGTGGCTTAATATATGAATGAATCTAATTTTAAGCATAATTTACATTAAGAGGCCAATTTACAACCTTTTATGGGTGAACCCTTTTTAAATCTAGTTTTGTTCACTTTAATACATTATAATTGGCCAAATAAAATCCTTCTTTAGAATGGGGACATCAAAATTAACTTTGTGAAATTTTTTGGAATTTTTCCGATAAAGTTCATTTTTTAATGAATAGTGAAAAATATTGTATTTTAATTCAAAAGTGCTTCTTAATCTAATTTATTTATATGGTTATATTATCTTTTAATTTATTTTATTGTGAAATAAAAATATATTTTTACCATTTAATCCAATGTTGTTCATTGGATTTAATTTCATTTTGTGATTGGACATAAACAAATATCAATATTTTGATAGTTATTGTTTCTAAAAAACACAGTATTTGTTTTAACAGCAGGAATTAATTTTTCAATTAATTAATTCCACTTCTATGTTTTGAAATTGGAAAAATATACATCATTTTTTAATTTAGAATATCAAATATAGCTTAGGCTGAATTTTTGGTATTTTTCTGAAAAAAATCAATTTTTTATTAATAGTGACACCACTTAGTGGTAGTTAAAAAAAATGACTTTTTCATTTAAATGGAATTTTACAACTTCTGTGAATAGAATTTCAAAAATCTGACATACATGGTTGTTATCAAGAAGTAAAATGTGGTTCATTAAGATGAAAATAATTTTTGGTGAATAGTAACTTTTGGATTTTATTTACCGCGGTTAAAGGTAAATAAGGTAATTCAAGGTTAAAAAATATTATAATAATTCAAAATTACCTTAAAACTTGTCCAAAGCTTATTGGTTGAGTAATTAACGACCATGGGCATCTTTGGGTCGATTTGGGGACCCCATTGATCCACATGGGAGTGAAAATGACAATTTAAATTAATATATTTAATGTAAATGTAAAATTGACATTAACAAAAATAGTTTAGTAATTAATTTTTATATGGTGATATATAAGTCCTATTTTTGACTATAAATATTCATTGGAAAGATAAACTGATTTTATACATGATAGTATTTTTTCATTAATTTTTAGACTTCGAATAAATCAAATTATTTATGACACAATAATGATGTAGTATTTACCTAATTAATAAATGATTAAAATAAATAAGATTATAATGATTAAAATAGTATCCAAAACATGTCCAATTCTGATTGGATGATTTTATTTCGGTTATGAGTCATTTTATCTTCGACCATAATGATTTTTGGACCATTTGAAACCGAATATCATTATATTATAAAATAATATTTTCACACTTTCCTAAACATCCCCTCCTATCCCTTATAAAAGGAGACCACTTCTATGAAATTCCACACACCTCTCAAGCCATTTGGCTCGTCCAAACTCTGCCAAATTAGGATCTCCACATCCCTCTACTCTTCCTGAATGCATTACCTTAGTATGAATGCACTTCAAGAAGTCCTTTGGTTCAAACCAAAGGGAGTTACAGAAATTAAAGGATGTTAATGAACGATCGAGTCAAGTCGGACCCGAGGTAAGGGATCCTACCCCTCTCTTTCTTTTTAAGTACACTCTATTATGTCATTCCTTTTAAGCTCATCTTTCTTATGATTTGGATGCTCTTTTATATTACACTTAATGTACTTTATATGTTCATATAATGAGAGACCCTATTTTTTCTCATCAATCCATTTGGGAAGTTTTAATTGGCACCGTTAGGATGCCAAAATTTCGTAAGGGGCTTTTTATCTCACTTTGGGTTTTCGTGAGATTCATTCTACATTTTCCAATATTTCCTTTTGAGTGGTGTATGTACTTTCCATTATTATACTCTTTGTGTAACATACTTTCGTTTATGAGTATTTACATCAATGTTGTATAGTCGTTCTTTCATGGGGTGTACGTTTCGAAAGTTTCCAAAATCCGTAAGAGAACCTTTCACCCTCCGCTTTTTAAAATACTTATTTTGTTATGTATTTTAATTTACATCTTTTTCTATTGGGATATGTTATTGTTTATCCTTATAGATTTAAATTTTATGTCCAAGTGATGAGATACCATTTTCTCTCTCATCAACTAATTTTATGAATTTTAAAGTGACGCCGTTAGGCTGTCGAATTTTTCCAAGGGAACTTCTTAACCCAATTTTGATTTCTTTGGGTTCAACATGTAGTTATTTGATATGTCATCTTTTGAATACATGTGGATGACCTTTGATTGTTTTACACTTAATATCCACTTATTTCGGGTGTATTTATATTTTTCACACATAATTATGAGATTGATTTATCTTTAATTTAAGGATACATTCTTTATAAGGGATTTCATCTCATTTTACATTTCTATTGAGACTTCATTGTTGTTATGCACCAATTCACTCTTATATGGTGTATATATTATCCCATGGGATATTATATCATGAATCCATTTATTCTCATGATATTTTTATTAAATTTTATTCCTCAATTATGGTATTCAAGAGTCTCCCATTTTGTTAAAAACCCTTTAACTAAAATATCGTTTTAAATGATTTAAAGATTTATTCTTATAAATATTACTCATTAATATCCTTGTTTTCAAAATGATTTTAAGGATTTAATTATAGGGATATTAATGGTTTAAAATTTTAAAAGCTTCACTATGGTATGGGACACTTTGATTTCAAAATATCTTTATTAAATGTTTTAAATGATTTTGAAAATGGTTTTTAGAATCGATTCATTATCTTAAAATGTTATATTGTTATTGCATAGTGGGAATGTTATCTTTCCTTTATGCTTAAGTTCTGTTCTATTATTATGTTATTGTTACTAGGCATTGTTTATGAAGATGGGTGGTTCTGTGATAAACTAAGGGTGGGGAATCCGATATAGCTCCCTAATGCATTGGGTAACATGAAGGGGTTAAATGTTAAGGTTTCTCCGAAGAGATTTTGGGAATATACTATGATGGGTATTCCAAATGTAACCAAGAGAGTTACTCTGTACGTACGAATGTTATGAATGCCTCAAGTTACCTTTATGTCTTATGATTTCTATGATTTATTCATGATTTTATGAGGTATGTTATAGTGATTATGTTTTATGGGTAAAGTATGATTTCATTCTTATGTATATATGTACTCATGTTTCCTTTCCATACTTTTTATAACCCTTACTGAGATTTTTATGCTAATCCCAAGTTTTTGAAATGTTTTTCACAGGTCAAGGGAATGGTACATGATATGATGATAGTGTCAAGAAAGTGTCAAGAAAGAATCCATGTCTTGTTTTAAATATGTTTCTGTTGATGGGATAAATGAATAATATCTTTTATGTAACAACTTTGTTTAAATGTGGAATGTAATGCATGTTTTATGATCTAATTCTCTATAACTCTAAACCTGAAAAGATCCTCAATGTGTAATCTTGTTATAACTCAAGATTAAGTAAGGTTTAAGATTGGGGCCTTATAATGAGTAAGTGGGTAGAGATGATGTCCTTTTATAACAGGGTGGATGGTCACTATAATAATGTCATGAAATATTATTTTATTATAAATTGATTCTTGAAATATAATAGTTCTAAACAGATAAATTTCTATTGTAACATGATATGTGTCTGAATCCTCTCAACTAATAGGTTTTAGACTAGTTTAGGTAAGAAAATTAATATTACCGTTTAGCTTTAACCATTAGTAAAAAACATAAACTCTTACCATGTATTCTTGTATTTTCATAATATATCTTTACTATAGTTACTATTAAATTAAAATGAACCCATATGTGGATCATTAATTATATTTGTAACATCATATAAGTCTTTTTTACAAATCATAGTTTTTTGGTCTATTCAATCATTTAATAAAATAGTATTTGTTTTAAAAAATCATTTATGTCAAATTTCAACCTATTTATGGATTGATTCTTGATAAAGTTAAAAAAACTTCATTCCTTCAAAAAAAATGTATTAAAACATCAAAAATAATTAATTTTCATCTAAAAAATTCGTTTATGTCATAAAAATGTTCAAATAACATTTATTTTAATATTTATAATATCATTTATTTGAATATTTATTTAATAAGGTAATCACAACATCATCATTGTGTCATAAATAAATTTATTTATTAAATATCTAAAAATTATAAATAAAATAAAAAATTTCAGGAACTCATATTTATCTCTCTAATTACTATTTATAGTCATATAGATTACCAATATAACCAAATATTAATGTTTTTTAGTGAATGTTACTTGTTTATTTTATATTTTTCATTACATTATATAAACTATTATAACATATCATTATCAAATCCATATGGATTTATGTGTCATTAAATAGACTCAAGGATTACCATGGTTGTCCATATATCATTCGATTAGATTATTACATGTGTTAGGGTAGTTATATATTATTATAATATTATATTGATTCCCGTATTTACCTGATTTACCCTTTAACCATGGTAATTAAATATAATTACTAATGTTTCTATTCTTACTGTCTAAATAAGGTACTTATTTATATAATTTAGAAAATCTAATTCCAAATATGGAATTCACATTTCCAAATTCAAAGAATAAAATTGATGAAATTAAGTTCATATAAATTCAAATTTAAAAAACCATAATGTGGTTTTCCCTGAAATAAAAACTATCAAAAGATCGATATGTGCTTATGTTAAATTAAAATGTAAAATTAAATCCAATTAACATCATTGGATTAAATTATTAATACTTAATCCAATTAAAATTTAAAATAAATTGAAAATAAAATTCTAAATATATAAAAAATTAGATGAAAATGTATATTTGAATTAAAATGCAATATTTTTGACTATTCATCAAAATATGGATTATATCCGAAAAATAAAAAAATTTCGACCAAAGTAAATATTGATGTCCCCATTATAAAGAAAAAGTTAATTTTACCAAATATAACATATAAAAGTGATAAAATGTATTTTTTAAATATTTTTCCATCAAAAGGTGGTAAAACGACAATTTAAAAATATTATAGTATTTATTCTTAAAATTGGATTCATTCTCATATTAAGCCTCAAAAAATCATTGGATAAATGTAAAAATATTTAAAATTTATTTAATATAATTATATAGTTAACTATAATAATTCCTTACAATAAAACATTTATGTGTTAGATACCATTTAAAATAGTAATATTATTGTGGTATTATTTTTCATTATGACTCAGTGTTGTGTGAAATGTTAAATTTTGGAAAAACACATTATTTTGAGTTGAGTATGCTATTATAAATGGGGTAAATATTATATTAAAAATAATATTAAATTCAAAAAAGTTGTTATTAAATTTATTATTCTATAAATTCCTAGAATGATACAACAACAATATCGACCATTCCTCTATTGTTGTGGCACCGTTCGAGGCCTTGTACGAGTGACCATGTAAGAACCAACATTACTAGACTGAATAATATATTAAACAAATATGGGCCCATAGTTGTATTGAGACACTATATATATGGTGAAAATGATCAAAGTGTGGATGAAGCCAACACATATGATTCATAAGTCCAATGTTGACTAATAAAGATGGCTTTTGGAGTTTGAAGTGGTTGACCATGTCTTCCTCTGGGTTACATCTCAACATTGATTATAGATATTTTTTTATTGAATTCAGAACTATATAATATTTATTGTCCCTTTATAGAGACTATGTAGAGTTTTAGATATCACATACCTCTTATCTCAACATCTATAGTTAGACCAAGTATACGATGTCTTCCACATGTCACACTAGAGGAAGTATGTGCACAATCAGTCACATGTTATCGATTTGGGTGAGATGGATATAGATTATGGTTCATCCCTTACATAGTACTATATATACATAAAGGATCATCATTAAATTATCATTCATTTTTGAACAATTCTTTTAGTGTGTATCTGGTGGAAGGACAAAAATCATCAAGAGAGAACCAAGGATTGAGAGGATCAAATGCATGATCATTACCTAAAATCACATTGTTTAGCCTATTTTTCTTGGAAATAATTTATTAATGTGGGAATTATTTAGTGAATTGGATTTTACATTTCTTATATTTAGGTATTTTATGGATTATTTTTCATAAAAAGGTGTTGAGATGACGATTGATTCAAAGGACTGGTATTCTTGGAACAAATGATTGAAATATGTTAAATATATTAAAATCATGTGAATTATGTTTTTTTAAAGGATGGAATAACATTAAAAATGATACAGGGGTCATAGATACCGGAAAAAAATTGAATTCATAATACAAGCTTCATATATGGGTGATAAAAACTTGGATTTTTTTTGGAATTCAGGTTGATGAGTAGTCATGGTAGATTTTTTAAAATAAATTCAATTAGTAAATTTATTATCATTAATTTCATGACCTAATAAATTACTATAAAAATATATGGATATGGGGGATTCTTAGGATTTTCATTTAATCCTTATATTTTCAATAAACTATTGGACAACTGTTGGAAGAACATCCATTAAGAAATGATAATCGGATCAAAGTCTTATAAATAATGTGAAATAGAATAAGATGATATCACTAGTGATAACAAAAATGCTTCATTCTTCATGAGAGATCAATCCAAATTGAGTTATGATTTTTTAACTTCGATTTATCTCTTTCAATATATTTTTATGTTGAATGCTTATCAATAAACTGATTAATTTATTCATGGATGTTGTGTCTTTTAGGTACATATTAGATTTACTTGGGAATTGATGGAATTTCAATATGATTATTTACTTATAAATTATAATTCATTATAATGGATATGTATCGTGCCTAACATGATCATTGGATGAGGTTAATTCCTTATATTTTTTCGTATGATTTTCCTTGTTGTTCCTTCCATCTTTATAGGAAAATATCGTGGCCCATTATTCGACAAATATTGAGAAATAAAATTTTGTTAACCTCTTTTTTTGTCGTAAAAATAGATATTAGAGATCCGGGATAGTGTCGATAATGGTATTGAGCTATGATTGATTAAGTGAAAAATATGTGAATATTGGAGATCATTGGTTGTCATTTTAGAGTGCATAAGTCAAGCAATTCAACATCAGAGTTTTCTTGAACAAAAAAATGTATGGATTTTAAAAAAGCGGGACCATAAGGGTAGTATAACCAAGTCCACAATCTAGTATGTGATTCATTGCCAATGTTTTCACCTAAGGAGTGAGTGACATATTGGGGGGAATAAAATTGGATCATAGAAAGTATCACTGGTCATGACATGTATTTCATGAACAGTTTCGATGTAGGACCCTCCCAATTTCATATAGGGTTTCCATTTTAAATAACTATTACACAACATGAGACCCTGGTTATAGTTACCCAACCTCAAAATATAAGAGTTAATTTCTTTACTCTATTACATTGGCATAAGATATAATTGAATTTTATCCCAAAGGGACATATATTTTATTAGTCTTACTAAAACAGATACAAATATGAGGCTTGTATTTAGAATGAACACACTAATTAAAATATATTTATTTGAGGATACAAACTTCATTCTATCAAGCATATCATTTCAGATCATTATTATTACAAATTATAAAATCTTGGAGAAATGAAACATAATAATGGTGAGATGAAATTCTTAGTAATGTGTGATTATAGTGGACGGAATATTTACACAATTTTAATAATCGATATGGAATTATAAACGACTGATAACACATGTCAAGAAATCAATAACTATGAAGAATGTTTGTAAATAATTTGTCGTGGTAACTTACTAAAAAATTTCCATTATATTAATAAACTGAGAATGATAAGAATTCATGGAATTTTTTACAGTGAAGATATCATGGAAAATAAATAATAAATCTCAATGAAGTAAATTATTAATTATAAGAATTAATTTTTCCCAAACAAATGAAACCTTTACCATAAGGACCATTCAATATATAGTGTAAATATGTAGGTCTAGAAACTAATTTGTTAATCTTGGAATCATAATTGATGGGTTTTCCTCTAACTAATTTTATCTTAGGAGAGAACTGATGCATCAATGTAATTACATTAAATAGTCCCCAACACATAGGTATTTCATAACCAGTCCCCATCTGATAGGGCTTTCATTAATTGGCCCCCAATCCATATTGTGCATATCAAAATCATTCCTCACATTATGAAATAATCATTTTATTTAATGTTAAATATGCCTTAACAAATGTTTGTATTGAATAATGAATATATATTTATTAATATTTCCCAAATAATAAAATAACTTTCAATGTAAACAACATATGTAAAAATGATATATATTTTTTGGAAATAAAAAAATCCATGATAAATTATATGGATGATTCTTATAAATAAAACGTTTAATTATCATAAAAAATGAATATTTTATGGAGTCTAAGAGTATTGCTGGTTGTGAATGTCAATAATATCATTGATTAAAAAACTCATACACCATACAATAGATGAATAATGATGGAATAAATACAAAATATCCCATGTGGTGTAAAAATAAATTGTTTTCTTCATTGATTTTGGAAAATAAAATAAAATAATCGTTTATTGAATTCATGAGGAAAATATAAATTTCACTTCTTTTCAATAATCCTTTCATCTGAAAATAAATTTTTTTAAAAAATAGTTAATAACTATCCTTTTAGAAATAAAAAAAATTCATCAAAGAAATGATCACTGGTAATTCCTCACATTCAATACAACGTAAAAATAAAATTCCTTTTGTATGGTAAATAGATTTAAAATTTCCATATTTGGAATGTGACTTGAAGTATCATTTGAAAACATTTGTAAATGGAAAAAAGACTATAGATTTTGGTAATAATTTTTTTTGGAATGTTTCTGAAATAATTGAATACCTTATTAGAAAATATGGTTTTAATATGAAAAAATGTTCTCTGACTAATGTGAGGAATGAAGTCGGGTTTTCTTAATAATAATTTACAAAATATTTTGAGTTCCATGGTGTGTAAAAATTGTACTATTACATTGAAATGTTCATAAAAACTATAGGAGAAGAAAAATAATGTATATATTATACAATTATTCATCAATTTACTCAATTGTAAATTCAAGTGTAAATAATCCCGAACTAAATGAGATTGTGTAGTAAATCCATTAGAAGACAATATCATTGATGTGATAAAAAATAAATGAATAGATAATGTGCGTCAAATTAAAATACAAATTAAATAATTGGAAATTAAACAATAAATACTAAAAATATATTTTAGAAATAATAATTTAATTTTAATAACAATGAGAAAGTAATACAACCCAATGAAAACAGATCGGGTTATGAAATTTTTTATCACATGGTAACTTTTAACTCAATTCAAATTAAAATAAATAATTCAAAATTAAAAAAAAAATATCATAAAGATAAAATAATTCATGATATAATATTTCGAATGGATAATTAGATAAATAATAGAAATCTAATAAGTTTTTTTAGTGGTGTTTGAGTCATGGAATGAAATTGGAGACATGAATCCCTAACATTTCGTTTCTTTTCAAGTGAAATTATTTTTAAATTTTGTATAATGATTTTAAAAATCATACTATATTATAAAAAACCATAATCATATTTATAATATAATATATTATAATGTTACAATATCTTATTTTTAAAATGATAATAAATTTTCATTATTTTCTTTATTTTAGCTGTTAACTTCCTAGTTTATCTAGAATATTTTAACTACTTCCTATTGTTTGTATTACCTATCTAACTATTTCATCATATAAAATATGTAGGCCATTATTTAAATTTCATATATATTCAGTATATATGTATTTAATAATAATCCATAATATTTTGACATATGAAATGAAATGCATTGTTCATGGAGACTGTAAGTAGTACATGCACATGAATGCTAAATACATTTCATTGAATTTTTAATAAAATGAAGATTAAATGATAAAGATATTTGAATTATTATTTCATTATTATGTTTGTTTATTTGATGTTACATTGTATTTTTAAAACCATCCTTTAAAAATTACATGTATAACATAATGGACTCACATCGCTTTGAGGAGGCAGTAGTCCACACTTCCACTAATTAATGGTATTATATTTCAAAAAATAGAAATTATAAAGGAATATATCATATAAAAAATTAATTATGAACAAATCAATTATAAATATAATTTTTATCATATATAAACATTTTTCCACCATATTTCCCAACCACTGGATGTGGTAATGTAAAAATAAACAATTAGTTCTTCATTAGATGGTAGTTCATTTTACATGAATAGAATGCGCATTACCCATTATATGGATGTGTGTGTAAAAATATGTAAAAAATAGAATAAAAATATCTATTTATATTTATTAAATAAATTTTATTTTATATTTATTTAATACTAATAGTTTAGGGGTGATGCAGGAAATAAAATGAAAGTGATCGTTGAAGAATGTTGCCTCATTTTCAGGTAACTCCATATAGATTATACCAAAGGACTTCATTAGATGGATTTATCCCTAATGTGAGGATTATAGGTTGAATATAGTAATTTTGTCTTTATTTTGGATAATTTTGGGAGATGAAAATGGACTGGGAGGTTTGAATATGTGGGTGGGTTTAGCAACTTTTTATAGTAGAGGAGGAGTGTAATTCTAGTTAAATTTTGAAAAGGAAATTTCACCCACCTTTTTATATTTTTAAATTCTTCCAATAATAATTTTAAATACATAAATATGATTAAATGGTATAAATATGAATATTCAATGGTTATTGGACAATTTTATTGGTCATTTGGGCAATAAGTTTAAGGTTTAGTCCTTTATGAATCTAATTTTTCTCTTAATAATTTTTTTAATTTTAATCATTTTCAAAAATATTTTTGATAAAAAATCAGTTAAAATTTTTATGAATTATCAATTATTTTGATTCCAAATATGTAACACGTTTCTTCAAATTCTAACCACCTATGTTGAATAAATATTTTAAAATTAATCACACACATGGGAAAAATGCATTTTTTAAGCTAATAAAATCCAAATGTGTAGTATGTTATTATAAATATTTTCAATGTGAAATTTATTCTGATGAACTAAATTTTGTTAACATATCTATAATTTCTCAAATTAATATATAAAACAAATATGAAATTTAATTTATCATTGTAAATAAAACAGATGAAAAAGACGTTTTAAATTAATATTTAGTATATTTAAATGTTCATAAAAAAATTAAACTTCTTAGAAAAATACCAAACAATTCACCCTAAGCTAATTTTTATGTTAAAATTTTGAAAAAAAATTATTAAATTGACATATGATATTTATAAAAATCCCAAAATTTATATTTAAAATATTTTCTCTATTTATAGGTGGAAAAAATGCCTTTAGACAAATATTGGTTTTTAGGCGTATTAATGGGTTTGTTTTAATCTTATAACTATAAAATATATTGGATGAATGTAAATAACGTTATTGGATATAAAAATATTTATTTTCATATGTTAGTTAATAATACTCAAGACTATTAATTTTGTAGGTACGTTATGTTTTATTATTTTAAATAATAATATTTTAATAATATTTAATTTCTCGGTAAAACTAAATCATTCTCATAACAGAAGATATTGAAGAAATTACTTCTTTTATGTAAAAAAAACTATCCCATTATTGTGTTCATTTCAAGAAAGACCATACATTTAAATTAATTAAAATAATAAATATATTGTAATGTTTTATGATATTATATCCCCTTATATGCTTGGGGTTTCGTGTCATACACAAAATTAAATACAATGATCGTAATTTATAATTTTATGGAGTTAAATTTTCTACATATTAAATAAAATCCATCTTATTAATTTAAACATTACCTTAGTAATAAATTGTTTTAATCTACCTATGTTCATATCCCACATCATGAGAAGGTTACATTAAACAGCATCTAGAAATGAGAGAATAAGAATTATAAAGGTCACATGGAATAACATGTTTCTATATATCATTGTAGGAGAACAATATTGTAATGTGGAAATAGGTACATGGATGGAATGTGTATGTGTTTATATGTAGTTATTGGGTTCATCAATAAAAAACTATTTAATGATACATGTAATGTTGAGGGTCTCAAATTCAAAAATATATGATGATTTAGGAGACCATCAGTTAAAAAACAATTAATCTATTTGGATAATTTTTAATTTTAAGACAATTTTACAAATGGTGAGGAATTATTTTATTGACATGAAATATAAGGAAATATAAAAACTTGATATGTTTTAATTTTTTATATAACATTTAATATTTTGGTTTTTCATTGATAAATTATAATTCATCACTTATCTATTGAAATGGATATCAAAAAATTAACTTTTATTCTTGAAGCACTAAAAGAAAAATATAACCATTTATAAGGACCCTAAAATAGTGTCATTTTATTGATTCCAACTATTATGAAAAACCTATATGGTTAATACATTAATATATTAACATAAAATTCTAACACTAGAGGTTTATTATTAATATATATTCAACAATTTTATTAACTAAATACAATGTAATATTAACCAGGGAATTTCATAGGTCAGTGGTTGGAATTAAACCCTCATCATTTTTAAGTGATGTTTTCATGTTTTATGACCTTACTAGAGTTGATATATTTTCACCATGTATATAGGACATCCTTTTATAAAACTATATTAATAAATTTTCAAATATAAATATGATGGACATCCTTGAAATTTAATCATTAAATGGAATTTTAACTATGGGTTTCAAAAAAACCCAATATATAAATAATCAATCCATTTATATTAACATAGGTACTTCCTTGGTCTATTATTTAACCTTTAAAAGGGTGAATTTCCTAAATACAAAAAAAATAGTATTATCATAATTTACAATTTTTGAAAAACCATATAGAAATTTTTAGTAGTTTTAAATATAGAATCATTATTTGTAATATATAAAAACACAAGATTATCATACATCATTAATTGTTAATATATATTCCAATAATTTATACTGTATTTTAAAGAATATGTGAATTTTCCATTGCATGTCCTCATGGAGTGTCATAGATGGTTCATAGTAAGAATTGTTTTTATGTACGATGTTACTCTCGAGTCAGGGTCGACGAACCTTTTCATATTTTTTATACTTATGTGTATCTCTTCCAAAAACATGTACATTTGTAGTATCCAGATATTGATGTATTTCTAGGAAATTCCACATAATCTTAATGAAACCGATTTTTTTTTATTATTTTATTCTAATCATTATTTTCTACTATAGGGTTATACTCCCCAATAAATGTTTTCAATTCCAAGTTTACAATTTTTCTAATAAAATATTACATGATACCAACTATAGTGGTCGAACCCCATATGCCTAGAGTTAGTTATGTGCTCCCATTAAATCTTAATAAGTTATAGTTGAATCACGTCCCATAGGACAGAACATAATCGATGTCTTGGAAACCTAGAATCATACATGAGTCTAGTATTAAAAGTGAATAAAATAATTAAAAGATAATTTTTTTATTCAAGTATTAAAAAAGTACTACATTTGTCATATCCTTTCATATCCTTATTAGTATACTATAAGAAATAAAAGAAAAATAAACACAGTAATGTGATATCAAATTCTCATTAAGGATAATGTATAGCAGGATAACTAATGAATAAATGAGAATAATCAATGTTTGAACACATTGCATGTAATAAAAAATTAGAAAGAAGGGAGTTCATAGTGTGGGAAAATAAATAACGGAGAACACATTCCATTAAATAAATAAATTGTGAATAAAAATTGACCATACAGTATTTCATAGTAAAACAATCATTGATAATAAAAACTAATTATTAATAGAGGAAATTATTAATTATAGAACATTATGTATCATAGAATAATTATATATTTACTATCAATACCATTAATAATATGAGTAAATCTATGGTTAAGAATCTGTATATTATAATGTCATAAAAACTTGAACAATTTCCCACCAAAAAATTATATCTCATGATACTACAGATACATAAAGGGACTGAAATTATATAGCATACAACCCCTTGGGATGGAATTAACTAGTCACCAACCTATATTTCTGGTATAAACTTGTCCCAACCCCATATTTGTTTTACCAAATCTTACAATATATAATAAAAAATAAATTTAGTTAATGAACAATGTGCTTTATAAAATATCACTATTGAATAATGGATACAGATTTAAAAATATTTCCCTAAATAATAATATATATAGAAAATTAAATTTTGTATGTATAAATGACATATGGTTTATGATATAAACAAATCTGTGGAAAATGATATGGATAATTAAAATAAATTCAAGGTTCAATGATCATAGAAAATTTAATATATCAAAGGCAATTAAAAAATAATCATAGTGAATTTCATCATAATATTTTGTTAAATAAATCATAAACCATTTAATGGAAGAATAAGTATGGTATTGATTCATCATATCCAAACGGGTGTATAGTTAATGAATTTTTTCATTAAATAATGAAAAAATATTAAAAGATCACTTAAAATATTGAGAGAAATATCTTTTTTATTGTTAAAATAATATTGAAACATCCATTAATTTGAAAATATATTTATGAAAACATTTTCATTACAAATTATCTATTAAAAAATTCAATCGATGCTTCAATGAACTGTCAATGGATAATTTTATACTTTCAGTACCCGGTGTAATGAACATGACTTTTTAAATGTAAAAGGTAAAAGTATATCTTTATTTAGAAAGTGATAAAAATTATTCTTCGAAGAAAAATCAAAAATATATCAAAATTCATTTATTAAATCATTTTTGAAATTTAAAAAAAAAATTGGAAATATATTTTTAAAATATGGTTTTTAGAATAAAACAAGTTCTCCAACTAAAGAGATAAAAGAAATTGTGTTTTATAAAAAAGATTTCTTCAAACATTTTGAGTAATAAATTGTGGGAAAATATTAATATTACATGGAAATGGTCCGGAATAACTGAAGGATAATATAATTAAATGATTTATTAAAAAATTATTCCTTAAATTATTCTAATTTAAAATCATTTGTAAACAATCCTGAAAAAAAATTATATAGTGAAGTAAACCCTTGAAAATACCATAACATAGCTAGGATAATAAATTAATTAATAGTTTATGTGTGAAAAATTTACATCCATATAAGAAAATACTAAATAAAACAAAATATATTAAAAAATTAATACTGTGAAAATTTAAAATATTAACAACAATTGGGAATTAATATATCCCAATTTAAAGGAATCATGTAATAAAATTCCTTACCAATTGTTAACTTTTAACTCCAAACCCAGTAATGAAAATAATTAAATTTGAAACACAAAATACTATGAATACAAAATAATACATGAAATAATATATCAAAAGGGGTGGTATATACACCACACAAAATATATAAGTAGTGATAAAGGCACATAGATTGTGAAAAAAAGGTATACAAGAATCCCTTACGATGTATTTCATTCTAGGTGAATTCCCTTTAACATCATGTATAATGGGATAAAAATGTAAATAAATTATAAAATAACTGCAATAATAGTTATTATATCATATATTAACTTCTAATATTATCTTTTTACCTATTTTTTAATAATCTATCATTTTTCACTATTTTTTGTTTTAATTTCCAACATTGCTGGGATTGTTTTAACAGGTGATTTTTTTGTTTATATAACTTAGATAATGATTAAAACGTCTCATGAATGTAAAAAATTATTTAAATGTTTTATATATTATAATAATATATTTATTTATAACAATACATAATATTTTTGTAGGGGAAATTAAATGCCACATTCATAGAGATGGTATGTTGTACGTGTGCATGAACACTATTATCATTTCTTTTTAATATTTCATAATAATAAATCTTTAATTATATATATATATATATATTATAATTGTAAATTTATTTTTATGAAACATAGGTCATGTATTTTTATAAAATCCATCGTTTATATCTTCTATTTATAGAGTTAATGAATAATATCACTTTGAGGAGGCGATTATCCACACATCCAAAAATTATGTTATCATATTACCTTAAAATGAAAAGAATATATGTATATGTTATAGAAATAATTATTAATAATAAATAACTAATTAATATATCATATATAATATATATACAAAAATATCCATCTAAATTCTCTACCATGAGAGGTCGTAATGGATAAACGAATAATCAACGTCTCACGAGCAGATTCGCCGTACAAAAACATTATGTTCATTAACCATTTGAGGGAAGTGTGTGTAATTATAGGTCAAACCCTTATATTTAAAAAAAATTATATATTGGATTCATTGGTCATTTTATAATAATGAAATTATATGATTATAGGGGGTAGATAAGTATGTAAAATGAATGTTATTGTTGAAGAATGTTACCTCATTTTCAAGTAACTCATTTGAGTTTATACTAGAAGGTTTTCATGTGTAGATTTATTCCCAAGGTGAGTATTCTATGATCAAGGTAGATATATTGGGAGATTAATTTACTCTATTTATTTATACCCATGGGAATTTAATTTTGGTAATTATGGGGATTAGTGCATTTGTTTTTATAGTTGAAGAGGAGTGGTATTCAGGGAAATTTTCAAAGGAAATTTCAGCATTATTTTATATATGAATTGTTTCGGAAAAAATTAACAAAATTAGATAGATATGATTATATAGTATAAAAATGAATGTAAAATGTATTTTTTAAAAGTTTCTTGGTCATTCGGGGCCTTATGATTAAGGTTTAGTCCTTTATTAAGCTAATTATTCTCATAATAATTTAGTTAGCATTAATCACATTCCAAAATATTATATATAAAAAATATGCACTTTTTATACATTATAAATTATTATTATTCTGAATATTTAATATATTCTTCCAAATTCAAAAAAAATATATGTGTTATAAATTATTTTAAAATTAATCTATTCGATAAGATGAAAATATGAGTTTTTAATGTAGAACGTCTAAAATTATGTTATGTTTTAATAAATTATTTTAATGTGATATTGAGTCCAATAGAAATAATTTTATTAATTAATGTATTATTTATGTAATTAATATTTTAATCCAATTATATTTATAATTTTATATTTTAAAAAAATTAGGCGATGAAACATTTCTGAAATAAAATTCTGTATTTTTTATTATTCATCAGAAAATGAATCTTCTTTAAAAAATAAAAATAAATTCATCCTAAGATAATATTTAGGTTAATATTTAAAAATTTATTTATATTTGTACTTTAAATTTTTATAAAAATTCCAAAAAAGAAAATTAAAAAAGTTTTCCCATTAAAAGGTAGTAAAATTTCTATTACAAAAGTATAGGTTTTTTTGGGTATTATTGGGGTTTACAATATCTTATGAATATAAAATATATCGTATTGATGAAAAAAAAATATTATATTTATAATATATATATTTTGATGTGATAGTTAATACTATTCATTATCTATAATTTAACATATAGGTTAAGACTTATTAAACTAAATAATAATATTTTCATAATATGTTGTTTTTTAAAACACTGTCTTGTGCATAAATAACGAAATCACATAAATTATTTGTTTTAGGTGATGAGAGGTAACATATAATTTCATGTTTTGGAATATATATCCTAGATGGAATTTATTTAAAAATTTAAATAAATTTTAATGTCTGAGGATATTATATTCCCTTATGTGTTTGGTGTTGCATTCTATACATACAATCAAATAAAATGTTCTTACATTATAAATTCTTGGTGTTTCATATTCAAAATCCATCCCACAATTCCTTGTAAGATCAGGGGGCACCATTGACGGTAAATGGACCTAAGCTAGAGTACAAGGTTACATACATGACATGTACTCCCACCAGTACATATCCAGGAAAGGCCAAACAGATATGGGCCAACCCCTGTACTTGGACACATGCATAAGTGCATTGGAAAGGATACACCATGTGAATTGAAATGAACAGATACATCAGCCTATTACACGGGTATATCCCTGTGTTTTAGGGACATCTCGTTCACTTTCTTCTATACAGATTAGAGCCCTTTCCGTTTATATCTTCAGAATGTTTTGTTAGGTTACATTCCATTGATCCATTCAATAAGTGTTAGTAAAATCATATCCCACACATAGGATATTAAAACCTTCATTAGAACTTGTTATATCGAGTTTTCAGAAACCATCTATGAGACATGGAGAAATATACATTTTCATCTTTTTCACCATGGTGGAGTTATTGGTATTGTTGTGATAAATTCTAATTGGATTCAAATTATTTACATAGTTGGTTACTCCTGATTTAGTTGATGGTATACATAATGGAAAAGGGTGTGATTGTCATATGTGTAACATTATCTTCATAATTCACATGTATGGTTATTAAAGAAATAATAGATGAATTGATGTTATCGGATTTATTTCATCATTGTTATCTATCTCTAGTAGTGTTTTCTCTTGGATGACTGCTATGTAGAATCTATTAATGGGATCCCAAGTCTGACATAAATCTTGTGACTTTACCTCAATACTATGTGTCCTTGTTGAGTATATCATGATATTATTATTATATGTTCTATAGAAATATACCTATGTATATATCACTATTATTCTTGTTGTTATATGATTAAGAATTTGCGGTGTCCAACACAGTATTG
The DNA here is from genome assembly GCA_963277665.1 of Viscum album. NCBI lineage: Eukaryota > Viridiplantae > Streptophyta > Magnoliopsida > Santalales > Viscaceae > Viscum > Viscum album. The sequence continues at coordinate 1,345,511,149 of OY728159.1, read as the reverse complement.
TTATAATCACCCCAATATGTGATTTTCCTATATATGTCATGTATTATAAAGATGATCAACCCCTTAATAGAGTCATAGATGTGATAGTACTTGATAGTTATTAATGATTTTGACTAATTGAGGTGTCCTCTTGGGTTTATCTTGATAGCATTCCCCATCATTACATTCAGGTTATACATATTTTTACACTATGTGTGGAGGAATTGTATTTGGAACAATTTACATTCAAATCCTTTTTGTCATACTCTTGTAGTGGGATTTATATGTATGCATGCATTGATTATATTTTGTTCTACATTTCATTATTATATGGTCTTATAGATGTGTTTATGTGTACATGTAGGTTAGGATAATTCCTCCCATGCCAATGATATTCTTACTCGGTGATACTCACTATAAACTAGCCTATTTTAGGTGGGATTGGGGAGTTTCAACAAAATCCCAATTCTTAATTTTCGTGAAAACATATCCCATGAATGTTACTTTAATTAATAAAATCTTATATATAATTTTTATTAAAAAAAACATTTCCGTTCCAAAATTATTTAATATAGAATTTAAAAAACTATACTTGTTCTCAATTTATTTTAGAGTAAATGGTAATATCTTCAATAAAGTATACCAAAAAATTCAAGGTAATCCCTAGATACTATAATCCTAATGACTGAGAATATTTTTTATGAATTAGATATTCCAAATTAAATAACATGGAACTTTTAGTTCTTATAACCTGTATGAAAATAATTCATGGAAATATCCATTGTTTAAACCATTACTTAGTAAAATCCCAACCAAGGATCAACCATAAATAATAATTGGGATCCATCTAGATGACCAAAAATTCATCAATCAATTAGAGAGTGTAGTTTTTCTTTACATTGATCTTATAGATCACAAGATTATTATTTCAGGGGCACTATGACACATCCTTATTCATTAAAAATTGACTATTGAACTTAATGGTGAAACAATAGGGTGTATAAACACATTATCCCGATTTATCGACTCTTCAATATCTATAATGGAAATTATATATGGATTATTGTGTATTAGTAAAGCCTAGAGTATATTTTCAATCAAGAAATCAACCTCACAGTTTGGATGATGTCTTGGAAAATCATTGGGAAACACAGAGGTCAATTCTATTAAAGGTCATGTCTTTAAATATGGTCTTTTATATAGTCTCAATCATATGTGTGAGATATACATAATCACAATGCAACAATAAACATTATTTAGATAATGGTACCAACATGGATTCATCCTCACACATTCACTTGTATATAATCAAATAGATATTTGAGATATAGACGGTGAACTCATTCTCTCAAAAATTTATATTTTGTGTAAAAATTGATTGTCGATCCACACCTAGAATAGGATAAAAGTAAACTAAAGGGAGTATCAATAAATTTAGTATAAAATTCATCCCATATGTTTTGAAATGGAATGTATTATATTCTGGGGATTCAAAAATCAATCCATTATCAATGTTCATAAATAATCCCTCTTCCATGTTTTGAGGTTGTGTTTGAATAGTTCTATTAAATACGATTGATAGGAAATAATTCATTAAACTATTGACAATAATATATTATTTTACTATTTTACATTATCTATAATATTTAACACTGTCCAAAATGAACATTTGGATGTTAAATATCATACATTTGGTTATATAAAAGTGGAATTTTTCAAATTGAAGGGTTAAATAATAGATGACATATATTCCATAGTCGATGAATTTTCTCGGATTCAATATATGATATCAATGACTTATTTCATAACATAAATTTATGTAATCATTTATATACCTATGCTAATGGTTTATAATGAGTATGAAAATTTACCAAATAAAATCTTCTGTGAGTGTGAAACTAGTTTTTCATCAATGCCTCTTTTTACGTAATAGGTGATGGCCGAGTCTAGGTCAATGTACCCATTTATAAGTTATTAACGATAGGTATAACTTTTTCAAATTTATATACACATTCAGTATCCATAAGATGATGCATTTTATTTTAAACAAATTACTCAGTAATTGACCAATGTTTGTGGATGTTGTTAGATATTTCATATTATTCCAAAGGGGTAGTAATATTTTTCAAATCCTAAACCCCCAGAAATTACATGACCTTACTATGATTCCAACTATGATGACCCATATCTTTCATAGACATTATTTAACTATTTATAGCATTAAGATACACTAAATACTACCCCATAATATTGTAATTCCTATTGTATTTCCATAATTATGTACATATAAAATCATCTTAAAACCCAATTTCAATGATGTAATCTAGAACTCTATATCATGCCCTTAAATTTACATGATCTTCCAAAAATGTATGGGATTACATGGGGGTGTGCAGAATAAATGGGTGGGTTATAAAGCCTATTAAAATAATATTCAAATCATATATTAAGGTAAGGTAGTACATGTGTTTCAATTGTAACATCATGTAAAATAATATGGGTCATAATCATTAACTTCAACATTGAAACATAATGTAAGATGAGAATATAAAGTCAACATAGAAATGTTGAGACAAAGAAAAGATGACATTAAAATTAGAATTCATGGTTATACTATAATATATCACAACATTGTGTTAATATGATAACTTAAGGTGATCCATACCTTGCATATCACGAGATAAAGACATTACACAATGTATAAGAAGGATATATAGTTTTGGGACCACCCATCAAATTCATATGAGGTACATGCATAACTGTCCCTCATAGATCACACAAAAAAGTATTTAATCCATAATTTTCCACATGATCTATGATTATCTATTACTACATGGAAAAAAAATTATGGATAGGTATATATTGCTGAATACAATTTATTGAAAATTGGATGTGTATTTTCTATGAAACGCTTCCACATAAAAATGAAAAGATAATATCAGAAGATTATCAAGTGTACATAAAGATTCTAAGAAGGGTTTGATAAAATTTAAATGATTGTTTCATCAAATTATCATCATATAGATAGTATGAAATATTTTTAAGAATATATCTAAAAAATTACCATAGTAAATCAAAAGGTATAATATAATGAATATGATTGAATAAAGTGGATAAAGAAAGGATATATTACCTTGGTAGAAAACCTCTAAAAACATGGGAGGATAATCTTAATATACTAGAGACACATTGGGAGCTAAATAGAGAGGTGAAGGTAGAGTAAAGTATGGATACATGTGGTTTTAGTGAAGATAAATTGGAGAATTGGTGGATTTTTTATAGAATGATATAGAGAAAATCATTATTTAATTTCCTCAAATATATTTTGTTATCTATATGATAAACTAATAAAACACCCAAAAATCCCTTGGGATTAAATTTTTTTATCCCATAGATTATTATTTTTAATTATTTTATAATAATAATAGTAAAACACATTGACATAATACCCTTGGTGATGTGAAGGTGAGGCATGCTCATCAAAAAACAAATTTAAATAATTAAAATTTAATATAGGTTTAGATGATTCATTAAGGTTTTTAAAAGTAAAAAAATAAAATAAAATTATTTTGTAGGGGAAATATAACATGGGGTGTAGATAATTTTTATCGTATTTCTTACATGAAAATAATGATTATAAGGAGTCATAATACACATTGTATATATATTTTGTTTTAATTGATACACAAAAATTAAGGCCCCTCTTGATATTATTAAAAATAAAATGATGGATAATTTCAATGGGATGAATTAAAAAAAGTTATATTATCCCAATAAATTTACAAATATTATAAATTAAATTTTAAAATTAAAATCCTTATTTATTGAAAAATATTTTGTTTTTTTGTGAAGATAGTAGTTTCTCCGAGCCTTATAAATTTAAAAAACATACTTTATATAATTATATTAAATTTTAGGTTTCATTGATTATTAATTGATAAGTTTTTTTAAAAATAAATCTTATTTAAAATACTTATATTCCTTAAAATTGTCACTTTGTTGAAACTATATATATATAAAATAATATAGTTCTAGTTTCATAATATAAAAATCATATTTTTATCAAACTCCTTGTTTAATCATTTAAAATTTAAATATAAAAGTTGATAAATATAAAAATTATCTAAAGAGTATATATTTTTATATTATTTAAATCTAGATACATAAAACGTTATTACACTGACAAATTCACTAAGGGAACGTTGTGTGATGGTATCAATTTATTCGGAGTGGTTCAGAAAACATGGTTTGGGATATTAACTCAAAAAACATGAATATATTCCATAACAATATTTACTAATGATTTCATTTTTTAATCCTATATTGGAATTGGTCTTGGAAAATATATGTGGTTCTGTCACTCTAAAAATCTCCAAAAATTTGTCTTCATATGGGATAATCCCATTGGTTGAGGCTATCAAATAATTATTTTTTTCAATTAGATTTAATATAACCTTTAATATATACTAATCATAAAGATAAATCTAAAAAACTATATTATAAATGGTCATGATGCATACCAATCAATTAAATCTTACATGATCTAACTTTTAACAATCTAAAATAACAACCTTATTGCCTATGTTTTTATAATTTAATTATTAAATAAAGAATTTATATATTTGAAAGGGGAAATTAATTTATAAAAAATCATATTTTTACAGGGTTTGTGACTTTTATGCAGATGACATACATATATATCATGTTAAAATAATATGTAAGTTGTTTTTTTTTGTTTTTTTATTTCTTATTTTTATGGGTCTCTGATTTTTATACAACCTTTCCCATTTCTGTTGAGTCTTTAAAACAAAATCATTCAATTATCATCAGTGTTTATAGTCTATATTTTACAGGTATAAGAGAGACAAATTTTTTCAGTGGCGTAGTAGTTCTTTTTTGAGAAAATGACCATTATTTATTTGAATGGTATTCTAGGGTTGTTCAAGGGAGATAGATTATTGGTTCATGTACTTATTAGATGAATATGGTGCTATGAAATGATATTTCGCATGGATGAAGCTAGAAAATTTGGTCTAGTGAGATAATTGATCATGTGTGAATGATTATTTTGTTTTAAAATCTCTTGAACTGGATCTAGACGGATTTTGGGTTAATTTCCTAGACATTTTAGGACTTAAAATTACTCTTTATGTGGTCTTCAAGGTTTGGATCTATGTAATTAGAAAATAAACTTGGTACTATAAATGGTTTTCTCTATTGATTTATTTCTTCTAGAACATGTGATATTATGTATGTTTCTATAAGAATTTTTTAATATTTTTATACATACCATGTATTCTTCCTCATAAATTTTATTCAAATTGAAAATCTAAATGCCCTACCCTATTCCCATATGTCATTTTTCCTAAATACCATAATTCATGGTGTTAATTTTGCAATTTATTTTTAGATATTAATTCAATCATTGTGTATTATTTGTTGACATTGATTTTCTATCTAGATATATTATTCTAATATTATTAGAATTAAAATTATATATATTTTATTACATTACAATTGTTGATTTAATAATTATCTTTTTCTTGTAAATGTTATTAAGTGAAATGTCAAATCTGTTTGGATTTAAATAAAATATCCATTTTTAACTGTATTTAATTTTGATTGTTTTTACAAAAAATAGATAAAATAAAAGACCACTTTGTCTATTTAATATAGATTTCCCCAAAATTAAACCAAAGTAAAAAAGCATTGAAATCGTAATTGTCATTTTTAATGGAATCAAAAAAATTAAAAAGTTATAAATTTATTGGTTAAAATGATTTTTGTCCAATGTTAATTATAATGATTTTCTTCTAGTCCTACATTATTTTATTAACACCAAATACGATCCAAAAAATAGTTAAAATACAATCTTCTAAAGGAGAATCATATATTATATATGATTATATTCCCAATAATTTATTAGTTAAACCCTATTTTTTACGTGATAATGTGATACACGATGTGTAATATGAAAACCGTAGTCAATGTAATGTTGCTAAATTGTTGAACCCTTTATCTAAAGTAATATCTTCTCAGTAGGATCTCAGGAAAATGAGAAATTTTATTTTTGTATTGTACCATGGGGCCTCCATGTAGGCAAAATATCTAAATTTAAAAAAATTCCCTTATAACTATCATAGAAATATGTTAGGCTTTTCTATGAGGATTAAGCCATCATCAATTTAACTTAATTAAACTATTCTAATCAAAATATGTTTGATGATATCATATTTGTAATATAGTATATCATTTATTACATTAATACAATTTTAGACTAAGATTTGGTTGATTTGAGAGGGAGTGGGGATAATGACATCTGCAGAACATATAATAGGTAAAAATAATGTAAAATAAATAAGGATAAAATCGAAGATACAAGTCTATATAAAAGAAAAAAAAATATTACTGTAACAAAATAAGACAATTTTAAAATATCTTCCCTATATAAAATTGCCAAAGGGTAATGAGGTGTAATATTATCCAATTGATTATGGTTTTATTATGTTTACGTTTTATAGTCATTATACTGTGTTGTAGGGGGATAGTTTTGGGTTAATCTATGGGGGTAGTTGCTAAGCTATTTTTGAAGAGGGTATGTCAACTAAATAATTAATCAGGTGTTAGAATATTGAAGGATTGGGAAGTGGTTATATATATTAATTCTCAATGGTATTTACTTTATTTATTTCAAGGCATCATGATAATGTTTTTGGTATCAATTTGATGAAATTCAATTGGTAGATAATAATTTTCTGCATGAAGTCATTAGTTTCTTATATTTATGATGGGAAATTATTGGGATCGTAGTAGTCATCCCCTATGCAATAGACCCAATCCAACACCCCCAGATCTTGTGGTAGACAAATAAACATTTCATTTCTATAATGATACCTATAAACATGAAAAAAATTCACCCCCTAAAAAATCAACATAAAAATAAAATATGTGATAACTTATACACAAAAGTATCTTTTAGGATTAATGTTTTATAAATTTATAAAAAACTAGACATTTCCTCATGGTAACCATTGTTTAGAAAAAAGGTTCATTATGAAGACATGTATATTTCATTAATGTTAATATCTATATCTATAATGTGGATATTTTTTAACATTCTAATCATAAATGATCCCTATGAAAAATAAGTACAAAATTGGTATATAAACAAAAGTCTCAAAAAAGGACATAAAAGAATAAATTAATTATCCCCATGAAATACATGAAACCCCATTAATTCATAACATTATCACATTATTTTTTGATAATTTGAAATCTATAAATAAAACATTAAAATGAAAACATTTATCTCAAATAAAAAAATTAAAACCCCAAGAATGAAAATGAAAAAAATTAGGAATCATATAGAATTATATTGAGATGTAGTGTTAAACTAGTTTAAGAGATATCTAGTGGCCAAGAAAATACATATGAGAAATTATTGTGGTTAAATCATTTTTATTAATATTAAAGACAATAACAATTATCTAATAAATTTAAAATCTATAATTGGTCTCACCTGTCATAAAATCTCTATAAGTCACACCCATCATAAAATATTTATTGGCCTAACATATTCACCATGTTGTATCAGGATCACCAATATTATTGACAATATCATGTAAACCCATTAATCATTAAACGTTTGAGAAACTAAATCTAACTCATATGAAAAAATTCTTATATTGAAATACCCCTTCCAGTAAAAAAATTCAAAACAAAAAATACCAAATAATGTGAAATATGGATTTTAATTTAAAAAATAAATGTTTGAAATATAAGAAAATGAATATATAATTTTTAGGGTCGGGGGAATGATTTTTGATGTCGTATATGATAAAAGCTGTCATTCCTTTTTTTTCATTTTTAATTAAATATATATAAATATGTATAAAATACATATAAATATTCCCTTTAAAACCCATTTAATGAAATCCATAAAATACCTATAATATACTTTATAATTCCTCAGTATTTTTTTGAATATAGATATAAAATAAAAAACATTTAAGAATGAAAATTTAATAAATTTTATAAGGATGTTTTTAAATTAAAGTGTTCCTAATAATGAGTTCTAATCCTACCATTTATTCCTTAACATAATGAGTAAAAGAACATATTCTAATTAATAACATTAATCATAACCATTTTCAATTTTATTAATCTTATTATTTTATCAATTACCGAGACATATATCGTTACCTGCTAAATTATGTTCACATCGAATGTTTTGATGATATATAACAAAATTTGAAAAATTAAATTAGTTATATGACTATGATCAAGGAGGTCATTGTTTTACCATAAATATAATAATAATCGGGAAATATTTATAATGGTTAAATATATATTAATATTTTAACACCAACCAGGAAATATAGTTATGAAAACTAACTATGTTACAATCAAAGAGATTGTATGTCACATATATGCATGAGTAACAACTATATATTACAATCATTAGTATGGAAAGATGTAAAATGATATTTTATACTTCCAGAATGATTATTATATAATGAAAATCATATTAAGAATTATAAAAATATATATTTAAATAAATATTATGTGGTAATTAAAAACAAATTATATTGATTTGTGTATGTGGTATTCTTCTTATACGCACGAAAACATTATAATCTATTAATGGATGGATATATAAGAAATTAAAAGATATATAATTTTGAAATACTGATAAATATGACATTAGTATCATAAATATATATTAAATAAATAATTATTAACAATATGTTATTGGAAATTGGGGAAAATTAATTACATTGGATTGTGATGAGGTGGTCTTTTGTACATATGAATAACTGTTTTGTTTCACATTTGATGGAAGATGAGAATGATATTTGGTGTTTTATTAACATTAAAAAAATTAAATATATTTAATATATTAGTTTTATTATTTTATCATGTTTTTAGAAGATTTTATGGACCAAAAAAAAAATATTCAACCCTAAAAATCAGTAAAAATATATACATATTCATCAGATATCATCCTCTACATTCCACCATAATCCTCAATGGTTGAAATTATACCGAATATAAGTCCTTTATAATATTGAGATGAACATGGAATTTTTATTTGAATAGTTATTGTATACGAAAAATGGAAATTTATGTGTGTGGAGAAGATGATTGGGGGTTCCAATTTATAATGAGGGAGGAGAATTCTTGGAATATCATAAAGTATTAAATTAATAAAAATTTATTTTCATTATAAAATTGATTAAAATTGATGTAATTTGAATATATGATTATAATGTGTTTAATTAATCTTATAAAATAAATATTCAACATTATTAGATTAATTTTTTACCATTGTATTTTTTTAACCCTCTATTATCCTTTTTGATGAATACCATGATAATAGGGTTTTTTACACTTTTAGGGAAAATATGTTTTTTAAAAAGATAATCATTCCATTAATGGACTTTATTGGACACAAAATGAGGTTAATATTCATCATTAATATATATAATATTCATTTTATTTATTATTCATAAACACCATTTTAGTGCATTTTACACTTTGAACATTATTTCACATTATGATTGTAATACCTTCTTAAAATGCACTATTATGTGGTACATTTTTTTAACATCATTTGAAGTACCCAATGATTCATATTATTATACATATTTTAATTTGATATTTTTGTAAATTTATCTACACTCCAATATGAACATGATTCATTTAAGGATCAATGGAGAATTCCTGGAAGAAGATGGGGATATTTTGTGATGAAAGGAAGCGATTCTAGAGAATGCAGATTGGACACTAGCCCACTGATGAGACTGTGGGGCCCCAAATACAGGCCCAATTAACCCCATATTTCGTGTGAGACTAGAAGACATGTCTAGTAACAAATAACTCTTCAGGTTCCAATGCCAATTCTGCCTCCATGGTGTCCATTTTGGCGGCCCAAGTTAGAGATAAAATTTTGGTCCAGATTCTGCGGCCCAGAACAACATCCGACCAATTAAACCATATCTCGAAAACCATAACTCTTTTTGGGCTGAGATTTTACAGGAGGTTAGGGGACATCCATAGCCTAATGTATGTCGTATATGGCCCACCCAAATTCGGCCATCTAGAAGGCGTTTCAATCGCGTCTTTTCGGTGTACGAAAGATGGATGCCTTTTCGGGTCAAGGATGGAAAGTCTTCTTTCCACAAACTTTCCACCACCCTAGACCTACCATACTGAAGTGGGATGACTTGTACTGTTGGGGGCTCGACCCAAGCCTCCCAAAATGCCTATTTAAGGCAGTGGTGGTGAAGGATTTTTGAATCTTTGGATGCTTTGTTCAATTGTAATGTGATGCTGCAATTTTGTTGTCTCAAATTTGTCTTTCACTTGTAAGTTGTTCAATTCACTTTAGTTTATTAATAAAAGTTATTATTATACTCTTATTCTGTTGTTCTTCATATAACATTGATACCGTTGGATCAAGGTGTGAATTTATTCACACCAAACCTTGTGAGATTATCACACAACGGTGGAGTGATTGTTATTTTATTGCGTTTTTTTTATTTCTCCATTTCCTCCCTCATGAGTCTACTTTCTGCTTCCATTGAAACCATGGGATCAATGGAGGGATAAACGACTTATGGGTTGATCCAATGGAGTAGAAAGGTACTGGATTGGATGATATTTATCACCTCATTAATGTATAATCACTTCTTTAATTGAGATTTTTTATTTGATGATTTTTGAACTCCATCGTCCTTGTTGAATTTAAGGCCACACACTTCAAGTGATAATACGAACCATTACCTTGAAGTGCTAAAAACTTTGATTCTTTAAGTGTATAGGTGATTAGTATTAAAGGGTGTAGGTATTAGACCAGTAAGTGATGATGTTGTTTTATCTCCTTAAATGAACCCATCTCAAATATAAGAAATTGAAATCATTAAAAAGGAAATACGTCCAATCCACCCCGAGCGATATCTAAGGATCAAATCATTCTTTTAAATTGAATTCACTTAAGTATCATAGAGTTCACTTACACCCATCTAAAATCAACCCAAAGTTGGCCACTTCATCGCCAAAAACAGTCCTTAGAATGTGCGTGTCCGTAGGTTACTTCTTAGGTCTCTATGGATTCGATAACCCAAACTAGACTACAAGGACCGTTCTACCTTCATCTCTTGGGTAAATTTGAGCGAGAATAAAATTTTGGCGCCGTTTCCGGGGACCTAAGTAAGTTAACTTAGACACTATCATCCTTTTTTTTCTCACTTCTCTTTTCTCATCCCCAATTTCATTGCTTTTGAAAACCCTTTTGAACATATCCAAACATGGGCAACCTCTTCTTACTTTGATCACTCCACACCAAGTGAGATGTACAATGACCATCCTAGTTTCTACTTGTGGGATCATCAAAAAACTAATGAAACACAATGTTTTTACTCCTATGATCCACAAAACATTCCAATATATAATGATTTTCAATCCCCACAGAGCCAATATAAACACCCTCCTATGCAATTGCAACACCATAATTATCCCACTGAAATAGACAATATTTCTCAACCCCTTACCCATTATGATCCACAACCATTACCTGAAAAATTGTGTCAACAAATGGAGATAATGAATTATGAGTTTTCATCATTGAGGTTAGAACTACAATGTATTAAAAATTGTGAGGAACCCAACCCTACACAAACTGTCCCTTCCATAACCTTATGTGAAGTATCTAGTTTCCCACAAACCTCTCATGAATTTACTTAAGAGGAAACCTTTGGATTTGGGATAGATGAAGAGGATCAAGGAATTGTTTAAGGTACTTTAAATCAGGAGGTAATTAACTTTTTGTATTCAAAAGAGGAGAATTTGACATCATGGATTGAGTCTCCTAAGTATAACTCCATTGATGAATTTTCAAAAACACCAACCTTTGAACCATTGGGAGAAATCATAAAATTTGAGTCCATATCCATTCAAAACACTGATCTTTCCAATTTTGTGGTCGAATATTCTATTCAAAGGGAACCAATTTTGTTGAGAAATTAGGAAAATAAAATTGAGCTGGATTCAATATATCAACTTCTGTCTAAATGTCCTATTCAAATTGAGACCAAAATTACTCTCCTTCCCTCCTAACTAAATAATACCTTCATAAGGTAAAATAATGACCTTTCAATTGGAACTCATTCTTCTCTTGATACCAAAAAAGTTTTAATGGACATTTATGTCTTAAGAAAGACTACAGAGGAAACTGGATCAACCATTTTTAATATTCCTTGGATTTTACCACTCATTTTAGAACATAGGTTTTCACACAACAAAAATTATAAAAAAATAATCAATCTCAATCTAGTGGACATAGAGAAATATGGGGTCCTTAAAATGTTAAAAATTGGTATTGTATATGTTGGGGAGTTCACGTTGGGCTAACGACATTAAACAAAGTGTTGCACGGGAGGCAACCCATGGTTTTTAAGTTTCCTATCATTTTGTTATTTTAATAAAATTTATATTTTAATTAATCATTTTTATATTTAAAAAAAATAGATGGTTGACATGTTCTTCTATTATGAGTATGGATGGGAAGGAAAGGGGAGCACCAAATTCATCGGTTTCACGTGGTGTGATCCTTGAGTAATACCATACCCAGAAATTTAAAAAGAAGACAATGTATCATCAGTTTATTTTATTATATATATATATATATTAATTATATATATATATATACTCTTTTGTTTTGTTTGTTTGTTTTCCTTTTTCCACTAGGGAACTCTGTAAGCGACATGGATATCAAAGGACTAAATTGGAGCAGTAATAACTTCAAACTTCAACCACCAGGTGACTTCATTCCATTACCCTCAGTTTCAATTTCATTTTTGAGCTTTCATTCTCTATATCTACCCCCTTCTAAATTTTCTTTTCTTTAAACACTGGGGACAATGTTATTTTCTGTTGGGGGGGGAGATAAAATAAAAAATGATTTTGAGTAAAAAAAAAAGAATGATTTGAAAAACAAAAGTGTAAATGGAAGGGAAAATTCCTTTAACTTTGAACATGGTAATACACATTACACACTTTGAAACTGAATATCAAATAATTTAGCATGCCCTGATTCTGATTTTAATCCTTATATAATTTCATGAGCATAGATTTTGGAAAGTGTGGATGTCCAATGTGATATTTCATTGTTTATATTTTCATCCAAATAAAAAAAAGGTCACAATGCATGTCCTTTGGATAGTGGGGTATTAGTTTAAGTTCATGGGTTTCCCCAAATAAATAGCATATGTTTGGTGATCATTTTAATTTAATATGATTATTCAAAAAAAATTAAGTAAATTTTGCGCATAGAGCAATGAAATGACCTAATACTTGGCTTTCGACACTTGGGGATTGTGACTCCATAGTTTTCTGGCCCAGAGTTAGTAATTTTATCTCTATTTTTGGTAATTTGAATTTTTTTTGATTGAGTTAACTCGAGATGATGGCCGAGTATGTGGGCTTCACTTGGTTCCCTATGGTCTTTGAACCTAGGAGTCATCGGCAAAGTCTTGCTACAGGGGTTGACTCTTTTGAGTGCAATTTCAATTACCAATGCAAAATTAAAAAAAACAAAAAAACAAAAAAATATTATACAAAAAAATGAATACTCATATTTATATTGAAATGAGATTCCACCTAGCACTTACGTAATTTCCCCCTTGAATAAAGATGAACCCCCATGTCAATTGTGATGCACAACACATCCTCATACTTAATTGACATAGGATGAACTTTTGCAATGAATTTGAACAAAGGAATGGGCTTGGGATTGGGATCTGATTATGAAAATATCTTGTATTAAAATATTTTGATGGGTTTCATGATTGTTTGGTATATGGTTTTTTGGTGATCATTGTGTATTAAAATGTTTTTGGAAAAGGGAATTCGAATTTCATATTGTTGAGATATATTTTGCTCGGGACTAACAACACTCAAGTTGGGGGGTGTGATTAGCCACTAAATGAGGTTATTATTAATTGTTAATATATATAATATTCATGTTATTTATTATTCATAAACACCATTTTATTGCATTTTACACTTTGAACATCATTTCACATTATGATTGTAATATCTTCTTAAAATGCACTATTATGTGGCACATTTTTTTAACATCATTTGAAGTACCCAATGATTCATCTTATTATACATATTATAAGTTGATATTTTTTTAAATTTATCTACACTCCAATATGAACATGTTTCATTCAGGGATCAATGGAGAATTCATGGAAGAAGATTGGGATATTTTGTGATGAAAGGAAACGATTCTAGAGAAGGCAGATTGGACACTAGCCCACTGATGAGACTGTGGGGCCCAAAATACAGGCCCAATTAACCCCATATTTCGTGGGAGGATATAAGACATGTCTAGGAACAAATAACTCTTCAGGATCGAATGATAATTCTGCTTCCATGGTGTCCAGTTTGGCGGCCCATGTTAGAGATAAAATTTTGGGCCAGATTCTGCGGCCCAGAACAACATCCGACCAATTAAACCATATCTCGAAACCATAACTCTTTTTGGGCTGAGGTTTTACAGGCGGTTAGGGGACATCCGGAGCCTAATGTAAGGATTCTATGTCCCACCAAAATTCTGCCATATAGAAGGCGTTTCAAGCGCGTCTGTTCGGTGTTTGAAAGCTGGATGCCTTTTCGGGTCAAGGATGGAAAGTCTTCTTTCCACAAACTTTCCACCACCCTAGACCTACCATACTGAAGTGGGATGACTTGTACTGTTGTATGCTCGACCCAAGGCTCCCAAAATTCCTATTTAAGGCAGTGGTGGTGAAGGAGTTTTGAAACTTTGGATGCTTTGTTCAATTGTAATGTTATGCTGCAATTTTGTTGTCTCAAATTTGTCTTTCACATGTAAGTTGTTCAATTCACTTTAGCTTATTAATAAAATTTCTTCTTCTACTCTTATTCAATTTTTCTTCATATAACTTTGATACCGTTGATCATGGTGTTAATTTATTCACACCAAACCTTGTGAGATGATCACACAACGGTGGAGTGATTATTATTTTATTGCATTTTTTTACTTCTCTATTTCCACCCTCATGAGTCTACTTTCCGCTTCCATTGAAACCATGAGATCAATGGAGGGCTAACCCAATTATGGGTTGATCCAATGGAGTACCAAGGTGATGGATTGGATGTTATTTATCACCTCATTAATGTAAAATCACTTCTTTAATTGAAATTGTTTATTTGATGATTTTCAAACTCCATCGTCCTTGTTGAATTTAAGGCCACACACTTCACGTGCTAATACGAACCTTTACCTTGATGTGCTCAAAACATTGATCCTTCAAGTGTATAGGTGATTAGTATTAAAGCTTGTAGGCATTAGACCAGTAAGTGATGATGTTGTTTTATCTCCTTAAATAAACCAATCTCAAATATAAGAAATTGAAATCATTAAAAAGGAAATATGTCCAATCCACCCTGAGCGATAACCAAGGATCAACTAATTATTTTAATTTGAATTCAGTTAAGTCTCTTAGAGTTCACTTAAATCCATCTAAAATAAACCCAAATTTTCCCACCTCATCGCCAAAACCATTCCTCATAATGTGCGTGTCCATAGGTTACTTCTTAGGTCTCTGTGGATTCAATAACCCAAGCTAGACTACAAGGACCGTTCTACCTTAATCTCTTGGGTAAATTTGAGCGAGAATCAGGACTCTATCTGATATTCTAAAATATATCCAAATATATTTGTTAAATATTGTTTTTTAGATATTTCAAATAATTTAATATTATTTTCTTGTTATAAAAATCATTATTTTATCTAAAAAATTCATGAAATATTATAATATATTATGTATATATCTCATGAAGAAAGATTCTAAAATATTATTATTTAAAATATAATAAGTAAATGGTCTTAATATAATAATATATTCAAATTATAAAAAGGTGTTGATATAATTTTACTCATTATATTGTTTGGTTAACTCCTTTGTATACCAATTTTATCATTAATTGTGTTAGTGACCTTTTCTATCTTAATGGGTTATACTATTACTCATGAGATGAAAATAAAAAAACCATTTTATGCATTCTATACCATTTATAATTTAATTTGTCAGATTATTATATTTTATTGTCATATATTAATTCCAAAACATATTATTTAATATAAAATATCAATAATTTTTATTTTATATGCTAATCATTTAAATTTTCTTTGAAGAAAACATGATAAAAATGATATCAAATATGATAATTTCACTCACCCAAAACTAGTTAAATTTAACTATAAAATTAATGGAAAGAATAATTTTGTAAAATTAATTGAATTTTAATAATTTAATAACCTTATATTATATTTTTCATTGATTTTAATAAATACTAGGTCATCATGGAAGCATTTAGGGTAACTATTTCATTACTAAAAAATAGATATAATTTTCTATGATAAAACCAATTTATTATTCAAATAAAAAATTATAATTGAACATAATATTTTTTATCCCAATCCAAAAATAGTATAGATATTAAAACATAAAAGGTGACATTTTTGACTTTATATTTTTCTTAAATATAATAATGGAAACCATCGGAAAATCATGGCACCATGTTTCCATACTTTTGGAACATGGATGGAAATGTTAAAATTACGAAAACAAAAATAGTATAATTGAATGTTTTTGGATTATATATTAGTTTTTATCCACATAATATTATCTATATTTTCCAAATTTACCCTTATCGTAGTGATAACTATTCACTTGGGTACTATTTATAATAAGAAAGTAATACCTATTAAAAAATTTAATACTCATGAATACAAACAATAGAATTCTTTGTTTATTGTAAAATTTTTTTTAATATGATAAATTATTTTAAGATCCAAATGAAAAACACAACAAAAAATATTTTCTTCATTGAAAAACACATTTTGAGGTACAAAAATATTTTTTTAATTTTTTTTATTCCAATAAACATAATTGAATTTTCCATAATACAAGATAAATAATGATACTTTTAAAACATTAAAAAAATGGAACTTTTTAAATCCTTGAAACATATATCCGATATTTGGTTAACATTAATATCTTTCATTAAACATTGGAAAATAAATCTTCTAATAAAAAAACCGCTCTTTGAAAAAATTTAGATGATTATTTCAAAAATTATATCTTTTTTCTAAAATGAATTTTACCATATTTTAAGAAACCAATTATAATATTATTTTATAAGATACAATAAGAAAAATTTAGAGGAACATATTTTGATGAATAAAATGACCTTACTAAAAATAGAGTTCTTATTTAATAACAATTAATCAAAAAATATTCAATCATTATGAATTTTTATATAGTTAATAATGTGTTTAATTCTATTCATACCCACCAATTCAACAACTATATTTTAACAAATGTATTTATATAATAATATTTTGTGGTTCCTTTAAACTTGGTGGGAAGTATCTTGTATGCTATCAAAAATAGTCATTATTTTAAAATCGTAAGAAATTACATTATACCAATTTAATAAATTCCATCCTCACAATATGAAAATGATACAAATTATCAATGGATTGAAATTTTAAATATCTTTTTTAAATCACAAATCATTAAAATGGTTAATAAAACATCGTCATGGTAAGAGATGAAGGGAAGTATAAAGGTCATTGTTATAACATATAACTAGGCTTCCAAATTGGATTATCATTAATTAGAAGTGATAAAATGGAAATCGATGAGTGGTATAGAAAGTTATCCACATGATTTTAAATAAACATTATTACATCAATGACCAAAAAAATAATGTGTTAAAGATAAAATAGAACTATTAGAAAATAAATTAGTAGTGAAATTTTTTTTATTTCAATATACATTTCCATGAGTTATAGAATTTATATACAATTTAAAATATGAAAATAAAAAAAAATACTTACATTATAACTATAATTTTTTACTTTAACCAATTTCTATGATAATATAATATTTTACTGAAAATTATGTGAATTTAAGATGAATTTATTATACTTGAATCATAGAAATGAACTTCTAATAGATCACATAATACAAAAAATTATAACCAAAAATTAAACAAATCACTAAACATTATCTAAAACACAAATGGTTATCACATGTTAAGACAAATATAAAAATTAAAAAACATTTATAGGGTCAAATAGACCACTAAACATAAAATCCTAATTGTTAACTTATAAAAAATGTCCTTAATAAATCAATAAAGAATTATCCTTACAATTAATCAACATATTCCAAACTATATTCAAAACCCGAAAAACTCGATGTATTTCATCACATATTATTCTGATATTAATTTAAAATTCCTATCTTACAAAAATAAGTCTCTCATTAAGTCATATACTCAAAAATATTCTAACTGATCATATAAGAATAATATATTCTAATCATTCCCATATTTAAACTGAATCACTATAAATCTATATTGTAATTATATATACTACAAAAAGATAGTTCCACAATTAATCCTCAAATAAAATTACATATTATTGTATTTACCTTGATAATATACTGTTTCCCAATATTATGGTGATATTATTAAAAAATTAAATTTATTTAATAATCACCGTATTATTTCTATGTCCCATGGATATCTATTCGAGAGAAAATTCTTCCCAATTTTGGTCACCCATAATTTAATCAATATAAAAGATCATATAAACCTTTAGATTTATTCATACATTTAATATTTTTTTTGAAAAATCTAATGATATTATTCATCTACTAAAATCTTTATATGTTAAACTGAAGGGGTACATATACAAGAAATATCTATTGAAACTCAATAAATTTCTCGCAATGTTTTTTCATCACATAAAACATCAAAAGTGGTGTCTTAGACCTTGAAATTAATATGAAACAAAATTTTATAAACAATTGATGGTATCCATAACTTTTATGTTCACTTCACATTAAAATATCAAATTCCCTAAATATATCAAATCCAACCATAAAATAACAACTATTACAGACCTAGAACCATACACTGGGATCTATTACTAAACATATAAACAATACATTTATGGGTTCATAAAAATATACATGACCCAATCTCTACCAAACAAAAAATACAAAATCATAATGAAATATGTGTTAACATATTCACAGAACGACCTTTTATGTTTAGAGATTTATAATCTTTAGAAAAAACCATTCCAAGTAGAAATTTGTATAATTTTCTATTTCCCCTACAAAAAATCTCTTTATAAAAATTTGCTCACCTCATTCAATGTAACATTTATATTTAAAATATGGACATTTTTAACATTTTTACTCATCCTTAATCCATATTAGAAACATTTAATAATGTGGGGTGATTAAAAAATCATTTTAAGGGATATAAATTTTAAAAACAATTAGTGAAGATAAATATGTGAAAAACCATAAATTGAATAATGTAATTGAATTATCAATTAATTTTATGATTTAAATAATTTACATAAGATAATAACGTTTTTTTTCAAATAAAAACATTAAAACAAATAAAAAGCATTTAAAAACCCCAATTTGAAAAAATAGTGTGCCATGTTGATAATAAATACTACACTAGTTAACTCTAACCAACATTTCATTGAATATATGTAATTTTACCCAATGAATTGATATCAATGATGGGACTCACCGATTATATAATCGTTTTCAGGGTTAGCCATCGTACAATCTCTATCGGGTTTAATAATCATATATAATGTACTCAGATCACCTATTATGTAAGATATATCAGGATCACCCATTAATTGTATATAATTACAATGTACCAAAATATGAATAATTGTTTTCAAACTTACCCGTTATCATCCTAAAACACTTGAAAAAATCTTTTCAACCCATTTCCAAAGCATTTTTAGATATCAAAACACCCCATCATTTTAAAAACCCTTTCAAAAAATCAAAATATCCAACGAATTAAAATAGTGGACTTATTTTAATAAGACATGGAATCATGAAATTTAATCTAAATAAATAATATTTATGATGGTAGGAATGTCCAATGACTTTGTATATGTTAAAATAGAAATAGTAATTTTAACTTTATCAAAAAAACTAGCCAAATGATTCATATAATATAAAAAAATTGATTCTTTTAGATTTACTTTGAATGAAATTCAAAATGTATATAAGATATAATTAATAATTATTCAATAAAACATCTTCAATAATATAGTCATCTAATAAAAATAATTATAATTTTTTAATAACATTTAAGAAGATGTTTTTATGGTCATGTGTCTCCTACCTCGAGTCTGGCTCATAATGTACATTACTTATCTACATGATTATGAAATATAAGATAATTATTTAATTTATTTATAATTTTTTTAATTTATTATTAATTTTATTATATATATTTCAATTTTATATTCTATTACTTTTATAATTAATTATTAATCTAATGTTTTGATGATATTCAATGCATATGTCCATAATCAAATTAGTAGTATGAATATGGTCAAATGGGTAGCCCATAAACTATATACTAAATAATAATCATTAAATAATTATAACTTAATTAATAATTTATAAGTGTAAATAATAATTGAATATTATTATGAAAAATTAGCTACATTACAATCATGGAGATTTTAGGTCATATATATGCATGAGTAACCTTTTGGTTTTCCTACGATCATTATAGAAATAATGAAAGTATTATTTTCTATTCCCATAATGACTAATATATTATAAAAATAATATATTATACTTATATAAACTTATAATTATTAACCATATGATGTGGTGATGAAAAATTAATGAAATCACATTGTGTTGGCGGTAGTCCTCACATATGAACGAATTAGGTTATAACCATCCAATGGTTTTAAAGGTTATATATCATAAGATAAATTGTCTTTATATAAGTTTAATATAAGATAAAATCAATATATATTTGAATATATTAATTTAATCCATCATTATAACCATTTATGAGAGGCAGTGATGGAAAAAGAATTACATTTGTTAATGATGTGGTCATCCTTCCTATACACGAATGATGATCATGTCTCACATTTAATGATAGAGGAGATGAAAATATGGGATTTAATTAACATAAAATAATATAATTATACATAGTATAAAGGTTTTACTATTTCATAATTATTTAATAATATTTTATAGAGGTAGAAGAATAAATATAAGTAAAACATATGGTAAAACTTTATACATATTCTGTAGAAAACCACATTTTATTGACACATTATACCCTACAATGCTAGAATTATGTGAAAACAAAGACCACTATAACATGGGAAGATATTTCATTGTTTTATTTGGGAAGTTCATTGCTGATCCAGATGGATCATTATGTGTGATGATAAGAGGATAATGGTATACTTTTACAATATGAGGAGAGCAAATCATCAAAATTTCATAAATTATTAAATTACAATAAAATTATATTCGTGTAAAAAAGATTAAAATTGATATAAATTATATTTAGTATTAAAAATAGAAGAGAAAATCTTATCCAATGAAAATTGGACAAGTTTATGTGATGTTTACACCCTTATATTTTTTGTTTTCACCCTTCATTAACCTTATCAATGATTAGATAGTTAATGAAGGTTTTTTCTAATTAGGGGTCAATATAGTAACTTTAAAAGAATAATTTAATCATTAAAGGAAAAGTGTAGATATATTTAGTTTTATACTAACAAATTGACAAATGATATTATTTTTGTTAATTATAAATCATGTAATTAATTATTTTTTATTATGAAATATCATAATATATTATGCATCTAAAACAGGTAAAATTGTTCCAAAAAGAAATTAATTTTAACATTAGAAGGATACAATCATAATATAATTATACAATAAAATTATTAGAGTGTTTGATATCATTTTAAACCATACATTTTTTTACTTTATGATGAATCAATTTTATCCGTAACTAAGGTAATGTCTTTTATTATATTCTAGGATTATAATATCACTTAAAAGATAAGAATTTCATTAAATGGAAAATTAAGAAATTTACAGACCATTTATCATCATAGTTTTTTTCTTTTGGTATTATATGTACTTTTAAACAATTACAAAAAATGTAATTTAACATAAAATGTCATAAATGAAATTTTGAAACTATTCATTTTCATTCACACTAAAAACATTATACATCTTACTAATTATAATATAGACCTATAAAAACTACCTAAAATTTTATATTTATCAAATAAAAAATTGTAAATTAATAATTTATCTAAATTTTTTTAGTTTTAAAATTTTTAGATTCATTTATTTTATTTTTCTATTAAATATATAACTTCTTGGTCATCGTGACATATAGATTAATGGTAATTAATTAATTAATGAAATTTAGAAATAAATTATAATGGTAAATATAATTATTTATATCTCAAATAAATAGTTTTAATTCATGAAATGATATTCATATAAATATTAACTAATATTATAAATATAAAAATCATGAAAGAGAAATTTTTACTTTAGATTTTTGTTACATATTATAATGGTTAAAAAAGCTATATGATACCGGTTATTAATATATTTGAATCACTAATGGATAAAACAAAATTAATGGAATAAAAGTTCACAATTTAATGTTATGTAGTCATTTTCTAGTGTTCAATATCTATGATTTAATCTTAATAGCCTAATTTACCATTAATAGGGTGATTATTATTTACGATGGTTACTATTAATAATGATAATAAAATTAGTCCTATTAAAAAATTTGAAACTCAAAATTCCAAATATGGGAACCATTTTTCAATAATCAATATTTAGAATTGGTAAATATTAAATTAATTTTAAATTTTTTTGACAAATGATTTTTATAAAAAATACCGTTATTTTATAAATATGTTTTTATCCATATAATACATTCCAATAAACATAACTGAAATATTCATAATATGTAGTCTGTAATATAAATTTCATATGTTTTTTGAATTAATTATATAAAATTAATTAATCCTCAATGTAGTTATCAATAAAAATAAATATTTTTCATTAATCACTAGAAAATAATTAATTTTAGAAAAATTAAAAAATTCCACTATAATAAAACCAAAACATTCTTTTTTAAAAATTATATACTTTTTATTGTAAAAATAATTAATATATTAAAAAATATATAATAATATTTCTCTTGTAAATATACAAAAAAACATTTTCAGTGTAAATACAATTTTGAATAATACAATGAATTTACTAAAAATTAGGTTTTTATTTCTTAATTATTATTCAGTAAATTTTCATTGATTAAGTCATTTTTATATATTTCGTATCGTCGTTAATAGTATTCATTCCCTTCAATTCTATGCTTAACATATAATTATCTTTTTTAAATAATAATAATATTTTGTGGTTCTTTTAATCTAGGAGTTATGTACCTTACAATCTGTTAAACATAGTATTTCTACTAAAATATTGTAATATAAGAATGTCATTGTTAATTCCATTTTATATTTATTGTGAATTTTTGCTTTAGGGATGGGTCTATATTGGTAATGAAATAGTCCTTGTTTAGATGTTAGTTCCTCTTGTTTCAAGGTTCCATGTAGTATTTTATCCTTAGATATGATTTTTTTGGATTGTGTAAGATTGTAGTGGGGTGAGTATATTTTTTCTCTATGCCATGTAGTTTAGGTTGTTTTTAATTTTTTATATTTGAAGTTTTGGTTTTTATTTTCTATTACTATTTTTATTTTAATTATATCAATTTTGTTTATGTGCATTCCTAATATGGATGTTTTTCTTTATGGATTTGTAATGCTCATTTTTTTCTGTAGGGAATATAGTTATCTTAGTAACATCTGGTTATCATATTATTAATATAGGGTTTTTGTATGATATCTGGTAAAGTTACTTCTGTGAAGGTGATTTCATTTTTTACATTATGTTTAGAAGATATAATTACTGACATAATATTGTAGTATATTAGATAAAATTTATGAGGAATAGTGTGTTTTACATAAATACAAATATTTTAAATTACTAATACTTAGTTTGAATTTTTTTTATGTCAGTTTTTTTTTTTTTTTGTTTTCTTTAGCGTTATTTCACAATTAAATTGTTAGGAATACAGGTAAAGGGATATTGGGTGTATAAAATTTATGTATTTATTTTATAAGGTAGGGATGTGTATTGTTATTCAATTATAATTAATTTTTGTATTTAAAATAAAAGGTGGAAATTGGGTGTATTTAATTTCCCCTTGATGCAATTTATTAATTAAATACAATTTTATAACGTTTCTAATATTTTTTCTATGACTTATTCATTTAATAAGACATATACTACTGTTACTTGGGATATTTATCTGTAACCTAAACCATATTGGTCATTGTTTCCATCAGTTTTATCCTTACATAAGGTTATGGATATACTTACTGAGATTCGATAATGATTGGGGTTCCTTATGTAAGTTCAGTGTTACCCTTACGTATCCTATGCATCAGGTGCCTTACATCTATAAATGTTGGGACTAACCATGACATGAGATATGTATACACTTATACAGTGGGGGTTCAACCAACTGAAGACCTATTCATATTTTGTATACCCATATATTATACTGTTACATAGGTACCCTAACATAGTGTTACCCTTATTTAGGTATCCCATAGTAGTATTTTCCCTTATGTATACACCCTCACTTGGTGATTCCAATATATAGTTTCCCTGGAACAACTATAACCCTTAATTAAATTCCCTAGTGTGGGTTTTACTCTTATGTATGTTACCTAGAATGGTTTTTACCCGAAAAGGGACAATTTCTCAATACATTTACAACCCTTCTATGGGTGTCACCCTTATACAACATGTTGATATAATCATTGTGTGTATTTATTATTCCTGTTTCACTGATTTTAGTTTCATGGTTTTTAAGAATTTGATTCAACCCTTTACATTTTATTTTGAGTAGTTTCAAAAACCTACATTGATTCTCACATCTATTTATGCACTAACTCTTTCTGATCAAATAAAAATATCCATTGTTAGGGTGACTACTAAATTTGAAAATGAATTATTCAAGAGAAATATTAATTATGCTTATGAAAGGGATATATTTTAATATTTTTTTCCATTGGATGAAAAAGGGGCTCGGATTTTGCAAGCAGATGAAACATAGTGATTACTATTTGTTCAATATTAGAATTTGTGTGTGTGATACTTGTGTTCTAAAGGAGGAAATATTTTACCTAAGAGGCCTATAGATTATAATCATAGATATATATGGTCACTGATTCCATATTAATATGTTCATTGAGTCTTGGATTAATGTTATTTGTAAAATAAATCAGTATTGAATGTTGTTTTTTTCATTGATTTATTTACTATTTAATAAATTAAATTTGGTCGGTTACTCCATTTGTTATTCTTCACACAAATTCCTTGTATGTTTCCTATTATTTTTTACAATGTAAAATCCCCAAATCCCCTACCCCTTAAACATAATTCAATATAACTAATATACGTAAATCGTTGCGTTTACTTACTATTTTTTCCCATGTTATATTTATCAGTACGTTATTTTTTATGAAATTTTATGATATTTCAATATTTGTTTTTATGGTGTTCTTGGAATTAAAATTATATATTTTTAACTATATATTAGATGTATAAATAATTGTAATTATTATTATAATTTTAATTAAATAATATTTTTATTATGCTTGATTTTAAATAAATTCCCATTTTAAATCTATTTCATGTTTTTATTTTTTACACATTACATATTTAATATTAATAATATAATTAGTTATTGAATTTAAATTTTCTAATAATTCATCCTACTATACAAAGTGTGAAAAATTTTCATTTTCCCAATTTCATGTTTAAAAAAAATTATATACCCCTTTTTATGTTCTAACATGTGTTGAACAGTGGATAATCGACCTTAAAATAGTGAAATGGAGTTGTTAATATGGAAAAGAATGAAATTATATTATTTATGGAAGAATCATTTATTCTTAAATTTTTTGTTGATAAATTATTCTTCATATTGATTTTATAGAATAAGGTTGATATATGAAATAAAATTAGTAGATTAAACACTATGTTATAATATTTATTTTTCCATTTATGATTAACATTGATGCATGAAAAAATTTCTCGCATTTAAACAATTATATAATTATATAATTAATTTATTATTATAAAATAGACTTTTAATTTTCCTTTTTCACAAATATTATACATGTTTCATCTATTTTACCACTGTTTCACTTAATTCCATTTTCACATCCCTATTTCCAAAACATCTTGTCAGGTTATTTTTTTATTTTATTTTATTTTATTGATTCATTAGATTATAAAAAATTTAATTTTTATGTAGTTTAACCTTAAATATTATATTAGTTATTGGGTGTTAAAGTATAAATATTACCATTTCCAATTTTTAATTATGAGGTTGGGAAAAAATTATTTTATTCTCTTGGAAGGTGTCATATTATCAAGAATAATTGAAAAAAAACAAATATTGAAATATAAATAGTTATAAAATTCTTAATTTGTTGAAATCCAGCTTGATTAATAAGGTTTGTGGAATTTTATATGTAAATGGTTATGTATTTTATTTTTAATGTTTTATTCGGATTTCACTAAAATTTAATGCACAATAGAAATGTACCAACTAATAAATTATACCATTTAATCACAAATATTTAATATCCTAGTATCAATAATAAATGGTTGAAATGTTAAAAATGTATAATTATTTTAATGAGAGGCTTTAGAATACAAATGAGAAAATTATACCCCAACAAAAATGTAATATTTTTTTGAGAGTTTTTTACAATGGAAGTTCTAACTACCCACTATTTTGAGTAATCACTATTGTATTATACATTCTCCTTGGTGTAGACGATTTGAGATGAAGCAGTTTTGTATCTTATTGTTTCTAGACTATACTTATCTACTAAATTAGGATTATAACACCACATATTGTAAAAGTGATAAAAACATAAATATAAATACCCATGTCAAGAAGGTACACATTTCTTTTCAGGCCCTAACATAATTATAACTCCATATTTAGTAGAGATTATCCCAGAGTAGAGTTAGGATAGGTTACCTCTTCAAATTATACTTAGTTTTTTTATGGAGGAAAAATCAATCTAAAAAAACGTGTGTTTCAGTTATAAGAGAACTTTTATCCAGATTACAAATTAAATCATGTTGGTAGGCCCTCTACAGAAACCTCATAGGTTTGGGGGATACTGGTGGCTCATAAAGGGATAATAATCAAAGAAAATATTAAAAAGGATGGTCTATCCTCTGTTAGTCTGTTCCTGTTTTTAAAGTTGTATAAGATCAGTACCGAGATACATGTGAAATGGAATTACATGAGTTGAATGTTGGTTCCACAATAAGGATACATTTCTCAAACGGGGGAGAATTTAACACCCCCTAATGTTAATGGGTTTTCACGATAAATGTTACTATCCATTTCAATAAGTTGAACTAGTATTTTCATGAGCCAACCTGATTAAAAATCACAATTATGTGAGCATAGTTTAGTGTAGTTTTTATATGGGTTGCATCCTTGGATGTTTTATAAGGAGTCTGTCACTTAGGAAAAAGAATTATAAAAATACATGTTTTTACCTAGGTGATTATAATTTTCTTAATAACCTATTCAAGAATGTGGGTTGGCTCCTATGGGAATAACACATGTCTACTAGAAAACTAATGGTTTCTTTTGAACTAAGACCTGATAAAGATACTATAAATGTAGGTTTATGGTTTTATGAGCAGGATGTGGTTGTTACAAATAGTCATCAGACATCATTACATACTTTTATTGTTTTGTTTTGTATCTTCTTTTTCATGGGATGAGTGAGGATGGTATCAAATTGAGGGGTTTCTATTTTTTCTAGAAGGGGAAAACTTAAAGATGATTCTAGCAATTTGATGAAGAAATAATTTCCTCATGCGACCATGTGGATAATGATTTTTTTATTAAAACTCAATCATGATATAATTTCCACTAAGGTAAATCAAAAAGCATCAATTTTTGTCAAGGATGAGGGAGATATATTTTTTGAAAATTATGATTGATTTTGTGGTATTATTATGAAACATTCCAGTAATCTATTTCATAGCCATTTATTAATGAACACATTGAGAAATAGTATTTATCCTTACTAAAACCCTTTTTATAAATGGTATTTTTAGATTGAAATGTAAGAACAAAAAGATGTTTAGGAAATTTAGGACATGATGATCATATATTGGTATGTCGCCCCAACCATTATAAAATTTGAATATTATGTTATATGGTCCCATTTATCCATATAAAAATGATCCTTTTTCAAATATATAAATTTAAATAAATAGAATTAACCTAAACATATAAAATATAGTTGAAGGAATGTTTATGAAAATGATTATCCCTATAGTCCCAAACCTCGTAAAGTAACTAAGACCAAAATTTATATATCAATATAGTTTTAATCCTAAAATTATCAACCATATTTGTTAGGGATGATCAATCTAATTATTTTTAAATAGTGTCTATTTAATATATCTTATAAGATGAAATATAATCTACAATTTTATCGTTTTAATCAATAAAAAACTGTAGAAAAATTCTATTATGATAAATATATGTGGGATATAGACAGAAAACTTTATTATTAAAACTGTAATGAATCCATGAGAAGAAAAGATGGAAGTTACTATAACAAGGGGTTTGAAAACCTAAAAATTCATTTTCATAAAATTTAGTAGATATTAACATTAGGATT
This sequence comes from Viscum album, assembly GCA_963277665.1. NCBI lineage: Eukaryota > Viridiplantae > Streptophyta > Magnoliopsida > Santalales > Viscaceae > Viscum > Viscum album. Next base: position 1,345,482,417 of record OY728159.1, on the reverse strand, counting down.
AATTTGATTTATATTTCCAAAATACGATAAATAAACTAGAAAATTAGATAAAATGTTCAAACATATTTTAATGATTAATCACCATCTAAAAAACCCAAAGAAAAGAGTAAAATTTAATGGATATTATTAAATTAATGTAATGAAGACAGAGATAATAGAAAATATAGGAATTAATTCATTACACCACCATTTCATTTTTCCTTAAATGGTAAAAATAAATGATGATAAACCATAATATCAAATGTTTCTTGAAATATTCAAGAATTTCAATATGATTATTACCTTTATTGTGTCCTTTAAAAAACTTACATTATATATGAAATTTATAAAATAATTTTTGGCCAATAAGAATACCATTGAATAATTTTCCATTATAAACGTAACTGGGTAGTGTACTATTATTCTACAAAAAACATCACACAAAACTTTTCAAGGCACTATGAGTTTTATCAATCACTATAAGGATAATGATATTGAGAAGAATATTTATTTTCTTATCGTAGTATCTACTGTCAACCTCATATATTGTAGCTTATTTCAATGCGTGGGGCTTACAGAATTCAAATATACCACATTTTGACATCAAATTCTTGATAAGTATATTGATTGAACTATTTAGGGAGTGGAATACCGGTTAATTAACATGAGGGATCTCACATAACCTTAAAAATTTGAAAATCTTGAAATGGAGTATGGAAATAAGGTCCCTATCAACATGAGATATACTTTCATTTTTATAGTTTGGGTTGTGATTAATATATATAACAGAAAAGGATTATCTAGATGGACTTTAAAAATGGTGAGATATATTTTTAAATGAAAATATGAGGTAAATATTAAGCTGGTAGATGTCATTGGATATGTTTTTAGGGCATGAATAGGAACAGTGCTCCATAAAATTATAGAGAAGAAATTTAGGATGTAGTGGATTAAATCATTATGGTTATAATTGTTTAAGAAACATCCACTACAGATCTTCAAAGGTTATGAAATATTGAACAAAAAATTAGGTGATTTTTTATATGATTCATTATGTGGTCAACATGAAAAAATATGGTATATTCAAAGATTATCTCATGTGGTTAGTTCATATTCTGAATCTCTCGTGCATGAGTGATCCTCTTAACTAATATACAATTTAGATTTAGGTATTCATATCATTAATCATGTGGAATGTTCCCCTATTATAAAAAAATTAACACGAATAAAATAGTGATTCAAATCCATAGTAGTAGAGGATTATTTTATTTTAGTTTTGATCATTTGGGATTTATCGTAAGGTTATCTCCACCCTCAATGTAATTTTAAAAAATTTTGAAAGGTCAATATCATTAATCATTATCTGTATAAAAAAATATTTATCAGTCACCATTATTGGTAAATTTTGGGATATCTGGATGGTATTAATTTTTTTTAAGGATAAAAAACAATGATTAAAAATCTTTTTATGGTAACTAATTGATGAAATTTTATTGAGATTCAGAGTAGTTTTGAACAGTTCATGCATTATTTTCAATGATTATTATCACTACTATTCTTGAGTTACACATTGATTATGGTTCTTCTCATATATGTTATTTATTGGGATGTTCATTTTTTGTGTTTTTTGTGATGTTTTGGGTATAGAAATAGAGGAGGAAATAATTAATCTTATGATTAAAGTGGATTTTTAGAAATATTTATGTGATGTTAGTTGTTTGTAAATACTAATTTTTTTAAATGATTCTTGTTTAAAATATAAATTAATAAAACCCAATAACAAGATAATGTTTCAGTTTGATCCTAGTTAGAATTATATTTACTAAGTCTAGCTAGGGTGTCTAATCTTATATTTCAATGGAGGCAACACAAGTTTCAATAAACAAATGTGGGTTTTTAATTGTTTTAAATAGAAACATATATCCCTTGTATATTTTCAGCCTCACAAGATAGATAGCTAATTATAAAAGCCTAATAACCTATTTCTTAAGATTTATTTTAGAACAAATAATATACCAGATAAACTGATGAAATTTTATATTACTGGCTTTAATCATCCCATTAAAATCATATAACTTTTTACTTAAATAAATTTTATGGGCATTGAATTATTTTAATTAATAATTTATTTTTTCTACTTTGATATGTAATTTAACCAAAGAAACTACATGAATCATGGAATTATTTATAGAGAGTGATCAATTGGTTGGGCACAAATGGATAATCAATTGTGAGTGGATAAAATTACTTGTATTTTATTTTCAATTTTGATTTTTAAAAATGTAAAAATGCCCGACTATCAGCCTTCTTGATTGATAGAAAATTTTTTGAATTGTTTTTTAAATATTTTTTAAATATTTTTAATATTTTAACTAGTGTTTACATTTTTTTTGGTTATGTGGAATATCAAAAAGAACATTCAAGAATTGTGCTTGGAAACACGGATCGTGGATGGGCAGTCAAAGGCTTCTCCCTCGATGAGATGATGAACCCTAGGGTATCAAGAATCCATGGTGGTTCCGCAATACCTTGTATTCACACTTCTCCCCCATTACAACAATGTTTTTCTAGAAGTTACACTTGATACCGAGTCACATGTCTTCAAATCTATTCGTGACAGTAGGGATGCAAAAACGTTGTTGAATCTAGACTCGCATCTGGCCTTGAGTTCTAGGTATGCTTCTGGATATGAAAAATCAATTCATCATATGTTACATCGGTCCTTGAGATCTAGGTTTTCACCTTTATCTTAAGAATCGAGTCCTCTGATACATCTAGCCTCGAGTTCTAGATTTGATGAAGGATTAGGAAAATCATGAATTCGGTTCTCACATTTGGCCTCGAGTTCTGGTTTTGTTACCAGATCTGATGAATCGAGACCTCTAGTACCTAGATCATTCAATGAGACGTCTTTTGGCTGGATGGAAACAACAACACCTATGTACTCTTCCTCAGATGTGATGATGAGGGAGATGACTCATGATTCATCCCACAATAATGATATGCATGGTACATATGATGAGGCAATGAAAAAATTTGCGGGTACAAAATCTAGTGGAGTGAGAGCGTTAACTCTACTTAAGGATTCATGTTCAGGTAGAATACTTCGAAAACGCTCATCTGCCCATGTTTAAGCCAACATTGTGGCATTTTCTGAAAGAATGGCCATTGGAAACAATTCATTGATTGCACGCATTGTCTCACCCAATAATGAACAACCCTGTAAAATGGATGTTATTTTTAGAAGGATCTCAACATTGTCGGGTTTCACCAACTATAAATGTGTCCCTCTTGGGAGAGGTTTTTTTCATTGTCTATTTCCCTCAGATGATTTAAAACATTGAGCATGGGGCATTGGCTTGCTATAGCTGAAACCTGGATCGCTCAATTTACATGAATGGTCTTTAGACATCAATGTATCATGTGTGCGAAATGAATTTTTTTAGGTATGGATTCGATTTCATGGAATCAATTGGGATTTATGGCATTCAAAGATCCAACATGATATTGGCATAGAAATTGGGACTCATATCCTCCTTGACAAGGAGATTGAGGATGTTTGATTTGGACGCTTTGCGAGGATGTCGGTAGAAATTGATGTCAACTCCACCTTGTTTGACAAGATAACTCTTTTGACTCCTTTTGATAACATTCAAATTGATGTTCTGTATGAAAAAAGCCTCTTTTCTGTACTGAATGTATAGCTGTTGGGCACTCTTTAGAGCATTGTCAAAGAAAATATCATGTGAAGGATCTGGGATGAGAGGTCCCCATGTCAACATTTGTCAAAGAAATTCATTGTTAAAAGATGTGTACCATCCAAAATCCAATGTTCATGATGGAAATCCCCTTGATGAGTCAATTAAAAATGCGATGGATGCTTTGAATCCAAACTCTCGAGAACATAGGGGCATGGGACTGATGGTCGAGGATATCTACCACTCATGTGATTCAACTAATTTAAATGTCTCAAATTCTGGAACCAAACAAAAATCTTGCGATGTTATTTTCTCGAAGAGGAAAAAGGAATTTATGCCAACGGAAAAAAATGCTAACATTGAGGAAGCTCAGACTCAAATAAAAATTCGTGATAATAACATGAGGGTTGAATAAATCAATGAACAAAAAATACAACAAGTGGTTGATCACCAGATTCATCATGAAAGAATGGTAGCATTAGATAATCTAAAGGCTAAATAGATTTTTGAGGTTATTTCTCCTCTCACTACTAAAATTTGTACTTCTCCATAAAAACATTTCATGGATAGTGAAGGATTCAAACATGTTTCCTATAATAAGTCAAGATCATCAGGTGACATCCAAGTGGTGGTTGAGCATCCAACGGAAGAGAATAAGTTCCAACAAACTCCTCCACAAACTGGACCACTAGAGGTTGAGGGATTGCGTGACACCGCTTATGAAAAAACCACTGAGGAACAGGTTGATATCTATGACCCTGATAGCACTAATATTGAGACCCTATATGAATGGATTAAATATCTTCTGCTAAGTGGGGGGAGATCTAGAGGTCAGGGGCATGGGTGTGTAAGATCAGTTTCAGAATGGAATTCAATTCTATAAGAGCAGGGAATACTATGTGAAAGGCAGAGGAAAATCTAGGTAAATAGATTTTATGCGTTGGGAATTTTTCTTTTTATTCCCGCTCCCTATCTGGTTCATTGTTTTTCTTTTTTTTAATAAAATAGGCAATGCCTCCACCTTTTTTAAAAAAACCAACAACATACAAGGTGGATATGCACATTATCTCTTAATATTTTTTTCATGTAGTTCTATAATTAGGGGAAAACATCTATTTCTAAGATTCTTTTCACCCTTTGTACATTTTTTCATTTTTATAATTAAAATCCATTTCAAACCCAAAATGATAATGTATTATTCTATAATATACTTTAATGTTATAGAACATTTTGGGTTTTTATTTTATGAGAAGGATTGCAATCCACTGAAATATATTTCTAACAGAGAACACATAAATATTCAATGTTTTTTTTCAAATTTTATTATTAATTATAATCATGTTTTATATATAATTTCTGTATAATTTCCTTAAATTTTGATTTTTTTCATATTTGTGTTTTTAATCAATATAATTTCCCTTAGGATTCAGTCGAGTATCGTCTAATCTATTATTCTTTTAAAATTTCTTTTTGGTAATAATTTTTAACTATGTTTTCTAATTTTAATTCAATTAGAATTTCTTGATGGGATTTAAATCAAAATATTTCATTTCAAATGGTTCTATAAATGAAATCTTAATCCTATTTCATCTTTTTCAATTGAAATTGATGTTTTTGTTTAATTACGTTGATCTCTTAATTATTACATATTCTCACTCACAAATATGGTTATGAGTTTAATTATACAAACACACAATGTAATTGGTAAAATATTTGGTTGGGTGTCTTTCTCATATCATAGAAAAAATATTTTGTATGTATGTTTTAATGAAAAATACGGTGGGTCAAATTCCATTAAATATTATAAAATTTGATCATCTAATTCTAAGATAGATGTAAATATTTTACAATTTATTTCATTTTATATGGAATTTTTTTTCATTTTAAGATATATTCTATTGGGGAAATAATTTTATAAATGCACATATTTATTAGAATAATAATACTTTATTTTTAAATGTATTTCTACATTCCATGTATGTTGAATTGATTTAATAAGGATAATAATTTTATTAATTATTGGATAATTATATTTTGATTTATATTGTATAATTAGTTTACATCCTTTTCTATATTACATAGATATTGTTTTGTGATAAAATAATATTATTTGATCTATCATTAATATTTTTAAAATTTGGTTGAAAATGTGATTTTATTAAATAATTAAAAAAAGTTATTCATTTTGGGACTAAAATAATATATTTCCATGTGATTAATTTTTTATATAATTCAATGAAAATTATTTTGATATACATAATGAAATGAAAATATATTGGAAAATTCTCATTCATGTTACAAAATCATACATTTTTTGCATATTACATAATGTATGTATTTTAATATACTTGTTCTATGTTAAATCTATTATTTGTCAATTAATTTAATTTTATATTGATAAAATATTTTATGATTGGTGAATATTTTAATATTTTATATTATATTGCTATCAATACATATGATTTAAAGAAAAATAATGTTGATATGGAAGGTTTTATGGGTTGTTTCTGATGATGTATATGAAATTTGTATTGAAGCCTTCTATTTTTATATTTCTATGTAATAAGGACCACTTTTTAGATTTTGAAAAATTATTCACATTTTTATGAATTTTAAAGTGATTAAAATAGAATTTCAAGGGACTTCATGAAACATAATATTTTCATCCATTCAAAAATAGAAGCATTTATTAGACATGCATTTATGTAACATTTTCCCACAAGAATTTATTTATATCCAAATTTTTATAATTTTCTAAATTTGAGGAATATAATGGAGAAGGAAATACATAGGGGACTTGAAAGACGATAGGTAATATAAAATACATTTTTGAAATTACAGTATGTAACATACCAAATTTGGATCCCATCCAGAAGCCTTCTCCTCTGTCCCACAATATTTTCTAAGATAATCATTGATCCCCCATGGATAACAACAAGATTCATAGTCTCAATATAACTATTGTGAAATAATAAACCCCCAAAAAATAGCCTATGAATATACAATACTGAAATGAATGATAGAAACTGACATAGTTTCTATAGAAGAAAACTATAATAGAAAACTAATACCTGAATACAAGATACAAAAGAAGATGAATAAAAAATAATGGGAGAGAAATGAAGCCAAAAATCTTGATCCAGCCATTTCCATGAATCCAAAGGTATGATAACAATCGGTAGGTGACTCACTAGTCACCACCATGTCCCTATCACAAATATTTTTCCCACAGAAGACATCCCTAGATCAAACCAAAAAACCAAACCTGAAAGAACATTCCCATGACATTATTACTACATACGCAAAAATGTGATTATGTAGGGTGTGAGAAGAATCCATTAGGATACCATGATGAGTCCAATTCATTCCGTTTATAAATTTAAAAAAATATAGTTCAAAACTAATATAGAAAATATTTTTTCATTCCCTTTAAACAATATATGAATTAGAAAACATGGATCATTTAATTTTTAAATTCTCACTATTTTAAAATCATTCCATAAATGGGTTTACCAAAATAATTCCATTTTAGAAACCATTCATTTATCCTAAAAAAAGAACTTTTGAAAAAAAAATCACATTGATATAATCATTTCAAATGAATTTCTAACAAAAAATTGATCTTAAAAAACATTTCCCATTTCCCATTTAAAACATATATACACCCAAATAAAATGAGTGAAATGAAATCAAGGAAAAACTAATAATATTATATCCATATAAAATCATGATAATTACTAATAAATATATGTAAATAAACTCTTCCACATTAACATAAAACCATATGTGGATCAATAAATTAAAATAAATCATCCAAAAAGTACTCTCACATGCCAGTGAATAATAAAATGCATAATATATATTAGATATCATGATGGAGAACAACATAGAATAATGGGATAGAACCAAACTCATAATGGTGGACCTATTGCCAGAAGGTTAATGGTCAATGATCCATTAACAAAATCACCCAACCAAGTTTCCCTGTTGATATTTCCTCTTGCTAATAGTTGTATACATATGGTTCTACCTAGCCATTTCATAAATGTAAACCAACTTAACAACATAGAAATACTCCCAACATATTATACTCTATCCTTCCATGTAATAATAATTTAGGGAGAAAAAAAACTATTTCATCACAAGATAATAATAAACAACCAAGGATTAACAGCACAATCACAAACTACCCACCACACACACTACCCTTGAGAATATCCCAAATCCATAAATACCTCATGAATCAACTTAAAAAATCATACCATGGAAAATAATAACATCATAACAATTCAAAGGGCATGATAAGGTCATAATCAACATCACATTTTAATTATCCAAATTGGTATTCACTTATCATATATAGCATATAATGTTGTAAATAACATTTCATCATTAGTTATAATTCATACAAGGTTCCAAATGATATAATATTAGTGACTAATAAAAATAAAACATCCTAATGGAAAATATATTTCACATTATGAAGCAAAACCACCCCTTTGAATCATATAATTCCTTTAATAAAAAAAATGGAACCGAAAAAATATTAAGAAAAACAATGCAAATGTTTTTTTCTTATACAAAAGCATTCATTTATTTTTATCAAACATTATTAGTGAATAAAATATTATTTGACATCAATATTCTATATATCTACGTAAATAACCTATTGTTCAAAAGGAACCCCCCCCCCCCCACCAAAGCATGTAAAACCATTGAAAAATCCTATCTAGATCACTTATAAAGCATAAATTTAATCTAAAAACATTTTTAAATCATCATGAATTAATGGAACTGTTAAATAAATAAAATGAGGTCGAAAACCCTTCTACATGTGGTGGTATCATATCTCCCTCATCATAACCCAACAGATTAAGTATCAAAGGAACAATCACAAACCCTAGGAATAAGAACAGAAATTTTTGAGAAGATTAGGTATGAAAATCTTAGGACAATGAAAACTATAAATATAAGAGACATGAAATATATTGAATCCAAATAAGAGTAGGAATAGAAACCTAACCATTTCACGTGGGTGAATAGTCACCAATAAATATTCTTCAAATCACTTTTTTTTTGAATTTCTTATAGATAGATAACAATATAGATGTCACCTAGCTTTGGGGGGGATTGAGTGGTAAAGCCATGGGAAGAATCCTAAATTAATTAGTACCAAAAAGGAAAAAAATACACTCTTACAATACATCCACAATTAAAAAATTGTTTAGAAACCGTGTTGATTTACACTACTAGAAGATACATGAGATACACACATAAGAACCACAATAAGTTAAATCTTTCCACTTAATCATGATTCTGAGAAAGAGTAACCAATATTTTTCCATTTCATCCTAGAACAATACAAACTCGATGGGTTAAATTATCCATAAATTAAACCCTCATAATATAAAGGCATGGGGATGTCACAAACTCCCCACTATATCAATTTATAACCCCAAAATGTCCCGTGTTTTGAAAAAAGTAAAAGAAACATGCCACAACCCACCATTAATGAAGTGAGTTTAATTAAATGATGTGAATATAGAGGGTCCTCAAAAAAGAAACTATATATCAAAGACAATTTCTCATAACCAGATACTAAATCCTGAAGACTAAGAATGTATTGATGAAAAACCCAACCACACTCACTCATAGAATAAATAAAATAACTATTTTTGACCATGAAAAGTCTTCCCCCCATATATAAATATCTAAAATTATGTACCAAAAATAAATCCTTGAAAAAAGTCCCACAAATTTGGAAAACATCATTAATAAGGTCCTATAAATACTCAAGACCAATTCCAAACATCGAGAATGGAAGACCAACCACAAGAAAATCAATGCTCATATGGTTGAATCATTAATATACCAAACACAAACCACTATAAGGAATAACATTCAAGGAATATAACAATAAGAAACTACATGAACTATTATCCTAGATCACAACACTGTTAGGGTAAACATGAACCTCCAGTCATAATACCATCCTATGGTGATGCTAACAAAATAAGGACCGTTAACAATTTTATGAACCAAAGGAAACATTCTTCAAGATTACCCATGCACCAAAAAAGGTATCTTATTCCCAAATAAATTTGAAACTAACCGTAAAATAAGACAAAAAATAAAAAATTACAAGAAGATTTAATGTAACACAATTGATCATAAAGTCAGAAAAACAATATCAAAACCCAAGGAATCAAAAAATATAGAAGATAGACACACAAAAAAAACAAATTCAAAATCCAATACACACAAAATAAATAACCAAAATTCACCAATTTGTATAAAAAATCCACTTTAAAATCAACTTTATAGTCCTCATCCCCAATTTAAAAACACAAATGTATTACCATTTACTAAAAAGAATATAACAATCAATAACTAATGTTTTCAGTTTTGAAATGCTTTCCAGAAAAAAGTGAATTATAATACCTTTAATTTCAAATACCACATTCCAAATAATATACGAAAATAAAATTTTAATGTGAATCAAATCACCAGTAAAACATCCAATTTACTAAAACAGAAAAAATTATAATTTTAAATAGTTGAAGTCCCACTTCAACCAATTATTTCAAAAATAATATCTTAATATACATTCTAAAAATATATTTGAACAAATTATTCACAAACATAATTTATAAATTTTTCAAAAAGAACTGCATTTTCAATTAAAACCACAAACGAAAAAAACACCATTAATGATAAATGACATGACCAAATTAGAGTGATTTTTTTTAAAAAATATCACCCTTTAGAAACCACATTTCACGAAATTTCTTATTAACTTTAAACATTAATTAATAACATTAATAACCTAAAAAATGTTTAGATATTGAAAACAAAACCCCCATTTTAATATCATAACACAAATAAAGAAAAACCCCATTTAAATATTCATTTCTAGTTTTAAGTCATCATACTAAACATAGAACAAATTTTCAGTTCATTTACCACATGAAATTCAAAGTGAAAATGATCTTTCAAGAAAGATAATTTCACCATCAAAATGTTTTAAAAACCAAGAAAACACAACATAAAAGGGTTAAAAATCAATATTTGGGAAATTAAAAACATTGTAGCACTCGAGGAATGAAATAATATATATATATAGTAAAATGAAAACCTAGGAAGTATACCATCACCTATCTATGTAAAAAGACCCCAAATTCCACAAGGTATCCCTCAAATCCACAAGATTTTTGTGATATTTCATGAAGTGATGTGGTTAAATCCCCACAACAGAGAAAATCCATCAATAAAGTACCCATAGTAATAATACTATCGATTACATCAATAATTTTATAATATCCATATAAGGACCAACACAAGAATTGATCTTGACTTACCCCACATTTCAGTCAAACCCAGTGACCCAACAACCACGGTAACCAATGAAACCAGAATTTTAATACCAAATTGAAAACAAATTAAATAACTTTTAATATATCATTTTAATTATCAAATATTTTCCATAACTTTTTTCCACAAAACATTGAGGCATAAATAATTCCCACTAATCTAAATGTTATTTAAACTTATATAGAACCCCCATATCTTACAAAATAATCACATAAATTTTTGTAATATTCGATATATCACACTCTATTACATAATATTTCCAAGAATCCTCTTTGATATAAACCATATGAAGGAAAAACATTCCAAAAAAAATTACTAAAAAATCCAAATTAAGAATTAAAATGGATCATAAAATCATATTTGGACCTAAAATTATTTATCCCTAAATTGTTTTTCTTAATATTAGTATCAAAATATATAAAAATAGGTTTTTAAACCACCAAAATAAGTTTTTCAAGAAAAAAAATCATCATTCTACCAATTAGAGCTTAGAAGATAAGAAAACCAAATATACCTTTTTAATAAATACATATCCAACCACAACTCTTTCCCTAAGAACCCTTATTAAAACTAACCTATAGGATAAAACAGCAATGAAATTCTCCATTGTAGACAATCCAGGATGAATTTAATTAAAAAATAATAATTCAAATGGAGTAATTGCAATGTGCATTGTTTGGACACATTGGCTGGTAAAATTTGCACCAAATATGAAACAAGCACTACAATGTGTCCAGAACCCTGTCCATGGGAAATTCATGGTTTACCAAACCATGAATTATAACATTTAAACCATACTATGTTCACTATTTTAAACTATGAAACTCAAAAAGGCTAATGTAATAACCAAATCAATCAATAAGGATCAATAAAAATTGGTTAAAACATTATGAATTCATTAAAAAAAATATAAAATCCAAATGAAGAGTCAAATAAGATACACTCATGGAATTATGGAATATAGTGTGATGATGAGGTTTTGATACCCTTATATAGACCCTCCACCCGATTTATGAAAATAATCAAAGTCTCCAGGCTACTCAGACAAACCCCAGGTAACAGTGTTCCTTTGATACTATTTTATATCATATCCAGTTAGCATGTCCATCTATCCAACTATGGATTTGGATTTACAAATTCTCTAGGAGTGTCCACTGTCCCCCGTGCTAATGGAAAGCATCAAAGGAATCAATATAACCAAAATTTATGGTATTACTTAATGAAATAATAGTTAAACATCCATGCATGGAAATAATAAAGAAAAACAAGTATACATTCTAAATCTACATCTCATATAAAAAATCTAATATAGGAATACAAACTTAAATAGAATATTAACAAAAAATATTAAGAGACCAAAGAGGATGAAAAAAACTAGACCTAATCAGTTATATGAAAATGATGGTCAGATCACTATCTCCATGTGAATCACAAGTCAACACCATGATTCTCAACAATATCATACATACCAAGGAAGACAAGAGAAAATCATTGCAGAAATCCTAACCTAGAGGAATATAAAATGCGAGAGAATACTAAATAACTTCTAGTGTGAGTATGTAGTGTGTGAAAAGAGTCTATTTAAATACTACCATGTGATTAATTCATTCTGTAACACCCCGAGCTTCCACGGTACGCTTCCCTTTTAATAATACAATAGTGTGTGTTGTACGCAACTTTGAGTTCTAACAATCACCACAACCAATCAAAATGGATGTTATGAATAGTAATACCCACTTTTTTAAATTTTATAAATTTTATCTTTCAAAATGGACTTCATTTTTGGATTCGGAATATCAAATTTCTTTTAGGGTGAATTTATTCTATTTTCTGATAACTTTCATATTTTTATGAATAGTGAAAATTACTAAATTTTAATCAAAAATGACTTTTTTTAATCAAAATAATTAATAGTGATAAATTATGAATTTGAGTGATTTTAGAGTATAATTAGATTATATTTTTACCATATAATTCAATGTTTGTCATTGGATATAAATTCACATTTAAACTGGAAATAATCAAGTGCAAATTAATTGGTAGTTATTATCTCTTAAAAAATATCCTTTTGTTTTAGCAACGGGAATTAATATTAAATTTATTACTACCAATTATGTGTTTTGAATTTAAATAAATGGATTCCATATTTTGAATCAAGAGTTTTAAATTGTGTTAATAGGTAATTTTTTTTATACATTTTGAATAATTACCTCGGTAAATATTTTATTTACCGTGGTTAAAGGGTAATTCCGGTAAATAAGGGTAAATAAATAATATTATAATAATAATAAATTACCATAAAACTTGTCCTAACCTTATTAGTTGATACATGTCTGACCATGGGCATCTTTATTTCTATTTTGGTATCCCATGGATCCACTTGTAAATGATAATGACAATTTATATTAATTAAGTTGAAGTAAATACAAAAATGACATAAGCATATATCTTTTAGCAAAAAAATTTTACATAGGGTTATATATATGTTATATTTTCTACTATAAATAGTCATTATAAAGAATTTTTTTTCCTAAATATGGTATTTTAATTATAATTTTTATACACTGCATAATTACATTTATTTATGACACAATAATGTTGCATTATTTTCCTTATTAATGAAAAAATAAAATAATTGGTATTATAAATATTAAAACAAATAATTTTAAAGATTTTATGCAATAAATGAATTTTATTGATTAATATTTAATTATAGTACTGCTTAAATGAAATTGGTTTGAATTTATAAGGTTTTTAAGACTTTATCAAAAATCTATTATTAAATAGTGTCAAAATTGACATTAATGAGTTTTTAAAACAAATATTACATTATTAATTGATATTATATTCCTAAAAATCTATGGTTCAGCCAAAGGACTTATATAATGATAGGTTTATCATTAATGAACCACTTTGTGGTTTCTTTAAAGTTTATAGTATGTTTATTAACCATATAATATAAAAATACAAAGAGACATGATAAATGTCAAACTAATTAACTAAGGGATAAAACTAAAAGATAAGGTTAATAAAGTGACCCAAACCTATTTAAAACCTATTGGTTAAGTGGATTTAGACCCATCCCCACTATAGACTTTTAATAATACACTTTTTAGCCATTAGAAATTGAATATTAATTTATTATAAATTAATACTTTAACATTTTCCTAAAGAGCCCCTTCTCCCACTTATAAAAATACACCACTTCTAACCAATTCATCATACCTTCAAAGCCTTTTGGCTTGGAAAAACTCTAAACAAATACTCTTTCAACTATTCTACCTTAATCCTAGATGCATTACTTTAGTCAGAAAGCCAACCTAATGATCCATTTTTTATAAAATCAAAAGGAAGAACCCGAAGAAGAGGTAATGTTTTCACCACCGTCTTTCAAGTTCCATTCTTCTTCAACTTCTTATTTCCTTTTTATTTCCATTATAAAATAATAACTCTAGTATCTTCTATATACTATTATATTATTATAAATATGGTACAATCGTATTCAGTATTCTATCCATCTTCTGAATGACATGTCACCATACGTGCGTACGTACGACATACCGTCTCCACGTCGTGGTTTAATTAATATTCAATATATTATTATTTGTATGTTTATAATAATGATGTGTAATTTATTTAAATTATAAATATAACATGATAATTATTTTTTATATATTATATACCCTTCAATTATATATTGTTTTAATATCAAAATAATAATATCGTCGCTTGTGCGTACGTATGGATTACCGTCGCCACGAATGTGATAAGATTCATTCCCCATCGTATCCATTCAAGAATAATTTTATAGGATGATTAAAAATAATTTTAGAGACATGATATCATGCTGGATATGAATAATATACATCCCATCCATAAAAAATATTGCTATCATAACAAACAATATAAAGAAAAACGATTCCGTTAACACCCGGAATGATGATAATACTAAGAACTTATTAACAAATAAATGTTAACAGATTATATATGATATCATATTAATGTCTATGATTCTTTTATAATTTAATAATAATTATTTCACCATTATACTGGAGGTTAACCAACCCTCAACCAAGGAAAAGTACAAGGTAAGGGTTTATTTTACAATCTCTTCATTATCCGAGGTTTTTTATACATAATTATCTACTCAGACCACTTTATCATCCACATCCATGATTATTAAGAATGTATTTCAAAACATTTTTACTATTTTACAAAATATGGGTTAAATTCATTTATACCCTTGTATGGATTTTTATGGGAAGTTTATAAAGGAATCTTTCTGTCATTTTCAAACAAGGTCATTTTTATCGTTTTCGACAAAATTAAGGTAAGAATGTCTTTTTAACTTATACGGTGGGTGTGGATATTTTCTTCCATTAAAAAATCATTGAATCGTCCCTTAAAAGTCATAAGAATATTTTCAAATAAAATGTTTTCTTTTATAATTATGTGACTTTTAAATGATTTGAATAAAATATATATTTCTCTCCAATAGTTTTGATATCATCTATGTCAGCATCCTTTGATAAATTTTAAGCTTATTTGAAGATGATTTATTATGATAAAAAATTTCCATATAGTATTGAAGGTTTTGTGATATCTTGGACTTTGGTTGTGTTATTTTTATACCATTCATGGTTTATGGAGAAAGTATTGAAATTTTCTATGGTAATTTTAATACAAATGTTTATGTTATGTTTAAAACTGTTTATATGAGAAATACATTGGACTTAATAAGTGAAGAGTGGGTCCCAGTATAGCTACTCAATGCATCGGTAGGTCTCATGAGACAAAATAGTGTCTTGGCATAAGGCCTTTACAAAATCTTATTTTTAGTCTTGGCACAAGGCCTTGACTTTGTGGTTATGGTAGTCTGGCATTATGCATTCCATCATTATGAAAGTGGTTTTTGATAATGAATTTGATTATTAGACTATTAGAATATCCATGTGAATAATTAAATGGAATTATTTCATGTTATTTATTCCATATTATGCCGAAGTTCATGAATAAAAGGCTTTTGTTTTAGTTATACATTTCCCTAAATGTTTATTCCTATTTATGAAAGTTTCTGCTATATTGTTATCCCTACTGAGCATCTGAGCTCACCACTTTCTATGTTTTATTTTTTCCAGGATGTGAAAAAGTATTTTATGAATGACCTATAGGGATAGTAGAAGGGAATATGAGTGTGGAGACAAGATTTTTTTATAGTTTTCCCTTTATGATGTAATGTAAGACTTATGAATATTCATAGTGTTTTCAAGGCTACTAAACTAATCAGTCTTTTGAGATTTTATCTTTTCTGATCATGTCAATGTTATGTAATAATGGACCGACTCTAGGTAACTGTTGTCAAAATGTTACAGTTGGTATCAGAGGATGTTTAGTACAAACCTTGGAAGCTATATTTTGATAAAATTTTATTAGAGCACATAGACCTAAGATGGACTTTGAGGATTAGTATAAAAGAACTTCCTAGAATTTTGGTATTGTTGAGATTTTGTGAGTTTTCCAAAAAATACATCCCTGTCTGGATATGAGTAGTTAGAGGAGGCTCTAGAAATGATGATCCTATGGGTAAATCCCGAAAGCACCTCTTTGAGCTAGACTCGAATGGGAACCGGTGCACGATAACGGGCCTTGCTGCACTCTTGGTTACGATACTCCCTGGGGATATTCTTTGGATAATTTCCATTTTATTTACAAACCATTATAAAGGTTTTATGAGTATATACTTTTTTGATGATTTTTTTATGATTATGGATTATATCCATAAACTGTTCAATTTTGGTTATGTGTTTTACATGTTTGGATTTATGTGTTGTGATTCATAAACTCATCTAGTGTATGCCATTGTTTAGAAATAGCTCCTAGTGGAAGAAATGGAAACGGTATCAATGCATGCACTCTATATATGGATTTTCCTCCTGCTCAAGATAATTATAGTTGAGCTAGTGATGCAACTGTTTCTGATCAACTAATCACCATACAAGGACATCTTACTCAGGTTATGAATAATAACCTTACCCATATGGAGCACCATGATCCACAACGCAGAGGATCAATGTTAGATCACTTTATGAGGCCATAACCACCAACAATAAATGGGGTTAAAAATCCACTAGTAGGTGAGAAATGGATAAATTCCTTTGAGAAAATATTCCATTCTTGGGGGTGTAGCGAATAGGAAAAAGATTTCATAGTAGTTTACCACCTCACTGGAGATGCTGATCAACGGTGGTCCTTGATTCAAAACACAGAGGATGATGAGGAAGTATCAAATATGTAATAGAGGGAGTTTAAAGCTATTTTATTAGAAAAATAATTTCCAAATGACCACCGAGCGGATATGGAAAGACAATTTCTGAGTCTGAGGCAAAAGGAGGACGAGAATGTTGCAAAGTATGCCTCAAACTTTACAAGGATTGAATGGAATTCTGCAGATTATATAGTTAACCTAAGAAGTAAGATTTATCTTTTCATTGATGGGTTAGAACCATTTCTCTGTCGAGCATTAGTCTCTCAATCCTTCTCGTCGTACGAAGATATTTTCTCATGTGCTGTCAAGATAGAAAAAGAATTATCTAAGTCTTAGGACTTTAAAGAAAAGCAAGAGAAGTAGAGAATAGTGGAGTGGGAGATAGATAAAGGGGAAAATGGAATGAATAATTTCCTATTATGTGATAATTTTGGGAAGAAACACCTTGGTAATTTCCTAAAAGGAATGGGAGTTTTTTATAAATTTGGAGAAAAGGTCACCAGTCTCGTGATTTTAAGGGAAAGAAAGAGGCTTTCAATGTTGAATGATACAATTTTAGAGAAATGGGGGATTAAGAAAATGAATGCCCTAAGCTCCAAGGAAACTTAACTCAGAAAAGACCAAGGGTTAAAGGCCAATCATAGGATTTTACTATAGTTGAAGTAGAATAATTAATGTATTAGTATTTTTGGACTCAAAGATTATATTTTGGTTATAAGAATAATGTGATATATATAAGGATTGTACTACAGTACTTTTTGTTTTCATTACAGTTTTAATATGACAATGGTAATCATATTTTTAGTATGTGAGAATAAGATAAACTTTAATTTGTCTGGGGAATCTTATGTGACAATTGATTTGGAATTTAGATAGCTTTTACAGAGTGTGTGGACAGAGGTACTTTGGAAAACAATAATGTTTGGAGTGGATTAAGTTGAATGTTGGATATTATTGTCTAAGGTTAAACCAATTCTTATGAATAATTTTTGGATGATTATGATACTATAGTTTTAGGAAAATGTCAACCTGCAGGACGGGCGATAACCCGTCACATTGGACAAAGCTGCAGGAATCGAACCCACAACCATAGTGCGACATGCCTTTATTAACTACCACTTGTCTACAGGAAGTCCATGGTTATTTTGAAATATTATTTATTTCATTTTAATTTTATATCGTAATATTTAGAACCCTATACGATTAGGATACACATAATTTTTTTGAGTTCTATTATCCTTTGGAGTGAAAGATGGGTTTGTGGTAGAAATTATTTGAAGGATTAAACATTACTTGTCGAGTATATATATATATATATATCTTATTCTATGAAGAAATTAATTATTAAACATTAGGTAATGGATATTAAAAAAATGTGTTATCTGAATACCATATGATTTGTTGAACTGATGATATTTTAAATCATCATAGATTGATGGCATTGAGACCCTCAATTTTACACTTGTTTGTGATTGATGACCTCAATATCTCTCTATAAATATTTACGTTTTTCCTCTAATTAAGTGTCTATAATTTCCACCAATGTTCTTCTATTCGAAAACCTAATTTGGTGTTGACATTTTGATTACCCTTTCCCTCTTAATAAAACTAAATTTTATTAACACTATTTCCAATATGGGTTTTCCACAAAGGTATTTTCTATTTTCAAACATTTATTTTTGATTTTTTTTTTCAAATTGTGAGGATGCAATTTATTGAAGTATGGGAATATGTAACACCCCAATCTTCCATTGTACGCTTTTCTTTGAATAATACAATAGCGTGTGATGTATGAAACTTTGAGTTCTAACACACACCACAGCCAATCAAACTAGCCATTATGAATAATAATACCAACTTTATGAAATTTTATACATTATATCATTTAAATTGCAATTAATTTTTGGATTCGGAATATAGAAATTATCTTAGGGTGAATTTATGGTACTTTTTTTTGATAAATTTCATATTTTGATGAATAGTGAAAATTACTAAATTGTAATGAAAAACAAATTTTTTAATCCAAATAATTTTTTGAGATAAATTTTGAATTTTAGTGATTTTAGAGTATAATTAGATTATATATTTATTATTTAATCCAATGTTGGTCATTGAATAAAAGTTGAAATTTAAACTGGACATAAGGAAGTTCCAATCTTTTGATAGTTATTATCTCATAAAACCACACTTTTTGTTTTAACAACAAGAATTAATTTTAAATTAATTACTACCACTTTTGTGTTTTTAATATAGAGAAACAGATTCTATATTTAGAATTATGAAGTGAAAATTCTGTAAAAAGCTAACTTTTACTTTTAGGCATTTTGAATAATTACTTTGGTAAATATTTTATTTACCGTGGTAAAAAGGTAAATCTGGTAAATAATGGTAAAAAATAATATTATAATAAAAATAAATTACCCTAAAACATGTCCTAACCATATTTTTTGATACATTTACGACCATGAGCATCTTTGGGTCAATTTTGGGAGCCCATGGATTCACTTTTAAGTGATAATGACACATTATATTAATTAAGTTAAAGTAAATACAAAAATGACATAAGCTTATATCTTTGAGGAAAAAATTTTTTACATAAGGTTATATATATTATATTTTAGACAATAAATATTCATTAGAAATCTAAAAAAAAATTCTACATATTCGTATTTTATTTATAATTTTTAGAAATTCAATAATTAAATTTACTTATGACACAATAATGATGCGGTGTTTTCTTTATAAATGAAAGAATCAAATAATTGGTATTATAAATATTAAAATAAATATAATTTGAAAGTTTTGATGCCATATAAGAATTTTATTGATTAATATTACATGTTAGGATTTATTAAATGATTTTTTTTGAATTAATAATGTTTTAATGACTTTAACAAAAATCTATTTTTAAATAGTATCAAAATTGACATAAATGATTTTTTAAAACAAATATTATATTATTAATTGATATTTTATTCCTAAAAATCTATGGTTCTCCCAAAGGACATATATAATAATATTTTAATCATTAA